>OY992787.1:16539966-17739966 GCA_963921375.1 Tiliacea citrago
CGGGGGCTTTACGGGGTTTCAGACCCTTGATTATATCGTGAACCTCGTCCGGGGAGACGGGGTCTAGAGGACAATCAGGGTCTTCGACCGGAGGGATGAACTAAAGTTCGGACCATCCACTTATATAGGCAAAATGAAGGAATAATCTGGAATAAACTAGTTTAGAATAATTGAGAACCAATAAATCTTTTGATGTGTCGCCCGTGAGGCGGCAAACCTCAAAGAATTTGATGGAGCAAGCCGAGTGGCGGCAATTATCAAAAAGTGAGGCGGCAAACATCAAAGGATTTGATGTTTGCCGCCTCACTGTCACTCCCGTGAGTATAAAGAAAGGGTTACCTAATGTAATATTTTTTAAATTAGGTTTTTTCAAAATATCTTGCGGGCCGAATAATATCTTACAGCGGGCCGGATCCGGCCCGCGGGCCGGTTGTTGCCCATACATGCCTTAGACCATGTTTTGATGTTTCGTAAAGTTTCGTTTGACTAGTTTATGCTGACAACTTCATTTTACTCTATAATCTATTGCTCTTTGTCATTATTTCATGGCTATTTGCATGAAAACATGGTCTAAGGGCTAGACTAATGAAAACCTCTAAACACCTCGCGAACTCCATATTACTTGGGGTCTCAGCGGTCTCACGAAACTAGATGTATGTAACTAACTGTATGCGAATTATTGGAGTGTACTATTAAAAGACGAGCTATGGACAAGGGAAGCGTCTACCACTACCTACCTACAAAAAAACGGCTGTAGTGGGAAAGTCATAAATTATGAATGTTTTATAATTTCTAGGTTATTAGTAACCTGATCCGAGTTGAAAACTAACTCGAGGATGATCTTCTTGACTGAAAAACTTCAGAGATGTTAATTCTAGCACTGATCTAATATGTTAATACAATACAAAACACACATTACACCTTTACGTAAGGTCGATGTGGGCATTGGGCAAATCCGTCTTCGGGGCAATTCCGTACACATGCATTTACTATTCATTCCAGAATATTTACCATTGACATAGAAACCTAATATTTACGCTATTACTGATTCGGTCGATAAAACAGGATCAGTTTTTAATTCCAACTATAATACATAGATGGAGCAACGTTGTTTACAAGAGTCAAAACTGACGTTTGAAGTTTAGTTGCGTTCCGAACCATAGAGGAAAGTAATATATTGGGTTCCGAACTCGAAACTCAACTATAGAGTGCTTCCGAAGGCGAAAGCGTCAGTGCAGCCCGCGAAATTCAAATTTTCTTACTTTTTTTGCAATTTGCAGGTCAGTAACAGATTGTATGTTGATTTAAATATGATATGATTTGAATTTCGCGGGCTACCTTAGCGCATCACCCTTTTATTTTGGGTGGGAAATTACCAAATAACTTTTCCCGCTCCGGGCGGGAAACCCACCCGTGTTCACGATATCCCTTTCGGACAAACTCGCAACCCTGGCAGGCATTGGCCCTATCGGACCCCGTCAGTTGGTGCTGACTTCTCATTGAGGCGCGCGTGGAACACAACGGGCCGTCGACCCGCGGGCTCGCTGGTGTTTGTGTTTTTATTCCTTTGCGTTATATTTACAAATAAACGTATTTTCTTTCTAGCTACCCATCGCTCACCGTCCGCAAGATCACGCCTACGGTGACCGGGAATCGGCCTGCGACTCCCGACGCCCGGGGCGTCTCTGACAGTAACTAGGGGCGTGAGGGCGCGAATTTTGCCTCTACCTCACGCGTTCCAGCATTACTGCTTCACAGAAGGAGGTGACAGCCTCCCATGCAGTCTTGCTCCTAACCATGAACCAGGCAAAATCAGAGTGGTCTGAAATGTGAGTTATAGGTAGGTTTTGTTATTGTAGCCCAGGTAAACTGTACCTAATGTGAACAACCCTAGTCCAAAAAAGGCGAAATCACTCAGAAATGCAAAAAAGGTAACCAGAAACACAGCCAATCATATTTTTGAACAAATCACAACAAAAGATTCATGATGCTGTCATACAGCACCACAGAGTTTTAAATAAAATAGAAATTGTCAAACAGACCCGACTGACAAGAAGGGTTACCTATGTTTTTGGCGCATGTAGTTGTTTAAAGAATCCTACATACATAGATCCTAACTATGTATGTAGGATTCATTATTCTCTGAGCATCCAGATAATTATCTGGATGCATTTTAATGTACATGGCGTTAGGTTTGTGGTGGCCGCCCAGCGTAACGCACTTCACTTTCAATCGTAATCCGAAGGATTTTGATGGAAATTCCTAATCCAATAGGTGAAAGGTGACGTTTCACATTCACAAAAATATGTCCTATGACTCACCTGCAGCGTCGTTTTTTTTTTTTTTTTGGTACACCGACAATTGTTTACACTAGTTTTATGTTAAAGGTAACATGCAAAAGTGTAATGCACAAAAGTGATGCAACAGTGCAACAATCAAAAAGTCATAAATATCATATTTTAGGTCTAGTGTCTACGTCAAAAAAAATATCTATTGGCATACTTATAAAAGTACTAAAGCGTACCTACTCATTCTCTACACAAGATGTTTTTATAGAAAAAAGAAAAACAAAATATTGCGTTGCATTGTTTATCTTTTAATGCTTCCCTATATAAGCTAGTAGGTACTGCTAGTAGTTAAAGCAATGGTGCGTATTTGTAGTAAAAGGCACTTTACCGACTGGGACTGGGTATTCGAGGTCCCTGGGATGATTCCAACCTTTCGTAGATTTAAACTTAAAGCCCCAAATTGCTTGGAGCGGAGGTATAGCGGAGAATTAGTTATTTTTAGCTACTTCACCGAACCAAATTGCGGTATTACGAAAGATCTTACCTTATTTATGTGACAAAAAAAAATACTATAGGTACACCTCTGCCTAACCCTTCGGGGACTACAGGCGTGATGTTATGTTGTGTATGTGTGTAAAAAAAAAATCTCAGCCGAAACATACCTATGCTTTGCCTTGGAGCAGCGAATTAAAAAAATAAAATTGCACTCACTTTACCGCTTCAAAATTGAAGGGATTGTTCATTCCTACGATATTTCAAATGTAGAAAAAAATTCCCAGCCGTTAATGTTTGACTGTTTCCGAGAAATAAAAGGTTGTTAGATAATTTAATTCGTTAAATATTAATAAACACTTAATTAAGTATCGAAGCAATATTATGCTGTATGCTTCATCAAACTAGATAACTATGTACTAAAACGATCTTATTGAAAAGGCAGCGGCAAGATTTTTTTCACTTGGAAAGCGAGCAGTGTAACCTATAGGAGTTAGCTTCTTTTACGGGATGAAGAGCCGACGAGAGTGAAAGCATATTTCGGGGTGGATAAAACGAATAGATAGAGGTCTTTAATATAAACGAAGCAGACTTTAGTACTCTCGAAAAATGCAAGCGTGGCGGGTGGGTACACACTGAATTTTTAAAGCATCGCCAGCGTTCGTAACTTGTTGGCTTGCAGAGACTGAAATTTTGCGTTAGTCGTTTTGCTTTTTCCTTTTCAAGCACTTATGGCAGTTTCTTAGTCGTGGAAATGTTTATAACATAAATAGTAGGTGTAATGAGGATGAGAGAATATTGCATTTTTTAGGGTTCCGTACGTCTGATTGAAAAAACGGACCCCATAGGATCAGTCGTGTGTGTCGTGTGTCGTCTGTCATACTAAAATAGTTCTAAAAGAATATTTATTACATAATAAGTGCATTAGGTACAATTTTTAATAAATTACCAAAGATCCTTTGGGAGCTCCCAGCCTCCCATTTAAATATTTTTATATTAAACTGCGTCTACGATTGATATATATTTTTTTTTAAGTTTACAAGATTTTCTACAACATAAAGATTTTTTTTGTTATAGTTTTATGGGGTGTGTTTATTTAGTTTAACATAAAATAATTTTTGTTATGTATAAGAACGGCTATTTTAGTCTTTCAACAAAGCAAATAGCTTAGCGGTTCGACGACTGCTTTGCAAACTTAAGTTCGGTTCCTAACAATTGTAATTTTTTGTGCTTTTAAAAAAAAATATACCTACTGATATATTGTGATAGTTCGTAGAACGTACACAGAAAAACATAAAGTTTAGGCCTCTTCTGTCTGGTGATTGTTACTGAGAAATCCCATGTGTTTACAGCCTACTGTTATATTACATAACATAATATCACGCCTGTAATCTCCGAAGGGTTAGGCAGAGGTGTACCTATACTACTCCCACATTTGGCCAATTATGTTTAAGTCCCATGTAATAGGGGGCGAGCCTATTGCCATCAACCGGGCACAAATTCTCCTGGATGCTCTGAGAACTTTGCCTGACCTGGCAATCGAACCCAGGACCTCATGCTCAGCAGTAGCGCTTGCGACCACTAGACCAACGAGGCAGTCTGTCAACGAGTCACTGTTATAATATTTTAGTGATATTATTTATAGCTGTTCGTCAAGAATAATCTGTAAGAACTAACTGAACTAAGAATGCAACAGTCAGTGTATCAGTGTTGTCCATTAGGTACAGACGCCAGCACGTCAAGCTACTACAATCTGTCAAATTTCTTTAAAAGATTTTCAACTTTATCGTTAAAGCATTAGTGCTCGTTTACGGAGACGCGGGGCATCGCGCGTCGCGTGCAGCGTGGCGTCTAGCGGCGCGTCGGACGTTTTTTCTGTTTACAGAGAGGCGGTACGTGCAGCGGCCCACGTCATCACACGCTTATACACAAACATGATGCGATGTACCATGTGGGTTTATGGAGACGCGGGGCGTGAAGAGTAGCGGTGTCCGCCACTGCGGCCGCGGCGGAACTTCTAGCGTGTAGCGTAGCGGGTATCGCCGTATGCTCGTACTGGGGCGTGCGACGCTGCGGGTGTTTTTACGTTTTACCCTGAACGGAAAATTACAGAAACGCAACGCCGTGTGTGCCGCCGAGATAAACGTCGCGTGCGACGCGGCGCGCGGCTGTGCTATCCGTGTGTTCCGCCTGCATTTCAAACAAACGCGTGCAAAATCGCTTCTCCGTAAACGCTCTCATACAACGCCATATGTTTGAATTTAGTGCGGGCCGGACTGCCCAACGCGACGCGCGATGCCCCGCGTCTCCGTAAACAAGGTGACAAGGTCACACAACGCAGGCGTTCGTAATTGAAATAAATAATTCGTTAACACAATAAACCAGTTAAAACTTCGCAAGTATAATCACAGAGATAATCACTTAACTTTAAGCTCTCGCTTGCCTACTGTATTCTTGCAGACCGAGTCATGCAAGAGTTATTTATGTTCTATAGAGATACGATAGAAAACATTGATTTCAATACGAAACAACTCTTTCTGAACATGGTTGTGTTTGTATAGGATACATAACTACATAATTATACAGTTCTCCTTTGATCTCCCGGGAAGTGAGTTCCTGTCGTATAATAAAATAAGCAAGGGTACATATGGTGTAATGTTTATGCGAGGAACTCGGCCAGGACCTGTCGCCCAAAACTTCTGTAAATAATAGATTTTTGGTATTACGTAACAATAAAATAAGAACAACAAAAGTTCCTACAGTTTTTACACTATGTTGTCTCTTAACTTCGATATGTTATATACATTCACAGGGAATATAAACATCTGATTATGAGCCAAAATCTTCTCATTGAACACTGACTACATCTCACACACTCAGTTTTAAATGGAGCTTATACCTACTAATAAATAAAATATCGATAAACAACAATAAATAACAATGTAAGTACTCAGTAAAAACATAAAGGCTCCTGCAAACAGGCGCGACGCGACGGCGCGTACCGCCAGTCTCCGATAGCCTTAAAGAAGCCTTAAAGGATACTTATAAAAATAGTATATAATTTACGGCACTCTATTTAAATAATGGCTGTAAATTATACGCAATACACATAAATGAGTTTTAAAAC
The DNA here is from genome assembly GCA_963921375.1 of Tiliacea citrago. Classification (NCBI taxonomy): domain Eukaryota; kingdom Metazoa; phylum Arthropoda; class Insecta; order Lepidoptera; family Noctuidae; genus Tiliacea; species Tiliacea citrago. The sequence continues at coordinate 16,545,874 of OY992787.1, forward strand.
TTAGTTGGTGGCTTAAACTTGTATGCGCCACAGCCATAAATCAATATAATTATAACATCAAATGGATCATTTGCGTTTTGTTATTGAAGAAAGATTTCTTCATATTATTTGTTTGAGAACGAAACGCAAAAGTACGGTAAAATTGGGTAGTAAAAGTAATACGAATACCCTGTTGCTATGGTCAAGTCACCGTCTACGAAGAAATCCGAGTCTAGGTGTGACCTCGTGCTCGGGAAGAAGAGATTTCGAGAAGTGTAGACAAGCGATTTCTATTCTACAGTAGAGTAGAGATAGAAAACGCCATGCTAAGCCTGCAGGTTGTGAATTTAATTATATTTAACGGCTTAGCCTTTACCAGAACTGATCATCGAATAAGGTTAGTGGTTCAACAGCTTCAATGTCTTTTTATAATTGTTTTTATGTTTTCATCAGAATTTTCTATTTTTATTTTCTTTTCTATGTATACTCTGCCTTTAATTAATGTAATTGGTTTAACCGTGTTAATTAAAGTTAAAATAAATAAATAAATGTCATCAGGATTGTGCTGGAATAATAGTAATTCGTTGTGGACGTGGTACAATCGGTGATCAGCATTATCTGACTCCTCTTCCATTATTCTTCTTTGTAAGCGGGGTCAGGTAATGCTAGTCACCGACTGTACGACAGCGGCTTCCTTCACATCATCTTCTGTCATCAGAAGACAGCCGCCACGCAACCATCTATGCGACGCGACGCGACGCTAGAGTGACTGTCAGCAGCCAGTGTCACTCTTATTCGACCTTTTCGGTGATTCCAGTAACTTCGTAACAAAACTAGCCGGCGCCACTTGCTGCGCCGTCATATTAATAGATACCTAGTTATAAAAGAGATGTTTTTAGGATTCCGTACCCAAAGGGTAAAACGGGAACCCTATTACTAAGGCTCCGCCGTCTGTCTGTCTGTGTGTCTGCCTGTCTGTCTGTCTGTCTGTCCGTCTGTCACCAGGCTGTATCTCATGAACCGTGATAGTTAGACAGTTTAAATTTTCACAGATGATGTATTTCTGTTGCCGCTACAACAACAAATACAAAAAAACAGAATAAAATAAATACTTAAGGGGGCTCCCATACAACAAACGTGATTTATTTGCCCGTTTTTGCTCGATATTGATAACGGCAACAGGTAGATGCTTGAAATATTCACAGAATATTTAGTTATATATTCACTTTAAAAATAAATAATTAAATTAAAATAAAATAAATATTGAAGGGGGCTCCCATACCACGAACGTGATTTTTTTGTCGTTTTTATAGATAATGGTACGGAACCATTCGTGCGCGAGTCCGACTCGCACTTGGCCGGTTTTTTTTAAATTACCTACCTGGAGAAAAGATTTTGTAAATAATTATTAATTTTTCATTTTAAAGAAAATGTTCCTACTCGCATAGAGGTATAAAAAATATATATTTTTTTTCATTTTTGAATGTAATTGTTGATTTATTGTAATCTTTATATTTTTGATAATTTTGCAAGCTGTGATGAATAAACATACTAACTATTGAAACACAAGTTTTTTATTTAATAATAATAATGAATTTTACAGATTGAGCTAAATGTTGTCCAATATAATTGCTAGTCTTCAGTTAGAGGTATTCCCGACCCAAATCAAATCGAAATTATGGTTACCATGCTCGAACATTGTATGAGATAACATCACTTTTGAGATTACACGCGTTGGTAACTGTTCTGAGGATAAAACGATATATCATTCTAATGAGGTGAATATGTCGAATAAATGGATGTTCACACCGAAATCCTAGCAATCATAGATAAAGAGATATCAGCGTACAAAGTAACGTTTCGACTGCGCGGCAACGTACTTTTTGTTTTAGACTGATTTCGTCTGTTTAACTAAACTTTAGAAGTATTTATTGCTTTCGTTAGTTTTAACAAATTAAGACCATTCTTCTTGTAACAGTTTTACTATATAGGTAAGTCTTAAGTTTTAAATAAATAATCAACAATTAAGAAACAACAATTGAAGGATTGCGCGGCCATAACTTCCAAGGTGAATATTTCGTAAAATATTGATCTAGAGCTTATAATTTATTTTTTGAACATTTTTGACAAATTCAGTCTTCAATTGACAAAAAGAATTAGGTCTCTAACCTAAGTACTTGCTGCGATCTCCATGGCCGCGCAATACTCCACGTTACGTTCGCGCGGCCAACTTAAAACCCTTTTAACTTCTTTATTTCTACTTTGACAAAAAAAAAATGGTTTATTCCCTTCGATTTTAACAAGTTTCGACAATTTTTTTGGCGAAGTTTTTTTCTGTTTGGATTACTTGGCGGAGCAATCGTAACGCACACAAAAATCCGTAGAAGATAATACAGATAATTCATTTAAATGTAGGTATACTGTTGAGGTAGTGAATTGATATTCATTTTTTTTTTTTATAGAATTTCAACATGGCATCTCACCGATTTAGTTACTTGCTTGAAAACTGACAGAAGAGAACTGTCAGCTGTCACAACAGTGTCACTTCAGTCAATCAACCTTCAACCTTTATTAGCTTACTGCCATGACAGGTTTTTGTTGTGTGTTGTAATTTAAATTTTTAAGTATTGTGTACCCCTGGCCCAGGTTCCATACATTTGGATCATCTTCTTTATAATGTTAATTTCATAATCATTCCTATTCTATAAATTCTTTGATCACAGAGAAAGTAAAAGAAACTAAAACCAAATCCGTAGTTATTTGAAATTGGTATCGCAATGCAATTATTGTGTTCGGTATCTGGTGGAAAAAGTAAATGAGTTGTGTCGTCGGCCGGCGCGGTGGGCAACGGCTTCACATCGGCCCTCAATATATCAACGTGGACAGGACGAAAATTGGACTGGACCCTTGTTAATGTCCCGTACTTAGGCCCTTCCGCCCTTGTTTCTGATTATTTATTTAAGACCTATTGATACTTACACCCAACAGAGGGTAAGTATACCAAACAAATCGAAGGAACTAAAACATTGATTTCAATACGAAGCAACTCTTTCTGAACATGGTTGAGTTGTGTATGTATAGGATACATAACTACATATGTACGTAGGTACTCGGCTATCTATTTGAACAGACGGTTTATCTATTAAAATTATTGAGGTAAGTAGTTTAGATACTTAGGTACATTTTATAATCTTGCTTTTTCATGTGGTTATAAGTGACTAACCTGGTGTCAGGTGGGGGGAATGGTCATTTGTCATCTATTTTCTTAAATAATTTGAAAAGCATTTACTACTACAGTTATAAAAAAAATATATATGAAATCCTTCAAACAAGCCCTTTCATTTGATATGTCACACGGTACAGACAGCAAAACTTTTTAGGGTTCCGTACCCAAAGGGTAAAACGGGAACCCTATTACTAAGGCTCCGCTGTCTGTCTGTCTGTCCGTCTGTCATAAGGCTGTATCTCATGAACCGTGATAGTTAGACAGTTGAAATTTTCACAGATGATGTATTTCTGTTGCCGCTATAACAACAAATACAAAAAAAACAGAATAAAATAAATATTTAAGGCGGCTCCCATACAACAAACGTGATTTTTTTGCTCGTTTTTGCTCGATATTGATAACGGCAACTGGTAGACGCTTGAAATATTCACAGAATATTTAGTTATAGGTATATTCACTTAAAATAAATAATGAAATTAAAATAAAACAAATATTTAACCCATCCCATGCAACAAACGTAATTTTTTTGCCGTTTTTATAGATAATGGTACGGAACCATTCGTCCGCGAGTCCGAGTCGCACTTCGCCGGTTTTTATTTTAATAATATTTTAATGGCCTGGTTGCTGGGACCTTTTAGTCAAGTCTTTATTTAGTTACATACTTTGTTTAAATATTGATGAAATGAATTATATTCAATGCATAATGATGATATCCCCGCCCGCTCCCCTTGAGTTTCAGTAAAGATCAGCACTTTACTGAGACCTCATGCGAACTTCTTGAGAGAAGTTGAAGTGATGTTGCACTGTTTTGTTTCATTTGCCTACACTAATGCACGTTCACGAACACCACCATTATTACACATTAATATTCGGCTAAACACAAATTTTAGAAAATAAAACAAAGCCACTAAACATGTCACTTCACTTTCCCGCTAAGAACTCCCATGTTTATAATAATATCAGAGCCCATGGCCCATGCCATGAGGTTGTGAGTTTTTACCAATGTGACTTTTTGAATTCGTACAGACGCCACAGCATATCAAGCTACTACAATCTGTCAAGTTTCTTTAATAGATTTTCAACTTTATCGCTACAGCTTAAGGTTCATGGTTGTTTGGGAAAATTTGAAAGTTTTGGGTAGCTTGACCTGCTGGCGTCAGTAATGTCCAAGATAAACTTAGAAAGTACAGATACTTTCTGAGTTTATCTTGGACATTACTGACATAGGTGAAGGAAAGACATTGTGCGGAACCTTGGACTTATAATTAATAATATAAGTGCCAATTTCACCAATGAAACTGAACGCGATCAGCACATAAACCACGTTTAAGAGCTGTCAGTGTCATTATTTTCTTTGGAATTTTGACACTGACAGCTCTTGAACTCGGTTTAGATGTGCTGATCGTGTTCAGTTTCATTGGTGAAATTCGCCCTAATAAGTGTGAAATCGCCAACCCGTCTTGAGCAAGCGTCGTGATCATTTACTCGTGCCTTTTCAGTATGAGAAGAGGCTTTTGCCTTGTAGTGAGAACATACTGGCTAGAATTATTATCTTAAATGAAGACAGAATATACATACATAGCAAAAAAACGAGCGAGCCCGTGTGGTGCCCGACGTAAAGAATAGCACTATCCTATTTCTTCCCGTGGGTGTCGTAAAAGGCGACTATAAGGGACTTACTAGATAATGGGCAGTAGCGTTCTCTATAATAAAAATAATAAAATGTTTATTTCAACAACTTACAATTTGTTACATTTTTACTTTTAGGAATCTCCTTTTAAGCAAAACAGATGCTTGTGTTAGGACATTCCGCCCTTCCAATGGTTAAAAAATTAATTGTATATAAGTAATTGAAAAGAACTTAATTAAAAGAAGAAGAAGAAAAACACTCAATTTCAAAGGAGTCTAAACTAAACAAAACAAAAAGCAAAATGAAAAGATCTATGCATTTTAACACCATACTGCGGTCGCCAACCCGCCTGCCAATTACGCTGCGTGGCGATTATGGCAAACCCCCCTTTGGCCAGCAGTGGACGTTTTTCTGCTGAAGTGATGATGATGATGAATGATGTGTAATGACATCTTACCTTGGTAATAAGCAACTGAGCAGCGACAGAAATTTACCTCAAAATTTTAAAAAAGCTAAATACTGAAATATTTATTCGAATAATTTATTCATTACTAGTGGTCGCCCAATGGTCGAAATTCGACCTCTACTGACAATCTATAATAGTACTTACTAATTCTATGCTATTATAAAGTAAGTAAAGTACTTACTTATTCCATGCTCAAGCTGTCACTTCGTATTACACACTTCCGTCCCTTTTCACAAAATCACTCCCACAGAAAGCGAGAAATCGCTCTTTATAATTAAAAACTACGTAATTTAATGAATTTTACAAAAGGTAGATATTTAGAACGTTGACGTTTTGCAGTCTTCTGTTATATTTCAGCTTCCATCTATCTGCATCCAGAACCTAGGCTGACGTGACACGTTTGAGCATTCGGGGCCTATTGATGGATTACTATGTATCTACTTTGATGGACCTTTTCTGAACGAAGTGATGGATGCCGGCAATTCATGTGCCAGCCAACACACGCTAACTGACGGAGAAGAGGCAGCGTAGTATCAGTCACAGAGATTATTAAGATACTCGCTGTAAATCGCATAGATTTTAATTTAATTGAGAAATAGAAGAGGATTCTTGAAGAGTTTTTCGAATTAATGAAGAGTAGTTATGCTAATTAGAAATTCATTGTTACTAATACTACCTACATAGTGTTTTTTGAAAAGTAAATAAGTACATCTGAAGGCATCCGGAGTTGCAGAGTACGTCGTCAGTACATATATACACAGCGATAAAGTAAGTACTTATAAGAAAATCGGGGAGGGATATTATTGAGCCAGAGCTGAATAGATCTGCGCACACACCTGCACCGGTGTGAGCTCTTTATCTGATCTTATTAAAGGCGGCAGGAAGCCACCATTCCGATCACGTAGACAATTATTCGACTAAAGTGTGCGGGCTTGAATAACTAACCTCAGCGAACGGCCAACTTTTACAATAAATCCATCCTGGTCTCGACACTTAATCAGTCCTCCGATAAAAGCTTTAATCGAGAGTTAGAGAAGGTACCTACTAAGACGCACTGATTTTATTCCAACGTTACTGAACTAAATTAAACGAGGAAGCGACTGCAATTACAAACTCGGCCAAGTTTTTATTCAATGAGGTTGACTCAATCTCGTTTTGTAAATATGGGTACCGAGGTACGTATACCTCTACCCTACGTTAGTACATAGTAGTGTAAGTTAGGTACCTAGTCGTAGCTCTATAGAGATCATATCTCTTGCATGACTCGGTCTACGAGAATACAGTAGGCAAGCGATCGAACTTAAGAGCTTCAAGTTAAGTGATTATCTCTGCTGCCATTATTTCATTACGAAACTTTTTTCTTTTATATTTGTTTTTGGTAATATAACCCATGTTGGAGACAAAACAATTCGTTAAATAAATAAACTCATGAATTAAGAGCAGTGGTAGTGTGCAGGCGGTGGCCTAGTGGTTATAACGACCGCGACTTAGGTACGAGTCGTAGGTCGTAAATAGAGTTGTAAAAACACGGTTTTTTTTCTAGGATGAAAAAAAAAGTTTAAAAAAATCATGAAAAAAAAACAGTATTTTTTCTGGAGCAGGTTTTTTTTTTCAAAATATGGTAAGGCGGTTATCGTATATGAGTTGATATTATTTTAATTTTTTTTGTTCAATAAGAAAATACCAACTGTTTTTTTGTTAAATAGTACACACATGTCTTAACATAATTGGCAACACCAAATATAAACTACATTTACGGACGGGGATTTCCCTAATCCTCGTTTGGTTTATGTTTTGGTTAATTTGCGTGCAGACTGCAGAAAGCTTGAGACAGTGAGAGTTCGTTTTTGTTGAGTGTTCTTTGTGAGTGTTAAGTAAATATTAAAATCGTATTGAGTAATTTTATAGTAGTACTTTTTGGTTATAACAAAACAATCAAATTTAGTTTTTTTTTTTAAATCTACCAACCCGCAATGGGCCCATGTGGTGGATTACGGCCCACCCCCTCTCACAGAGAGGCGGCCTGTGTCCCAGGAGTGGGAACATTTAAGGCTGATTATGCCATGTATTAAGATAACGTTTTTTTTTATAAGAAATTGAGTCGAGAGTCATTCCTCAAAAATAAAAGTGTCGAAGAACGCTTTGTCCATTGTGATTTTTATTACTTACAATGCACTCGTTCTTGTACCTGTACCTGTTCAGAGGTTTAAGAAGGGCTTCTTTTATTTTGGTATTGCACATGCAGTTCAGGGCTATTTTTAGGGCTTCTGCAGTTCTACTTTATGGTAGGTATATGCTATAAATACCTACTGGTAAGTGAACTAGTGTGTTAAAAGTCGATGGAAAACATGAATCCACTGTGGAATCGAATATTAGTCGGGCTGGGAAATTGATAGCTTGGCTAGGACTTTGTCGCTTCCTAAGCCGATTCCTCGCAGTTAATTTCACTTAACCGCGGCCATTTGTTCTCGCTTCTCGATTTTATTTTGCTTACGAACGTTTGTATTGCTCTGCTCTGTGTAGATAGATGTTCCATAGTTAACATCAGGTGATGTGATTTCTGCTTTATGAATTGCTTTATAGGCTTTCAATAAAAGTCACATTTTCCAAACTTCCCTGCCCGTTCTAACTACGTTTGGTCCTATGTAGACAACCACACGATAGTGTACCAGTTCATATGAGACTCTTGAACTATGTCACTAAGGTTGGCCACCCCCATCGACAAACCCATTGCCGCCGTCCAAAGAGGACGGTATACTTCTAATCAGGTGGGCCGCCCCGGTTTGTTTGCCTACGTATAACATAATAACAGTGTTTCATAGTTAATCTGTTCTTTTAATTGAATAGCCGTACCTTTGTTGTTTTAGATCTCAGTTCTTAGTTCTTGGCTACGAACGTGGAAATCCACTCAAAACTTCAGTTAATAACGTATAACTAATAAATTTAATTCTTGGTTAAGTTCGCGTAGCCTCGTCGGAGTCCATTTTTGAGTTTCAAAGTTTTATGGGAAACCTTGTCCGCTGCACATTGTTTACGAACAAAGCGAGATCTCGTTCAGTTTCCGATACGAGCGCGGATCGAGTCTGCCATTCGCGTCCAACTTATCCGTCTTTGTTCCGCCAACTATTGATGCTTGATGAAACTCCGTCCGCTACGCTCCGTCTTACAGGTACGAGTTAGTGTTAGGCGTCGCCGAACGCCGTGCCGTCGCTCGCTGTACGCTTGCACAGTTCCCTGTTCCGTCTTATCTACTTATGTTATGATTTGATCCTTAGGAAAATACAAACCGATTCACCTAGCTGAATATCATTCTTTCACTTTCACTTCACATTCAGTACCAATCGAAGTGATTTTTATGATGTGCTTCCAGGATATGGGTAATATACACGAAGGGGCAGTAACAATAAATAAATGTCTGCGAAACGAAACGTGTCATTCAGAATTCCGTTAAAGTCGTGTGAAAAAATGTTCACCACCCCTAGAGTTTCGTTTCGCTTTTAGAAATAATAGAAGAAGCTGGACTTCTTGGCGGGAAAGTGAAGCGTCATGTTAGCAGTTTTGTTTTATTTTCTAAAATTTGTGTTTAGCCGAATATTAATGTGTAATAGTGGTGGATTATTAACCATTAAGTGTTCGTGAACCTGCATTAATGTAGGCAAATGAAACAAAACAGTGCAACATCACTTTAAGTTCTCTCAAGAAGTCCGCGCGAGGTTTCAGTAAAGTGCCGCGTCTTTACTTAAACTCAAGGGGAGCGGGGCGGGATATCATCAATCATCTTTATCATGCATTGAGTGGAGTTCATTTCATAATTATTTAAATAACTTTGTACTTGTTACCTAATTTTACATGACACTGGCTAAATGCACAAACCGTGCGAAGCCAAAAGGAAAAGAAAAAAAAAAAAAAAAATAGAAGAAGCTGACATATAGAAGCAAGTTTTCAACATGGAGCTACTGCACAATGGTTTAATTGAAAAGGCGCGCGCGGTGTGTCGAGCGGCGTGCTACACCACCATCACGGCAGACGTGACTACCGATGCAATGGATATTACTTATTGAGAGCTCATGTTATTTATCTACCTAATCCAGATTCTGCGTTTACCATTTTAGTGATAGAGTGATACAGTGAAGCAGCTGGTTGGTAAGTTAAAGTCAAATTATTTATTTCAAATAGGCACATAAAAGGCACCTTTGAACCTTTTAAAAAAAATTACAAATAAATAGAATTGATACTAGTCGCCCCTTCCAAAAGGTAGTTTCGTATGAAGAAGAATGGGCAAGAAAATCCACCGATACTCTTATAAAATGTTTTACAATATTTTTATATATTTTGTATAGGTACATTAATTATATAATTATATGTGAAGGGCATGCACTTAGAATAAAATTACTATACCACAATAGGTAAAAAGAATTAAAAATGAAGCAATGACAGATAAATTACTTATGTGATACATGGCGCTCACATATTTACAAACATTGTAAAAATATAAGTAAGAGAAAATAAAGTAATAGGTCACTGTGGGAGTTTTGAAATTCACTTTCTCTAATCACAGAATGTAAAATAAATGTCATAATGATAATAAATTATACAATTAAAATAGCAACCATTTTGATTTTGTCTAGATTCAAGATTGTCCTATGGAGCTGAACCAGTATGTTTCCAAGCATTCTTATCATGGATATAATTTTCTAATTCGTAATATTAGGCATGTTTACAAAGTGTACTTTTAGTATGAGTTTTAAATTTTCTTTCATTTACATTTACTTTCATTTGGCTTCAATGGGTTAATCGAAAGGTGTAGCCCTACGCCTTTTCATTAAACCATTGAAGCCAAACCTAAGACATATGAAAGAACGCTACAATTAGGCATGACCTTTGATATTAATAAGACTTGAAATAAAATTTTTACTTGGACACTAGTCCAATTAATTTCTTTGACAAGTTCAAAGTTTTCCTTTAAATCAACCGAGTGCTCGCTTCGGTTCACGTTAAATGACTTGACTACTGATAATTTTTCACCGAAATTGAAATTAATATCCTCTGCTGATGTAGTTTCGTAAATACTTAAATCATAACTTAGAAATATAATGACTTGTTGTATTATTTGAATTTACTCACTCTTAAAACTAATTTGCAGGCATCATATTTGGTGACTTAAATAGATAGGCCCATTTTACGTAAAAATTACCGCAATTTCATACATAAATGTAGATCCAAGGTAAGATTTTATGTTCAGTGTAAAGCAACGCTTTTCTAGAGAGAAAGACACTCTCATGTGAGCAGATGAGAGACGTGATTCAATTTGCATGGTATGATGGACGGATTACACGGTGCAAGTACTCGTCCCTTTGTCGGGACAAATGGCTCAGGAAATAGAGTGCTGTTATATTAGTATAACAATTTTACATTTTCTAAGTAGTTGCCCACTTATTTGTTATTAGGTACATATTTCGATGCATATAGGTAATATGTATTTTCATAAAAGGATTCGTATGAAAAATAAAACTCTACATAACCGTTCCGCGAAGCGCATTGATGGAAGTTCTATGTAGATGTCGCGTGGAAAATATGGCATGAGCGTCTTGTTAAATACAATGTTTTTTCTCTATTTTATCAATGCCAAAGACATTTACTGCAACAATTTTCTTAACAATAGACGGGACATAGCGATCAAAATCGTAATCCGATACATTTGTCCTAGTGGGCAAAAGTCGCGCAGCCTAGTGTGGTACGCCTGCATGACAAGTCGCAATTCGCATTAGTGTCGACCAAAAGAAAATTATTTTCGAAGTAGAATGTCCAATATGGTATTAAAGTGTAACGTGTCAAACAGCTTTTATTGATTTTTTCTATATCACGCTAAATGGCGTCACTGAGACATGGGATCACAATTTTTCCATGACATTACTTCTGATAGCCTCTCTATAGTATCTATCTTAAATCTCTTTGATCAATGCAAACAGCATTGAGGTAAAATATATATAACAGAGTCCAGAACATAACATTAAATACTTTAATAATAACTGTCTCAAAAACTACTTAAAATGACAGATTTTAAAACAAAGTTGGGCATTAAACTGATGCTTAACTGGTGATACGCACAAAATTAATCATAGCGAACTGGGCGGGCATAAGAAAGAGACAGAGTCAATTACTTCCACAAAATGCGAAAAAAAGATAGTGCAACAATGCACTATCTTGCATTAAACAACGTAAGAGCGCCAAACCAAATAAAAATAGTTTAAAAATAAATTAAGCTATGTATCAGAAATATTTTCAGCCAGAGCTTTATTCCTAATACGCACAATTTGTATGCAATTTTGCTCTGAAATTACTTAGGATTATAGAATTACAGAAAAAAATATAAAAAGTAGAGGTCTTTTCGGAATTAAATTTTATCGAGGAAATTTAACGCAATAATTGCGGTTTCCTGCAGTCAGAGTACCTACCTATTAATCAAATAGTCAGTAAACATAATATTAAAAAATAAAATCCATACATGCTGTAATAGGGAAATAAATGGTTACAAAAAACCCCCAATTTATTTTGGTATCTCCTTAAGGTAAAAGTGAAGCCTTTTCCCAGCATTGTAGTAAATTACGGTATCCACGGTGATAATTTATAAGGAAATTCTCTGGTAGCGGGACAAAAAATGTGGTCTATACTTGAGACCCCACCGCCCCGCGCTGGCCCACTAATGAAGGAGCTACTCCGTCACTAGTATTGAATTACATGGCGCATTTTTTTCTTAAAAGGGTACGTTTGTAATTTGATTTTATATTTATAAAAGTAAATCATTGGATTATTAATTAAATCCTATGAATCTTTACAAAATACTATTTTGTGCGTGAAGTGAAAAATTAATACTAGCTTCTGCCCGCCACTTCATCCGCGTGAAATTTCTTGTTCCCTCATCCCACCCCGTCGCGTCGCATCGCATCGCCCGCCCGCGCTATTTCTTCGTTTTCGTTTATCGCTCTTTCTGACTTTTTTATTTTTGCTCGGCTCTAAGGGTTGTAGCCTGTATGTTAAATAGCCTTCCTCAAGAATTGGGTTATCAAATGCAAAAATAATTTTACACATCCGACTGGTGGTTTCAGAGATTAGTACGTTCAAACAAACAAACAAATGACAAATTTTGAAATAATAATCCAAGTTTAATGAAATTAGAAATTTAAATATCCGACACAACCAAAATCCTCTAAAAAACGAATCCATATACTACATATCTGCTATTTTGTTTTTCAAGAGTGTGCTATGGATATCCTGAAGAATTCCATAATATTGCATAACATAACCCGCAGCTAACAAATGAGTGGATGACCTTGAAACGGCTCAACCGATTTTGATAAAACATGTCTAATAACAACCGATAGAAAACCTACTTTCAAATAAAAAATACCACATCCAAATCGGTTCATCCGTTTAAGAGCTACGGTGCCACAGACAGACACACCTATAGCGGTCAAACTTATAACACCTCTCTTTTGGCGTCGGGTATTAAAAAACAAACTCATCAGTTTTATTATTAGTAAAGATAAAGATAGCAATATTAGCTGGAATTCCGAACTTACCTACCTCCGTTTACAGGGTTGCTGATGGGAGACTTTCAGGGTCACTGGCGATAGATGCGGAATCCATAAACTTTGTAAAACGACCCTAAGGTAGCACGTTTCCAGACGTTGTAGGTGGCATAAGAGGAGCACTGGCGCGTTACATCGTAATCTAGCCTCGTTATATGCTAAGGACGGCCACCTTGTGATTTTAGTTTAACTTCCTAGCTAGACGGAGGATATCTAAAATACTTAAAAACTTATTAGAAAAAGAGAGGGGTAGGTTATTTTTAGTAATCAGAAACCACACTCCATTCGGCAGTACATTTTACACGGAGGCTCCTTTAACTAACGCCTACGAAACAGACTTAATCGAGAGCGACGTACCAATGTCGCGCCGAACAATGTGAGCTTGCTCAAGTGTATTCTGTCTATTCCAGGCTTTATGGTGTCTAATGTGGGCGATAGTCTGACTGGCAAGCAGAATTGGGTGAAATACTACGAGTATGCCCGGCCGATTGAAACGAATAGAGTGGTAAATTTTGTTTTATAATTATACTACTTCACCAGCAATGTCTTGTAAGCAATGTCAAAACTTTTTCTTGGCTATGGAAACATGATAATATGGAAATGTAAATAATTTATATAGATCGCCGTGTAATGCCGGATGTAAAGAATAGCACCATCCTATTTCTTCCCGTAGGTGTCGTAAAAGACGACTAAGGAACTTACTAGAGAATGGGCAGCAGCGTTCTCTATGCATTTTAACACCATACTGCGATCGTCAACCCGCTCGCCAAGTGTGGCGATTATGTCCCTTTGGGGGAGGTCTATGTCCAGCAGTGGACGTTTTTCGGCTGAAATTATGATAATCAAATCAAATCAAATTCTTTATTTCAGACATTTAGTCCACTTTGTTAGTAACAATTTGACTTATACACTATGTTAGTAATGATGATATAGATTAATTGCGAAGATTTTAAAATAAATGGAAAGATAAAAAAAAACGAGCATAGCTACATAATCCTGTAGCAGGCTATGGGTGTGTTATACAACCCACTGCAAAAGTACGACTAAGACGAAATACCCTAACGATTTCAGGTTTAATTACAATCCAGTTCCGCTCCCGTAAACTGAAAGCACGGCATGTTGTAAAAGTAACAATGGTAGGTGACATGTAAGCCCGCCCGTAAGTCAAGGCGCTAATGAACCGCGCGAAGAACATCGTACTAAAGACTTTGGAGTGATCTTGGGGTGGATTTTTTGAGCGTACCTTCCCTTCTTCATTAGTGTAATTAACTTATGCTGTAGGTACCTATTCTTCTACAATTCGTTGCGGATCTCAGAAGGTTATTAAATTACTATTCGGCTACCAAGAATTTTGTATCAGGATTTCAGGTAGGTACCTATATTTTTTAAAGTCTTCAACATGGTTTTCTATAGCATCATGTTGAGTTTCGATTCTGAAGTTGATTATTGAGTATATTGGTAGGTTTCTATCATTGCATGTCGTTGAATAAAATCTTTCTATTCGTTTATAAATATAAAGGCTCGTACAGACTGGTGCGATTTGCGGGCGCGACGCGACACTAGTAGCACAATTTCTATGTCGGTGCCTGTCACGCCTGCGATATCGCGTGAGTCTGTAAGAGCCTTAATGCGACATCCAAAGACGGGATATTAATTTGAACTCGACTTTAGATGTAGGTATATGTATGTTTTGATATCAATCAAATCTTTTAATATAATTCATAACTTTGTATGATTTCTGATCCAAAACAAGATAGAATACAAATTCCAATTAAGTATGTTCTTTCTACTTCAATGTTATTAAACTGTGAACGGATATTCGGGGGTTGTGCACAGATTTTCCTCGCAAAGCTCTTGTCTAACCCTCGCAGAAAGCTTGAACAACATATATATCTATTCAAGGAAACTCGTAGGTACCTACTGTTTATTATTGAATCAAGTGCCTAATCAACAACCTCATTTAGTGTTGCATTAAGTTGAAAAATAACAATAATGATGTGCAGTTTATAGGTAATTGGTCAGTTGGCACTTCATGTATGTTTTTACCGTGGCAAGCGGCTAGTTAGGTCACAGTGGTAATTGGTAGGCACACGCGGCCACATGGTGCACAAGTTGAATTAGTTTTTGTAGAGGATGAAGTGCAGGCCGCGGCGTGGACGGTTCGACTGGGGAGGCTCAGCGCAGGCGGAACCACCCTCACCTTGCCTCAAATTAATTAAAATAATTCGTTGAAAACGTCATGAATCTACCAGCTTCCGCAGCTTGTTAGTACGCTCTTGTTGCTTTGAAAACATTAAATTCCAACGGATCTGTGTGGAGAATTTCACCGTTTAATTCTCGTAATAAATTCGTCGCACGTCGTGTTTTGACATATGACTGTACTACGAATATATAGCGATAAGTAGATATCCATATTGCCATACTAACTGTACCAACTATTGTAATAGATTATCCTACACGTGTTGGTGTCGTCATCACGGCAGAGTGTATAAATAAATATAGGTACATACAGGGTGGTTTCCCAGTTTAGAACATTCAATAGTGTTCCGTACGTTCTTAACGTGCTGTAATTTACAGTGAACGCTGCAGTGCTCAAGAACGAGTGTTTTTACTCTTGCGCTTTTATGGCCACGGGGGAAAAATTCATTGAAATTCCGGAGTAACGTAGATAAACAGTATGAAACTGGGAAGATACACCCAATTAATGTAATTTATATAATGTTTATACAAAAAATACGCCCCAGTAAATAGTTTCACGTTGCGTTGAAGTACTTATCTTTTAGGAAAATTGCTCGTTTCAAAAAGACAGCAGTTTTTATGTTTAGTTCTACTGAGCAATACGTTTAAAGAGTTTAAACGAATATATACTTTCTTTTTCGGCAATCAACAGTAACTGTAGTTGAACGCATACAGGGCCTAAAAGTAGCATCCTCATTCTACATAATTATTTTCATGTTATTTTCCTGTAAACTGTGTAATATCTATCTGCATTTTATATGGAACGGTTACTAGTACAAAGAACTTTCAGTTGTACCGTGTCAGAGATCATAACCATGGCGTCATACACGTAATTAAGCTCAGAGATGATTCTCCGGGCTGAAACACCTAGTGCTAATGTAGTGTAGTTTATTAGTGCTGTTAATTCCGTTTCGGAAATATTTAAGTACCTTCTTAATGTACGTTAAGCATTTGTTTTCATCTTTGACAGCCGTTACGGGTAGTCAGAAGCCTGAAAGTCTGACAACCATTCTTACCAAGGGGACCGTCTTACGTATAATCGGGTAATGGAGGCCAGATAGGCAGTCGCTCCATGTAAAATACTGGTATTCAGCAGCATCCGGTTAGACTAGAAACCAGTCCCAACATAATTCTTTGGCTAGGGAGATGATGATGGTGGTCATGTGTGGTTTGAGTCCTGGTATATTATAACAGGTATACTTCATTTCTAAAACTGAAAAACTAACTGCGACATATAAAACCATTTGTAACCAAGTAATAAATATTAAACAGTGCATCTAATATAATACACTATCGCTCATTTCCCGTTTAGCAAAGATACTTTTACATGGGAGCGAGTATTTGGTATGGCATGCACGATTCTGTCGGAGATATAACCACGTAAGTGATTGCCTAGTCGTGTATACCTACAACTGTTCCTCGAGATTTTCAGGAGCACTTGAGAAAATGTTGATGCGGGGTCACGCATGCCGTGTCGAGGCATGCTCTGCAATGAACGCCGCCGACCGTGTGATGAGCTGGACGTGTTCCCGTGACACCAACAAAAGGCTTAAAGCTATTCTAAGTAGGTTCAGATTTAGGTGAAAAAGTTACGCAAAATTAAGGAGGAAAACTTGAATAAGAACCGAAATTTCATAAATTATCTTATGCAAAAGAACTTTTTCAGTAAAACGATTAAGTATAAGTTTATGTACGTTTTGTGTTAAATGGACCACCTTCTGCCTCCACCATTAGAAAACAGATAGACTAGCATCTAATGATATATCTTGTATATGATATGTGTTGTCGTCAAAAGGAGAGCAGTGGTGGCCCAAAGGTAACGCCGCGACTTACGAGTTTGTAGCTCGTAGGTTCGAACCCAGACAGGCGCTTTACTTTGTGTAAATTATTCCATAACCACTGCTCTCAAAACGGTGAAGGAAAACATCGTGGGAAACCGGCATGTCCTAGAACCAAAAATTGGAAGACATGTGACATCAACCAACCCGCACTGGGCCAGCGTGGTGGATTACGGCCCACTCCCTCTCACAGAGAGGAGGCCTTGTATCCCAGCAGTGGGAACATTATTATTAGGCTGATTATGTATGTCGTCAAAAAAACATGAGAAATGCAAAAGAGACCAGTCAACCCAGTTAAGTAAATTACGAGAATTTAGAGGAAAAGAGGTATGTCCTCCACCTTTTGAGAAACATCGTTGTGGAAAGAAACGAGTAATATACATTGAGTTTTCGCTGAAGGGCCTCGTTATTGTATAAGCCCATCAACAAAACCTTTGTAAACATGTAGCAGCGCAGACGCGGATCGTTGGAAGTTCTTCCACACAAACTTGTGTAGATTATTTAGTTTACTGAAAGGCTTGATGGCTCATAGTAAACTGTGCAGACTTGGCTTGGAGTGAAACCTCGGAAACGGACTAGTTGTAAATAAGGCAGCGTACACACATATAACTGCGCTATCGTCGCCAGCTCTGTCCGGCTGTGTCGTTTTTGCGCCGGAACTGTGTATGAGTTACTGAGGCCGCCGTATCCGGTAGTCCCAGCCTTTTATTATTTAACATACATGAAGGTATTTCGTGGTGGACAAAGTTTCAATAGCCGAAATAGGTCAACGTTTTATGGGATTCTGCTTTTAAGACATTCGTCCATCTATAGATAAGTATTGGCTATAAGATTCCTTGTGTGTTGAGCATCTGGTACACTTAAAAGATATAAAATAAAAATAGGCAAAATTTACTTATTTGGATATTATTAAACATTGATGTATTTACCTATAAAATATACATAATGGAGTTAATTTATACAATACAATATCTTCAAAATGTTGTTCTTTTGTTACCTGACTCGACAAAAACAGTAAAACACAATATGTTGTAATCTGTGTAGATAAAAACTTTCTGTATTATTTTCGTACCTTTAGAATAACACTGTTATAAATATATTTGGGTACGTAATTCAACTGTTGAATTCGGTTATTTGGTGAATAAAATATAAACCGATCACAAAAAAATATTATTTTGTAGCCATTGTAGAGTGTGGCAGTCCTTTATACTATGCATATGACTGCATTTAGCAGCCCAAATGGTAATCTGCTTTATTGGATTGATTGCATTAATCGGAATGCATTGCATTATTATACTTTCCAAAGCTTTGTTGGCTAACAATTATTTTCGTACCTATTATCTGTTTAACTACATGGTTTTAATGAAAATGTAAATAATAATTGTCGGTTTATTTGTGTTAGAACAAGAAATTAAATAAAAACGCGGAGTATCAAGGCACTTCTAACCAATGATAAATAGGTACACAGTTTTCTTGTAGTTTTATAAAAACTGTACTGTTACAGAAGACTTAGTAGTGAGTAAAGTGGCGAAAACGGTCCGCTACGAGCGTTCTAGTGAGATCATTACGCTGGTGGCCATTTGTATAAATATCTGTGGCGGAAAAAGTCGCGGCCGGATTAAGTTGCGCGTCGTACATTATGAGAACATCCGCATTATATTTCACTGAGCGGCATGAATTATGTGCTGTTGGACCGCACCACTGTAAAGCTACTTTGAATCAGGCGATGGAAAATTCCTTTAGTGGATGCTACGAATTTTTCCCCAAAAGCAATATAATTAGTGAGGCTTCTTCATAATCCCTTTTTTGCTGTATTTGGCACAGTCGTGTATAATTTATTTTTTATTTAAAATAACGCTCGGCTTTACTTCACTAAACAGAAATGTCTTTATGAAAATTATAGAATGTTTCTTTCAGGAATTCGTGTAATCTACCACTGCTGCACTGCTACAGTTTTTTGAGAATATTAATCTTCCGGTTTGTATTGTACTTTGGTGAAGGGTCAATATTACTTCGTGTTCTAGCATCTTCACAAAAACTAATGAATGATCCTTTTTGGATAGATTGCCGTGATTAGCAGAGTTTGTTAACTTGTATCGAACAATAACCACTACTTTTTAAGTTTAAAACAAGACGTGAACATAAAGCAGTTTCATAAAAATAACAGTCAAAGGTAATATAATAAATAAGGTAATTGGTTTTCAAAAAAAAGTAATGGTTCATCAACCACGAGACGGATTCAATAATACCTGATCATCATCATCATTTCCGCTTTGGTTTGCCATAATCGCCACGCTTGGCAGGCGGGTTGGCGATTGCAGTATGGTGTTAAAATGCATAGAGAACGCTGCTGCCCATTCTCTAGTAAGTCCCTTAGTCGCTTTTTACGACACTCACGGGAAGAAATAGGGTGGTGCTATTCTTTACGTCCGGCCATTAACTAAATAATAATACCTGATTCCTAATGGCAACACAACATTTAGTTTGATTTTCTGTCATTACTGTCAATTTTACTAACGTCATTAATGTCACTGTACAAGAGAGCATTAAAGGTGTTTGTATCCAATCTGCATTTTTTCATTTATAAATAATAGCTTACCTATTCGAGTATCCCAACAAAGTACCTATTTATTATGATTAAATTTTGAATACATTTTCCTATGATCCATTTATGTTCGGTGTTGAATACCTGCGAAACTTAACGGTTCTCTTTAGCAAGGCGATTACACTGTATTGTTTAAAACGAGCATACTTCGACGGAAACAAATGATTGTCTCGCAAGTATTGGCGAACGGCCAAACCTTAAAATACTTTTTATTGAACTATACTTTATTGTTTCTGTACTCTTTAAGTTAGTAAGGACCCGATCACGCGTACGTACGTATTTTGCGTACCGGTGGGAAAATCGGTTATTCGATCCACCCCAGCTCCTCAAGGAAGGCCAGCAACGCCTTGGTATTCTGACAATCTCACGTAGGATACCTGGGTTACGGAAGTAAGTACTTTGCCCTGTATGTGGCGACCACCGGCCAGTATAGCAGCACATGAGCTGCTGTCTCAGTATATATATATACTGTATCAGTATGTATGTATTCAGAAAGAGAGAGTCGCCCCACAGTCGTCTTCACTTAGGTATAGATTGTTGCCTCCAATGGCTGAGAATCAGCACTTTTCAAACGTCAAAAATTACATAAGACAGTCCCTCAAAAACGCACCTTTCACAAATGTATAACTTTGTACAAACCTAGTTACAGAAATATATCATTTGTCATATAAATTACCGCCCGACCTGTTGTAGTCGTTGTGGTCTGGTGAGGTGGTGGTAGGTGTGAACGGGCCCTAAAGATTAACAAAAAAAAAATGATCAAATAGGTACAATATGTGGTACAATAATAATTCTTGTGAGTTGTAAGGTTAATCTCAAATAAGTTATAGGTCGTTTCACTTCCCCAGGGTGTCGTTATGGGTGATGGAGGGATTTTGTCAAAAAGAGCGATAGGTTTCTTTCTTCTTAGCACTGAGCGGAACAGTCGAATAATACTCCGTGCATAAACGGAAACTCACCAGGTTTTCATGGCTTTTGTTGATCACGAGCGCTTGGTTCTCGTATTTTTTTAAGCAATCAAACAATAGGCTGCTAATCCACTCGGATAAAGAGAATATTTATGATGTTTTATTAACGGCTTCCTTCTTCTTATGCTCATTTCGGTTGTTCAGTTCGGAGCCAAGTGGAGTTTTGTCTCAGATTTGTTTTGTAAACTAATTGTAGTGATTTAAGTTACGCGGTTGCTAAAGTAGCCAGCACAAAGGAGCTTAAGCTGTGATATAATCTTAAGAGTGACATTAAGTTGGAATATTACAGGCACTATTTCTCTCGCCGATAAGGATAAGTACTGAATTGTTTAATTTAATTTATTAGAGTCTTGAGAGATCTCTACGAGGAAAAAAGGTTTAGATAGTATGGAGTTGCTGACCGTATCGTGTAAGAACGATGTAAGTGTTTTGCTTTAGCCTGAAAACTTATCAGCTATACCACCCATGAGAGTGTTAAAACAGTGCTTAGGAATTGCTTGTTAATAAAATGTAAGCGGTTTATTCATAAACGTGGCTTTAAGTTAAGATATGTTTAAACGACAATAATTGTGTGGTCAACCAGACGTTAATTATTATTTAACTTTAGGTAACTTTTTTTTAATATGGGGGTAAGTGTATAGCCGTAGGTAGGTGCCTATCAATTATGTAGGTACTTAACAATGCGTACCTACTATACTCCATTTATTATAGCTTTAGAAAAATATCGGCAAAATTACGAAAGTTATTGTATAATATTGTTGAAGTAAATTCACTTTAGTTATTTGTTGTTGGGATAGTGTTCCATAGATGGCGCTAGGTTTGCTATTAAAGTTATCATTTTTGTGACGATACCTTAGTACTTATCTTATTCAAATGTGCAAGGAATAAGATATTTTCTTATAATTCTATTTTGTATTTATCGTGAAATAACGGAGTTTATTAGACATTTATTTCGAAATAACGAAAGGGTGTGCCGCTATTTTTCTAATCTTTTATTAAATTAGGTATATATAGGGTACCCACACAAGGTACATAAAAGACACATTAATCTATCCCTTACTTGACACGATACATCACTCAAAGAAAATACAATTATCCAAGTACTTTATGTTTTTCTCGCAGTGTGCCTACCTTAAGTAGGTAGATGTTACTTAATGCGATACTCGGTTGCCAGACTGTGTTTTCTTATATTTTCAGATTACTTCTCAGAAAAGCTCTTTGAGTCAATTCCGTGGAACGGCCGCAGCTTTTTCTTTTACACTTTATATGAGCGTTTGTACGATGTAAATGTTCCTGTACGTTCAAACGAATGTTTTTATTTAAAGAAAAAACACATTGTTTAAAGCCCACACAACAATATCGACAGTAGGTACCACACAGATCCCAGATTGGCTTATTCTGCCAGCATTTATTGCCTGTTTGCGCGACAAACCCCCGCAATTGCAACGAAGATTTTAGGGTTCCACAAAATGGATTCTTCTTATCCCACCAATGTTACATTACAGCTCCTCGTACAAGCAGAGGGAATATATAATGCTGCGTAAACACTGCTACGAAATGTATATAAATCTTTCCAAAATGTTATGCGTCTGAAAAGAATAACGGTTATGACGAACGTTATCATACAGCACGCGATGAATTATACCATCTACTGGAATTATGTCGGCAAACCAGTTGCATACTCGTAACACGTGTCAGGCCGTGTTTTTGTATTAATAGAGGTAGAAATAATATAATATACATATGTACATGTGTAGACCTGTAGGTTTACATAATATTATGTTGTGTTGGTGAATATGGAATACTGGGGGTGTACTCCGAAGCGATAAACCGAAGTATCGGCCGAATGTTCGGTCGCTTCTTTACTACGGCTAACTATCGCAGGTTACGGCGAAAACAAAAAAGGCAGTCGAAGAGATAAGCCAAAGTCAAAACTGTGACTTGAAGTCGGGTAAGGACTCAAAGTCAAAAAAGGAAACTATGGAAGTTATAAAACGGCCGAACATTCGGCCGAGACTCAGGTTTATCGCTTCGGAGTAGGTGCCCAGTTGTCTAATCGAAAAAAACCGAAAGAGGTAGGTAAGGTAAGTAGTTGAAGAAAAGCAGCGGCAGGTTGGTAAAAATGTTTGATCTTTTATTATACACACTTTGAACAACTCTCTCAACCTGTAACCGACAAAATAATTGATCCTTAGAAAGAAAAGAAAAATGAAAAAAAACGAGTGAGCCTTAACAGTACTCGCATAATTATGATGTGTAACATCTGACATCTCACCTTGATAATAAGCAACTGACCAGTGACAGAAATTAACATCAAAATTTAAAAATAGGACGCTTTTGAGGTTAATTTCTGAAGTATTCGAATAATTATTCATTACTAGTGGTCGCCCACTGGTCGAAATTTGAGCCCCTCTACTTACAATCTATATAGTACTTACTAATTCCATGAGTACACAAATTCCATGCTATTAAAAAGTACTTACTTATTTCATGCTCAAGCTGTCACTTCCTGTTACACACTTCCATCCCTTTTCACGAAATCATTCACACATCAAAAACTCAAGGGAACAAAAAGAAAATATATACTTAACGTTTATTTTATATTAAAATAAAAATCTAATTAGCTCGCAGTGCTGCTATTGTGTGAACGATTAAGAAAACAATTTAATATGATGTTGTGTATCCTTGCTCCATACAAGCTCCGGGGATTTTAGAGAGCTTGCTCGGATAATTAGGAGGAACGCTAAAGACGACGTTAATAGATCTGTAAGATTGATGGTGCGAGCACAAAGAAAAACACGAACTCATGCATCAATCTGACAACCACGACGTTTTCCCACAATTTTGGTTCACGTCCAATCCTGTCAGGACATTTCCCGGAGTTTCTGGGAAGTGAAAGCATACAATACATTTATAAGCAGTTCCTATTTTACTAACTAGAACTTGGATCCATTTTCATTATATAAATTTCATCTTGAATTTTGGTTGTTTTAATTAACGGATTTTGCAGTTTAAACCTGTTTACACGGCTACATATCAAGCTATACATGTCCAGTTTAGGCTTATCTCGCATTGTATAGCATTTCCGTACAATGAGAGGTCAACTTATACTGAAAATGTATAGCTTGATATGTAGCCTTGTGTACCGCCTGCATGGTTGCATACCTACCTATATAATTAGGTACTTATGATTTTTACTGATATTATACTTTTGGGTAAATAGAAAGAATACCCAATATCACCCAATGCATGGATGAATGGATTATGGATACGATATTTATTTCAGCGGCTGTGTGATACATTTTCAAGGCTGAATTTCAACCGATATTATAGACCTTGGGCGAATTGAATCCCATTAAATTATTTAAAAATCATACAATTTTAACATGTGTGCAGGATTCGCAGGTTCAGTGGTGTTGTTACACGCTTGAAAGGAATCCTATCGTACAGCTAAGAATGTTTGATTAATGAGTGCAATTACACACATACCTTACATCCACGAATATAGACTTGGAACAAATGTCTGTTAGCTATGCAAATATATGTGTCCATGTAGGATGCGGACCTGCGACTCCAGATGACGACGGCAAAACACTTCACACTACCATACTGTGAACGATAGCGGTGAGAAGTACTGAATTTCATAAACGACCAAAAAAAGAGACTAGAATAGCATTCTATCTATACAGAATCAATTTAAATTAGCTAGCGAAACTCTGCAGATGTGATGGATATCGATATGTAAACACGATAAAATAAGAAGAATTGAAGTTTTTTTTGGGGGGAGTCAGCGACAGCTAGGAGTGGTGTTACTTGAAGTATGAGTTGAAAAAATCTGTTTTCTTTTGTTTTATCGTGTTTAGGTATCGATGCTAATAATAATAATGCTAATAAACTTCACGTCTGTGAAGTTTACACAAAAAGAACTGAATTTTAAACTGATATTTCAAGTAACTACACTAACTTCGGTCGATGACCCCACAAAAAATTAATCAAGAATGTATTTTTTGTTTTATCATATTTAGATATCGATACCCATCACATCTGCGGAGTTTCGCTAGGTAATTTAATTGGACCCTGTATAAGCTCGATATCCATTAAGAAAAGTAGTACCTACCTTTGGTAAATATCGAGTGTACTTTCTATCTAGTGTCTATTGATTTCTTAGATTGAGTTGAGAAGGACCTCAATTTAATGTTCGAGTAAGAAATTCGTTGCTATATGTATGTAGGTAGGTAAAGTTCGTTTTTTAATCCCACATAGTAGTAATTTGACATTTCAAATCTTTGTTGTTTGTTTTTCCAATTTGGAGTTTGACATTTGCTCCTGTCAAAATAGTATCTGGGATTAAAAAACGAACTTTAGGTTAGTAGTTTATTGGTACCTACTTAATTTAAGATTTATTTTATTATCTTTAAAATTTATTTAATTATCTTAAAAATTTATTTAATTATCTAATAAGTTACGTAGTAATTAACGTACAAACGCACATTTTAAACGTAATACTAGATAATTGCGCGGCTACTTGATAATCTCATTACGATATTAAGAGATTGGAAAATGAGAAGGAATGTTTATAAGTTAAGCTTTCCTCCGGTATTAATATTGTTTGAAGTATTTTGCAGTGTTATCAATCAATACAGGAACGCCTATCACATCGGTAAGAAGTAAGAACTCACTGTGACATTAAATGAGCCTAAAATGATTTATGTGTGGCAAGATAAAACCTACCTCTATATATCAATCATTGTTTGATGGTTACGGCCCATCTTCAGCTCTGTTTCTATTGTCTATGGAGCGGAGAAATAGGGGAAGTACTTGAGGAAATTGCGTTTGAGATGCAATATAAAATAAATAAAGTCGTGAAGGACTGGCCTCATTTCTGGCCGCACAATATGTGGTCTCCTGAAGGATCGTTTTAGGGTCGATGTAATTAGATAGGAAGCCATTATATTATTGTGTTATTGATACCCATTTTTTTCCTTTAGATAGGATAGTATTATAGAGGATAACAAAGCAAGTTTGTCTGTTTGGAGTAGGTATACGGTTACGCCGAAAAACGGATTTAATTGGGTAAATGATTTTGATACATGGGAATTCACAAGCAGGGAACGTGCTTTTTATTACGATAATTCTGAAACATTTCTTGCGGGTGGAACCGGCAGGCACTTCTAATAAAAGGGTTAAAGATTTTCCTGTAAACAAGAGAATGTAAGAGCTACCAGTCAGCACTGCTTTTAAAAGCACTTGGCTCGCACTTTACCGTCAAGGTACTTGATTTAATTTATACTCCCTAGGAAATTATTTCCCTCGGCTCACTTCTTATTTTTCTATGGATCAAGCATTTTACTCAAATTAATTTGCTTTTGCAATTTGTGTTTCGGATAAGTGATTTAATTTTTTAATTAAATTACTTATCTGAAACCTATAATTATTTCTAGTTACTTAGCAGTTTAAGTTATATTTAAATTACTTACCTATTAGCTAATAGGCTAGACTGTAATGGGAATAAACAGTCATCAACTGTGATACATTACAAAGGAAAAAAAAAAATTTTGTATATAAGTTACTAAATTCTGAGCCAGAAAATTAAATGTTTGGTGCGCGTAGGTAGAAAATTTGTTGGCAAAGCAATTTACGTTCTGCGAGGATACATAAATAAATTAAACTGATAAAAGTTCATTCGTGCGAAGCTTATTTAAGACTTGTCGTATTGAAACAGTAAACAAGGTCCCAAATTAATAGAATGTCAAAATAAACAAAATACGTGCCGGTTTTCATTAAGGTCTCGACTACCGCAATCAGTCTTTGAATGTGGATGCTTTGGTTGTGTTGATGTCGCCCGATGTATCGTGTACTTTGACCTTATTGGATTTAAGTAACGCTAACTATAAGTTGTTCTTTTTCAAGTATTTGCTTATTTAAATAGCAATTAAGTTAGAGAAAATTGTAATGATGAAATCTTGTTTCCTCGCAAAGATGGGATTTTCTTTAGGGTTGGGTTCTTTCACATTGGAAATTAAATCGTTACTAAAAACAGATTAAAGCTTTAGTTTCATTGCTATCTAAGTTTTATTTTAATGCCTATCTCTTGACTGATCATAACCGATGTCATTGTTAGTTTCAAATTTAGAAAACCGCTTTTTATTAATAGGCTAATCAGACGTTGAACTTGATCCAAGGTTGTAATTTTTTTCCAGCATATTTTCAATCTCGCACCTCCGCTCAAATAGTGTCCCAACTCAAAAAATTGGAAAAACTGTTTTACTGTAAGTAACATTCGTTTCAGAAAACTTCAAAATCTTATCTCAGATAGTATTATACTTATGACAGATTTTTTGACTTACGACACTATTTCAGCGGAGTAGCGATCTTCAGGTAGATGGTTGATATTGCACAATCAAATTGATCTGCTGGAAATACTATACGGATGTAGGAATAAAAAGTTTTGAAGTGATCGTCAACAGATTTTATGATTTCAGCGGTTCATCATTTTCAGTTATCTTTAGCTTGTTTTGCTCTGAGACAGCGCGAATCGACTGAAGTCTGGCGTAGAACTATGTGCTTTTAATACTACTATTAAATCCTTTGAGGTTTCATTTGGGGTCCAAACTATGACCGAGAGATTACTGTGAGCAGACTGCGGCTAGAAATCGTTTTCCTAGGGATGTTCCATGAAAGGTTTTGGTGTGGTGTTCTTTTACACTTGGCACTTCATTTTCAGCAGTAACATTTTTTTATATTATGCAATGTTCTCCTTCGAGTTTTAACGGAAACTATCCAGTTCGTCCCGCAATCTCCTACGTGGTCTGCCACGACCCAGTCTCACTGTCTCAGGGCACTTCATGGATAGGTTCCGTCAAAACTCGTCGCGGGCTCGAGAAAGATGGATGGAGTGGAGGGAGGCCTTTGCTTATGAGTGGGACAGCATAGGCTATTAAAAAAAAGGCAATGTTAAGGATCCCCAATGTATGATGATCATTGTAGACATGTTACATACTTAGTACGATAAATATGTTTTATTTTTAAATCATACCATTAAATAAATATTGAATAACGATACGACTTCAAACGAGCGAATAAAATATCCTAATGATGTCTCCAAGTTATAAAACGACGTAGCCGAATATAAATCATAGAGATATCAGTTTTACGCTTCGTTGTTTTACTAAATGGGAACTATCTCGTGTTCAGGTAGTTGGCACTGTTGGCAGAGGTCATTAGTGTCAAATGTCTTGAGTTGGCAAATTGCGGAAAAAATCGCTAGTAACGAGCGTGAGTGATGTTACGCTACATTTTGGCGTGAACCGTCAAACTCAATTTATTCATACTTGTGTAGGTAAAAGTTGAGAAATTACGTTAATAAATGAAATAAAATAAGCAGAATTAGGTTATTTATTTTGTCTGGGTTTGTGATTCAAGTTTTGCTTAGGTACATATGCGTCTTTTTGTACTACAGAACGATGCCTGGATTTTATACTAACTTTTGTGACATTTACTGGAGCCGAAAGCCCGAAATATCGTAAGTATGAGCGAAGGAGTTACCATCTTTCCTATATTGACTAATATAGTTAACATTTTGTCGTGTATGTTTAAATTCGATGTTTCGAACTGTATCGAGAACTAAAGGGGTAAACTAAAGAAAATTATGGGGTACTGTGTTAAATGTTACAACAAAATACCTTGTGATATATTGAAATTAAATGAGAGAAAATTTAAAACACATATTAAGTACACTTTGTAAACAAGCATATTACAAGTTAGAGGATTATATCCAGGACAGGAATGCTTGGAAACATGCTGGTCCAGCTCCATAGGACAATCTAGAGTCTAGACAAAATCAAACTGGTTGCTATTTTTATGGTAAAATCTGTTATTTTTATGATATTCATTTTACATTCTGTGATAACCTATACTCACACACTGACTTATTTTTTTAGAAAAACATACTTGTATGATGTTTGTAAATATGTGAACACCACGTATCTATCTAATAATTAAGTTATTTTTCATTGCTTAGTTTTTAATTCGTTTTACCTATTATGGTATAGTAATTTTATTCTAGGTGCATCGTCTTCACATATAATCATATAATTAATGTAATCAAACAAAATATTGTAAAACATTTTTAAAAGAGTACCGGTGGAGTTTCTTGCCCATTCTTCTCCATACGAAACTACCTTTTGGAAGGGGCAACTAGAATCAATTCTATTTTTTTTGTAAATTTTGACGTTCAAAAGTGCCTCTTATGTGCCTATTTGAAATAAATGGTTTGACTTTGACTTTGACTTAAAGGCTCGTGCAGACAGGCGCGACGCGACGGTGTGACGGTATTCTGGTAGAACAATTTCCATGAAGTTTTAACAGAAATTGTTCTACTAGTGTCGCGGCCCGCTGTCACGTCGCGCTGTCATCTCGCGCCTGTCAGCGGGAGCCAGGGTTAAAAGTTCCATATAGAGGAGCAACTCAGAAAGCTTTGCTATGATTTTTTGTTAATTTGGCAATAGATATTTTCATGGAACTACCCATGCTTTCGTCGAATTTTTATTTATAAGCACACAAGCACACAATTTAATGACATTATTACATGAAGTATATACGTGCGTATATACTTCATGTAATAATGTCATTAAATTCTTGTAAAAAAAGTTGATTAAACTGAACGTTATCCATTTGTATTTAAAGAGTTAAACAGGTAAAAACTCCATGTTTCTTAATAATTAAATAAAGGAACATTAACATGTTACGAGAAATTAATAAAAAATAAGTATAGGGACTTTAATGAATACATGAATAATGTCGATCATTGCGATACAACGGTAACCATTCATTACGTTAATTGAAGTGCTGAATAAAGGCAAGGAGCAGGTAAGCCTCGGAAATATATTGTTGTTATTGATCGAACATTTTTCTCAGCCACTCGGCCCAAAGAAGATTTGTCAAAATTTGTCTGCGTAATAAATTTCATCGTTCGCCAATTATTTATACCAAGACAGGAAACTGAGACTCGCCCCCCGAGACCGTTTTAATTTATGGACACTTTGGACCCAGACATTGTTCTATACTTCTTAAAAATGAATTTTAAATATGTGAATATGAAAATTCTGCTATTCTCCATAGATCATGATGGGGCATGTGTACGTAGATGTGTACATAATGTTTTATGTCTTGTGTCATTAACCTTATGATAATAAATCATGTCCACCACAATATTTTGATAAATTGATAGCATTAATAGTAGGTACTTATTTTTACACTAAATCATGTGTTCAACATCAACAATCTTCGAGTTTGATAGTATAATTTCAAAAAACGATAAAAACCAACCACGACCAAGAATACATCAGACATTCGAACTTCAAACACGATCAAAGGGTATAATTCCACCCAAAAGTTCTATGAGACTAGGATTCGAATCTTGTCTAGATTGCTATTTTCTATTGGTATGCATCGGGTCGCAGGTGCAGTCTTATCAAGAGAGCGATCAAAGGTGATGCTCACTCGACTCGTCTGGATCGAAGTTGGACGAGAAACGGTGACGTCATAAACAGTTCAGTGCAAACGACATAATCGGAGCAGATCGGGATACTTATATTGAATTTAGTGGAAAAGGTGGCTCTTATGAAGCTGCGATGCGATCATGCGACTGTGAGACGATATCAATTTTATGTTTGTGGCTATTTATTGATTCTTGATTTGGTTTATATTTAATGTACCTACCTCAAAAAAATATTGTAAAACATTTTAAAACAGTAACGGTGGAGTTTCTTGCCCATTCTTCTCTATACGAAACTACCTTTCGGAAGGGGCTACTAGAATCAATTTATTTTTTTTGTAAATTTTGACGTTCAAAAGTGCCTTTTGTGTGCCTATTTGAAATTAATAATTTGACTTTGACTTTGGTTTAATTTACTAGCCTAGGACCCATTACCTATCTACCTTATAATGATATAAGTAGGTAAGCCTTACATCCCTAAGTATGGTCCTGAAATTCGGTAGAGCTGAAGGTCGTAGGTAAGTATTTGTGAATAATGTCGTGATTTTGATGTATAACATCTTTTCTCACGCTTTCTGTGGGAGTGCATTCGTGAAAAGGGACGAAAGTTTGTAACAGGAAGTGACAGGTTGAGCATGGAATAAGTAAGTACTTTTTAATATCATGGAAATAGTAAGAAGGTACTAGGTACTTTATAATATCATGGAATTAGTGTACTTATGGAATTAGTAAGTACTATATAGATTGTAAGGGGTTGAATTTCGACCAGTGGGCAACCACTAGTAATGAATAATAATTAATAAAAATTCGAATAAATATTTCAATATTTAGCTTTTTCAAATTTTGAGGTTAATTTCTGTCGCTGCTCAGTTGCTTATTACCAAGGTGAGTATCATGTAATATGCGACTACCTGTAAAGCTAACTCGTTCTTAGATATAGCATAGGAATCTCTTAGAACTTCTGGCTGCAAATATGTGAAGAGATACCTGTTTGTGGATACCCAGGAGCCTACATTTCGTAAGTATAACGATTATAAAGAACTATGTACCAACTTTAGGTAAGTATTTGTGAATAATGTCATATGTTTTTAGATATAGCTTAGGAATCTCTTAGGCCTTCTGGCTCTAAATATGTGAAGATGAGATACCTATTTGTGGTTAGCCAGAAGCTTAAATTTGGTAAGTATAAGAGTATCATATAGATACCTAGGTAAATAACTATCAAAGGTCAGAAAGAACTCGTGCAGGGCAAAAGAGACCAGTCGGTATCAACAGAGCAAAGGATCGTTTCAGTAAGCGGCGCCTCATCTTAAGTATGTAAATCAGAACTGAAATAAATAATAAAATAAAAAGTAAAACCAAACATAAATTCCAATAAAACTTTCTATTGTAATTTTTGTATCATGCCAGCTGCTAAAGAAAACTATGTTACATAAAGTGAACATAAATATTGTGTGTAATATCAATCCTCGTTTTCCTCATAAGGGGAGTTGTTATCGTGTACGAACACTGTTCAGGTTGGTTCTGCGTAATGGGCTTTTTTGTTTTCTCCCGTTTCGGTTCTCAGGTGGTGCTGTTACATTGTTTCCTAAAGAAAAAAACCGAGCAGAGTTTCCGGTATGTGCGGGGTAATCGTAACATTGAATCACCACTCTCACCACTGCAAAGGGCGCGCTCCATGCCTCCTGCCCATGCGGTGCTTCATCGTGGAATTATGACTTTGCTACGTGCCCGATATTTCGGATGAGATAAGAATACCGTTTTATGTGTATTCGTGTCACAGCAGACCAAATTACTGTGAATAATGTAGTTTATAGCATCCCACTGAATGTCCAACTTTAGCTAAACGTGTGCAATAAAAACACCAACAACTTTTAACAATTTGCGCGCCCAACTTTCACAAACTAAATGCTTAATTAACGCGTTAGCCGCGAATTAAAAACACAAGTGTGAAAAGTGAGCAAATGAAATACAATTGCGTCATTTGCGGATGTTATTTAATCATTTTGTGATATTAACAAAAGGTCAGTCATGATTAATGCCAAATGATTTTATGCCACTTTCCAGTACCTACTAAACGAATTGTACCTACCTTATTTTTCTTCCTAGAAACAGGTACTTAACAAAGTAAATCAAAGTGCTTCCATCTTCAGACTAAAGTTGATACACAGAGCAACAAATAACAATGACCCATTGAATTCAAATGTTATTGTGTAGGTAAAACGTGAAACAAGTTGGTACTAACTGTTCAAACGATATTAGATTCTATTACGGAACGCTGTGCACTATTTACCAGTAGCGAAGCTATAATTTTTCTTAGAGGTAAGCCGAAGAAAAAGTTGTTCAGTTCTCATAAACTCAATTTATTCAAACATTTTATTCATTCATTTACTTTCTAAATTTAATGCCAGCTACGGTCGAAATTCTTTGTTTAGTCAAACAATTTAGGCATTTTTGTAATTGATTTTTTAAACTGGTACTAAATATTTGTAATGTGATGTGATTGATACACACAAGTGTCAGAAGACTGGTTGTACCGAAGGGAAGCCGAAAGGAATCGGGTTGTATGGAGGCTGCGCCCCTGCTATTTACGTCTAGGAAAATAATTCCTAGTATCGAGCGGTAAGCGACGAACATCGCTTTCATCTACGACCTCGCAGTTAACCAGTTTTTAATGAGTTAACTAACTTAACCCTCCGAAGTTCAGACCTCAGGGGAGGTGTCCAGTCGACAAGGTACCTATTTATGCTCCCCTTTAGGACAGTAACACTTTTGACGTGACGGGGTTATCGAGATATTTTCGGATGTTAATGTTACTGTTGGGACGTATTAGCTATTCATTAAATTGGAGCAATTTTCCAGGTAATTTAATCGAAAAATATTGATTCATTAAGGTCCAATCTATTAAGGTCTACTAAACGGCAAATAGTGATAGTGTCTTAGAAGCTTATTGCGCGCCTCAACGCTTCAGCGTATGAGGGTACACTACTGTCGTTATGTCGCCTTGTCAAAATTTTCCAACATAAAATCTTTTCTGTATTCTCGCAGTTATAAATGGAATTCATATTATTAGCAGGAAGTTTAAAAAACTAGAGACTTGACAGATTAATATAATTTTAAATAGATATACCTTCATATATATAAGGTGTATCTATTTATACACGAAATCTCTTAAGTGGTCATTGTACTCATCAGTATGAACAGCTTTTACTATTGGAGCAAAGTTGAAAAAAATGTAGGGAACAGCTGTTTTTTTTTCGTGATTTTTACTTTGGTCCCATAGTAAAAGCTGTCCATAATGATGAGTACAATGACTCCTTAAGAGATTTCGTGTATGAATAGATACAACTTAT
The DNA here is from genome assembly GCA_963921375.1 of Tiliacea citrago. Taxonomy (NCBI): domain Eukaryota; kingdom Metazoa; phylum Arthropoda; class Insecta; order Lepidoptera; family Noctuidae; genus Tiliacea; species Tiliacea citrago. Next base: position 16,579,262 of record OY992787.1, read on the forward strand.
ATAACAAAAAAAAAAAATACTTGTAGGCTTTCCGTTGGGAGGTGTGGTTATTTTGTCGTCACGATTCACGTCGTCACACACAATGGATTAATCTAAATTTTCTTCTGTTTTCTTTCATCCTTTGGATGAGCCCTATTGATTTTCGTTATCAAACTCATAATCGTTCAAAAGATATTAACAAAAATCAATGATTCTTAAATATTTTTCCGTAAATTTATCGTCATAATGTTTCTGTCTGTGAGGCGACTTTTGAATTTACTTTACCCTAAGTCATCAATTCAGATAATTTATGTAAACAAAGGTACACAGATCAAAAAAATATCGTCATAATGGTAATTCACATAAAATGGCGGAAAACAAGGCTAAAAAATATTATGATACTGGTAACACTACAGGAGTTCCCAACATTCTCAAATTTAATTTGACATAATTTGCAAACTCGCGTCTTTTCAATACGTTCGTTTTCTTTTCTCCGATCATATTATTCGCTGCGTGTTTGTTAATTGTGCTTTGTTATCATCGTGTTAAGTGTTTCATTTTGTTGTTAGTTGTTATATTTCCTTGTTTTTGTTGTGTTTTTGTTAAGTTTTGTTTGTTAATTGAGGCAGGCAAGACATTTGCCACATGTAGGAAGAAAACGGCGATTTTGGGAGCCCTAAGTCCACTGCTAGGCGTAGGCCACGCCTGGCAGTGGACTTAAAAGGGCTGATTATAATAATAATAAGCCGCGACTCCGACACAGAACACTGTTCGGCTACGGTATTTTGTTTAAAAGATAGAATTTTTTTATGATAAATTGTTTTGCAGCACTGTCCTGTCATTTTGACAGTGACATTTCTTTGTTTACTAAAATTATCTGAATTGATGACTTAGGGTATAAGTACCATTTTTTTTTTGATATGTCGTTTCTATAAAATTGAGAATATACGTATCTCTCAGACTGTAGTTAATTTACAATGGTAGGTAAGTACTTGAGTTGCATGGTGTAGAATATCCCTACTCATAATTATTCAGCGTTTATTTAGAATGAAATAATTGTTGTTGCATTTTTTGTGGCCGGTCGCAATTCAGAAAATTGGCGTTAGTACTTATTTACTAGTTGTTTAATATTCGAGTAGCAATATCAAACTTAGTACCTACTGAACTGCAGAGTAGTCTGCTGTTATCGATACACATCTCCCACCCTCCAATGTTCCAAGCTGTATCTAAGTTTACAGATGAATATAAGATGCTGAGATGTTTTGCTTGTGCCAGGCTATCTTTAAACTCAACATATTACTGGGGAACACTGAGAAGTCCCGAAGCGAATCGCTGTGAGGGAAATGAGTGTGAAAATAAAGTTATATTTTATATGTAGGTAGTAGTGTTTGTATACTGAAATCCTAACTAATAATATAAATGTGAAAGTGAGTCTGTTTGTTTGTTATGCTGTCACGCTAAAACGGCTTAACGGATTTGGATGAAATTTAGCACATGGGTAGGCCATGACCTGCGTTAGAACTTTTTATTTCGATATTCCCACGGAATAGAGACTTGGTAAAACCGCGGGGCGCAGTTATTAGTCTGAAATAAAAGAAATATTAATAGATTATGATGAGATGTGAATGAAATGCATGAAGATTAAAGACCAGACTAGTTTAAAAAACACAAGTTTTTCTTTTTTTAATTTAAAAATTTTTCTTGTTAAAAACACTGATATGACTTGACTACAGCAGCTTTTGATACTTACTCGCTGAAGTACCGGAACCTGTTCATTCAACTTACAACGAACGTGGGTTAAGGGGCTGACAACAGGTAAACCGCTGTCACTGTCAGATTGCATACAAAAGAAAGAGATGCGCGATGACACAACGTATGGTATAAAATCGTACAAAATTAAATATTAACTAATTAATAAAAAATAATCCATCACCGGATGCAGTTTGGCATTTGCAATTTCATGGTATTATACTTTTAATTATAATTATAACTGTTAACGAACGGATATACTGTTGAAAATTATTAAGAGTTGTCTTTGAAGATTTTTTTGATGTATTAAAATCTTTAATTATGTTTTGAAATACATCACCTTATGCACAAAAGGCTTGAAAATATCATACTGTTTTTTTTTTGAAAAAAATATTTACGGTAGATAAAAAAAGGGATAAAGGCTATTATTTCAATACCCAAGTAACAGAAACAGACTTTTACAATATTAAAGTGAATACGGAAGCACAAAATGTTGACAGCAATCAATGGAAAGTTTTTCTGTGCCTATAACACTAACACCTTTTTTTACTTAAACAAAAAAGCTGTAATTTCTTTGTCACGTCTCAAGATATTACAGAGAACCGGCAGCATTCATAATGGAACACGACAAGCAATTTAGATCAAACGTTATTAAACAGGAAGAATTAAATGGGATTATTTACGTGGAGTAAATACATACTCACTCAACTGAATTATTCGCGTATCATAACGGATTCCAGAATGAATGTAAAGTTGAGCCGCCTAGCCGCGTCACAAGCAAGCTCATCACACAAACTTACGTCACAAGTGCTCTTTTTGTAATATTTTAATGGCCTGGTTGCTGGGACCTTTTAGCCAAGTCTTTATTTAGTTACTTTGTTTATATTGATGAAATGAAATATTCAATGCATGATGATGATATCCCCGCCCGTTCCCCTTGAGTTTCAGTAAAGATGTGGCACTTTACTGAGACCTCACGCGGACTGCTTGAGAGAACTTGACGTGATCTTGCACTGTTTTGTTTCATTTGCCTATACTTATGCACTTTCACGAACACTTAATGGTTAATAATCCACCATTAATATTCAGCTTAACACAAATTTTAGAAAATAAAACAAAACTGCTAAACATGTCACTTCACTTTCCCGCCAAAAACTCCAAGTGCTCTATTTTTTTTTTTAAATAATAGTTTAATGGCCTGGTTGCTGCGACCTTTTAGCCAAGTCTTCATTTAGTTACTTTGTATAGTTATAGGTAATAATGAAATGAATTTTAAACAATGCATGATAGATGATATCCCCACCCGTACCTACGCTCCCCTTAAGTTTCAATAAAGACGTGGCACTTTACTGAGACCTCACGCGGACTTCTTGAAAGAACTTGAAGTGATACGTTGCACTGTTTTGTTTCATTTGCCTACACTAATGCACGTTCACGAACCCTTAATGGTTAATAATCCACCATTATTACACATTCATATTCGGCTAAACACAAGTTTTAGAAAATAAAACAAAACTCTAATCATGATGCTTCACTTTCCCGCCAAGAAGTCCACCAAGTGCTCTATTTTTCATTTCAGCACAGAATATAAATAAACAGGCATAAGAAGAACGATAACAAAAGGAATTTGAGTCTCGAACTTTTGAATATTTAATTTCTACCGACCTTAAAATTCGCAATTTAAAATTGTATCTTGTTTGGTGATGACTGTACCTAACTACTAAAACAGGTTCGTTTCTGTTTACTGTTTAGTTTGCTCTGTGAATAAGTGACGAGAGGGCCAGTGCCTCTGAAACGACGAAGAGCAGTAGTAAACAAGAGGATTTAATGGTTATGGAGCAGTCGGTGGCACTAAGTGAAAATGAAAGTGATTCCCGGGAGCCCGTTAACTCCTCGGAATTATGACGAAAATTCTTGCGTTCACGTGTCCCCACCGTTTGTGACCTGACTACACCGCTTTTACGATATTGTTACGTTCATTGCCCTTTTACATTACGGGAATGGACTCTATTGGTCTATTTCGTGGCGTCTGATCGTCTCTAACGTCGAGGATGAGTGGCTAGCCGCTTTCGATGTCACTCGTTCGATACACAGGGTGCTTGTTTCATGTTGCTTACCTACATGAATTACGAAAGATATGGAACGGATAAAACTTAACCGGGTTTGTGTGTTTAGTTATGTGTACAGACATCTTTCTTGTATATACATACGAGTACTCGTACACACATTCATATGTTTACTGCAGGAGAATTGGAATATCAAAACAATTTCTTTGAGGCTGACTTCCGTAAAAAAAATGTTGACTGTAAGGAAAATATAATTGGGGGATAAACGAGTATATCGTTTATATATCTACTGTTTTTCTGTGGACGTGGGAAATAAAACAAAAACAATAATGTGAGACACCTACTTACACTTTTTTATTTCTAGAAGCACGGCGGCCGTCATATTATAACGTCCGTCATGAAAATCTGTCATTTTCACCAGTATTTGATATTAAATTGTCAATAAAAGCGTTGTATTTGGGTATTTGGACAGCCATTATTGTTCAAGAAACCAAAGCTTTAGCGAAAACTCATTCGTTATATATTAAACTAGCTGCGCCCCGCGGGTTCACCCGCGTAAGTCTCGATCCCGTGGGAATATCGGGATAAAAAGTAGCCTATGTCTTAATCCAGGGTGTCAGCTATGCCATACAAAATTTTATCAAAATTGGTCCAGCCGTTTGAGCGTGAAGAAGTAACAAACATACACACACACACACTCACAAACTTTCGGCTTTATAATATTAGTGTGATTATCATCATCATTTCAGCCGAAAGAGGTCCACTGCTGGACATAGGCGTCCCCCAAGCACCGCCACTTCAACCGATTCTGTGCTTCCCGTATCCAGCGGATACCTGCGGCCTTCACAAGGTCTACCTTTTAGGAGGCCATCCAACGCTACGTCTTCCGGTACGCGGTCGCCACCCCAGAACGTTTCAGCCCCATCGGTCACAGTAAATTATAACACCTACGAATATATAATTAACTTTATCTTGTTTTTTCCGACGTACTTAGCTAACACGTCATTAACCTTTTCGTAATGTTCCACTTCAGATCCTAATTGTTTACTGGCCCACAGTTCGTAGCTGTATCTGGTAAACAACAGAAATATTCATAGACGTTTCAACTGTATAAATCTAAAGTTAATATAACACAAAGCAACTCTGGTAATATTATTTGTGAACACAGATTGTTGCAAATAAGTCCCTCGGGGTGGTTTGGGGTTGTAGTGCCGCTCAATATTATGTAGTTTCGATTTTAAAAGCGTTTCGCTTTGGAAATACAACAGTATTCAGCTTTATATTAAAGGTATGTTCTTTCTTGTGATGGGCTCCTGGCAAGTAATAATAGCCGCACGGGTTGATCGATCAGGTTAAGCTACGCTTGCCGCAGTTCCTCCGTGGATGGGTGATCATCTTTACTTACCAAAACCCCTCCGTGCCTCGGAAAGCACGTTAAGCCGTTGGTCCCGGCAGTCATTCCTGGATCTTTGACAGTCATTACGGGTTGAAAATCTGACAACCAGTCTTACCAAGGGGTATCGTATTACCCAGTAACTGAGTTGCGGAGGTCAAATAGGCAGTCGCTCCATGTAAAATACTGGTAGTCAGCTGCATCCCGTTACGCTGGAAGCTGACCCCAACATAGTTGGAAAAAGGCTGTTATAGGCAGATGATGATGATGTTCTTTGTATTTCTTGTGCCTGTCCCAAATAAATATTTTTCTTTCTTTTTCTTCCTTTCTTTTCTTTTGTTGTGATAAAATGAAGGAAAAACGTAAAAGTTGTGAGGAGTTACGATTTTAATTTTTCTAAAGGCAAATTCTATTTCTAATTAAGTATGAAAGCTTTAATAACTTGAGGATTGTTTACTTCTCCAAATAATTATTTCCTGTTTACTGAATTGGTTTATAATATGTATAAAGGTAAGTTTAAGGACTTAGATGGTTATAGAACATAGATGATCCGAAAGTAAGAGTAGAATAAGTACAAATGTAGGTATAATACATTTATGGGAAAATCTAGTTTCCTTGTTTCAAATAGATACCTACAAATTATCGAATAAGATCAATTAACAGTTTAAAGCTCAATTCGATTCGATTTACACTGAACAAAATATAAAAACACAGTAGCAGTATACGTGTTAGTCAATGTGTATCCAGTATTATGGGGTGCTTCCAAATAGCGCCCCTGAGCCCGCTTCCAGCTTTAAGCACCCAATCTTTGCCAGCCACTCTTAGCAAATCGTTCCGAGGTGTCCTACACTTTGCTAGTTTAGATGCCAGCCTCACTCCCCACCGGTTTTGTCTAACAATAGTCAAGTCTTAGAGCTTGCAGGTCCACGTAGCCTTTTATCGGCCATGATTGTCTTTGTAGCATCTTATAATTTTCAGGATTTATTGTTATGTAGAGTATTTCTTGTCTTGTGTTCAATTAAGTATACACTTCATCTCAATTGAACTGTGTGAAATGTATTTGCCATTTTACTTTCAAACTGTGAACCACATTTCGAAAATTATTACGAGAAATATTCAAACGGGTCCTTGTACTTTCTCTTTTGTTTTTAATAAACAATTTACTGTTTAAATTGTTTGGTTTATGGTACTTATAACTTAACAGTAATAATGTTCGTGGGTTTTCTATGTATCCTTTTAATTACATTGAGTTGGCAACGTTATATTAATTATGAATTGTTTTTGTCCGAATATTAAACACTTGAGGAATGAACTATATTCATTACTAAGTTAAGGCTATGTGTGTACGAGATAAATCAGAAGCCACAAAAAAGATGCCTCCAATGTGATTTGTGCCTATGCAATTATACGATCTTGTAATTTTATTTGTATGTATTTTTACTCGACTTTAAAAACGGAGGAGGTTATTATGGTCGTCTGTATGTATTTTTTTTTAAATGTATTAATCAATCTGCCTAGCCTTTTCCTAACTATTTTAGGGTCGACTTCCACTATAACCGGATGCAGCTGAATACCAGTATTTTACATGGAGCGACTGCCTATTCCAACGATAACCCTTTTTAAGACTGGATGTCAGACTTTTATGCTTCTGACGACCCGTTACTACTGTCAAAGATTGACAAATGACAGCCGGGACCAACGGCTTAACGTGCTTTCCGAGGCACAAAAGAGTCTCGGTATATAAAGACGGTGACTCATCCACGGACTCTAACCGGATGCAGCTGAATACCAGTATTTTACATGGAGCGACTGCCTATTCCAACGATAACCCTTGGTAAGACTGGATGTCAGACTTTTATGCTTCTGACGACCCGTTACGACTGTCAAAGATTCACGAATGACAGCCGGGACCAACGGCTTAACGTGCTTTCCGAGGCACAAAAGAGTCTCGGTATATAAAGACGGTGACTCATCCACGGACCAACCCTGGCAAGCGTAGCTTAACCCGATGGATAGACCCGTTGTTATTACTTAGCCACGAGCTCCTCTAATTTTCATCGATATTTTCGTCAATTGTGGACTTATTTTGAAAATTCTTTCTTTCGATTGTGAACCGATTTTGAAAACTCTTCTATGTAAATTACCTCATCAGGATACACGAAGTGGATTAAATACGTAATTGAAACTAATTCAAAAACTACCCAAGCAAAGCTAATAATTTATATGAAATATCCGCGCAAGCTTCTTCTACCAAATGAAAAAAGAATTTCCATAATCGGTCCACAATTAACGTAAAAATCGATTACATACATAAAAAAAAAAACTGGTTAAAAACTAAAATAGAGATCCAAAGCCACCGACTTACGAGATTAAAGTCATTTTTCACTTTATAGTTTTTTTGGAATTCCGTTGTTTTTTTTTTTGTACAACAGTTATTTATTAAACGTGGTATTATAAGCGCTTTGGGTGATTTTCTATTGACTAGGTACCCTTGTGACGTAGTGATTAAGGTGCACTTTTGTGTTTTCACTATTATTATGTAGATGGACGCCGCCGTCCATGTTACCTGATTTATATGCAGGCTGCCCTTAGTCGTGTCTTACAATCCCCTCAGGCGCAGACGAGCTGACCTATTCTTAACTGGGCACACACGGTTAAACTGTTGCCTAATATTATTAAGTAGATAGCAGACTTGCAAGTAAGCTCCTGGGGGTCGGTGGCTGCTTAAATGAAAAAGGGGAAAGGAGGGGGGTGAAGCCGGAAAGGGAAATAAGCAAACTCGTAGCTTTGAATTTACGTGAAACAAGGTAGGTTAAGTCAAAGTACGGATTTAAACGTTGACTCTTGAAGTTAAACATGTACTCGACTGCAAATCTAATGTTTAACTTTTTTGTTTAGTGGGGAACACGTCACATTTTGATTCGTTTTGCTTTCGCTTTGGTACGAGTATATGCTCTACTTTCTTCATTACGTTAAGAGCAGCAAAATTAAATGACGGTGTAAAGAGTTGAGCCGTAATTTAACTGGAACGAAAAGAAGGATGAAATTCACAACAGAGTTCTAAAAGTTAAAAGGAAGGAAGCACTCCTCCGGAAGTCAATTTGTTGATGTAGAAACTTACGTGTTTCGAGGCGCTAATGTCGGAATATATTTCGTCTAATAATGATATGAGGTACCTTATCATCATTAGAACTCTCATTAACGAGGGGTTGATTAACAATTCAACCTTTCAGAATATATGTCAAGCTTTGCGTAAATGCATGACTAATGTCTATGTTAATATTATGAATGACCGGAGTTTCTTCTTCAATATTATCACTGCGAGGACGTCCCTTTCCTAGCTCTAATTGCATGTTTATGCAAATTCGTATTCCCGACTTTACCTACTATCTGTTTAATATTGCATTCCAAGCATTTTTGCACAAGTATTTATCAGCACGGAAGTAAATTTTGAAATAGCGCTGTGTGTTGGTACACATTTGTGAATTTAGCTTGTTAAAATAATGATAAATGATTTTTATTTCTGTTTTCTTTTGTACTTTTACACGTCAATCATATTATATTTTAGAAACTGGATGAGCTCGGCGTTTCCTATCTGATTACTCTGAGAAGAAAGGCCGAAACAAACTCAGAGGTCACAGTCTCTTTTAAAGTCCAGACATAATCTTGGTAAGATCATGTGAAGGCCATGTAGATTGGGGTCTGAATCGGTCTTTTGAGGAAAGAACCACACAGATAGTAAGTGGACCTGTACAGTCAGTGCACGCATTTGTCGTGCAGCTCTACTCAGAGGATGCGACGAACAATACCAAAAAGAAAGGATATTTGGGTAGGCCGCATAAATTACTCAAACTGCCAGACCATGATTAAAACAAAGTGAGAAAAAATCCGGCTCCATAGGAAACGACCAATTGGAACCGTGCACCCTGATCAACCACGAATATTACTACTGGACGCAGTGAAATAAAATATTGTTTTTTTTTTTTTTTTGAGTGCGATTGAGTTTGATTTACGTTGTTAATAAGTAAAATACGAGTTTGATTTATAAATTATTATACTAACTCTTTAAAACATTTACACTATTTGATTATAATGCATGGTTGATTTTAACATTGATGATTTAATGATGTCACCGTATGCGTACTTATAATATAATTAAATATTTTACAGAAGAGATTAGCAAAATGATTTAATTTTATAAAATAAACAATATTGCAATAAAAGTGTTTCTCCGATAAACTAGAATTTAAAATTCGCGAGTGTACGGGCTCAAATCGTAAGCTTCCAATAAGAAAAGCAATTTCAGAAATACGAAGGGCGACAGCATAATCATGTTTTGACATTGTTTTAGTGAATAGCTTTGTAAGTTGAGCTATGTAAATCACTTGGATTAAAAGTTATAAATGATCCATATGACATTCCTGTGAAACTCGCTTTTCTCCAACAAACAGCATCTTTGTACTTCTGTCTCATTTATATTGATTTTTACAGTAACATAACCCTGTGTTTAAAGGACCTTATCATCATTATGTCCAAGCAAAACCACCCAAGTGCATGTAGGACCACGCACAATGAATGGTTCCGAATTTATCCCAAAAACAAACTTAATATTGTAGTTGAAAAACATACTCTCCCATACATCGATAAACGTTACGGTCAATTCTACAACTGCAAATTTAAGTCGGTCGACTATTACTCGTTAACTTGTGAAGGCTACTTAGCTGTGATAGTTTTCCTTTTAATTTCGTTATATATACTATTGCCATGAAATTTTCACATATCCAAAATTAATCATTTAGCTGGCGGGGGGGGGGGGGGGGGGGGGAACACTTGACTCTAACATAAAATAGCACTTTAAAGGTAAGGGTACCCTAAAAAAAATGTTTTTCATGGTTTTATTTAACGACTTTTCAGCGTGATTAATATGACGGACGGACGGACAGACAGACAGACAGACGGAAATGGCGAAACTATAAGGGTTCCTTGTTTACTACGGAACCCTAATTAGGGTCCAGTTCTCTGCATTTAGTCTCCGAGATATACGTAGTTTTGTAAAGTTGGATGAAAAAATTGTATTTCGCGATTTTAATTGAGTATTAATTAATGCTCAATTATCTACAAGTCATATATAATAGTAAATGACTTTACATGGTGCTTCTAAGTACCAGAAATGGTAATAGAAAAGTTTAGTAAAAAGGTAACAGTGGTCGGTGATGTCAAATTTGAAAATGATTTTTGTTTCTAATCAAGCTTTTTCAGAGTTTCAACTTCAAATGTCTGATAAAAAAAATGTGCCAGTTTTTGAATATATCGTAATAATATAAATATATATATATAATACTAGTCATAACGCAATACCCCACTACAGGACCCTTTTTGCTTGGGCGCCAACATATTTCTATTCTTACGAGCTTTCAAAAAGTAAACTCTTTTCGTAAACAAGCTCTAATATAAGCATACTTTAGATTAGAACTATGAGACTCTCTTATAGTAATATTCTCGAAATATGCAGCATTTTTAAGCAAGTGCATATTTGAATTTAAGTCGTGTTACGGAGAGTGGTATAATCCCAGTTTATAAGAGTTAGTGTTATTACGGCCCGCAGAGACGGCAACGCTTACAGTTCCTAGAGGTTTTTACAGGATTAAAAGCAACCGACCCTGAGTAGGTATCAACTTTGACCTAATTTTTTATGAAAATCTTACTAGCTTGTATCCCGATTTCAGGCTAATATTTTCTCACAGTGAACACAAGTTTACTAATTAAAATTGTTTACGTGCCTTTCGTAAATTATAAGCAAATGAATCATATTAATTTAGCTGAAGTTGAATCACAGAGTGGAATTTTTTAGAGCTGAATAACTATTTTTCATATTAAATGTGTCATCATCATCATCATCATTTCAGCCGAAAGACGTCCACTGCTGGAGATAGGGCTCCACCAAAAGAGGGGGGGGGGGGGGTTGCCATAATCGCCACGCTTGGCAGGCAGGCGCTAGGCGGGTTGGCGATCGCAGTATGGTGTTAAAATGCATAGAGAACGCTGCTGCCCATTCTCTAGTAAGTCCCTAAGTCGCCTTTTACGACACCCACGGGAAGAAATGGGATGGTGCTATTCTTTACGTCCGGCACCACACGGATTAAATGTATATGACTGTTGTAATAAATCTTTTCATAACAATTATTTTTCGCACTGATACCATTTATTCCCGCTTGAGTGCATTTAATTACGCAGGAACATGTAGTCATATCTAGCGAGTATCCGACAACACCATCCAATTTGCTATAGGTGGCCGACAGTGAGCATAATTGCTTTCCCGCCAACTGTTCTACTTGCTTCACAAATAAACCACAGTTTTGCTTCGTCCTACAGAATAATCCATATTTATTGATGATGTCTGGATGAGTGAATTCATATGACGTATGAGTATTCATGGTTATACAAGCACTAAACGTAGACGTCAACCGGATATCTATGACGTCAACTGTGAAGCTTGTGCAAAAAAAATCTTTCTTCAAAATTAGTTTGAAACCTTTAAAATGTTATGAAATGGTTTGTTTTATTTTTATGCAAACTCATAAGTTTCCGCAAGTCCGCAGTGCCTTACTTCTTCAACAGTTTATTATTGTTTTCGCACACAATACCTATAAATATATAAGGTGTTTTAAGTAAGGGATGAGTCAGACTGTGAGCGACTTCAGGGTGACATTGATAGAGTGGTGAAATGGAGCCATGACAATAAGCTGTACTTCAACGTGTCCAAATGCTCGGTAATATCCTTTGGTCGTGCGCGCACCGCTGTCCGCTATGAGTACAAAGCAGAGGCGATACCCATGCAGCGAGTAACGCAGGTGCGGGATCTAGGGTATATCTCACTCCAGATCTTACGTTTCGCGAGCATGTCATTAAGATATGCAAGAAAGCGTACAGAAACCTCGGCTTTGTACTTAGGCAATCACAGGGGTTCACTAATATTATGACTATAAGGGTACGACGCTCTAGTCAGGAGTCACTTGGAGTATGGTGCGGTCATATGGGCTCCACATGAAGCCAAGTACTCTATCATGGTGGAGCGCGTACAGAACAAGTTCACGCGTCACTTGTACTTCAGACTGTACGGGGTTTATCCATTGTACCCGCTGATGTACCCCACCCTGTTTGTACTGGGCATGGTCGGGTACAATGAGTTAAGGGTGCGGCGACAGTTTACTCTTGTCGTCTATTTAATTAAATTACTCCGGGGCAAGGAGCACAATCCGGGAGTTCTTCAGTGCTTGCGGTTTTCTGTTCCAGACCGGTATGTGTGGAGGCGGCGCGGCGGCGCCCGCCACTGCTGGCTGTGCCAACTGCCCGAACCAACCTGCTGGCCAAGGCACCTCTCACGCGAGCAATTCGTACTGTTAACGAAATTCAGGATAGGTTGGACATTTTTTCGTGTTACTTTAGTGTGTAGTTATTTGTAATTGTTAGTAATAGTGTTATTTAAAATAGTTAATATTATAAGTAGGCTTAGCTATCGCATTAGGTTTCTAAACCTGTAATGATAGTTTAAGAGTTTTAAATAAATAAAAAAATAAAAAAAACCCTAAATAAAAAACTTTTAAAAGCCACGAGACTTCCAAAAAAAACACTACAAAGTAAAAAATAAGTTTAATTTCGGAAGTCGGTGTCTTTAGATCCGTATTTTAGTTTTTTGCCACCGACTTTCGAAATGAAAGTTTAAAAACCTTAAAATGTTGACGGTTAAGTTAAAAATCGAATGAGAAAATTTGACAGTTTAATGGTAAGTTGATGTGCTGGCTGTAAGTCTGCTAGTAAAGCTGGCTGTCATTTATCTATTGCCACTCGTGGAGGCTGTTTTGATGCACCCCAAAGCCTTTTAAATTAAAGTATTGATTTAACTTTGGCAGCTATTGGTGCAGCTTTATTTTTTAATGTGGTATAAATTGTGCACATTGCACGTTCGGTTCTGTTACTAGGGATTCCAACTTTGCAAATTGAGCATTCTTTAACTAGGATGAAAGAAAAAAGGCCAACAGAGTGCAGTCAGTGCAGTGTCGTCAGTTTTTGGCTTCGTTCCCACGTAAAATGTTGCGTGACCGTAATACATACCTACTGTACATGAGCACATTTATCACCGAGGTTTTTCTCAAGCCTTTTGTACCCTTTAAGGCTAACAATGCACTTTCCACGACTCTCGTCATCCACTTTGTGAATGCATCATTCTAATTAGGTTTCCAGTTTTGCAGTACCTACAGCAAGTCATAATCAGTATGAAAATAAATAAAAACTGTACTGTCAAATGACACACAACAATGGCTACATTTTTTATTCGAACGGTTGAGAGAAAATATAGGTATAATGATGTAACATTATGCTATATCATTATACCTATATTTTCACCTCAGTTATAAATTTACGTAATAGATCCCCATTTATTATACATATAACGTTAATGTGAGGCAATATGTTTTTTCGTTTACACACTCAACTAAAGAAATGTAAAGATAAAGAGTGGAATTTGAAAAAGGTTGGTTGATATTTTAATTTCTAAGTCCAGATAACTCATTAGTCAGTATGTTTAACTAAAGTCATTTTATTTTTGTATTCTATATAAATTTTTGATTGTTTTTTATAATTTAATAATAATGAATCATGTGTTATTTGTAATTTGTAATCTGGTGTTTTTATATGGATGTACTTACGCCTGAATTAAAAATTATTTGATTTTGATTTTTTGATAAAAAAAAAAAACACTTTGTTAAGCATAATGTTGGAATAGTTATTTATGATATTAGGGCGAGACGAAGTCGAGGGCTTACCATAGTCACGAGTTTCTAAATACCAATTTCCGCGCGTGTGTCATACAACGTTTTTCAACACATTTGCGAGAAAACAGTACAATAAGTAATAAAATAAGCCATCAAAACATTTTAAGAGAATGATTGAGTATTTCTTCGAGTCTTCCATGATATAAAATTATTGTAAATCATTAAATAGCACTCACGATTTTGGTGGCTCATTCAAGATATCAGGTGCAGTAGATTCCATATTAATATCGGATTCCTCGCTTGAACTCATATTATTATTTTGTAAATATCAGTCGGAAAGTCGCAACAATTTTTGACATTTCCAGTAAGAAAATGGCGCGAATTTGCAAATGGCGCCACGTGCACATGGTGAAAATTAGTACTACATCTTTCGTCTCATTATCTCTTTAATAATAAAGTGAGATAAACGTATTGAGCAAAAGCGCTTTAAAGGAGGTTCGATCATTCAGCTTATTTTTCCTCGTAATTTGAAACTCCTTGGTGGAATTCTTATATATTTAATATGGTAATTTAAAAAAAACCGTAAAGGATACGCACGGCGCTATACAAGGAAGGGGGCGGTAAAAAATGTACTCAGGTGAGAGTACCTATTTTACCGCCCGTTCCGTTGTATGGTGCGTAATTTTTAACTTTCGAACAATGTATACAGGCTTCGTAAATGCATTTTTTGAGCAAATGTGTTGAAATAGTTATTTATGATATTAGGGCGGTAAGTTGGTTTTTACAAATGAGTAGGTCGAGGGCTTACCATAGTCACGAGTTTGTAAATACCAATTTCCGCGCGTGTGTCATACAACGTTTTTCAACACATTTGCGAGAAAACAGTACAATAAGTAATAAAATAAGCCATCAAAACATTTTAAGAGAATGATTGAGTATTTCTTCGAGTCTTCCATGATATAAAATTATTGTAAATCATTAAATAGCACTCACGATTTTGGTGGCTCATTCAAGATATCAGGTGCAGTAGATTCCATATTAATATCGGATTCCTCGCTTGAACTCATATTATTATTTTGTAAATATCAGTCGGAAAGTCGCAACAATTTTTGACATTTCCAGTAAGAAAATGGCGCGAATTTGCAAATGGCGCCACGTGCACATGGTGAAAATTAGTACTACATCTTTCGTCTCATTATCTCTTTAATAATAAAGTGAGATAAACGTATTGAGCAAAAGCGCTTTAAAGGAGGTTCGATCATTCAGCTTATTTTTCCTCGTAATTTGAAACTCCTTGGTGGAATTCTTATATATTTAATATGGTAATTTAAAAAAAACCGTAAAGGATACGCACGGCGCTATACAAGGAAGGGGGCGGTAAAAAATGTACTTAGGTGAGAGTACCTATTTTACCGCCCGTTCCGTTGTATGGTGCGTAATTTTTAACTTTCGAACAATGTATACAGGCTTCGTAAATGCATTTTTTGAGCAAATGTGTTGAAATAGTTATTTATGATATTAGGGCGGTAAGTTGGTTTTTACAAATGAGTAGGTCGAGGGCTTACCATAGTCACGAGTTTGTAAATACCAATTTCCGCGCGTGTGTCATACAACGTTTTTCAACACATTTGCGAGAAAACAGTACAATAAGTAATAAAATAAGCCATCAAAACATTTTAAGAGAATGATTGAGTATTTCTTCGAGTCTTCCATGATATAAAATTATTGTAAATCATTAAATAGCACTCACGATTTTGGTGGCTCATTCAAGATATCAGGTGCAGTAGATTCCATATTAATATCGGATTCCTCGCTTGAACTCATATTATTATTTTGTAAATATCAGTCGGAAAGTCGCAACAATCTTTGACATTTCTAATAAGAAAATGGCGCGAATTTGCAAATGGCGCCACGTGCACATGGTGAAAATTAGTTCTACATCTTTCGTCTCATTATCTCTTTAATAATAAAGTGAGATAAACGTATTGAGCAAAAGCGCTTCAAAGGAGGTTCGATCATTCAGCTTATTTTTCCTCGTAATTTGAAACTCCTTGGTGGAATTCTTATATATTTAATATGGTAATTTAAAAAAAACCGTAAAGGATACGCACGGCACTATACAAGGAAGGGGGCGGTAAAACATGTACTTAGGTGAGAGTACCTATTTTACCGCCCATTCCGTTGTATGGTGCATAATTTTTAACTTTCGAACAATGTATGTGTTGGCTTCGTAAATGCATTTTTTGAGCAAATGTGTTGAAAACGTTTTTTTCAGCGAACATTCGTTAATGCAAGTTTATAAATATAACTTCATAATATTTGGAGAAGCGTTGCTACTAAATTAATCATTAAGTTTAGCTTCTCTCTCTGTTGACTTTTATAAAATATTTTCTTTTTAAATGAAGTTAATTACTGTGTAAATAAAGTCTCGGTAAAGCATCACACTTTTTTATTATTACTTCCTTATAGGAAAAGTCCCGGTCTATTTATAACTTTTAACTACGTGGCTCTTTGTTAAATCGAGTGGAAAAAATTATGGAATCTTGACTTCTCTTTGATGTTGTCCAGAATATTAAATACCCTCCTTTTTTGAAGTCGGTAAAAATAAAAGTGTTGTAATCAGTGTAACAACTCTTGACTGTGGAGTTTTTCTTAATGAAAATTAATTTTCAACTTTTTCATTTTATTTTCGTGACATAATATTATCCTTGGTAAAATGTCAATTACAAAGTCACAAAGCGTTAATAATACGGGTTTAGAACATCAATCGGTAATTATTTAATTAATATTACTGACTTAGCTTACCATGACTGACATGACTACGGCTACTTTGAAGTTGGAAAAAACAGTTATTATTGGAAGAAACAGTAAGAATGAGTAATGTTTCAGCTTTAGTATTCAACTTTAGCTTGTAGTGTTAATTTTAGTAATTTAGAAAAAAAAAACCTAAATATAAAGTATTGATTTAACACGTTCGCGGACACTGCTTGATTTTGTAACCCTATCTTGACACAAGATTTTTGTATGAAAGGCTTTAGCCTTACTGTCACCGGTAAAAAAGACAAAGTATTTAAATAAGACATCACCGGCCATAGCCTTCGCCTGCTCCAAACGTTACGTCACAGGTATGTAGTCTTTGACTATATAAATAGGACGCGCCGGCTATAGCCTTCGAAGGCATCAGTCGTTACGTCAGTAGTAAACGGTTATTTTACTCAAATACAGCATACTGCGACTATAGCCTTTAATATTTTTAACCCCTTCTTCTACAAAGTTTCAAAATAATTATGATATAAAGAGCACCAGTAGATAGGTACCTAATAAAAACACAAGGTTTTATTTATTTTAATGTAGGAAAAATTACAACGACATTACAATAGTTATTTCAACATAAAAAATTACCCTTTTAATCACAACATAAACTTTCCTTTAGTTTTAATCATTCTAAACGACATTGCAATTAAAATCTTTAATATAATTTTAATCTACTTAGGTAACTACTAATCACAGCACAAACATCACATCTTGTGATATTTTCTTATATTTAAACTTAGAATAAAATGGCGCTTTTTCCTCTGAACCACAAGATAGCTCATCTGATGAGATATCGTTGAACAATTTCATAATGCGTTCATTTTCCCGTTCGAATGGATCGTTATTTTTTGGTTTACCTCCACTCGGTCGTTGTCGAGACATCTGAAAAGTAGAACGTATAAGTAGAAGTTGTTTACATCAATATTTTAGGATAGATCATTTGTTGAAACCTCTTATCTTATAATAATAATGATTTATGAAATATTTGTATTTATATCCATTATTATGTTCTAAAGTACGTTTCATTTAAATATTACTAACATTATGTAATTAGTTGCGCACGCGATGAGTGAGCACACAAATGTTCCAAGTAGTAGTACGTTGGAAGCGGTAAAAAGACATGTTATGTGACACCTAGCAATTCGAATAATTTAATTTGGGGGCACTTGATGATGAACTATATGGTAGCAGTATGGAAATTCGTCTGCTAAAGCAGTTGTGCTTCTAGAGTACAAAAAAATATCGAAGGGTATAACCAGCGCGTCATTCTGCGCAAGTTCCTAATGAATGTCATAACCGGCGTGTCCGTTAACTTTAATCTAAGACCCCCGACACAGCAATGACAATTTTGTTTACAGTTTGTTTTTACTTTTTGATATTTAAATTTACTTTTTATTTCAGATTTTTTTTCTTTTTTGGCAGGTCACTCATGTTTTATTTTTATTTAAATTGAAAATTGAGTTTTTAAGCAGTCGGGTTTTTTGATATTTAAATTTAATTTTTTTACAGTTTCTAAAGCATGCAAAATTATTGTGTGGCGGCCATCTACTTCGCCATATACGAGCTACGCATCACACTGACGTCACGCAAAAACCTGCATCACGCAAGCAAAGTTTACAGCGCAACTAGCATATATACAACATCCCGACATCAACCGCCGCCGGGCAGTTGCCCACCAGACACAACACCCGTCTGGCCGGAGGATCCTCCCTTTTCTATGGAGGATGAGTGAACTTTACACCCTGTTCCTCATACCTCTATAATTGATTCATCAACTGCCCAGCCTTTTCCCAACTATGTTAGGGTCGGCTTCCAGTGTAACCGGATGCAGCTGAATACCAGCATTTTACATAGAGTGACTGCCTATCTGACCTCCACAACCCAGTTACTGGGTAACACGATACCCCTTGGTAAGACTGGTTGTCAGACTTTCGGGCTTCTGACAACCCGTAATAACCGTCAAAGATTTCAAACTCAAACTCAAAGTATTTATTTCAAATAAACCATTTACAGCACCATCCAGCTCAACCACTTTGTAGGGAACTGAATGATCCAACACACGCGCCACCATCAGCGAGACATTTAAGTGAGCATGACATACTCTCAACTGCCAGGCTTTTTTAAGTCAACATACATCATAACATAATAAACGGCTCCATGGTACAAGATGTTCTATGTCACGAAGTCCGTTTGGCTATGAATGTTGTCAAGCGTGCACATGCACATTGTTTTTGTGTGCGTAACCTCGAGAGCGCTCAGTGTCGATCGGGACACGGTCCGGATCAGTAGTGGTTTTTAGTTCGCGCCAAATTGTTTCACGGAGTAAGGTCAGCATGGCAACAAAACGAAGAAGAGTTGTCCATAGTGTGGTAATATTTATTTATACGTTTTCAATTAAAATGTTATACAAAGATACTTAATATAGCAATAGAAGTATTTACAAGTGGCGCAAAACAGAGAACAACCGTAAATTCTTGACAGAGCGTCATGATATACAAATGTGGCGTTTAAAATATTTAAAAAAAATAACAGAGTACCGCTCTCAAAGTCGGCCCATTGTCTACACCGATGAGAGCTACGTCCTTTCGACACACGTGCGAAACAACACCTGGGCAAAAAAAAAAGAAAAAACTCCGTTTTTAAAAAAAATTAGCACAGGCACTCGCTTTATTTTAGTGCACGCGGGAACCAAGGATGGTTTTATTGAAAATGCTTCCTTGGTTTATAAGGCCAACTCAACAGCTGGTGATTATCATTCAAATATGAGCTATGATAACTATGTAAAATGGCTAAATGAAAAGTTGCTACCCAATTTACTTCCGCGCTCTGTCATTGTCTTAGACAATGCATCTTATCACAACACACGGGCTGAACGACTACCGACGCAATCTACAAAGAAAGCCGATATGCAGCAATGGCTCAGGGATATGGGTATAGCATTTGATGAATCTCTTCTTAAATTGGAATTGTACGATACAATAAAGAAGTACAAAGCCCAACACGTAATCTACAAGATTGACGATTTTATAAAAAGCAAGCGTTTTGATGTCTTACGCCTTCCCCCTTATCACCCAGAATTAAATGCGATTGAAAATATTTGGGGGATCGTTAAAAATTATGTCGCATCTAAAAATATCGAGCAAAACATGACGAATACGGTAAGACTGATCAATGAAAGTTTGGGCCAAGTTAGCAGTGAAACGTGGCAAAAAACTTGTGCTCATGTTGAAAAAATTGAAAAAGACTACTTGAAATATTTTGATCTCGATTTTGAATTTATAATCAATGTACAAGATGATTCTGACGACAGCAAAACGGAATCAGAAATCGAAAATTTATCTGATAGTGATTGAAAATACTGAATAGTCCTACTTGTTTCGTTTCCATTCTGTAACACCAATGCTTAATTAAATGCCTACATATTCTTAATATTTTTGTATTTATTGCAACCTAATCTAATTTATTTACAAAATGTATATACTTTTAAAACCAAAATTTTATTTAGATTATTAAATCTCGACTTGAATATATATCAGATTTTTTTGCTAACGTTACCTACTTTTACACACACAAGCGCGCTTGTCGGGATACGTCACTACTACAATCAAAGCCGAACGGACTTCGTGAAATAGAATATCTGTACTCACATTTACAAAAATGAAAAAATGCTTTTAAATTATACAAAACTATAGCTTGCAATGATTAATAAAATTTTACTAGCAAAAGGAAAATCGTTGTTACCTATTGAAGCATTCAACAACTAAAACTTGATTAAGTACATAAAAATAAACGATAGTTACGAATGTAACGTCAAAACAAAAAATAAAAAAGGGGGAAGCATCACTTCCAAATATTAAACTTCTAACAAGTGACCAGCATTAAGCCAAGCATCTTTATCTACGATATAATCATCCAACTTATAATATGCTTGTCTACATAATGTGCGTTTAATGCATGTTTTAAATTTCTTCTCATTTAGTTGAAGAATATCTAATGGTATTTTATTATAACATTTAACACAGTACCCCATAAAAGAAGTGTGTACTTTTGACAATCTGAAACGTATTTGATCTAATTTGTTCCTATTTCTAGTGTTAAAATTATGCCTGTCACTAATCTTACTGAAAAGATGTAGGTTTTTTCTAACATACATAATATTTTCATATATATATTGGCAAGGTACCGTCATGATGTTAATTTTTTTAAACAGTTCCCTTAGAGAATCGCGTCTACTGAGGTTGTAGATGGCTCTGATAGCCCCTCTTTTGTAGAATAAAGATAGACAAAGGCACATTTACATAGAAAAAATTACAAATAGCAACCGGGACCAACAGCTTAACGTGATTTTCCGAGGCACGGAGGTGTCTTGGTATATAAAGATGGTCACCCATCCACGGACGAACCTGCTGCTGTTATTACTTAGCCACAAGTCCCTCCCTATCTCTCCTCGATATAATTGATTACCTTCATTAATGAAATAAGTATAGCTAATAAATTTTTTTCTAGGTATAATTATATCATCTTATGAATGTCAAGCATTTATCAAATTATAATAGGAAAATGTCAGTGTGAATCTTTAAAGTTTAGAAACTCATTCACAGAATAAAATGATTTGTCTTTATGCCATTTGAATAAAGCTGTTTTAAACGATTGATTGGCAGTTCCAGCAGTGCAGTCAAGGGTGGGCGTTTTTGGGGGACTGTCTTATGTAATTTTTGACGTTTGAAAAATGCTGATTCTCAGCCTAGTTTGAATAAATGATTCCCTATATGATTTTGGTAGTTTATTATATCCCTCCCTTATAGGAAACCAAGTGCTGTGATATAAGTTGCTTTTCATTAGAGGAATAATCAGGCTATCAGGCTATCTTGTGTTAAACGTAACAGTGTCTCCATGGCGTTGAAATAAGTCGGAGTGCGTTTTAACAAACTTAAAGCCTTCAAATATATTTCGTGGAGTAGATGGTAACGTAACTTAAATTATTTTAAATCAACGACTTCTTTGAGACGCCCAAATAACTTCTCTCCTTGTCAGACTTTTACTGACTAAAACCCACCCGTGTTCCTTCATTTGCCTGTGTGCCAGGGCCACGATATCCCTTTCGGACAGACTCGTAACCCTGGCAGGACACGTAAGGGCCTATTACAACGACTTTCTTATCACTGTAAATTAACGAGATAGGCCTAGAAAACTAACCCATTTCTCATTAATGTCACTAGTTCTACGGACTTATTTTAAAGGAAGGATTATTAACTGTTGAGACAATTTTGAGTAACAATACAATAACATTTAATAGCTTTTTAAAAGAGTGTGTATAGGTATATAGGTAGGAGTTTGTTTGGTAGGCTGTACAAATGAAATTTTGTGTAACTGTAATTAAACGCATCCATACACACCTGGGATTAATACCCTGCTTTGCCCTGCCTCTCACCCAGTGCGATCATTGATTGTCATGTGGTTTTTAATTACTAAACGCACCTAAATACTAAAAAATACGAAAATAAATCATCATCATCATCATTTTTTAAATTCGTGAAATTCCTACTTTTGTGGCTCCAAATTCGAGAACGACCCTTTCCACAGTAGCTCCCTTCACGTGTATTGTTACAATAAGTACCTACCTACATGGTAATACTCATAGTAACCACAATGAATGATCCCCGTACATTACTCCTTTAGTACATTTGAGCCCGGAATGTTCCTTTGACTTATGCTGCTCCTAGATCTTGGAATATGTTATTAAACACATCATAACATCACGCCTGTAAACCCTTCGGGGTTAGGCAGAGGTGTAGGTACCTATAGTACACTCACATTTCGCCAGTTATGTTTAAGTCCCATGTAATAGGGTGCGAGCCTATTACCATCAACCGGGCACAAATCCAGACTCAGGGCTGCTACTGAGAAATTCCTAATGGAAAACCCAATAGCTCTTTGCCCCACCTGGGAATCGAACCCAGGATCTCGTGTTCTTAGAGTTCTTAGTTCTTAGTTGCTAGACCAACGAGGCAGTCACTAGACAGATATACTTGTCAAAAAATAATAGGCCCGTTTTGACATTTAATTGAATCGATTTATCGTGAGTATCGAGTACCGAGTCGTATGGTTCGAGTCGTACGATTCAATTTAAATGTCAAAACGGGCCTATTATTTTTTGACAAGTTTAGCAGTCGATAAACTAATAAGTTTAGGTATAATGCGCTTGATGGTTCTCCTTTGCGTTATACCATCATAATGTATAATTTTCCCTAGATAGACAATGACGTAACAGAGATAAAAATCACTCGCGCATTTGGCTTTCGCAAGTGATGACATTTACACGGGCGAGCGATCAAAAAATTGAGCTTCCTTTTTCTTAAGTAAAGTAAATTCTGGCAAAACGCCGAGAAAACGCGGCTATGAAGACTATATAAAAATATACAGCTTATAAAAAAGTTGGTACATAATGTAGAGCCTGACACAGTACTTGAATATTTTATTATTTTAGGACACATTAAACTTAAGGCCCCTTTTAACCTCGTTTTCATTCAAAAACTCATTTATTAAGTTTAGTGAAGAGGCAAAATAATCATTAAACTTGTGGTATACGGCTTGTTTGTCGTTGGGAGCGGGCGAAGCATCGCGCTGATATTGCAATTCCCTTCGGTACCCATATAGCGTCAGTACTGAATATTAACTTTTTGTAACGCTTAATAACCGTGTGTTTAACACGTCAAGGGTAGAAATTGAATTACAGGAGGCTGATCCGACAGTTTTAATTATTTGTTGAGTGACTGACGCTATGTTGTGTGGCTTTCTGTAGGTAAGCTTCGGCTTTATTGTAGGCATCCGTTTTTACATTCTTACGGTATGGAATGTAGATTATTTTACCTGTAAACAAATACTGTGTTTTCGGGATGACAGTACGATAGTGTTTGTCTATTAGTACTATATAATATTTCAAGAACTATTCGATTTTTTTTCTACGTGGAGCTCTTATTTATAGTTCCTATTGATAATGGTCAACTTAATAATTATTTAATGACTTGCTATCCAACCACGTTTTAGCCTTTAACACATAAAATGTCACGTAAAGGCATTAACTACATAAATATATGTGAGTGTAACTTGTATTTGTATAGTAAATTCGCGCCTGTCTCTCGGTGGGTAGATTCACAGAATACCTAATGTACCCGGTAGATTCCCCAAGCTACGATGTTGGCAAACCTCTTTCGACCACCAAATTAAAAGAGCTATACTCGTATAACAGGTATGTAGCTATGTAGGTAACCACAAAACGTATTACGTATTATACTGCTAGTGGTTACTGCCACGCAGTGTAGCCTCTGCCAGTACTTGCATGTACTTCTTTAATATTTGTGTTGGCTGTTAATTAATATATGGACAGAAATATAACCCTCATTTTTATGAAACATTTTGTATTATGCAAATATTTGGACTGAAGGTTTAATTGGACCGCATTCACTGAAGTTTTTCTCTCTGCTGTTTCTTCATTATTAATACATTTTTATCGAGCCGTAGCTGACATTCAAAGAGCAGTTGATTTTTTTTTAATTCCTCGAAACCAAATAATATTTCGCAGTGACAGTGTTAAATAAATAAATTACAGATAAATAAGAGAAAAGAGCTTCGTGGTTGAATCCTTAAACCTCGCAATCAGTCTACGAATTAAAAAGAGAAGTAAGTCGAAGAAAATTCGAACTGAGTGTGGAATTTTACCGGAAGGCTACCGGAAGCGGTTGCCGCAATCGAGGGGAAAAGTAGCTCGCTCCGGGACTCTTTGACCGGTCATTCGTACTACTGCCTTTCAGAGATTTTCTGTTTAAAAAGTTTTTTCAATCGTAAACATTTCTTGTATTACGCTACGCCAAGTTGTCAGATGTTGTTTGGTTGAAATGCCAATTCCTGCTGCTTCTTTGTGAGAAACGTTTTTATTAATGTCGAATATTCAATTATACGGTCTAAAGGCTTTAACTGGAAGGCTTTTAATGAATGCATACAATTTGGGGGCATTAACAGAACCAGATCTTCTAATAACAGATCAAGGTTCGGATATCCGGTATAGAGATGTTGACGGATTTGACGGCAGAAGGCGCTGGCTCGTGCGGATTCCAATCTAGCGTCAAACGGGACGAGACGCGGGTACGCCGCCCCCTCCTCCCCGCGCCACCCCGCGCCACCTGCCCCCCTCCCCCGCCGGCTCGGCGGTTCATTATGCAGCCGCCCACGCCGCGCGCCAATCACATAGCATCGCAGCGATATTGCTGTCTCGCTAGGGATTTCAACGATGTTTGTCGATTACTTGGAATACCTACGGATGTTTAGTTCCTTAGTTCGCATGCATTAAAGATTTTTGGGTTATTTATACAAATATTATCAAACAATTAAAAGCGTTGTTGTAGCAGCGCCGTAGCATGGAACCCGCGTTGCAGATGCGTAGAAATCACTTAACGTCGCGAAGCTTCAGGTTCTGCGTAGACAGTACATAGGCGTTGCGTAAATGCATTATGTTGTGATTGGGTTGTATCGAAAAGACTGGCATTTGTGCAGTGTCTACGCTGCATTTTCGATCGACAACCGCCTGCGATAGACCAACGCCACGCGCGATGTGAAGGTACAGATAACCCTAAATATCATTGATGAATCTAGGCTCATTTATTATTGATATTTGTTATCTGTATCTTCACATAGGTAGAAAATTCTTAATCTAAGTACGAGTATTTCTAGTATTTCTATCTCGAAACTAAGAGCTCCGTGAGTAACAATACTAGTTCCACTATTGACGTGAACCCACGGGTAGTACGAGTACAAGCATGCTCATGTAGGTTATATTACCGTTAGTGATGTTTAGTACAGAGGGTCTGTTCACCCAATTTTGTTAGTATCAAATAGGCACCTAAAATGTATTAAGTACTTATAACTTTCCATTTTCTGTACCTTTTTTAGGGTTCCGTAGTCAACAAGGAACCCTTATAGTTTCGCCATGTCCGTCTGTCTGTCTGTCTGTATGTCCCCAGCTTAGCTCAGAGACTCTTAGTACTAGAAAGCTGTAATTTGGCATGGGAGACATATCAATCACGCCAACAAAAATATTTTTTTGAAGATTACATACACCCTTACATGTAAAGTAGGATTTTTTTTCTTCTCGTCTATCCCATAATGTGGGGTATCGTTGAATAGGCTGTTCAAAAATATTGTGGGTATGTAAAGACAGTTTTTCGATTCGGGGATCCTTTTGCGTAAATATTAAGCTTTAAAGTGAAAATTTTTGTTAGAGTCAAGTGTCCCCCTAGCTGCCAGCAAAATTTTTGTTTTTGAATATGTAAAAAAAAAATCATGGCAGTAGTACATATAACGAAATTAAAAGGAAATCTATCGCAGCTAAGTAGGCTTTACAAGTAACGAGTAATAGTCAACCAACATAAATTTGCATTTGGAGAATTGACCGTGACGTATAACGATGTGAACATGTTTTCAACTACAATATTATAGTTTGTTTTTGGGATAAATTCACCTTAACTACGGAACCATTCATTGTACATGGTCCGACACGCACTTGGCCGGTTTTTTTAACATAACATCACGACTGTAATCGCCGAAGGGTTAGGTGGTGGAGGCGTACCTATAGAACACCCACATTTCTCCAGTTTTGTTTAAGTCCTATGTAACAGGGGGCGAGCCTATTGCCATCAACCGGGCTTAAATCCAGACTCCGGGCTGCTGTAACCCTTTTTATATTATTAGTAAAACTAAATAACTATGTTTACAGTTTTCTAACTATAAATCAGAAGTAAAACAAATCAATAAATAAAACAATGCTCGGCTATCGATACTTTAACAAAAGGGTCGTGGTAATAGCACATCACTATCAATATTACCTGTTCCTAGCATAAAGAATAATCCGGGTTGGTCGTCATTGTATGTTGCACGGACGACAGAAAGCCTCATAGCTTGTATAACGTCTTTGGTATGGCCGAGTCAGCTGTACCTAAGTATTTTTTATTGCAGCAGACGGCACCGGTGAATATAAATGCACCGACAAGACGGCCGCAGCCGTGTGCGAGCCGGCACCGTATCTGATAAGTTATTTCCGTTACTTTGAGACGACAACTCACGCCGGATGCATGATTTTTATTTTAATTTACCTTGAATATTAAACTTAACACAATTTTTTTGTTGTTAATGGATTGTTTGTAGAGGTGCTCATTGAAGAGGTTCACGTTTACGAATTCTTTTGGAAAGGTGTGTCTCTTCTTTACGAGTATGAAATAATGATTCAGTATATTTCGGATGATTATCATCATCATCCCATAATCACGACGCTTGGCAGGCGGGTTGGCGATCGCAGTATGGTGTTAAAATGCATAAGAAAACGCTGCTGCCCATTCTCTAGTAAGTCCCTTAGTCGCCTTTTACGACACCCACGGAAGAAATAGGATGGTGCTATTCTTTACGTCCGACACCACACGGAACATATTGTCGGAAGATATTGATATGTTATGTTCTAATTCGAGTAGGTCCCTACTTATACCGGTAGGTTGTCCAATAAAATAATAATCTACATTGCTGTGACAAATAACATTCTTTATGTATAACAATACAATGGTTGAATAAATAAGATGAAGCCACACACAACGCTGGCGTAGGAACTGGAACCAGTTTGGAGTGTCATGTAGTGCGAGGAACAATTCCTCAATCTTTATTGTCACCTATTGGGGCCATTGGTAAGTCTGGCATTATTATAGAGCGGAGGTGGTGTGGCGGCGATGACACTCGCCTGCAAGTGGGAGATCACATTCACACCGCGTGTAGGGTTGACTCTCAAGCAGAGTTAAAATGAAATTTATTTTTGAAAATAAATTTATTGTGACTGTTATATTGTTCATGTTAACTGTATATATCTCGGTTACTTATTTGAATAAACGTGACAGTATAAAAGTATTATGTAATATAACATATTTCCAAATCCGCTTTGATGTAAGGATTTAACTCAACCAGGTCAAGTTTCACATACACTAACGTATATTTCACGAGGTCAAAAGTAGAAACTAGGTACGCAATATGACGCCGGCTATATGTAACTGTACGATATATGGGTCACAAGAAATATTTTTCCCTGGTAACATTGTTTAGGTTGAGCATTTTATCCCGCAGCTCGTTGCCTGTCAAACTGCGGAACATTGTTCGATAGTAACACGTGGCTTGAATTCCAAGTGCGCCCGGTACAATAGGCGTGATAACGGCAGGTCTGTTAAGATAATAATTACTGCTATAGTACTCGTAGGAGGCCTTGACGGTCGTTTTTGATACTTTTGGTTAAAGCATACCATCTCCAAGTGGTGGGGGATAGAGGGCGGGCAGCGAGCAGCCCTAACCGCAGCAGACATTCCTACACAATTTCCCTTTTAACTCGGACTCTGCGGCCAGTATTTATCAATGGAATGATCTCACGGTCCGGGCTCACATGAGTAGTTTATTTATTTAGCATATTCATTCGACAGGTACCCGTAACCCGTCAGGCGTCCTGTTACTTTATTTGTACCATTATTTCAGAATTAGACCTTTTTGAATCAATTTATTGGAGGATGCTGCATTGAAGGAAATCCTGTTTGAAATGTTATTTGAATAATAATAATGGATTGAGAAGAGAATGAGCTTCTATATTTTTAGGTACCTATATTCTTTGTCGAGGAGCTCGTAGCTAAGTCATAACAGCCGAACGGGTCGATCCATTAGGTTAAGCTACGCTTGCCGGGGTTGGTCCGTGGATGGGTGACCATCATTACATACCGAGACTCCTCTGTGCCTCGGAAAGCACGTTAAGCTGTAGGTCCCGGCTTTCATTCGTGGATCTTTGACAGTCGTTACGGGACGTCAGAAGCCCGAAAGTCTGACAACCTGTCTTACCAAGGGGTATCATATTATCCAGTTACTGTGTTGTGGAGATTAGATAGGCAGTCGCTCCATGTAAAATACTGGTATTCAGCTGTATCCGGTTAGACTGGAAGTTGACCTCAACATAGTTGGGAAAAGGCTAGGCATCTCCCTAGCCTTTTCTGATTGATTGACCTATATTCTTTGTCACTCTATTGATCTACAAACTTCCGTATGGCAACTTTCGCGGATCACGGTTATATCTCTGATTGTTGTCGGTTTAAGTCACGTTCATTCAAGTTTCGGAAGTACCCGAACTGTTTAGGAATATAACAAGCCGAAAAACTGTTCTCATAATATTGTAATTTGTAATCTGGTGTTTTTTATATGGGTGTACTTATGCCTGAATTAAAAATTATTTGATTTTGATTTGATTATACCTTACTTAAATTTTATGTAAATAAGTCAGTAAGCGCGGTTGATTACAATAGGCTTAAACATAACAGTAGAAATGTGGGTGGACATATAGGTACAACAATAGGTACAGAGGTACACCTCTGCCTATCCCTTCAGGGAATACAAGCGAGAAGTTTATGTTATTTAAATAAATATATCTATACAAATAAATCGTGTGGCGAATCGATTGGGGATGGCCAATGTCCATCAGTGGAAGCCTTTAGCTGAAATTAGGATGATGATACAAATAAATAAAATGATGTCGTAGTACCAAATGCTTCATCAAAACTAAGTTAATTCCTTATCAGACTTCTTAGACGTTACCAAATGTTTTGCTCTTTTTAGTTATAATATAGTTATAATTAAGCCTTTTATATATCTTTTTTTTATCCACTACTGGGAAGCACTTGACCTTCATCTCACCTGATGGTAAGTGACGATAAGGCCGGAGGGGGATGCGAGCTTCACCCGGAATCCTCACCCATAGAGCTACTGCTATCTTACCTCTAACTGCCGAAACACAACAATGCTGGTAACATTGTAGTTATGGCGACAGACGTAGATAAGGTAAGCTAGCCAGGCGGACTTAGAACAAGCCCTACCACCAACCAAACCGAGCAGAAAATCTTGTTCCCGCTGGGAATCGAACCCGGGACCTCTGGGTCTGAGACAGGTGGTTTTACCACTAAACCACAGAAGCAGTTTATTCATTTATTTGTTTAGGCATTTATTCGTCTTTGAAGTTTATTAATACAGTCTGTCAATAACAGAAGCAACAGATTCAATAGCCAGAATCTGTGCTACTCAACATTTGGGTAGAATATTGAACGTAGAATATTCCGACAGAATGATATTTTGGAGTTAACAAATAACAACATAGAGAGAGACATTCGGTACCGACCACCTTACGAATGAGCACACAATTCAGTCACCAACGTGTTCTATGGGCCTTATTGTGTGCGACACATCCTGTATTAACGTGTGGGGGGGGGGGGGGTATGCTCGTGTGAGGACCCTGTCATACACAACGTATCACCCACACAACGATATTGAGAGACATGTATTAACCTGTCGATTCAACCTTGTTCCTTTGTCGCCGTGGTTTATCGCTATGCAAACGAGCTTTTATGGCGATATCACTGAGTCATAGCATTCGTAAATACGTTATGTTAAAAACGTACAAGAGCTAACCACCGGCACCGAAGTGCCGGAAATGACATTGTTTAGTTTAGATAGAGCTGTTTATGTAGAGATTATGAAAGCGTTTAAAACAAAGTATTTCTTTAAAACTTTTATATCTTTAATAAATAACGAAATGTGCAAATAAAACCATACAATTATCATTCATCAGTTAACCGAAGGTATCCATGTTCTTTTAAAGGTTTTCAACTTTCAAAGCGTCTTTTGACGATAAGCTTCTGGGGTTAGTTTATAAAATATTCCTTTGATCACCTCTATTCAAAATTCAATAAAAATACAATTTTTAAAAATTAACACTGATGGAGCTCTGCTTCAGACAAAATGGATTAACTTGCGCTTTCCCATTCACAAAAGCGTAGCCGAATTTTTCGTAGCACTACGTAGCATTAAGCCAATTTAGATTAATACAACTTTTAATCCGTGACTGTCGAAATGAATCCGTACTTTGAGCACCTGTATGACGCTGATGGCACTTGAGTCGTGCTATCATGTCGAGGTATCATTTACTCTGTGAAACTTGTGCCTCAAGCCAATTTGCGAGAAAGCTAGTAGTCCGCCCGAACCCGTGTAAACTTGCTGACTCGACTCTTAACGAATCCGAATTATGACTTAATTTGATTGAATTATTGCTCAAACAAGAGTTTCGGAAGTTGATTTTACGCAGATTTAACCTGAAGTACCTGGCTGTTCATAATGTAATTAAACTTGTTAGTCTGTATTATAAAATTAAACTGCTATTTATTTGTGCAACATTTTTATTCCAGGATAGTGTTACAAATAAGTATTCGATGGCTTTCCGACGCTAACATTTACTACTCGTACGTTTAAGTTTTCTAACCGAAGCTTGTCCGTGGCGAATTTTCTACGTTCTCTCACCGTGTAGCGTTAGAAGGAAAAACTTTACGTATGCTGTTGTTACATTCACTTTTTATTCGAAGTTCAAAGTCGGTCTCCCATTAGCAGAAACACAAAATTTTGTTGATAATATTCAATATCCTTGTATACTTTAGCAGTTAGTTTATAGTGACTCAAAAGTAGGTACACAAATTGCTTTCATCATGTATAAAACCATGTTAGTTATAAAGTACAAAGTTTTTATAACTCGGTATAAAAAGCTATTATATTATAGAGTGGGAATGTTACACATTTCCCGGCGGCGCATTGTTTGTTGGCGTGAGCCGGGCCTCCGGACTCCGGCCTGCGGACTTCGGGAGCGGACTCGGGACAGTTGCGGCCCGCCTGGAAGTTCACTTACGTGAAATTTGTGAACTATCCGACCACGCGTGAAGTATTTGTTAAATATGCGCACGGTAGGCATGTGTTTAGCGATTTACAAAGTGCACTATGTTTGCGGTTTCGTGCCGCTCTTATTATTTTGAGACGTGATGATACTGGACGTATAGCATAATCTGCAGCCTATAATGTTCCCACAGAATTTTTGGTTCTAGGACATGCCGGTTTCCTCAAGATGTTTTCCGTCACCGTTTTGAGAGCAGTGGTGATGAAATTATTTACATAAAGTAAAGCGCCTGCCTGGGTTCTAACCCATGACCTACGATTCGTAAGTCGAGGCCGTACTTCACACTGGACGTATGAATTAAAAAGATTTAGACAAATTCTAGTAGAGTGGGTAGTATTTTGTCATTAGTTGGACGATTCACCAACTTATTATACCTGAAATTACTAGAACAGTAGGCTAGGTACTTCATATTTACATTTAGTCTGCCAGTCTAATTAGCTAAAGTAACCATAACTACAAACTTCCACACAATGTAAACACGTCTGCATTAGCCCTCACACCAGCTAGTTAGCAATGTAAATTAAATAATTATGTTGTATTATGAAGAATGCTTGAAAAGCAGGTAGGTACTAATTCTTTTAAATTATACACTGTTCGTTGAAACGATTCCTTTGCAAATTTTAAATTCCTTAGAATAATATTCAACAAAAAGCAGGAAGCGAATGTAGGATTATAAATACGTGAGGTGATGTGAAGGATGTTGGTTTTGTCCCCCTGTCCGCCGCCGCCGCCCGCGCGCCTGGCTGCCTGGTGCGCGCCGCTTTTGTTCACAATGAGAATGGCAAACAGTCGTGACGTTTTTGGTGACTGTACAGCATAGAAACATTCCGCTATCGAGCCCTTCCTTCCATGTCAAGATTTTATAAATACTTACGTCATTTTAGGTACATGTCTTGTTTTCGTCTCCTAAATTCAGTAAAAAAAGAAAGAAAAAGCATTTATTGGGACTCGCACAGATCAAAAATTAAAAAACCGGCCAAGTGCTTGTCGGCCCACGCACAATGTAGGGTTCCGTAATTGGGATGAATTTATCCCTAAAACAAACTTAACATTGTAGTTGAAAAACAAATTATCTCATACATCGCTATACGCCACGGTCAATTTACCAACTGAAAATGTAAGTTTGTAATCACAAAAAAGTATATTTTTATGATAAACTACAAATTAACAATTTTCGGACTTTCGCCTTTATTTGTGCTGACCTTACTTTTGCTAAATTTCATGATTCTAGGTCAACGGGAAGTACCCTATAGGTTTTGATTTATGTGCGAGATATTCGCAATTTTTTTAATGTGATAAAACTACAAATTTACAATTTTAGGACTTTTCCTTTACTTGTGCTGTAAGACCTTGCTTCTTGCCAAATTTCATGATTCTAGGTCAACGGGAAGTATCGAAATATATGTCGTAATAATGTCGCTTATATCGCCGTATTTTTTTATTGCGCTGACTTAGAAGCTTGATTTTTTTAAAGCTCCGTATACTTACATATTTGATATTAATTTCAATTTGATACCTATACGCGTTCCTGAGATAAAGGGTCTTGATAGACTGACAGATAGACAGACGGGCAACGAAGTGATCCTATAAGGGATCCGTTTTTTCCTTTTGAGGTACGGAACCCTAAAAAAGGAAAAGGAGTTTTGCTTTCAATAAACAGCAATGACTGGTCAAAACAAACACGGTACAAAAACACGTTAAAATAAAATCCAGATAAATTCGTTTTCAGGGATTGACAGTTTATGGAATTTCGTAAGTGTGTTAATAAAATGCACATAATACTCGAGCATAATCAGATAGAAAAAGGTGAGGGGATGACCCAACTACCCAAGTTAATGGGTGAATTGGGTACAAAAGGAGCTGGGTAATTGGGGTAAAGAGATTGGAGCTGGGTGCTTGATAACGATGGCCGGCAAACTACGAGAGATACAGAATAGGTAATACAACGCTACAATAAATTATATCTACGTATAGGTACCGGGCTATTTAAATGTAAATGATGTCGATATGTGGTCACGGTTTCTCTGAAAAATGAGCACTAATACGAAATGGTACAGCCGTATTCACCGAAACCGCATATTTAAAATCACAGATTTTTACTGTCGGAACAACAACATTCTGCCGTATTTTGTATGCAACATAACGTCGAGACCGACCTTTTCATAAACCCAATATTATAAACGTCAATATGTAGGCTACTTGCCTTCGTGTTTCACTATAACATTCCCCAGAGGTCCAAGATTTCCGAGAAATAAACGCATTGTTTACCTTTTTCCTATTGGTATTATATTTAAGTACGTATATCGTAGTAAAGGCTGACTAAGGACTGATAAAACAGATTCCGGGTCGGGATGCTCGACTGAAATTAAAACAAAGAGTTATTCCAACCTCCATTGGAATCGAAAACGGGAAAAAGGAAATAAAAATAAGGCGTAAAACGGTTGTCAAATCTGTCACTGACAGGCATCTCATTCAATTATCGTAACAAAAACAGAGCGCTGTTTTTATTTTTTGCTTTGCTGTTTTAGCCGGAAATGTTCCTATTTTGTTGCGGAATAAATCTAAAAGCTTTCACGGATAGCATGAATTTCTATTATCTACTTAGAAAAACACAATTCTATTCAGCATTAATTGAGGTACGATATATATGTTATATATATATAAATATATTATCACTATATTCACAATAGTCGTTCTTGTGAGTTGAGGAAAATCCAAGTACCTACTATACTGCCTTGCTAAGCATAAAGGTCATACCTCTCATTTTTAGGTATTTTTACTTTTTTGCTTATTTGGCACCATGGCAACACTTTTGAGATACCTACAAAACAAGAACGTCCTATCTGTTCATTTGCTTACTCATGTTTCTAGTTTTAAAAGTCAACAGAAGAAAGTCATTTCTGCATTTTCTAATCATTTTTCTATTAAAAGCTAATACCTTATTTATTAGCAAACATAAAACAGTTTTTATCTAAACAACTTTCAAACTTTTTCACAAAAAAAACTTTTTACAAAAAAAAACAACCGACTTCCAAAAAAAACACTACAAAGTGAAAAATAACTGTAATTTCGCAAGTCGGTGTCTTTGGATCTGTATTTTAGTTTTTTGCCACCGACTTCCGAAATTAAAGTTATTTTTCACTTTGTAGTGTTTTTTTGGAAGTCGGTTGTTTTTTTTTGTAAAAAGTTTTTTATTTTTCACTTTTTAGTGGGTTAGTTTGTAATTTATCTAATTTACAATAGCCTAATGTCAAATTATCATCACCTTTTACAAAATATTGCTTTCCGCGATGCAGGGGCGTTAATTCTTGAGGAGTTCTCCTGGTAAGAACCAGTAGAACTGATGGTGACTTCACCATATGCATTTTGACGAGCATAAATTGCTTAGCAATCATATTAAAGTGCCTAATCGAATCGCAACGATGAAATACTTATTATTAAGTAGTTCCGGTGGCCATCTGTGGTCTTCATCATCAGTTCCACTTTACCAAATGGTGCTTTTCGAGTGCAAATGCTTGAGTTACTATAAAAAATACTCAAATCGCTATAGGTATGCCTATAAAATTTGAGGATTTCCCTCGATTTCCATGGGATCCCCACATCAGATTCTGATTTGGTGGCAATGGGACCACCTCGGGAGCATGGGTATGCTCCCGAGGTGGTCTCAAATTCTTTTTTGTTTGGAAGGGTTTCCAAACAAAAAAGAATTTTTAAAATCGGTCCACAATTGACGGAGTAATCGGTGAACATACATAAAAAAAAAAAAAAACAAACATACAGCCGAACATATAACCTCCTCCTTTTTTGGAAGTCGGTTAAAAACATAAATAGTCATAACTCATAAGGCATTCAACGAAACACGCATATACATTTGGCTTTTAGACGCTTAGCAGCTTAGCAGGGCAGTATAGTAGAAGAAGCAAAAGAGCCGTTCTCAAATCGATTTATTTATCTTATCTTGATGTAATGATTTCATGTTTCGACGAGCAAAGTAAAAAGAAGTAAGAACTACCTTTGACTAGTACTGTTATAAATTGTACATAAAGAGATATATTTTTCTACGTGTTCATACGAACTACGTGACTACAGCCCACATAGTATATAGGTATCATAAGTACTCAAAGGTTCAATGGCCTTCAGTAGGTATTATAGCATAGTAAATAATACTAACCCGAGACCCAACAGGCACAGACATAAAGCTACGCCGACTTTTAATAGTATAAGGTAATAAAGCCTCTTTTATTTACACTACAGAACCGCTTGGGAGCTAATAATGATTCTGGGGCAAAACAGTATTGAATATTGGAACAAAAGGCTAAATAGCGAACTCGTCACTGTTTCTGGTTTATTTATCATTATCATAGTAAGTCTATAATGTTCCCATCACTGCTGGGACACAGGCCTGCTCTTTGTGAGAGGGAGTGGGCCATAATCCACCACGCGGGCCCAGTGCGGGTTGATGGATATCATGTTTTCGATTTTTTTAGTCTAGGACATGCCGGTTTTCTCACCATGTTTTCCTTCACCGTTTTGAGAGCAGTGTGGTGTTGAAATAATTTACACAAAGTAAAGGTAAAAGGGGTATCGTATTACCCAGTTACTGGGTTGTGGAGGTCAGATAGGTAGTCGCTCCATGTAAAATACTGGTATTCAGCTGCATCCGGTTAGACTAGAAGCTAAACTCCCCAACATAGTTGGGAAAAGACTAGGCAGGTGATGATGACTTTGACAGCATAATGAGATTTCTACGCTTAGTCATCAATGTCCGCTGTTTTCATACCATTGTACTTACAATTGACTAAGTACATTAAAAGCATAAAAGGACGAATTTGTAGCGGTCTATGGCCAGGCCCATGTTTAGAAGTGAACATTTACGACTTGATGCGATGATAAAAAGGTAGTCCGTTGTTTTTTTTGTCCATTACCTCCTTGGGCGCTACCCTCAAACCGTTTTTCAAACGGTCTAATATAAAGTCAAGAAAGCTGATGTCCGAAACAAATGTTTGCAGTCAGGCGTCACCATAATGGTGTTACGTAACAATACCACACTCAGCACACAGTGTTACAAATTAAAAATACCTCCGAGATTGCGTTACGCACGCACAATCCCTGAAAGGGTCTGCTTCAATGTTTCGAGGTAGGAGCCGGGTACGTAGGTACCTGTACGTGTATTTTATCTTCAAATGGTTTCTGAAGTGAAATAATTTGTTTACCCAGTCTACTCTTATGATATTCATAACGCTTGTAATCCACGCTTGAACCTTGTTAAGAAGTTTCAGAAGCCGGATATTAATTTTCTTAATGTAGGTCGATCACAGACGAGCCGCATTATGATACACATACCTACACAAGCTGTCCCACGTCCCGGGCGAAGCATAAAGTAATTTACACCCTTCATTAGCATAGCTTAGCTGGCATATCTTAACAACACCTTGCGGTTTCTCGATTGGGAAATGCTACACGGCAGCTATTGTTAGTAATCCGTCCGTCCATACCAGTGGGTGTTGTCGAGTAAAATACAAATATCCGACACAATTCCTCGGCAACGAGGCCGAAGTTAGACCATGCTTTTTAATTTACCGAGTGCCGCCATTACCGACCTTATCGCGCCAGTTGCCCCCAGATCTGAAATAGGGTGCTCTAAAATTGCCTTCTTATTCAGATTATCCTCAGCATGCGCCGATGTCGAAATTTAGAATGTTGTGCGTCGAACGGCAGTTATTGAGCCTTAATGGGCTCGGGACGGTCTATCTAGCGTTATTTGCTCGCGTCCGTGTCGTTAAAAACAATGAAATGAATTTTGTTACGTCATTACTGAAATGAAATAGGAATATCAGTACAAATGTACTTTGAACATTCTTGTGAAGACAAAAATAACAAATACGAGTAGTACGTTGATTGAAGACATTTCGAAATCAGTCACTTTCTGTTTCGAAGAGTGGAATACTAATGGTATGTAATTATGTAGGTAGACTTGAGCAGGATAGTTCGAATCGCGGGAGAAAATAAATAAATATTGTGGATACTAGTAGTAGAATTAAGAAAACTTTTATAATGAAAGTAGCAACAGGAAAACTTATCAAACGGCAGATTAATAATTTCTCCAGAAAGGTACGTACCTACCTATGTAGAAAGTATTGTTCTTGTATCCGGAAATAAGCAAAATTACAAGGTTGGGTTGAAAGAACCTCTCCGGGCGCCCGCGCCTGGGAGCTCTTCATTATGTAGTGAATCAAACAATTTGAAGGTCTCTAAACATAAATCGATCCAATCCGGATTTGTCTCGATATTCTGAGATTGAATATTTTATTGTTAACCCTTTTTTTTGTCCGATCATTAGTGACTTTATTTTTAAGTATCACGATTGTTTTATCTTATTTTAATTAAATGGGATAGGATTTATTATATAGATACATATAAGAATAAAAGTCACATTATGCTTGTTAATCCGAATTTCAGATATCGAGACAGATCTGAGTTAGACAGAGAGCGTTGAAGCGATAATAGCCTGCAGGCGGTTTAACCCTGTTTTTAGTCCACTAACCAACCGATCCGGATTAAAGCAGCTGGAAATGAGAAATATATAGAATAATCTGCTTTAATTGGAGCATAAGAAAATTGTTGGCCCGGATCCTATGTCCAAAAATAGACCGTTTGTATTGCCGATCGCAGAATTTGGCAATGCCTCACCGGTCCCTTGAAAACACTCCTAAGGCAATTTCGGCTGTAAGCTCTTTAAAGGATCCCGAAGTCTCTTTTGTTAAGGTAGGAAAATTAGGTAGAGTTTAGAAGATACGAGAGTTTTAGTTTTAACAATTAAGTTTCGCTAGTAAGACTTTGTGTGTACTACTTACCTACTTATGAAACTACAACGTCAAATCTTGCAACTCCGTTTTGACCCGTTTCTCGGAATATGTCGTATTGATTTTAAACTTCGCAAACTTACTCAAGTGTCATGATGAGAATACAATTCTATCGTGTCGAACTTTGGATACTTGCAGTTGTTGAACGTCATAGACGTCCGTCGTGTAGATTTTGGGATCCAGCAAATAATATAATATAGGTACCTATCAAATAAAAATCCACCCCATGACAGTTAATTTAAATATTATTTAATTATGCACTTAACTATTTTAATGTAAACAGATGACATTCATAATAATTATATAAGTAATATTTATTTTAAGGTATTTACGGACAAAAAAATAATGAAAGCTCATTGATCAGCTGTCAGTTGATATTAGAAGAGTCAGTTTTTAGGGTTCCGTAACAAAATGAGACAGTGAACTGTGAACGCAGCAATCTCGATAAATAGTTGTACTCAAATAGTTGCGCGGTCACTACGTATGCTTTTTTAAAAGTCTTAAGCGGCAAAACTATTTTACAGAGACTGAAGAT
Source organism: Tiliacea citrago (assembly GCA_963921375.1). Lineage (NCBI taxonomy): Eukaryota > Metazoa > Arthropoda > Insecta > Lepidoptera > Noctuidae > Tiliacea > Tiliacea citrago. Next base: position 16,618,262 of record OY992787.1, read on the forward strand.
TTAAATTGAATACTGTAAAGTTGTCTTGTCACATCGATAATAAATTAATTGCATACAGGAATAGAACAGTTTACCAAACGAATTAAACATGGCATTTGTGTAAATGTAATTGTCCTGAATACTGTATAAGTTTAAAGCAAACTAAACAAGCTAGGAATATGGTACAAACGGTTTAATAGGCTGACTCATGACACTTGGCATTTAAAACCGTGTGAGGCAGAACACTCGTCAGAAGTTTAATTATTTTATCCTTCATTCAAGTGCACAGAAATGAGTGAAGTGGAGTTTTCGCACAGTGAAGTGTTGTCGGTCGCTGACCACCGGAACTAGCTCATAATCATTAAATTGGGACGCTCGTTTAACTGTTAATTATTGCCGACGCTTTGGTCATTAAGAGGCTCCAGAAAAAAGAAACGCACAGATGTGAATACAAGCGACATTTAAAATTCAATTAGGTATTTAGGTAGACTGTTAAAAGCCAGCAAATCTCAAACGGGTTTTGTTTTTAATGAACGCTTTTTTAAGACTGCTTTGTTGATTTTTAATTTGCACTTTTGTCAGACTACCTACTGACTATCGATACCTTTTGCATTTAGTGTAATTAATTAAAATTGCGTTTTTTTAGGGTTTCGTAGTCAACAAGGAATCCTTAAGTTTGTTCTTGGGATAAATCCATCCCAACTACGGAACCGTTTATTGTGCGTGGTCCGACCCGCACTTGGCCGGTTTTTTCTTCTTACGATATACCTAATTATGAATAACTGCTGCAGCTTTTGCCAACGGCTTCACCCGCATGGAGGTCGGAAATTGTCTCATGGGAACGTACTACCGGGATCAAAAGTATCCTATGTGTCAATCCAGGTTATAAACTACCTGTATGCCATATTTCATTCATATCAGATCAGCCGTTTTTGCGTGTCTCGATCCCGTGGTAATATCGAGATAAAAGTATTATATGTCCTAGACCAGGTTGTGGTCTACCCATGTGCCAAATTTTATCGAAATCCGTTCAGCTGTTTTAGTGTGAAAGTGTAACAAACAATCTCACTTTCGCATTTATAATAGAAAAGCATATTTAAATAAATAAAATAAAAAAATAAAATCAATTTATGACACACACAAGTGAGGAAACATACAAACATTGTTAACTGAAAGAGTGCATAAGTAGAAGTAGCCCCAAACATTTTTTTTTAATATAAAATTTTTTCAAATTGTGTTATAATAATATGATAGCTGAATATAAGGTGTATCGGCCTCTTTACGTTGGACCACTATTTATGCCACACACTGTATATAGGTATAAATAACATTATACAGCGTGTTACGGAAAGGGTATATTCATACAAACCGGGTGATGAGTGCATCTGTTTCAGAATAACTGTACAAAATTTTCGGCCCAAAAAGAATAACTTTGTAAATGTTTGATATTATTTTAATTTCTATAATTTATTAAATTTAAATCATAACAAACGTGTCACCACACTACGAGGATCATTATCCATTATCTGTGTCTGTGCGCCAAGTACACACACAACTGCCACAGCTCTGCGACACGGCGCCGCACCGACACGCGGCGGCGCAGGCGGCACGATTCGAGGCGCGATCACTCGAATGGATTAAAACATGTACCGATCAGCTGACTTGGTCTATTTATGTGTAGAATTCAATTGGAAACATTTGATTTTTATTAGTTAAATGATTCTTAACTTTATAATTATGCAGGTATTATTAAAAAAGAAATGCCATGTACTTAGTTTGTTATCACCAAAAGAATCCGTGCCTTTGATATGTATATGTATAAAATATATTAGTTAGGATAAAAGGATAGGATATACTCGTAGGTAGTATGATACAACAATTTCAATGAAGATATATAAATAAATACTACACATATAGCGGTATCTATCCGATTATAATCCTAAGTAGAAACCGTACTGTATCGAAGTAACGTAGGAACACAGTACACAAGCCCACTTGCCTTAATTGGTGGAGTTAGCGGGAATAGGAAAACATCATGTATTGTTAGGAAAACCCATACATAATGAACTCTAAGCGCGCTGTAATCTCTTTAAATCCTTTAGCGGCGCTACAAATTTATATGTACTTTAGTGAAAAAACAATGTTTTTTTTGTTTGAAGTTTGTTTTCAACCGGCGTTGAATACTAATGAAACGAGTCTTTTAATTCTAATTAATATTAATGAACGGTATTGAGTAAATGTAGTTCAGAATTCTGATCCTCATAAGTTTTTCTTTAAACAAATGTTTATAAAAATATCGTTGAGAGAATTGAGAGATAGGAATCTGTAGGAGCAACTCCTAGAGAGCTTTTTATTATACATATTTCAGATTCGGATTTAATGAGTATTAGCAAGTTTTTCTTTCATAAACTTATTCTTCTATTTCTTTCATTTCCTTAATAGTATGTATAACTACCTGTTATTTATTGGCATGTATTTTATCGAACACCAAATAATTCCCATTTTGGTGTCCAGAAATACTAAATAGCCAAGTACCTGGGCCCAACTTGGTTGTAGCGGTTGGTCACACCTCTAATCCAATGTAACGCATTTGGTCGGGTTTGGTAGCATAGTTACTGCGACCAACTTTGATAAAAGGCCAAAAAGTTAGAGAGGCTCATAAAAAAATACCGGCCAAGTGCGTGTCGGACCACGCACAATAAAGGGTTCCATAGTTGGGATGAATTTAGCCCAAAAAACAAACTTAACTTAACTTTGATGTTGAAAAAAAAAATCTCCATAGGTAGCATAGAGTACATCGATTATACGTCATGTACAATTCTCCAACTGTAAATGTTAGTTTGTAATCGCAAAATATACTTTTTATGTGATAAAACGACAAGTTAACGAATTTCTGAGTTTTCCCTTTACTTGTGCTGTGAGACCTTGCTTCTTGCCAAACATGATTCTAGGTCAACGGGAAGTACCCTATAGGTTTTAATTTATTTGCGAGTATCAAAATAATATGTCTCATTTGTCCATGGCGTTTATGGCCGTATTTTTTTATTGCGTTGACTTAGAAGCTTGATTTTTTAGCGCTCCAGGACCGTAGACGTATTTGATATTAATTCGGACGGACGGAAAACGAAGTGTATTTTCCTTGTGAGGTGAGGGACCCTAAAAATGATCATCGTTTGGAGACCATACATTTTTAGTAGAGGATCAATTAAATTATAAAATTAATTAATTTCTCATATTTTTTTTTTTTTTTTTTAACTTGGCCCCACACTAGGAATTTCTCCTGTATCGTGGGTGCGTTTACAAACATTTAAACTCACATTCACAAACAGCCAGACCCGGAACAACTACTTGTGGTTCATATACAAATACTTGTTCCGTGCGGGAATCGAACCCGCGACACGCAGCGCAGCAGTTAATCGCTTAACCACTGCGCCAACCGTGCCGTCAAACTAAATGAATGCTATCCGTATTACTAAATTAATGGAGGCTTTTTATGTAAAGTAATATAAAAGTTAAAAGTTTATTGTCATAAATGCAGAGAGCATTCACATGAATGAATTTTTTACATAGATACAATATTTATTTATTTTTGCTTTAGGTACTGAAACTGATACCCAAACTAAGCCAGGGTTTGTAATTTGGGAGTCAGTACTCAAACGTGGAGCGATCAAGAAGATCGTGTCAACGTGAAAATGAATTTGTTTTAATAGGTACTATAATATATACATGCAGCTGATTAAGTCTTCGTCGAAAGATTTTTAATTAAACATGTGCAGGGATTCCGCTCCTCATTCGTTTGATAATAAAACAGTAAGTACTACGCAGAAATTTTGAACATGGCAACATGTTCAAAATGAAGCATTTCAAAATACAAAGAAATTGAAACTATATGTAATATTAAGAAGAATAGTCAATAGAATAGTCTAGAGTCCTAAAATATCGGCTTTTTGAATATACATTCAAAAAGCCGATATTTTAGGACTCTGAATCATAAAGGTAAGTGAGTTTGCAACAAAAATAAAATAAAATGCTCACTTTGTATTCACTATGCCTTTTTACCACGCTGCTACAGGTGTTGTTGAAACTGTTATTAAATAGCACTTCTCAAATATGTTAAAATTGTGGAAATAGTCTGCACTGAGCCCTTAGAAAAACTAAGGTCTCCTAGAAGAATATTCTAAGTAATTAAGACTAACAGAAAATTTCAATGGGCAACGTCTAAATCCTGCAACTGTATTGTTTACCCGAATCCACTCTGTAGGGAAAATTATTAATAACAGAATATACCGCTTACATGATTTTCAGCTTCCGTTTACTTTCGTTTTACAGATGTTATCATAATAACTTTCCAAACTGTTTTGAGATCACCCGTCTGTTGAATGTTGAATTATTGTTTCAACTGTGCTTCTGTTTCTTCAATGAGAACGTTTTTGTTGGAACGGGCTTGATATAGCTGCAGTTTTCAGGAAGAATATCGCTAATAAAATATACATTCAGTACGTATGGGATCAATGATCATTTAATATTTTTTTCACTCCTCTTGCTCAAAAAGTCCGTTATTTTAGCGTACCAGAGCGGAGCTAAAATAGTATATCTTCATCTAGGGGGAAAAGTATTTTTTTTTTAATTTTCGTCTGTTACCTGCGAGCCTACAAAAACGAAATAGTAGATTTTTATACAAGGGGCTAAAATTACCCATTATATACGACGTAGTTTTTATCTCGGGAGTAAATGGAAACCGAGTTATAATGGGTTTTTAGCGCCGCCGCGTCGTGTGTTACACTATACTTTTCACTACGATTGTGAGAAAATAAAATAATCCAATACACCTTGACGGCAACAGATTGAAAATTGTTTCATTTTCTTTCTCTTCCATTTGCAAATACGGGTTTCTATTCTCACTAGATGATGACATTTTCACTGTAGTAAAATAAACTACGGTCACCAATTCAATTTGTAATTCGAGAAAAAAATTCTAAAGATTTCGCGCCAATAAGGTGATGATGGACATTGAGTCCATCTTTATTTTGCAAAAGAGAGCTGTCAGAGCAATTTATAATCTACGTCGCCGCGAATCTCTTAGGGAACTATTTAAAAAAAGATTAATATTATGACGTGCTCATCAATGAATTGCTAAGGTACTAGCAATTCATTTATGAAAATATTATAATAAGTATGTAAGGAAAATCTACAAATTTTTAATAAGTGATAGACATAATTTTAATACTAGAAATAAAGATAAAATAGATCAATCATTTTTCAGATTATCTAAAGTACATACACATACATACATAAACTCACGCCTTCTTTCCATGGGGGTAGGCAGAAACTATAGAACGCCACCTGCAAGCCGCCTGCCTGTATCTAAAGTACACATCATACATCTTTTATGGGGTACTGTGTTAAATGTTACAACAAACAAAATACCTCGTGATATATTGAAATTAAATGAGAGAAAATTTAAAACACATATTAAAAGTACACTGTCTTTGTATACAAGCATATTACAAGTTAGAGGATTATATCCAGGGCCTCAAGTCTGCTATTACAATAGTGTCAGAATGGTCGATCATTGATTTTGAAAAGTTTGGTAATCTACTATTATAATGGCGTCATTATGACTTTCCAATGGTCGGCCACTGACACTACATTGAAAGAAATTGCAAAGAAAATGATCGACCATTATGAATTTACCAGATTACGAACTTTTAGCAAAATGACAATGGCATGACAATGGGATCGTGTTGGAATGACTGAATTTATAAAAATAGCAGACTTGAGCCCCAGGATAGGAATGCTTGGAAACATGCTGGTCCAGCTCCATAAGACAATCTAGAGTCTAGACAAAATCAAACTGGTTGCTATATTAATTGTATAATTTGTTATTTTTATGATATTGATTTTACATTCACCTACGGCGGCGGCGCCTACAAAAACGAAAAAGTCATTATTGTTAAGGCATCCGTAGCTGTAGCTGTATTAATAATTTATATCTGTTATAGTCGCGAATCATATTGTGATTAAGATAGTAGATGCAACCTGACACTGACCTGCAAATAGCAAAAAACGAATTTCGCGGGCAACAGCTGAAATATACATGAATAGAGACTCGACTTATAAATGTTTTATAAAAAAACCGGCCAAGTGCGAGTCGGACTCGCGCACGAAGGGTTCCGTACCATTATCTATAAAAATGGCAAAAAAATCACATTTGTTGTATGGGATATATAAATATTTATTCACAATTCATTCTTCTGTTGAGATTGTTTGAGATGCATGGACATGTTTATATTTCAGTGGAGTTGAATAGCAACGTGTTATCGTTTCCAGCCCATACGTGTATTGTTCAAGGAACTAATGTTGGGCAATATTATGCAGCGACCATGACAGAGTGTCAGAGTCCTAATCCGGACTATTGTTTTACTTCAGAGTAGGTTGAGAAAAGCCAAGCTAATTATATGGATCTTTTATAAAATATATATCAGACAATGAGTTCTATTGTTATTCCACATTTACGTCATACAAGGACAGTGAATGTAAGTGGATGAAAAAGGATATCCATTAAAATGTATGACTCAAAACCAAGTGTTGTCCGAGTAACTGCACAAAGAGCGATAAGCATTACTTTATATGGAGCGTACAAGCATTTTTTTGCGCTTTTTAGCAGAGTTTAAAATGTTGGTATTATAATATATTCATAGACATTAGTTTTTATGGTACTATCATAAGATTAAAGGAAGATTGTTTATGCTGAAATAAACGTTATTTATGGTAATAACGTTCCAACTAAATCTAAATTCAAACATGTGGTGTAAGTATATTATTAATGTGACGCGTGTATAAATATGTTTTTGGTAACGTTTTCGTGAAAAATTACTTTTACTGAAATAGATTATCAAAGCAGAAAATATAATAAAGTTTGCAGTCGTACTTGTCTTAACATCAGTAAACTTGCTACAAATGTTAATAAAATTAAGGTTCGCGTATATTACATTCTATAAATAGATGTGCGACCATTACTTGAGTGCTTGCTGAGTGGCGCTGTTAATTTTATTAAAAGCTGTGAGAAGCCTTGTAAGGGGCAAGGCATGTGTCGGGGCGCGTGGCGGCGCCCGCGCCCACCAGGTGAAGCGCAGCTGACTGTGCAGGAGTTGTCGCCGGCGCATGCGCATATGGCGGAGCGTGCCAGCCGCGTGCCACGTCACTAATTTCGTTTTATTAGCTTCCTTTGAACCTTTGTCGAACAAACCTACCTCACTTGAACAGTTGCTGTAATTTATAGCAGCTTTACAGCCCACTTATAGGATCCTGCTAGTAAGCCATGCCTAAATTATTGCTTGCGGCTCGCTTTATTTTTAGAAGATAATTAATTTTCGTTTTATTTTGCTTTGGAATAATTACTGACTGTGAATTATAAAGTTTCTAAAGTAAAAAACGGGTGGTTATCCTTACTAATCATAACTGTACGATGTGTCTAACAGGTGTTTTAGTAATATTCTGAAGGCAACTGTTCTTGAAACCACTTCTTAAAGATGAGACTCCCCAATGCTAATATGAAGGAAAAAATGCTTCGGTATTGCCATGAGATTTTAAGTTCCAATCAATAACGATTGGTGGTCTTTCGGAGTCGGGCATTACGCAAATAAGGGTTGTTTAATTAATGAGCGTGACTGTGTGATGTAGGCGGCTCGTAGCTTCTGAACTGCGGATGTTAGATGTAGCCAGTCAAAACATTAGCCATTTTGTAAAGCTCGCAGTAATTTAACAAAATTTGATGTGAACTTTCGATACTAAAAACCCACAAAATACTGTGCATAAAACATGAAATATTTAGAAAAGCGATGTACATAATGTATTGATGTATTGTAGATACCATCTGTATTGTTATCGTGAGTCGCGTATGAACTGGCATTTACTTCCAGAGCTTTTACGGTTAGCTAGTGAGAGATGACATTGGTGCATCCAGTGGGGCAACAAAAAGGTTTTTCATCGCCAAATCGCCTTAAAACCAGTCAGTTGTTGCGACTTAAGCTCGTTCAACGAAGTGATGAATGAATCTGTGGCCTCCATTGTGCGACACATCCTGTGTTATTGTCGCTGTATACCTGCCATCCCTTCGAACTGCTATTTATAATTAGCCGTCTACCTGATGCCCAGCCCAACGTGCTCTTAACAAAAGGATGCGTATTGTATAACAATCGGAGCGGTTTGCGTGCCGCAGTTGAGCGAGCCCAGGATTGTTTGTTGCATCTCCGACCGGCATGGCCATTGAAACTAGCGCCCCGCCACCATCGTGCCGCCGCCGTGCCGCCGCTAGTGACTCAGGTATTTATGAATGAACGTGACGAGCTAGCGAGTGGGATGATCGGCCGCGGTCACAGCCAGGTAGAAAATTACACTTTTGGAATTCTTTCAACAGTTCGCGTCGAGTAGGGCTACTCAACTCGGTGGTCGAGGAGAGCCGCAGAGCGGGGCGCGGGGCGCCGTCACCACGCATGCGTCGAGCTCTTTACCGAGACGAGCAGACGATCCCTCCCTCTCAGTTGACTCAGAGTCGTCGCGCGAGTACACCGTGCCGTCATGTACCGTTTGCCAACTTTCTCGAGTAGTGATGTGATACGATACCGACGTTCAAACGCGACTTATCATTAGATATTATTGAGTTTTTGTGAACTCTATGTTTATTCTGATACAAGTTAACTGTGTGGATTTAAGTGAAAGAAATGTTACAGTGACTGAAAATAAATTGGATTTGAAAACAAAATGAGGTGGTTTATAGTGACAATGAGCGTGATGGTGTGGGAAACAATTTTAGCCGGTATCGCACCCCCAGGCTCTTGTCCTGGGGTGTGTGCGTGTAAGTGGAAAGGAGGCAAGCAGACTGTGGAGTGTGTGGACAAAGCTCTTATCACAGTGCCCGAGCCAGTAGACCCTGCCACGCAAGTATTGGACCTTTCCGGGAATAATCTTCAAATACTTCCTCAGGAAGCTTTCGCCAAAACAGGGCTGCTCAACTTACAAAGAGTTTATTTACGCAATTGCAATATTGGCCAAATACACGATAGAGCTTTTAAAGGCTTAACCAATTTAGTTGAATTAGATCTGTCTTATAATTTACTCACAGAGATCCCTTCAGATAGCTTCAAGGATGCGCCTTTCCTTAGGGATCTTACGTTGTCTCAAAACCCAGTATTAAAAGTTCATTCTGATGCTTTGAACAATCTTGGCAGCGTCGTCAAACTTGATCTATCCAAATGCGACATTAGAGAGATAGCTCCAGACGCGTTTAGGACGTTGCGCTCGGTGGAATCTTTAAAATTAAACCACAACAAGTTACGTGACATACCACTGAGCTCTTTAGAGAAGATAGAGAAACTGCGAGCGATAGACTTATCGGACAATCCGTGGACTTGTGACTGCCGGCTAAGAGATCTCAAACTGTGGTTGGCAAAACATAAATTGCTATCAACTCCCAGCTGTTATGCGCCGACACGTCTAGCCAACCGACCATTTTCAGAGTTGCCCATTGAAGAGTTCGCATGTAAACCGGAGATATTACCAGCGAGCCGGCATGTCGAGGCATCAGTAGGTTCCAATGCTACTATTACGTGTCGGACTGAAGCCGTGCCGAGTGCCAATATCAATTGGTACTGGAATGGGAGATTGCTTCAAAATGGAAGCCACTTCAATTCACATCAGAAAATTTATATATTTGAAGAAGGGGATTCAAGAAAGAAGTCTTCTTTAATATTGACAAATACGCAGGAAACTGATTCAAGCGAGTTTTATTGTGTGGCTGAAAATAAAGGCGGGAATGCCGAAGCTAACTTTACAGTGCACGTGACACAACTGCCAGTTGGGATGGCATCGCTGGGCAGCGCACAGATTGCAAGCCTAGGAGCTGCATTATTTCTAGTCGTAGTCGTCATTTCTTTAGCTCTATTGATTACTTTTGTCCGGTTTCGTCCAACACCGGCTTGTGAGAGTAAAACACCGAATACCATAGACAGAGTCGTTTCTGGAAACGAAGTACACCCAACGTCGACCGATCGACCACATGTCGCTGTTTTGGCTAATAGGCAAGATACACCAAATTACAATGACCCGAAATGCAATCCTGTTCTAAAACCTCCGAGGGCGAATGATATACCTTACACTACGAATCACTATGACGGAAGAGGAAGCGTCGTGACTGCTGGCGGACCGGTAGTAGTGTCTCCCACAGTTTCTGGCACTATCGATCCGGATCTTATAAATGATACGAGGCCGGAAAGCGCTGCAAGACCAGGAAGTGGCGAGTACGCCCGCGAGACCTCAGAATCATTATACCCATCCGGCCTTTGGGATCAAATGAAAATGAGCCAGGCCAGTAATTTGGCTCGTGCGGTCAGTACGGCAATTCCCACGTACTATAATGATAGAACTCCGATAATAGAGAACTGCAGCGTGGAGGGGTCGCAGGAGGAGTTAGGCTACATGAGCCGCACGTTCCCGCGGGCGCACGCGGTGACCGCGCCAAGCCCGGCGCCCAACGCCGACGCGCCCTACCCGTCCGACTACGGGCTGCCCGTGGCCGGTGCGCGCACGCTGCGCGTATGGCAGCGCGCGCCCCCGGTGCTGCCGCCGGTGGCCGCGCTCAAGCGCGTGCTCACCATCACTAGGCCCTCGGCCGATGATCACTTTCAAGATGGCTGTGCTACTGATGTATAAATCTGATAAAAGAACGCATTGTTTGCATATCTAGATGACATGTCAGAAATTGTAAATTTGTATCCTAAGCTAGAAATCATCTTATACGTAAGGTATGTGTAATTTATACTTAAACAGGTTGTTAGTGTAATATTTTTTGTATCATATAATTTATTTAGATAATTAATGGAAAGTTACATTGGATCCGAATGCGACGGGTCCGCGACTGATTAGTTGAAGAATGTAAGTGTAAATTATTACGTGATATGGAATGGTATCGTCTATGATCGCCAAATAATTAAAATACTGATTATAAATATATCTTGATTGTTGAAACTCAAATAAAGATGTTACATGAATATTATTAATAACTATACAGTGTAAGACATACACGAACTATCCAAAGGTATTGAACTCCCCCTGAAAGTAATATAAATGAAATATATTACTATTATTGTAATTCACGATGAATGTTAATCAATGTACGATAATGAATGTGTAAATTTTATGTTGAAAAGGAATAAGAGTTTTAGCAGTAAAATGGAAAAAATAAATCAGGCGATTGTAAAATGTACACTTTGTTTGAATTAGTTTCACCTATGTAGTTCCACCTGGTTGCCGCTCACCATCGACATATTAAACGAGTCAAAGATTGATGTCATTGCTAGCTTTAGAAGTCTTTAATGGCGCAATTAAATTATCATGAAGTGATCATTTAGTAGGTAGTTAATAATAAAGACATTTTTATATTAGCTCGTGATGATTTTATCTTTGTCTCACACATAAAGTACCTCCACGTACTCCGACAGGATGGCGTGGGCAGTGTGTTCGACGAACGACCGCAATAGAGAGTTACCATGACCATGCTAATGGAAATGTAAGCGACCAAACTTCTTCACTTGTCGGAATATTATGGTGTGAGCAACTTTAATTTATTTATTTAAATATCATTAGGTTACCCTACATACATGAATAATTTAAGTCGTACACCTGCTTTTTGATATCGAATGTAGGGTTGTATAAGTAATTTTATGTACTTACTTAATTATTTCAAAGCTGCCTCAGACATCGTAATTTATTTAGTTAAATTGTGCAAACAGATGGCTAATTTCCTTCCAGACAAGGTTATATATTTTTATAGCCATCGCATCCGGACAAACCGGTTAGAGCTATGTTGTTCATTCATAGCATCGAAAGGTGTATCACAATTTGAATAAAAAGTTGAGAAGGAAACTAGATTTAATATACGTAATGCTATTAGAATTCAATACAAGAGTAAAGTCGACTTAAAATATTTTCTATGGAGAGCCAGTGTCATGGCGACAAAAAAGGGAAAAAAGTTTCAAGCGCACCTTCCAGCCCGCCGGAGAAAAACCGGTTAACGTTATTTCATTTCCGTTCGATTCAGTTTTTTATTAGAACCAAACTAAACGGGTTCAATGGAGGTGAGAATTCCGAAACAAGAGTTTCAAGGCAAAGTATTGAATTACAGCGAATTTAAAATTTACATAAATAGGGCGAATCGTATCGTTTTATCAGAGGTATCATCTGTGATTTCGTAAGCGTATTTTAGTACTTTTGTGCCACTGTTTTTGGTAGCAATTATTATATTTGGTAATGGCGAAATATTGGGCCTGATATGGCTTAATTACCTGCTACTAATTAATAAAATGAATACATTTCAGCATCTTGCATGTCATTGTATCCTGTAGATATAACGTATCGTATATATTACTTATGTAATGATGTCTAAAAGCTATAATAATATGAAAATATATTTCAAGCTTAGATGTCAAAAATTGACAATGAATAAGTATTTAAATAAGAATAATAAGTTCTGCTAGTTTCGTAAGCATCAATTATTTTGCCTATTCTCGCCTATACTGAAATATCTTCTCTGTATATTATATTATATATTAGGCAGTTTTTGCAATAAGAACCAGTACAGTAACAGTAATTTGCAAGTCTACTAGAGGAAATAAAATAGTAAAATGGATACTGCTTCTGAACCTTTGGGTAGGATTCTGTATTGCAATGGATGATTTCGTAGCTAATGGCGCCCTGGGGTTTGACCACTTCCGCCTCCTAAGGTTTCTTTTTAAATAGGTTTTTTTTACAATACGTCATTTAAAACTCTAATACTCGTACTATTTAAATGTTGGTTTGGTTACCTAAACCCGTAAGTCAAGAACGTTGTTACTATTCTTTGTAGTTTTATCGTTCTGAGATATCGATAGAACGCTTGTCTAGACACGTTTGAACATGCTGATACTCGAACACGTCAAACCCATGTTTTAGTTTATTTATCTTGAATTAGTAGACATAACAAGAGGTCACAGTTTAATTACATTGTTAACAGTTTCTCAAAATATACTTTATATTATATGGGTATTTCTTTATCCACATTGTCTGCAGTAGTTATAAATTCAAGTCTTGTTTTAAAACGCATGTAAGTTCACATCCTGGCTTAACAATGACCACATTTTCTCACTGAGAACTGTTATTATCCACTGTGAATGACAGTTTCAGAGTTTTTAAATGTAGATGCGGCATTTTATTTTTTTTAAGAACAAAGCACATTGAAGCTTCTACCGCACGCTCGGGAAAGACGTCCAGTCTTGATACATTTTTGACCTTGAGTCTAGCGACGAGTTAAAGAATTTAGACACTCTTCCCACGGGAATTCCTCACAAGCATCTGAAATGGTTACAACCTTAGAAATAAAACGCAGACGTGCCCGTAATTCAGCACAAAATACTGCAGCCCAGAAATCAACGATTCACTTGTCTCCTAAAGTCAAAGACACGTTGATTCAGGAGAACAGACTAGAAACCACAAATCCGCAACAATTAATTGCGAGTCGACAAGTATCCAAACTTTCTTGTCTATTAACTTCTCGAATACTATAAGATAGGTAACTCCGAAACTTTGATAAGAGAAACAATGGTATTGAAATAGGCAAAATTTTATATAAGACAACCTTATTTACCTACCATCAATGGCTTTGCGCTTTCTTCTCGTAAAAGCGGAGACTTTCGCTGACAATAATGATGTTTCGGCCTGGCAACAATGGGAACTCAGGCAGAGCGATCTTGATTGTTCGCCTGAATATTTCAATTGTGTACTGCTTTCGAGACTCGCTCTTTGTATATTCATTGCTATCATATTTTGTCGTGTAACGTTTGTTATTTTATCGTTTGTTAGCTTTTGCTGTCTTAGTGGTTTTTACGATCGGCTATCTAGTTTGTTTGAATTTAGGCTCGGTTTTGTAGACAATGTTATTAAATTTCGTAAACATAACATCAAATAAGTAACTTGTTTTTTTTACTTTTCGAATATGGTTTCTTAGTTATCTTTGGCATTCAGGTCATCTGCCTAGCCTTTTCCCAAGTATATTTGGGTCGGCTTCCAGTCTAAGCAGATGCAGCTGAATACCAGTATTTCATCTGACCTCCACAACACAGTTACTGGGTAACATGATACCCGTTGGTTTACTGGTTGTCAGAGTTTCGGGCTTCTGACATACCGTAACAACTGTCAAAGATCTACAAGCAACAGCCGGGACCAACGGCTAAACGTGCTTTCCGAGGCACGGTGGGGTCTTGGTAGGTAAAGATGGTCACCCATCCACGGACCAACCGCGGCAAGTGTAGCGTATATATGTTTATCTGTATTCATAGCAGGAGCAGCTAATACAAACAATAGAATAAACTTTGTCTCTATATTTAAAGCACGTAACTCATAAAGGTCAACTTTACAGCACTGATCTAAAGAACTTCTATGAACTAATACATTTAGCTTTATCAACCAAGTTAACCATACTTTTCACAATTTTGTTTAAGATTTACATAAAATTGGGGGTAGATGATATCATGATCTACATCTTGCAGAAATACAGAGAAATACGTTGCAAGGATTCGGATAAAGCTGGAAAAGTAAGTATACTTACACTAGATACCTACCTACATCAATGACGGTCAATAAACCTTTAGTTGTTAAGAGGCTTGCGATGGATGCGTAGTTCACACAAACGTAATACCAAAATAATTTGTAAATCAAACATATTCTTAAGCTAGTGTGTATTTATTTCGATTGGATTACAGAATATCTATGTTCCCAAATATATATTTTGAAAGGACAATGATATAAAGACGAGTTATGAGGAATTTAAAATTTCTATAGAAAACTTATTTTTCTCATAACATAACATAACATCACGCCTGTAATCCCCGAAGGGTTATGCAGAGGTGTACCTAATAGTACACCCACATTTCGGCAGTTATGTTTAAGTCCCATGTAATAGGGGGCGAGCCTATTGCCATAAACCGGGCACAAATCCAGACTCCGGGCTGCTTCTGAGAAATTCCTAATGGAAAATCCCAATATCACTTTGCCCGACCTGGGCATCGAACCCGGGACCTCAAGCTCAGCAGTCGTGCTTGCCACCACTAGACCAACGAGGCAGTCAAACCTAGATATTCTGTATTGCAATCGGAATAAAGACACACTACCATAAGAATATGTTTGATTTACAAATTATTTTGGTATTACGTTTGTATGAACTTACGCATCCATCGCAGGCCTCTTAAATATCCTCACCGGACACGGTTGTTTCGGGAGGTTCCTGTTCAGGATAAAGCGGGAGGAAACGCCCGGGTGTCACCACTGTGTGGATCGCCCGGAGGACACGGTGGAGCATACGGTGGAGGTCTGCCCGGCTTGGGCGGAGCACCGCCGTGTCCTCACGGAGGCGATCGGCGGCGGCGATCTCTCGCGTCCGGCCCTGGTTCAGGCCATGGTTCGGAGCGAGAGTGCATGGGAGGCCGTCACCTCCTTCTGCGAAGCAGTTATGCTAGCGAAGGAGGAGGCGGAACGCGTGAGGGTGAGACAAGGTTCGCGCCCTCGCGCCCTTAGTCGCCGCAGGAGACGCCCAGGGCGTCGGGAGTCGCAAGCCGATTTCCGGCCACCGTAGGCGCGGGCATGCGGACGGTGAGCGATGGGTAGCTCGCCGTCCGATAAGGACCAGGCCTGGGTCGACGGCGCGTTGTGTTCCACGCGCGCCTCAAAGAGATGTCAGCACAAACTGACGGGGTCCGTTAGGACCAATGCCTGCCGGGGTTGCGAGTTTGTCCGAAAGGGATATCGTGGCCCTGGCACACAGGCAACGGAAGGAACACGGGTGGGTTTTAGTCAGTAAAAGTCTGACACTCCCTCCCGCTCCGCCCAGAGCGGGAGAAGTTATTTGATGATTTCCCACCCAAAAAAAAAAAAAGGCCTCTTAAATATGAAAATAAAGCACCTGAATTACTAACGAATGTAAAATTGCATGAAATGTTCTTTCGCTATAGGCAGGTAGTTTTTTTTTGCACAATTCAGTAGACAGCTCGCTAATTAGTTGTAGCACTATTTTTTTTTCGGATTTCTTTTATTAGCTGCGACAACTGTTGCGACGGTCCACCATGACAGCCAATTTTGATTGAATCGTGATCGATTATTATTGGTGTGAACATTGTAAAGCGAAATAAAAAACTATATATTCAGACGAACTGGCCGGCGGCGGCGGTGAACCCACCGGCGCATGATGTTGCCAATGCCAATAAAAATTGATTTTATTTTTCGTTATTGACACGTGCTGGCATAATTAAAAGTGGCAATTCCATTCCAGTTTTGATGAAAACTCTCTCCTCCATACTCCAGTAACCAGTAGTTATTGTTGGTTAGTGATTAAATGATAAGTTGGCTGTTTCGTATGTTTAACATGACGTTTCACATAGTCCAGCTCAAAAGGTATCAAGTTCCTTTATGACTTCTTGGCGGGAAAGTGAAGCGTCATGTTAGCAGTTTTATTTTATTTTCTAAAATTTGTGTTTAGCCGAAAATTAATGTGTAATAGTGGTGGATGATTAACCATTAAGTGTTCGTGAACCTGCATCAGTGTAGACAAATGAAACAAAACATTGCAACATCATTTTAAGTTCTCTCAAGAAGTCCGCGCGTGGTTTCAGTAAAGTGCCACGTCTTTACTGAAACTCAAGGGGAGCGGGGCGGGATATCATCTATCATCTTTATCATGCATTGAATGGAGTTGATTTCATAATATGTACTTGTTACCTAATTTTACATGACACTGGGTAAATGCACAAACAGCGCGAAGCCAAAAAAAAAATACCATGTTTGATCAACTGATAACACTCGCTATTTCGTATCCAGCCAATAATAAAGTACATAATGACATACGATATAACGAGAACAAAGTCCTGAGCGAACTAAAATACTGATTTATGTTAGTTAAGCTCTACAATTCAATCAACATGATTAATGAAAAACATCGCCATTCGTTGTGTAGGTACCGATAAGCAACTCATCTTCGAAAAACATATTCAATTAACTATGTCGGCCATGCCCCAGGGCCACGCTATAAAAGCTAAAACCAGATTTCGGTATGACGTAAACTATTTACGATTCTATGGCTTCTATAATTCTACCAACTACGAATGAAAAAAGAAAATAGATTAGGGTTTACACAGTATATATATAATATGTTTTCATTCGAGCTAGGTGTGCTTACGTACGGCTTGTGCCGTCTACATCTAATATAAATATTGTATTTGCTAAAGGGGTCACCCTCGATAATACCGAGTAGTGACACGGCTTCCCGGAGAGCTGAATCCGCAACAAACTTAATAACAGAACAAAAAAGCTTGTAAAAATTTAAATAAGTTATTTAAATTAGGCTTGAATTGAAGGACGTAGCTATATTTTGTTTTTATGATTTAGTAGATGAACCCGCTGAAATGTTCTGTAGGTCACAAACTAGACTTTGAAGAGTAATTTTCAGAGACCGACGTTTGTGGTTTGAAGGCTTCCGAAGACAGGGGCGACGACGCGACATTAGTAGCACAATTTACATGAAAACTTCATGGAAGATGACGTGCTGCCTGTCCCGCCCGCGATATCGCGCCAGTCTGCACGAGCCTTGATGTGTGATGAGCCGGACATGGACGTGACAAAGGTATCTACCTCATACCGACATTAATGCTAACATGGAACTGTTGTTGGGCGTGTGATTGATAATTGAATTAATGGTTAATTCCATCGGGTACCAATCAGCTCCCAAAGCAATTTGGTAAATCGCCGGAGTGCCGCCGCTGACCGCTCCAAACCGATGAATGTTCTTACACACTCATAAATTAGTTTGGCATGTGTTCTGGTTTGCGCCGAAATCAAGGATATGTGTGGTCATTTCGATAGATAATCTTGCATGAGCTTGTTCAACAACAGCGATTAACAACCAGCCTGGCCGTTTTACATCTATATTGTAAAATTATGGTCGGAGTTTTTGTAGGACAGAACACTCTGATTTCATGGAATGATAATATCGACATAAATGTATGATGAGTCTTTTAACGAACAAAAATGTTTTGGTATAAAGAATGTTGTAGCAAAGCCTCCTATCACAATTTAATATGGAGTTCTTTAAATACAGAATATCGATATTAATTAAATGTCAGCTGCAATAAACAGCCTCTTTGCAATTGTGTTTCAGATGCCTACTGCACGAGCCTAATTTACCAAAAACTTTACTAAAAGTTAGAGTCACAGTTGATCCTAATTATTTGTGATCTGATTATATTATTGTTTATTTATGTACCGACTCGAGTAGAACTAATTCCCCAAAGAACACATCATAAATACTTGTATAATTCTTGCTATATGTGTATCGTCATAGTCCGCTAGGGGTTCAGACATTAGCACTGCCCGGACAGATTTGACTTTGCACGGAGCCTGTGGGCATCATTAGCAAAGATTGAATTATTAGCCCAGGATTCGCTTGGTGTATGATGGCTTAAGTTGACTCTGCTCATGCGCCACGGGCAATGTTAAATCGTTGTTGTCGTCGTATGTTTTTTTATTCGGGATCTGTACCTCAAAAGGAAAAAAACCGGCCAAGTGCGTGTCGGACCACGCACAATGAAGGGTTCCGTAGTTGGGATGGATTTATCCCAAAAACAAACTTAACATTGGAGTTGAAAAACATGTTCTCCCATACATCGTTATACGCCACGCTCAATTTCCAACTGAAAATGTAAGTATGTAGTTACATTTTCAGTTGGAAATTTAACCATGACGATATCGTGATATATATCGATGTGTGCTATGGAGAATTTCTTTTCAACTACAATGTTTAGTTTGTTTTTGGGATAAATTCATCTCAGCTATATTAGATCTCTTCATAGCGCGTTCGTATTTCTGACGATGATACTCGAAGCGCATACTTTTTCTGGGAGATCTGTACTTAAGGGGGATGCGCTAAGGTAGCCCGCGAAATTAAAATTTTATTACGTTTTTTACAATTTGCAGGTCAGTAAGAGGTTGTATGTTGATCTAAATGATTCGCGGCCGTAACAAATATGACTTTACAGAATTATAATCATTAGAATCGGCAATACAACTAACTCTCTTCGTAAAATCCTATTGAATGACTATTTCTGTAATAATCATTCAGTAGGATTTTATGAACTTAGAGAGTTGTAATACTGATTCTAATGATTATAATTCTGTAAAGCCATATTTGTTACGGCCGCGAATCATATTTAGATCAACATACAACCTGTTAGTCACCTGCAAATTGCAAAAAACGTAATAAAATTTGTATTTCGCGGGCTACCTTAGCGCATCCCCCTTAAATATTTTTTTTATAAGTATTTCTATGTATTTCAAGTGTTCCATTCGTTATTCTAAGCACTTACATAACTCTACGGAAAACGTAAGTATAACATTTTCTTACTTAGTTACTAGGAGAAAGGATGCTTAACAAAAAAGTAGGTTTCGTCGACTTATTCTTGAAATGCTCAAAACGTTTAATTAGGTATTATTTTTATTGACTGTCTCGTTGGTCTAGTGGTCGCAACCGCTACTTTGCAGCATGAGGTCCCGGGTTCGATGCCCAGGTCGGGAAAAGTGTTATTGGGATTTCCCATTAGAAATTTCTCAGTAGCAGCCCTGAGTCAGAATTTGTACCCCGTTGACGGCAATAGGCTTTCCCTCTATTACATGGGACTTAAACATAACTGGCGAAAAAACAGGCGTGATGTTATGTTATTATTTTTATTTCAACTACTAGTGTTTCTCATACTGTGCTTTGAAAAATCTTTGAAATTTTCTCTTAAACTATACTTAAAATGTATGTATGCATACCCAAGTTGTTAGGACTTAGATAATTATAAAATGATCCCTGCTCACTATGACTCCCCACGCGTCCTGTGACCCAAAAAGACAATACCGAATTTCCTTGCTGAGTATCCCCAATATAATTATGTGGAGCAGTTATGGGACCTTCCTATTATCACACTATTATTATAAAGGCGAAATTTTGTGAGTGTGTGTGTGTATGTTTGTTACTTCTTCACGCTCAAACGGTTGGACCAATTTTGATAAAATTTTGTATGGAGGTAGCTGACACCCTGGATTAAGACATAGGCTACTTTTTATCCCGATATTCCCACGGGATCGAGACTTACGCGGGTGAAACCGCGGGGCGCCGCTAGTAATACATATTACTGTACAGTATTGGTATAGATAGTTATTTTTAGGTCTCCTGTAACTTCCATTTAGTACCTACCCTCTCACTTCAACTCTTTTTATTTTCGCTGTGGTAAAACCCATTATTGCCTTTCAAAACCGACCTTTGCCAGAATACAATTGAAATTTAATAGGTACTTTCACAAATAAAGTGTAAGTGTACTAACTACACATATATCCGACCGACCTTTTGGTTGTGTTGTGTTTACCGCTAAGTCCCGGGCTAAGCTTAACCACCTTAAGGCTAATACCGGGATTTCCTTATCCCGTTGGCCTTTGGTCAGTTTGGCCGACGCCTTAACATCAATTAGCACTGTGTCTTGGACTTTGCTATCTTAACTGAGCCAACGCTTTGTTTAGATAAAAGGCTTTTTATCTTTCTATGTACCAAGCTTGGCGCGTTCGCAGAAATAGAAAATTTAATTATTTTGCATACATTTGCATCTTGGGGCTTGCAGAAATAAAAACAACATCACGCCTATACTCCCCGAAGGGTTAGGCAGAGGTGTACCTATATAGTATAACCACAGAAATAAACATAGATACACAACGTAGATTTTGGGATAAAAGCACAGATACTAATTATTTATGTTTAGTTAAGGGGATACATTTCACAAAAAGACGTTGTGAAGTACCTGGATATGCTCTTGAACAGGCGACTAACTTGGAAAACCACATCAAAGCCAAAAGATGTGTAAGAAAGTCTACCCACCCGAGAACAAGTTACTGGTTTACAATGCCGTGAATTCACGGGATTCAACAATGGCTACCCCATTTTTGTATCCCGTGAATTCCCGTACGTCCATATTGGCTTTATCACGACATGCCTCGGATTCAAACATCAACTTAGTGCAACGATTACAAAACTCAATTCTGAAGTCAATTACCAATGCCTCATGGCTCATCACCAATACAGAAATCCACGAGCAATTAAAAGTAAAGACAGTAAAGGAGAATATACTGTTGGTAGAAAATGCATACAAGATAAGACTTGAAAACCATCAAAATCAGTTGGCCGTAGACCTGCTTCAACCAAATATCACCAAGGGCACAAAAAGGCACCATGTCCTCAAGCTGAATAAATAATACCTAATGACCGTAATGTACGGTATTCACTGGAGCCTTGCATAACCACGTCATGAACCAAAAAACACATTTGCTTATAGCCTAAAGGCTATTTATATCCTCCGAAAGGGCTGGACCGATTTTGATGAAACTTTGGTGAGTTTTTCTGCATACGCCTGCGAAGGTTTAGGGGTAGGACACCACGCGAACGAAGTCACGCTGGGTAGCTAATAATATAGTATAAAAAAAATTAAGTTAAGGGGATAAGATGAATCTTACGCGATCTTCATTAACAGAACAAAAGAAAATAACAAAAAATCTTTTAGTCGCATTCTTTTGTTTATTTCGTGTTTACGCGTGAAAAAATATGAGTTGCAAATGAGTTATAAGATTTTAGACAGATTAATCCGACCATCACTAATTACATTATTATTTGAACGTTTCGGATAAACATGATCTAAATTATTCAAATCCTGGACTCCAGCAACAAATTAGTAGGTAAGTGGGCACATGTTTCAAATAAGCACCTTGATGAATGCTATCATTTCTGTGATTGATAATAAGAAATCAAATCATCACACAGCCTGGAATATCGGTCCCATTCCCATACGGTATCATAAATGACCTCGAGGTAATTATTCCAGAAGGTTTGACTTATCCACTCTAGAAGGCGCCTTCGTTTTATGATTTTCAACTAAGTAGGTATGTAACTGCACTGTACCTACTTCCTTATACAGCGTGCCGCTAGAGTGGCGATACTAATTTGACACACTGCAGCACTGGTAGGGCTAGTGGCCAGTAATCATATATTTTTTTAATATATTATAATTATGATAAATAATTATAAATTATAAATCAAACAAACTAAATAATAAATCTCTCTCTTTCCTTCAATTCGCCTACTCCTTGCACGTTATTTGTTTTAGTTTCATTGATAGGATGTTATGATCCATGACCCCGGCTAATTACCTCTGCGCTACAGTTCTTTGAGTACAGGTTGCTCCAAGATGCTATTTTAGAAAATTGAAAGTAAATCAATAAATAATAACGTTTAGTGAAATTAAAATATTTTCATAAAACGTAAAGGCGAAACTGTATAAATTAATGTCGCCACTAAAGCGCCACGCTGTATAATGTTTCAACAACATACATTGCATTATTTACTTGTTGAGCAGATACATTTTTCGAAAATAATTATGAAGCAATGGATTAGCAACATACTTCAAAATCATTCAGATTGTGATCATTGTGATTGTGTTACGCAATTAGAGTGCAGTTTTATTAATGTTATTATTTTATATAAACTCGTTTTTTAGCTGTAACTGCTTTGAAAGTGTTAAGATTTATTTTCCTTTGCATGAGGTTACATTTCGTGTTTAAAATAAAAAAAGGCCGAAATAAAAATGTTATTTCAGAATTTCGTGACATTTCAGCATGAAAAATTAATTCCTGGAGAGACATTAAAGGGAAGTTCAATAATTATACGGTATAACTACTTATAGGTTATACCGGTATCCAATTCCAAATCCATGGACTATACCTATTGTTCATTGGTTATTTGGTAGGTATCCAAACTTATGCACAAGCGACTGAAGTTAGTTCTGATTTGTATTGACAGTTCAACAACTATCTGAAGGCGATAACGACAGGCGGATGGACAAACAGGACATTTGAGTTGGGAACTATGTTCTGTCCTATTTGGATTAGCTAATTTATTTAAGGTGGATTCGCAGCTGTAGCCCGCGATATTCAAAATTTCTTACGTTTTTTGCTATTTGCAGGTCAGCGTCAGGTGTATCTTGATCAAAAAATTATTCGGGATATAGCAGATATTTATGTGTTTACAGAATTATAATCATTAGAATCATTAATACAACTCTCTATGTAAGATTCGTTCCATTGACTGCCTTTTTCATGAAATTATGATATTGTGGTACAAATCTAACTTAGAGAGATGTAATAATGATTCACCAAGGTGAATCCGCAACTGTAGCCCGCGAAATTCAAATTTTGTTACATAAAAATATGATTCGCGACTTTATCAGATATTATGTATTTACAGCATTATAATCCTTAGAATCATTAATACTTTTCATTTAATTTAATTTCAAGTTAAATTTGTTCCATTGGATTGTTCATGAAATTATGACATTGGGGAACAAATCCACAGAGAGAGATGTAGGTATAAATGATTCTGATGATTATAATTCTGTAAATACATATATGTTATAGTCGCGGATCATATTTTTATCAATATACAGCCTGACACTGACCTGCAAATAGCAAAAAACGTAAGAAAATTTGAATTTCGTGGGCTACAGCTGCGGATTCACCTTAAACCCAGAGCTTATGATAAAACTTTGCAGATTTTACAAATCACTAAACAACGAGGTAATTACGTAACACATAAAATGACAATCGATCGCAATGGGTTTTATTTTAACAGTTCCCACGCGATCATTGCGTTATTTACGTTGTTGAGTAGACGAATTGTTCAAACCTATGAAGTAATGGATTAGCAATATCCTTCAAAACTCTCGGATCGTGATTAAATTGTTTTACGCAATTAGGGTGCTGGGTCTATCCATTTGGCAAATTAAAAATGGTTAGAGACCTTCGTGATCTATGATTGGCGGTTTCAAAAACTGATTGCAGATACACAAATAGCAGGGCTTGAACTTATAGTAAGTCAATATTGAACCTTTTCGGGCTTCTCGGTGGCGTGCTGTAGGCCGTTAGCATGTATAATCGCCCTTGTACGTTTTAAATACTCCCTCCAATTGCTCATTATTGAGCTCGTTTATTATTACTAACTACGTCCGTTTTCCTACACGGAATGATGTTCACACTTACTCAATTTTTATATCATTATTTGGCAGATGAGTTCCCTGGTTACCGCAAACAAATGAAAAGCAATTTCTATGTGTAAACGCACGTATCGAAATTACAAAACTGTCTAAATACGAACAAATTAGCATTTTGTGTCATTTTCATGCAAAAGCCGGTTGCTACTGAACTCACAATGATCGGAACCAGAACATTGTAAATGCTAAGTATAAAATCATGAAAATAACCATTTTCCTGCTTTCTAACCGCCCACGTTGATAAGCATTTTATTTATACAGTCAAAAGATACAATTTTAGTCTTTGATCAATTCAATTTTATTTCAAAACATTTATGAAACAGCGGGCTAATTGCGTAGGTAACTCACAATCAGTAGGAATCGGTTTCAATTTGACAGTTCAACAACATTCATTGCGTTATTTATGTTGTTGAGCAGACAAATTTTTCTAACATATGAAGCAATGGATTAGAAATTTACTTCAAAATCAATCCGATTCCGATTCAAACTGTGTTACGCAATTAGGGTGCGGATCAATGAAATACTACAATTTAACAAAACCCGGTTCAGGACAACGTCTTTTTATGTACAGTCGCCAGCACATCAAGTGGCCGCAAACTGTCAAATTTTCTCTTTCGATTTTGAACTTAACCATCAACATTTTAATGTATAAAATCATTTGGAGATATTTGACAGTTTGATGATGTGCTGGGGCTGTACAACAATGATTTATATCGTTCGCTTCCGACCCAATCTACAGCAACATTATCGACATAAGCACTTATTATTGACATCCTGCGTCCACCAGAGTACCACCAATGAAAGTTTTATGCCATTCTGATTAACCGCTGTGGTGTGGAAACGTAAATAAAACTACCCGATATTTACGTTCCAAATATAACGCTTCGATTGTGACATTATTTTCAATATAAATTGCAATATCACTTTATGCGTGAGATTTTTGTTGAATATTTTATGTAGGTGTGTAGGTTCTTATTAAAAGGTCTGATGATGCAAGGGGTAACTTTATCGTAATTATGATCACCACGCCTGGAAAACGGATTGTTGATCCAAGTAACATTTTGATCACACAGAAAGATGGTGGCATGTTCTATAATTATGGATAAACTATTCACTGTATCACTATATTCCCGCAAGACTTTTGTGCAAGTAAAATAAAAACAAGAGTTATCGCTTATTATCGGACGCAAGTCGTAAAAGTGACTGAGGCCAATGATAAGTAAGACAGGCGATGGATGGATAATTTATTTTACCAGGGAAACAATACCATGTAATAAAAACAAACAGAATATATATACGCAGTTTTCAGTACCGCACCTAACCTTTGTTAGACGCCAATTAAACGAAACACAATGGCGATTACTGTAAAGTGAATATTACGTTATTATTACCTACAAGATTTATAAAAATTACTCTTATTAGTTCCGAACACTAATAAAGTTTTAGTGGAACTTATACACGTAGGTACAGCCTGATTCAAACTTTATGACGGCTCGGAACATGAGGCGAGTCGATGAGCAGTAACAAATTCATGTGTCAGCGGGAGTGAGAGCGAGTAGCGCATTTCAGAGCCGCTATTAAGTTCGACGCGTACTATACCTAATGATCGATGTACTAAACATGCAGGGCTAACATGACATGCGCGAGAACGCTCTCGTTCTCGATTTATCGAAATTTGTCGACGATTATGACGTCATTCTAAACACTAACATGACCGATAGGCTCGAGTAAACTCGAGAAAGGCACTTTGACAGTTCTTTATCTCGCGACGAGAGACCGATGTAGCAAATTATTAAAAATAAATCATTTTTATGATAGCAACATCGGCTCATTCATTCGATCTTACGCATGGAATTAGTTTGTACTATATTGATTTTCATCGACCTGTTTTAATTTATGCTTAATTTTTTTGTGTAACAGGCTTTTTTGTTTAAAAATAAATGTTTTTCTTTGGCATGCTGAAATTAAAATACAAAACAAAATCACGCAAATTGAAAATGAGTGGACATTTTTGGTAGGGGCAAAATCTGTGGTGTCGTGTCACCGACGTGCTAACCGAGTCATCAACATGCTAAACGCGCCACTGACTTGTCAACAGCGTCACCGACATGCTGTCAGTGTCCCCGACATGTAAACCAATTCACGACTTGCCAACCGCGTCTTCGACATGCTAAAAGCGTCCCGACATGCTAACTGCATCACCTTCTTGCTCACAGAATTCCGACATGCTATTAGCGACCCCGTCATACCACCTGCGTCACCGACATGCTAACTGCGTCACCTTCTTGCTCACAGAATCCCGACATGCTATTAGCGACCCCATCATACCACCTGCGTCACCGACATACAAAAAGCATGCCAACATGCTAACTGCGTCACCAACGTGGTCACTGAGTCCCGACATGCTATCAGCGTCCCCGTCATAGTACCTGTGTCACCGACATGCTAACTGAGTCACAGCAATTTGAACCGCGTTCCGACATACTAACTGCGTCACCAACTCGCTAACCTAGTCACCCAGATGCTAACAGCGTCCCCGACATGCAACTTGCGTCGCCTACATGCTTACCGATTCGTCAACATGTTAGCCACGTTACCGAAATGCTAATGTAACGTGTTGCAGCAGACTGGCGCCCCACAGCGACCTGTGTACATGTATACGTATTTATTATGTTATTCCAAAGTTTAAATTTTTCACGTCTGTCGCCAGTGAATGCCTTTTTTTTTGTATCATAATTTTGTCTACTCTTCTCGTCGTCAAAATCGAGGACGAGTAAATGACAGAAAAATCAGAGATATCTCGTGTTGAAGTGTCAAAATTCGAGATAAAATACGTGCCATGTTAGGGTTTGTCGAGAAAACATCAAGTTTGACAGGACGAGTCGAGTATTTTGTATAGGAGCGCTGTCAGAAAACGAGATAGTTACAGAAATAGACAAGAATTACTCGCGCGAGAGTGAGAAATTGTCGCGTGTGTCATGTTAGCCCTGATGGAAGCTAATTTGCCATGTATGTAGGAAAAGAGAAGTCCCAGTCAAATTAGACAGTTAGGCTATTGAACTCTTCCCTTGAGGAATGCCCTGCTTGGGCAGTATAGCACCGTGACCTCGTCACGGCGGTTGGTGCTGCGGATACTCTCTCGCTTTCGGACATGGTCCAGTCCATAGTCGGATGTGAGAGCGCGTTGGACGTCATCGTCTCCTTCTGTGAAGAAGTGAAGGTCGCGAAGGAGGCGGCGGAAATGGAGAGGGAGGACACAACTACCCTTCTAATCCGCAGCAGACTCACCGGCTGTCGGAGGGCGCGGAACGATCCCCGGCCGCCTTAGACATGGGGAGTTTGTTGCCTGAACAGTGAAGGGCCTGAGACGGCGGCGCGCTGTGTTCCGCGCGCCTCTCTCTAGAGGAGTTGCGGCTGAGGGTGACGGGGTCCGCATGGATTCATGCGGGTCAACACCTAGCCGGGGAGCGTTTCTAAATTCGCAAATACTCCAGAGCACCCCGGCTAAAGGTAGCAGCAGAACACCGTGTGGTTTTAGTCAGTAAGAGTCTGACAAACCCACCCCAGTGGAGGACATCCATGAGGATTTCCACACGATAAAAAAGAAAAGGCTATTGAACTCAGAAGACTTACAGAGAAATTATTAATTAACATCGTAAGGTACGTAGGTACTATATTATCTACAATGCACAATGTGCGTTACCTAACAAGTGGCTACTTGTTAGGATAAATTTAGATAGAAGCCTACCGAAGATTCATTAAGTGCCTACAAATTTCGTGCCAATACTGGTTCCCGATATAGTTATTGTACTGGAGTAGTAAAAACCGACACCAACATCCAGACACCTAACATAAACCACTGCGAAAACAGTTTAGTTCGTTTATAGATAATCGGGCGTGTCAGGCAGAAATATATTAAACCGCCGTAAGGGATCCATTTTCACGTTATTGACACGGAACCCTATAAAACGTGCGCGGTTAAGGCTTGAGATCTGTAAAGCCAAGCCACAAAGAGACAGCAATCCTTTCCTAATGGAACGTTAAAAACACGAGGCTACGATTGTCACGGCGAGTTTTTGCTTCGCTGTTCAGTCACGCAGCGGTCACACTTAGATATATCTACTACCTCCGATATAAAAACCAATGTCTCAGGCTCTTCTGCTCTCGCTTTATATACTCTGAAGCCTTGGATTCCCAGTTTTTGTTTTGTTTCGGGACAATTGCCTAGACTTTATTTTTATCCGATCGATCTAAGACACCTCTCTGATACGCACTCGCTTAAGATTATAATGAAGCATCTTTATACTAAACTAGCACTTTGCCCGCAGCTTCAACCGCAAGGATATCGTATTTTCTTCTACAAAACATAACACCCCCTCCACCTATTTTAGTCGGTAATTTTGGAAAATTCATCACCTTTTATTTATTATTAATTTATAGACTTATTTTTAAATTTATCGTTCAAAGGAAAAATAATGTGTTTATAAACTGTTCCTACCTTTTCGTCATAGAAAGCGTTGATTTAAAAAAAATCTTCAATGTGTTTCGTCATTTAATGTTTGGATTACTTTTGACTTAATCCAGGCACGCAGTGAAATCCTCCCCCAAAAATTATTCTGTAATACTTACCTATCATAATGTAGTAGTTAAAACCTAAACTGAAATAAAAGTATCCTGTGATTGTAAATGTTTGTTTTTTGCATTTAGTCATTTCTTCGCTGAGGTGGGATGAAAAGTTACGTGTTGCACTCGAGTACAAAGATTTTTCACCTCGTGCTCTTTTGATTCCCTCGCTTAGGATTATAATTTTTGAATCCTTCGCTTACTCGGTCATCAAAAAAAAAAAAATGTTAAAAAGCAACTTTGCACTCTTGTATAACAAATAACTATTGTGACAGTTCCATTATTTGACTTATAGGTTATTTATACTAATTTTCGAGTTAATCAAGCCACGCAGTGGAATCCTTCCCTGTAAAATTGACTACTCCTTTTCACCCCGTTAGGGGTAGATTTTCGAAAGAGTAGTAGGAGTAGATTTTTTCAAGTTGTTCTTTATTTTTGGTTTTAAGTATAAATACTGAGCTTCGAGTTAATCGGACCGTGCGTTAAATTATTCCGTACAAACTTTGGCACATGGTCCCAATGCAGGGGATAGTTTAGAAAAACAAAAAAATACCAGCTTTATAATTTACTTAGATAAGTATTCGTGCCAAGTATAAAGTTTTTTAAATTGATTTATTTCTTATAAGCCTAATACATAAGGAGAGAAAAAGGGTTTACAATGAATTACTAAGTAACTTAGATCCTTATAGTAATTAGACTAAGTACATGCTCGATTTTGTGAAACTCCTGACACCCAAACTATACTTGTCAAAAAATAATAGGCCAGTTTTGACATTTAACTATAGAATCGATTTATCGTGAGTATCAAGTACCGAGTCGTATTATTTTTTGTCAACTTTAGGACGAGTCCTGTACCTCAGGTGTCAGCGTTCCTTCCTGCCAGGCATGTTGTGAAGTCTAACTAAAACTCAACACACACAGGCAGCGGGTGCGGGTCGGGCGCGGGTCGGGGCGACAGTACGGCGGCGCCTGAATTTTCTGTATTTATATGAACCGGAGCCGCGCACACGTTTTGTGTGGTGTCGTTCATTTAAATACAGAGAATACAGCCCGCCGTACTGCCGTCCAGACCCGCGACCGACCCGCACTCGCTGCCTGTGTGTGTCACCAGGTTGTTGGCACCAGTCTCCACCATTCACAATAAGAGCCGTGTCATCAGCGTAAGTAAAGATTTTACAATTTAGTAGCATATCGCATAAATGATTTATAAATATAATAAAGAGTGTGGGGCCCAGGATGCTTCCTTGTGGAACGCCACTGTTGATAGCCTCTTCGCCACTTACATGTTTCCCTATTTTCACCACTTGTACACGATCCCGTAGATAGTCGGCAAAGATTTTTAAGGAGACACCTCTAACTCCTTCGCGTTCCAGCTTATTTATAAGGGTAGGGACAGATAAGTTTACTAACTTAAGGAATAAGAATTTTCATACAAACAAAATCCCCTCTTGACACCCCCTTAAACGTCGAATTTCCAGAAACTTCTTCTTAATGCTCCCCTACATTATATATGGAACCCGTGTGCAAATTTCACGTTCCTAATCCCAGTCGTTTCGGCTCTGCGTTGATAAATCAGTCAGTCAGTCAGGACAAGTACCAGATTATATGTATACATAAATGTCTAATATATAGTATACAGAGCGGCGATTAGGTTATCACATTAACTGAAACCACGTATTCTACATTACGTATTTTATACATACACAATTAAATTAAGTAATATAAATTTACATTCTAGCCGTGGGACCTTTTTTTCTTTTTGATATTTAACAAAATTAAACTTAATTTGTGATTATTTGATTACAATACCATTATAGTTTGTGTTGAATTATTGATACCATCGCTCTGCGCGTGTCCAGTGCCTTATTATCAAGGGTTGTTTATTTCGTGTCAACTTTTACGTTATTTATTTTGTTTCATAAATTCAGTTTTCTATTTTTATTAAAAAAATATATGTTATTATTTTAACAGACTGATACATTAACAACTTGTAATAACCGCTGTACCATTAAATGTGATAACCTAATCGCCACTCTGTATAGTACACATTAGTGTCCACTATGTATATAGATATATGTAGTTAGATGTTGTAAACATGAGCTTCTGAGTGATGAATTTAAATTTCATGTAAAGCGATTTTAACTCGACTATCAACGAGGTTAAAATCATGATACAGTTATTCTCATTCATTATTTATATAGTAAACAATATTGCACCACCTTTAATAGACATTTAAACTGACTGAAACTGAATAACAGACGAGTCGGGTCAGGTTGAATTTTGGAAATCAAATTATCGCAATGCGATAACAAAACGAGCCCAGTTATGTAATACTAGCGACCCATCCCGGCTTCGCACGGGTGCAACTTAAGTGAAATGTCATTTGTGTTAAAAAAAAATGACCTTATATTTTAAAAGTTCATGATCAACAGAAGAATTTCTTGGTGAAACTATCGTCCTCTCGCACATCCACTTGTAATCTTTTTGACAAAGATTCTCAATGGCTGGGTAAACATAAAATGAAATCATTCAGACTTGAGACAGACTTTCCTAACTCATCTATGTTGATATGGCCATCTTGTTCAGTTGCCCAGTGTGTGGACATGCATTATCATGCATAAGCAGTAATTAAGCACCGAATTGGGTCTGCAAAAGAATAACAACATCTGATACAATCGTTTTAGCGTAAATCTGTGTATTGAGATTGCCCCTGATACAAATCAGTTCGGTTCTTCCGCCGATCCAAATACCCGCCCATATCATGATTGTTCCACCACTGTATGCATGGACTTCCTGGCATGATTTTAAACGTTCTTGGCGTCCAGGGGTCCTCCAATACCTTGTACGTGTAGTATCTGGCCTCATACTAAAGCAAGGTTCGTCAGAAAACACACACAAAACGCAACGCTTCTTCTGCCCAATTTCTGTATTCACGAGCCCATTGTAAACGGGTCTGCGATTGCGGGGCTCAATACGTGGTACACGTAGCGGCCTTTGGGAACGGAAATTGACTTCATGCAAGCGATTTCTTATGGTTTAAATTTTATTAATTTTTAAGTTTTATGAATATCCCTGAAGAGCTATTAAGCCTCGTAACCAACATCATCGCGGTCATGTACAATTTCGTCGAGCAGTAAATTGTATGTAACGATCTTGTCTGCGTGTGGTGATGCGAGCTCGTAGTCGATTTTGCTCTGCCACGCTGCCAGTGATGCGTTAACGTATTCAAAGTCGACTTAAAATACTTTGCGTAGTGCCCATGCAGAGAGATTATACCACTGCACGTTGCCGAGAACCAGATTTCGACATTCCCACGGCTCTGATCTCTTCTCGGCTCAAATGACGTCTTCTCTCTATACTAACGTTCTTTTAGATTGATTCCACTCAGAAGTATGGCAGAAATTTTAATGATTTGGCTTCAAACGAATACGAATACGACTTGACAGATAATTTTCATCTTTTGACCGAAATTCAAAAAGTATTCTCATTTCAAATGACGAAATATACTAAAGTATATATAGAAGAATTACAAAGAATATAATTAGAAAATCTGATTTTTAGTAACTAGCAAAAACTTGCTTGAGCCCTAGACACTTTTGATGTGTGTATATTGCCTATATCCATCTGGTATAATGTACCTTTCAAATGGTGAAATTATTTTTCAAATAGGAGCTGTGGCTCCGGAGATTACCTTCCACATAATACACAAAATCACAAAATTCGGTCTCTCTTTATAATATTAATATAGTTTTTAGTGCAAAAAAGTTTGTGCTCACTAGGTCTACTGTTCGCAACACTATTAGTTAGTTTGTTTCCACGACGATTTAATTAGTTTTTTATATTTTTATAATTAGTAGGCTTGTGATACTTGAAATAAGATATGTAGGTAGAGAAAGGCAACATGTCGATTCGGTCTGTTGGCGTTTGCGTAAGTACACCCAGTGAAAGATTACTCACCGTGACAAGTGACTGCATCTGATCCCAGCGAGTTCATTACCGACCGCGACGCACCGAAGTCGATATGACCACTTCATTTGAATAGGGGGTGTCTACTTCGAAGCGCTAAACCGAAGTATCGGCCGAATGTTCGGCCATTTTATAACTTCCATAGTTTCCTTTTTTGACTTTGAGTCCTTACCCGACTTCAAGACACAGTTTTGACTTTGGCTTATCTCTTCGACTGCCTTTTCTTTTTTTTTTTCGCCGTAGTCAGCGTTAGTGAGCTGTAGTAAAGAAACGACCGAATATTCGGCCGATACTTCGGATTTATGTTCGGAGTAGACCCCTGTTTGGCAGTGGCTCGCCAACAATTTACCTCGTTTAGAAAAACGGAGTTCGAAGGACATAACTTTATTTTTATGTTGGTGCGAATAAAAGTACTTATTATGAAACTATTTCAAATTAACTAAGTACTGTATATTATAAATGTAGGTACTCAACTAACATTGTTCGATGAAACGGAAAATTTCATGCTGGCGCAGGATTATCGACGACGCTCTACGCATATGTCTGTATCTTGTTGCAACTAGGAAACCCTGCTCCAAATATATTGATTTTATAACAAAAACGAGGGGATGGTTGCACGCGGGGTTAATGCCCCTGTCACTGCAGATTCGCCCCGCCATATTGGTTGGGGTTCCCGCGTCACTAATGGAGTAGCGACGGCTAAAATATGAGCCTGTGCTCCTCTTCATACGTTGAAAAACATGCGGACTCAGACAAATCATTTTTGGAATTAATTCTATTACACATTTTGGCAGATGGTGCCCGCAACGGTTTATTCAATTTTTCCATATTATCTTTTGTGGATTACGTAGGAGTACCTACGTTTGTAGGTATAAGTAAATTACTATGAATGCTGTGTCCCGATCTCCAAACATAACACCGCTGCCTGTCTCTGTTTATTATTTTTAAACCAATGAGGAAAGTTTTGAATGCTACGTACATACTGTCACTTACGACTTTTACTGATACGGTTTACATGACCATTAATATTAACCTAACAGCCCCTGACGTAACAAACGTCATTAAAGATGATCAGGAAGAGTTAGTGGAAAGCCTGGTCATATTTTACGTAAATATGAAGCAACATTAATTATTTTGAGAAGGTGTCAAATGTGTAACTTAGGTGGAACCTGTAATGTGTACATAAGTGATACCTACACGGCCAGATTTTCAGACAAAATTTAGATATACACAGATATGTACCCATTGTTATCAATTTTGAGATATCTCCTTATGGCTCCGTGCACGAAAACAACCTTTTTTCGTAAACTTCTTATATAATTCTGAGAAAGCTTGTAATAATTGAAATATTAAGTCTGTGTTACTATATAAGAACAGTTTTCGTGGTGCTAAACCATTCGTGTCAGTCATAGCACCTGTTAATAGTTTTATCACTTTTCCGCTCTCGAAAATATGGTTTATTTCGCCTTTCATTTATATAATGAAGATATTGCAAATTCATAAAATAAAATTTTGATTTTATCTCAAGGGTAGCTGAAGCCCAGTTTGCAAAACAATAGGAAAAAATATGTTAAAAATATGTTGAAAGAGCCTATTTTTTTTTAAACCCAGCCTTTAAAAAAAAAAAATAGGCTTTTTCAACATATTTTTCTGCTATATTTTGTATGAAAGTTGAACAAAGTGGTCTTGCCACGTGCAAGTAGACCATATAATGATATGTTTTAATGTTCAAACTCATAAGTAGTTTCTTGTAAAAAGATGACCAAACGTCACTCTCGCGTCATCTTTTGGAAAAACTGTTGCAAATTTACGTAATTTTCCAGGAAGCCTTAATTTATTTCATTAAAAATTATTGTAGCCACATGCAAAAAAAAGAACTCGACTTTACAAATCACAAATAATTTTGTTTAAATTCTTTTTCCCTTTCTCACAAACAATGGACAAACTTGATCAAAATTAGTCGATTTACCCTTTTTTTATTTTTTGGGTGGGAAATTAACTTCTCCCGCTCTGGGCGGAGAAGGAGGGCGTGTCAGACTTTTACTGACGAAAACCCACCCGTGTTCCTTCATTTGCCTGTGTGCCAGGGCCACGATATCCCTTTCGGACAAACTCGCAACCCTAGCAGGTTGCTTCTTACCCTAAGAATACCCAAAGAAGCAAATCGTTAGATATTGCAGGAGATGAAGCGAGTAGTACATCGCGGTATACAAAATAATACGGTTGAAAATGACGATGCGTTTGATTTTAGTTGAATCTCGTGTCCGCCAATAATATTATTAAAGTTATTTCGCAGTTTAAATTTAATTAATACAACAATACACTAATAAGAGACATTTTACATTTTTCTTCAGTTGATTAAATTTCCTTTTTTATAGTTACAGAAAAGGGGGTACACCTGGGATTTTATATTATGTTATATAGTTACAAAAATATTAATAGTTGTCGCTCAAAATATTGAGCATATTTAGAGGATCTAGATCATCTTGAAAAAAAAAATCGCAAGATCTGTCTTGCGATGTTTTTGCTAGATCATTTCTAGAAAATATCTTTTAAGTCTTTTTTATACATTGGACTATATACTGTATTTTTTTTTGGGCTTGTAATATGTAGCAATACGGCTAACTGTGCGACGAAAAAGTTGACGTTTTACGGTGTCCCTGTTTCAGCGCCTTAACTTCAAGTAACTTTGTTTCCATTTGTAGATTTTAACTTCTAATCCGATCTGGTTTAATTGACCTTTGCAATTCATAGAGTTGATTTGAATTTCAAACAATTTTATATTGGCACATTTCAAAGTGAATTCAGTTAGTGTAAATAATTTAAATTTGTAAATGCTGGTTGTGTTATGAAGGTTTATCAAATTCGCATATCTGATTATACAAATAAAAATTTACATAAAAGAGCCTTTTGGTGCGTAACTAACTTTTGTAGGAGACGAACCTACCTAGGTTGATATTTTTCTGAAACTTTCCGTCACCGAAATATGGTTCACGCGAAACTTCCACGATAAAGCGCAGAGTTTCAGCCTAAGACACAAATAATGAATAAAATCCACCTCCCTAGAAGAAGTCTAATGTTGTTTATGGGACTTTTTATTATCTATTTCAGTACAGTACTTAACCATATTAGGTAGCAGTGTATCTATAGCTACGCCGCCTATAACGCTACGCAATGTGTAGTTCTTTGTTGAAGTGAATTAATTGTGATGTCTAGTAGGTAGGTATAGATCGATTTGATCGATGTGAGTAAACAAGAGCAAATGTTACCATCCAAAGTCGACACGGTTATAGTTTTAGGTCCAGTTGAAAACCAGCGTCAGGCAATTTCTGCTAAACTGGGCCTTTTTGCCGCACTTTCCTGATAATTTCTTACATGTCGCACTTTACACTTTTTATTTAATTTTTAGGGTTCCGTAGTCAGCATGGAACCCTTATAGTTTCGCCATGTCCGTCTGTCTGTCTGTCCCCAGCTTAGCTCACGAGACTCTTAGTACTAGAAAGCAGTATACATACAAATGTAAGGTAGGACGCCCTCAGGCTAGGTGGAGCGACGATCTTCGCAGGATGGCTGGTGGCAGCTGGATGAGAGTTGCCGAGAATCGAGCTGAATGGCGTGCAATTGGAGAGGCCTATGTCCAGCAGTGAACTGCTATGGGCTGATAATGATGATACATATTAATCACGCCAACGAAGGGGTAAAATAAAAAAAATTAAAATGGGGTACCTCCCTTACGCGTAAAGTGGTGATGATATTTTTTTTTCTCGACTATCCCATGACGTGGGATACTGTTGGATATTGAGGGTCTGTGAAGACCATTTTTCGATTCAAGGATCCGTTTGCGTAATATTAAGTTTTTTAGAAATGTGAAAAAATTCGTGGCAGTAGTACATATAACGAAATTAAGGCTCTTACACACTCACGCGATATCGCGGGCGAGACAGGCACCGACAAAGACAATTCCTTTGTCGGTGCATGTCGCGCCCACGATATCGCGTGTGTTTGAAAGAGCCTTTAAAAGGCAAACTATCATAGCTTTTTCTTTTTTTTTTTGGGTGGGACATTATCAAATAACTTCTCCCGCTATGGGCGGAGCGGGAGGGCGTGTCAGACTTTTACTGACTAAAACCCGCCCGTGTTCCTTCCGTTGCCTGTGTGCCAGGGCCACGATATCCCTTTCGGACAAACTCGCAACCCTGGCAGGCATTGGTCCTAACGGACCCCGTCAGTTTGTGCTGACATCTCTTTGAGGCGCGAGCTAAGTAGGCTTTACAAGAATCAAGTTAACGAGTAATAGTCGATCAACTTACATTTGCAGTTGGAGAATTGACCGTGACGTATATCGATGTATGGGAGAACATGTTTTTTTAACTAAATGTTAAGATTGTTTGATCGATTGTTTGTGGTCCGAAACGCAAAACGCAAAGGCCGGTTTTTTTTTATCTGCTGTATATTATATTGTGTGCCTTTTAGTCTGTGCTAAATAAATGTATTTTCTTAAATGATAAATGATAAATGATTTATTTCTGTAAGTAGGTTTGTACAAACACTTTTACACGTCAATCATATTAAAAAAAAACTAGATGAGGTCGGCGTTTCGTATCCGACTACTCTGAGAAGAAAGGCCGAAACAAACTCAGAGGTCACAGTCTCTTTTTAAAGTCCAGACATAATCTTGGTCAGATCATGTGAAGACCATGTAGATTGGTGCCTGAAATGATCTTTTGACGAAAGAACCACACAGGTTGAGGGGACCTGTCCAGTCAGTGCACGCATTTGTCAGTAGTCGTGCAGCTCAACTAAGAACTTAAGGAGCTCAACGATTCAACGAACAATACCAAAGAAAGGACATTTGGGTAGGCCGCATAAAATCACTCAAACTGCCAGACTATGATAAAAACTAAATGAGAATAAAAAGGAAAATGAACAAAAACCCACATAGTCTTCACATTTACAATACTTAAAACAATATAATACTTAACAAAGTAAATATTCATGTCATTGTATATATAAAATTAATCACTGTCAATGTGTATATAAAATACGGATATAATCTTGGTCAGATCATTTGAGAACCATGTAGATTGGTGTCTGACATGGTCTTTTGACGAAAGAACCACACAGATTTGAGTGGACCTGTCCAGTCAGTGCACGCATTTGTCAGTTATCGTGCAGCTCAACTCAAAACTTAAGGAGCTCAGCGATTCGACGAACAATACCAAAGAAAGGACAATTGGTTAGGCCGCATAAAGTACTCAAACTGCCAGACCTGCATTAAAAATTTTTTTGATTGAGAATAAAAATAAAAAAACAATTCACATAGTCCTCACATTCATAATAATTAAAATAATGTAATACTTTACAAAGTAAATATTCATGTCATAGTTTAGGTATTTAAATTCAAAAAATAGTATAAATAGTTGGCAAAAAAAATTAAATCAAGATTCACTGTAAATTGGAGCAGCTCAATCCCAAGCCTTTTTGTCCTCAATAAAGTCTTTAACAGTATAAAATGCTTTCTGGCACAGTTTCCGTTTTATAAAACATTTGAATTTATTAAGGCTTAATTCTTGAATATGGCTAGGAAGTTTATTATAAAAACGTATACACTGGCATCTAAACGAGCCACCTATTTTTTTAAGCCTGGTTTTAGGAACAACAAATTTGTGCTTGTTCCTAGTATTTACATTATGGATATCACTGTATTTTTTAAACTGATTAATATTTTTATGTGCATACAATAGATTTTCATAAATATACTGAGAAGCTACAGTCAGTATATTAATCTCTTTAAATTTGTCTCTGAGGGAGTGTCTGGGACTTAATTTATAAATTGCACGAATTGCTCTTTTTTGTAAAACAAAAATTGTCTGAATGTCGGCGGCATTTCCCCACAACAGAATACCGTACGACATTACACTATGAAAATAACTAAAGTATACTAAGCGGGCTGTCTCTAAATCAGTTAAATCACGAATTTTTCTAACGGCGTATGCTGCAGAGCTAAGCTTTTTCGACAATTTATCTATATGGGGGCCCCATTGAAGCTTGGCATCCAAAGTTATGCCTAAGAACACTGTAGAATCTTCGGGTTTCAACTCTTCACCCTTTATGAGCACACTAGTTTTTACTTGTCTAACATGAGGTATTGTAAACTTAATACATTTAGTTTTTTTCTCGTTAAGAAGTAGGTTATTAACATTAAACCAGTTAACTACTTTTTCAAGGGCACTATTGACATTGTCAGTAACCAACTGCTGACGTTTGAGTTTAAATAAAAGTGAAGTGTCGTCTGCAAACAACACTATATCATGTTTATCCTTTATGAGGTAAGGCAAGTCATTTATATAAATAAGAAACAAAAATGGGCCAAGAATTGAGCCCTGGGGTACCCCCATTCTTACTACAGATCCGGGAGATCTTTTTCCGTTAACATCAACTCTCTGAATCCTATCACTTAAATATGAAGTAAGAAGATCCAGAGAGGCATTTCGGATTCCGTAGTGGTGCAGTTTCCTGATTAATGTTTTATGAAGAACGCAATCGAATGCCTTGGACAAATCGCAAAAGATGCCCAAAGCATCGCATTTATCCTCCCATGCATTATAAACATGTCCTAAAAGTTCAACACAGTCAAGTTCAAGTACAATCAGTAGTCGAACGACCCTTTGTAAAACCGAACTGTTTGTTATGCAATAACTTATGTTTATTAAAAAATCTTTGCATTTGATCTAAAATAAGTTTTTCAAAAATTTTACTAAAGGTAGGTAGCACTGAAATAGGTCTATAATTAGTAGGGTCTGATGTACTACCCGATTTAAACAACGGTATTATTTTACTGTTTTTCATAAGATCAGGAAACTCACCAAGGTCAATACAATTATTAAAAATAACAGCTAAAGTAGGTGCTACAATGTTTATAATCGACTTAGCAACGTCCACAGAATTACCCCATAGATCTGCGGTCTTTTTAACATTTAATGTATGAAAGATTTTAATTACATCTTTACAGGTGACATATTCGAAATGAAATTCAGAATCACAAACTGGAACGTTTTCCTTAAGTAAAGACTCTGCAGCAGTGGTTGATGAGTTTAGAGATTTAGTAGTCAATACAGGAATCTCTGCAAAGAAATTTTCAAAGGCCGCGGCGACTTGAGAATCTGATTTAATTATACTGTCATCAATAGCAAGGCTGTAGTCACTACTTCGGTTGCATGACCTTCCCGTTTCACTATTAATGATATTCCATGTCATTTTAATTACATTACTACTATTTTTGATTTTTGAACTTAAGTAACGTGACTTGGCCATACAACAAACATTTCTTAACATACTTTCTTTCAGTAAAGACAGCTAGTGTACTTGATGTACTTCCTACTGTTTATTACTGTATTTCGGTCCTATAAAAGCATAGAGGGTGACAAAATCTCTAAGCAGCCACCTGTACTAACATGAAAATAGAAAACCTGATACGGCTATGCCTGAAACATGATCAGGATTATCTCAATTCACGCCTAACTTCATTGACCCCTCTTCACATAGTGAAGCGAAGTGTTTCAGGTACGCTCCATGTATCTAGTCTTTCCAATACGTTGCTTGGGCGTATTTGTCAAAGATTTTCGTATAGAGCAGGCATTGAAAGTTTTAAGTAACACGATGAAAGAAAGGCGGGAGATATTGAGAATGTAAGTTTATAGTGTATGTTTCTTCCGTTGTTCTAACTGTCCGATTGCCTCGTTGTTCTTCTGGGTTGGACCGTCAGATCGGACAAATATTTATTAGATTGACCCGAGACAAGTTGTCCTGTCAAAAAAAAAATTATGGCCTTGCGTTCATAAAAAAAATCCATAGAAAAACCACTATCAGGTTTTTAATTTTTCCAATATTTATTTCCTGAACACTTTCGACTCCACGTACTTTTCGTAGAGCTCATACGCCATGCCGCCATACATATAGCAAGTTATAATGAAAAAAAAAATATGAATATAAATATAGATATATATAGATTTCTCAGTAGGAACCCTGAGCCTAGATTGATACCCGGTTGATGGCAGTAGGATCGACCCCTACTATCATGGTAATTAAACATAACAGGTGAAATGTGCGTGTAGCGTACGGTACACCTGAGAAGACACCTACTGCTGGCCAATATATCGAATCACCAATAAGCTAATGAAGTAATGATTCATTTACTAAGAATTTTCAAAGAACGTCATTCTTGACGGCATGACCTACAGACAAACGTTTATACATTGAATACTTGCTTTGGCTGGGACAGACTGGATGCGGAAGGCGGAGAACAGGGTATTGCGGCGCAGCCTGGGAGACGCCTATGTCCAGCAGTGGACTGGTACAAAGTGTATAAACCGCAGTATGTAGTGACAGTGTGCCGACACGTCGGCTATCTTGTAACCTTTCTCTCAGAGCTTTACGATTTGTGGGATGATAAAACGAGCAGTTGGTACATTCCGCTCTTTTTCCCCTTTATTTGCATAACGACGATTTTCATGTAATAAATAAAGGTTTTATTAATAGTTAACGTTTAATACAGGTTCGAATAGTTCTACACTAGAATTTCCGGTGTCATATGTGTATCTACTAATACGTGTGTGTGTGCCTTAACACAAACTGTCCTTTTTTTTTGGGTGGGAAATTATCAAATAACTGAGGGCGTGTCAGATTTTTACTGACTAAATCCCACCCGTGTCCGTTCAGTTGCTAGGGCCACGATGTCCCTTTCAGACAAATTCGTAACCCTGGCATGAGCTTACTACCACTAACGTTACTATATTTTACTGAATAAACAACTACAAATATTAAAACAAGTCATTACTGCAATCTTAGTACGGACCATTCTATAATAATGCTTTGAATATGAGCGATGACCATATAAACCACCCCTTTGTTGCATCCCCGTGTAAAGTATAACCCAGAAAGCAGGTACACGCTACATTGTGTGCTAGTACTAAGCATAAAGGCCAAGCCTGAATAGTGCATCATATTTTGTGGATCGCCTCAATATAATGTAAAAGTGTCCGCTTTA
Organism: Tiliacea citrago; assembly: GCA_963921375.1. NCBI lineage: Eukaryota > Metazoa > Arthropoda > Insecta > Lepidoptera > Noctuidae > Tiliacea > Tiliacea citrago. The sequence continues at coordinate 16,660,076 of OY992787.1, forward strand.
CGTTGTAATGGAGATCTACGCTATTGTGAATCGTGCATTCAAGAGGATTTTAACGAGAAACCGTATCGCATTACCGCTTGCGGTGTGGGGAGGTGTGAGATCTTTGCAGGTCGTAATGACCAATGAGCTTCTACTACCTTATCTCTTAGTCTAATTACTTCATCCGCCTAGCCTGACCACTATTAGGGGACGACATTTTGAATATAACCCATTCACTAGTCAATACTGTTACTCGTAACTTGTGTCCTAGGAATTAGTTTAATGCACCTTTCACAGCCTGTGCTTCTCACATGCTTATGCTTGTACATTTGTATGTATTACAGAAACTACAGATTGCCGCCTGCTACGATGCTTAACACTTAATACTAGTAATCGGAAAAATATTTTGATTCATGAAAGTTGGGCTATGAATATGCCCTCAAACTTTTTTCCGCAGTTTGAACATTTTAGCAAGAGAAATGTGATCGCGCAAACAGTTACAACTGTTACAATTGGAAATGTATGTAAGTAAAGTCTCAAAGTTAATAGGGGCCGTCTGATTTGTACGTGGGGTGGTCGGGCCGTCCGTTACCACGCACGTTTCTGGCACCCTAGCAACACTCCCCTCACGGCTCCGCACTTCCTTATACCCGGCTACCTCAGTAGCTACCCGCCCGGCTTCGGCACTTGCGCAAAACTTTGATAGCTGACGGTCGAGAATTGGACACCGACTGATTGTGTTTACTACCTACAGAACATAACGTAAACGGTGCTCGTCCGTCCGCCTTTCCTGTATGACTGTACCGGCGCCAGAATAAATATCGATCGAATGACGTACTTGAAAAAACATGGAGCTGAGAATCTGACGAACCACAAAAATAAATCGTCTATTGTAAATTGTTGTACTGTCATATCAATGGAAAACTTGTTTCAATATGATACAGAATGAAGTAACAAGCCCATTCATTAAACCTGGAAAGTATAAATAAACGCCCACATGTGCGGAGAAATCGTAAAAAATAGCATCAAACAGTTTCTATTTTAGAATCGAACGGCTCGCGGTAATCGCAACTGAAGGATCAATACACACACGTTTAGAAAATTATCCTAAGATTAAATTCTGATCCCTCCGACCACAAATCAGTAACGAGTCCTTATTTATTAGGGTAGAAATAAAATATAGCATCAACTTTTCATGTAACATGCTCAAATGGGAGGTTTGGTTACAAAGTTTGTTCGAGGAAAACGTCTCGGTTCCACCTAATAAAAGAATAAATGTTTTTTGTTACAAAAATGGACAAGATTAAAGTGTGATAGATATAAAATAAGATGGGGAGGTGCCAGGGGCTATGAATTCCGACATATGGCTTCATCGATTTATCGGTAGCGTTTGACAGAAGTAATTATATTGACATCTATTATGAAATTGTGATATTTTATGCCTACTAAGTATAAAATGTATACAATATCTACCCGTAGTAAGAACTTCTGGTAATATACGTAGTATAGTTACCGCCATCGTTTTGCCATTGATAAATTTTTTATACAAATGGGCAGGACCGTGTAGGCGTATTTGTAACTAAACAATTACTAGCACGAACTTGACAACCGCTTCCGTATCATATCAATTTGATGATGGGTACAGGAGAATTCGTAAAATGAAAGGTTTCATGAATTATCTGTACTTATCGATTTTAATGAAAGCTTAGCAGGTAACGGTTGACGTTATTGGATCCATGATTAATTAATTAACTAAGTCAGGTCCTAGATTTCCAGGCAATGCTTATTGTGTTTTCTTCTACACTTATATATAATAATATTACAAAGAGGAAAGATTTGTATTTGTAATGAATGAACTCAAAAACTACTGGGCCGATTGTAAAAAATAATCCACCAGTAGAATACTATATTATCAATTTATCAGTGAGTAACTTATGCTATGTTTATAAAGATATCAAGTAGGCGTCGCCGCTTGCGGAAGCTAGTTTCATAATAAAAGGATTAAAGGAGGCATTCCTTTATGTCCGGTATAATTTATCCACAATAATGTAAATTCACTCTAATTGTGTACCACGTTTACGTAGATGGGAAAGGCATTAATAGCGATAGCAATGCGTCATAGCCTTTATACAGACCATATTATTATTATACATTGGTATTACGTCAGTACCTACCCATATTAAGATATAACTACGTACATTACTTTTCATTAGTGAACAAAATATAAATAACGTTCCATTTATCAGATACCAGTATTTTTATATGATGATTTTATCAAAGTTGTTATACAAAATATTTAATAACAGCATCTTGTAATAAAACAACCTTAATGAACATACGTACCTACCAAACAAACACAGCGCTATAAATTGAGTTCGACTGCAAAAAATGGCAAAGGAAATGATCCTACTTATCTTCCGAATGGTCTTTTAAGTATCGACATTCGTTTTACATAAAGACGAATTTAGCAGAATAAGTTGGATATGGGCACAGTGGGATAAAAGTACAAGTCGAGTGCAGGCGTTCAGTAAAACGTTTCATATGTAAATGGCCCCGTAATCTGTAGGAGGCTCCCGGCGAACAGACATCTATCGTCGGATCGGACTCAACTGCGAAACTTTCCGTCTCTGATATGTATTCTCCAGTAAACAGTAGACTGGAAAGTTTGTCACAGTTTTATGTACAGGCCAACTAGCGACGATACATTTGCAAGTACTCGACTGTGAAGCGAAGGGTTTCATGTCTTCTTTATATATTTTTCCATTTAAAAATATCGCTTTGACCGCAAACTCGGTGCTCTAACGGTGTAACTGAGATAATAACTTTTCCCCGTGTTTCATTCTCTCGGCTTTGTTAATATTTTCAGCGTTATTCAACATACTGTGTAATTGTTTTTCATCTTATACTAGAAAGTAGTCTTTGTGGTCTTTTATACTAAAAACTACGATGTCTTTAAGTCATTAAGATTTGAACATGGGAAGTTTTTTTTTAGGCATATGAGAGACACATTGTTGCTATTGCCCGGTTATCACTTAAAACTACGTATTTCAGTTTTTATAAATTAATTTAGAAATTGATGATGCTAACCAGTCAACCACTTCCCTGTTTTACACACATGACTAATTTGCGAGGTTGCACGTTATGTCCTAGACGGAATATCTTGAGTCACCCAGATGCCGTTTTATTGAGTAGGCTACTAAATCTTATTACTCACATATGTTTCATAACTCTTGAATAACATTTCGCCAGATCTTAGTCATAGGGATTTATTAACATTAACCTCTTTAGTATGTTCTTTGTCGGTGATAAATACGACAATAAATGAAAACATGGGCAATAAATGCATAAGAATATTTTGGAACTATGATAATTTAATTCTGAAAAATATTTACATAATATATAAGCTAACAGACTTAAAATAATAATATGTACATGTATATAAAAAAGGAGGGGGACGGAATCATAGGCATCAAAAAATTCGTCCGCATCGCTGTCAACTGGAAAATTGGAACTATTAAATAAATTCAAACAACTAAGTAAAAGTACCTATTGATAGGCCAACTATGGCTTTTGCCATGGCCCACGAGCGATTTTCTCGGCGATTTTTGTCAGAAAGAATACATTCACACAAAAATCGCCGAGAAAATCGCTCGTGGGCGAGCACCCTAAAAGTAGAGGCAACACTCAGGCAAAATACCTAAGTGAAGACGACTGTGGTCAAACTCTCTCTTTCTAAATACAAACACATATCACTGTCTCGTTCTTATGTGTGTATTTAAAAAGAGAGAGAGTCCGACCACAGTCTTCACTTATACTCCATTTGAAATAAAATTAGAAATTTAAATAAACCTTTTTTTACAGTCCGTAACCGATTTTTACTTCTATTGAAAAAAAAAAAAACTATTTATTTCTTATAACTTTTCATGGTTTTGTTTTTTTTGTGCGTTGGCGGCATGAGAAATGACGGCTGTAATAAACAACGCAATACGCAATAGAAGTCAAAATCGGTTGAACGGCCTATAGAAAAGTTTATTTTTTCTAATCTTATTTCAAATGGAGTATAGGTATTTAGAGTGTTGCCTCCCCTTTTATCTATAAGTTTCTTGGGTTTTGCCGATCAGCCGACTAAGTGACTAAACTATTGGATATTATTAAGTTATTTTATTTTTGTATGCAGACTGGAAACGCCATTATCATCATTATCATTATTATATTGTCGTCTCCGCCTTGTTTATCTAGTAAAAGTAGGAAAGCAAAACGTTAAATCTGTATGGAGAGTTCGCAATTCACAATACAATAAATTATCATGAGTAATTTTCCTGTACGCACACCGACAATTTATTGGATACCAATCATTTTGTTTCTTTCGTCCCCGGGGTGTCCATAAATTTCAGGAATATCTTAACTCAAAACATATCAATTCAATTCAAAGGCTGGAAGATGGTCTTTACGAACTATTTCCATTAATTGAAGGAGTTCTATTTTTAACCGACTTCCAAAGAGAAGGATAATGTTCGTAAGTTTCGTTTTTGTGTAGGTAAGTTATTTATAATATATAATAAATATATTTATAATATATATAATAAACTATTATATATAATATATAATAGTTTATTATCCAGCCACCAAATATTTTTTCACTAGATCAATTATTAGATACTTTAGTTATAAACGAAATAAGAATTGAGACTTACGCTATTTAGTTTCCTGCTCGAACGCGATCATAGAGCGCACGCGATATTCAACTTTATTACTGATGTATTAGCGTTTAGCATATAACGGAGTGGCGGGGAGCAAGGGGCGGAGCTTGCGTGGAAATTTGATTTAGACGGCCTGTTCTTAATGTTTTTTCGCATCTGTGTGGCTTGCCTTGCAGTGGGGCAATTACAGACTGATGTGAAGATACGAGTACTATTAAAAAATGTACCGTGTGGTGCCGGACGTAAAGAAGAGCACTATCCTATTTCTTCCCATGGGTGTCGTAAAAGGCGACTAACGGACTTACTAGAGAATGGGTAGCAACGTGCAACGGTCTCTATGTATTTTAACACCATATTGAGATCGCCAACCCGCCTGCCAAGCATGGCGATTATAGAGAAGGTACTGATTACCACGCTTGCTCAACACGGATTGGCGATTTCAGGCGTACAATGCGTTCCAACTAAGAATAGGAACGTCAATGACCTCGATGTCAAGTGTAACTTGAGAAGGAGGCATATCTCACTGACTTTGCTTCAAAATGAGTAAACGAGGCGCTGTTTTGACAATATGGCGCAAGCTAATTCCTATTCTTAGTTGAATAGCATAGTATGTTAACTAACGGGTGTCTCAAAGAGTGCACTATTTAAATAAAAAATAAAAACACATATTTTTTGAGAGAGTTGTGATATTTTTTTGCATTGCATTGTAAAGTAGACATGTTCCGATTAAGTATGGAATCAAATATATGTAAATGACCCTAGCGGCTCTGATGACAGGCTTTGTGGCTTTTCAAGAAATTTTCGATGACTTTTTGACACAGATGTGGCTGTATCTCACTGATGACGCATTGGATCTCGGCCTTGAGTTCAGCGGGGCGAGCACGGCCTACTGTGACATGACTTGAGTCACACATTTTATCACAGCTTGAGCGATAAAACCTTTTTGTCATAAAATGCTAGTACAAATTGACATGACAAAATTTATCATGTCTTGTCACAAACGTTTTGGCACGCCCGTGCTCGGCCCGCAGGAATTGTTTCTTCGCATAAACCCGAGATTTCACAAAACCCCAAACGAAAGAAATCGCACGTTGTTAAATCGCATGATCTTGGTGGCCAACATTAAATAATTTTAAAATAAAAAATAAAATCAATTTATTCACACACAAGTTAAAAAAACATACAAACAGGAACAATGTAAATTGAAAGAGTGCATAAGTAGAAGTAGCCGTGGGCCCCAAACTAGGCACAGCCTTTACCTTGGTGGCCCCAAAGTGAAAACTTCTTTCACTTTTTGGGCGAACAAAAATCATGGAACTCGCGGCGTCGTCACCGAACGCTAGTTTTCACTTCTATCGGCAGTCCGCAAAGACTGGCCCGCATGTTTTTTATTTATTCATTTTTTTTTATTTATTTACTTTCATGAAAGTAGTCATTGGATACATGAAGTGGGCTGCCGTTGTAAGACGATTAAAATGCCACGGTGTACATAATATATCTCGTTGCGTGACATGAAATGGAAAATGGAAATCGTTGCTGCTTAAATCGATTGTTTCATGCGCGGTGTGGCAGGTGACGCCGTCCTGCTGAAACCACATGTCGCCCAGATCCATGCCGTCCAGTTGAGGCCACAAGAACTGCAGTATCATGTTCCTGTAACGACATCCACGAAGTTTACGAGCGGTCTCAGCGTAACTTTCCCCATTTTTGTGATGGGTTTTCACAATGATAACGCGTTCTTCTTTTCTGTAGCCGGTGTAGCGCTCCATTTTTAACCGACTTCCAAAAAGGAGGAGGTTATATGTTCGGCTGTATGTTTGTTTTTTTTTTTTTTTTATGTATGTTATTTCGATTACTCCGTCAATTGTGGACGGATTTTGAAAATTATTTTTTTGTTTGGAAGGGTATGCTCCCGTGGTGGCCCCATTGCCATCAAATCAAAATCTGATGAGGGAATCCCGTGGAAATCGAGGGAAATCCTCAAATTTAATAGGCATACCTATACCGATTTGAGTATTTTTTATAGTAACTCGTGCATTTGCACTCGAAAAGCACCATTTGGTGAAGTGGAACCGATGATGAAGACCACAGATGGCCACCGGAACTACTTAATACTAAGTATTTCACGGTTGCGATTCGATTATGCACTTTAATATGGTTGCTAAGCAATTTATGCTCGTCAAAATGCATATGGTGGAGTCACCATCAGTTCTCCTGGTTGTTACCAGGAGAACTCCTCAACAATTAACGCCCCTGTATCGGGAAAAGTAATATTTTGTAATAGGAGATGAGCATTTGACATTAGGCTATTGTAAATTGGATTAATTACAAACTGACCCACTAAAAAGTGGAAAATAAAAACTTTTTACAAAAAAAAAAACAACCGACTTCCAAAAAAAACACTACAAAGTGAAAAATAACTTTAATTTCGGAAGTCGGTGGCAAAAAACTAAAATACAGCACCAAAGCCACCGACTTTTCACTTTGTAGTGTTTTTTTTGGAAGTTGGTTGTTTTTTTTTTGTAAAAAGTTTTTAATCATCGGAACAATCATAGGTGATAGCTGTCAAATTTCAGAGTTGACACTTGCACAAAAAAATTACACAAAATAGAGCCCTTTTATTGAGACATCCTTTATAAGTTCATGTTACCTCATGATGTATTTGCTTCACGGATGTCAGTAATAATATAATATTTATTTTTTCTTTCTAATCCTAGGTAGTCTTCGTGTTAGCTGGGTATTTCATAGATCAAACGAAAGTGACACAAAATTCTGAATTTTTTTTTAGCGGGGTGTTACATTTGCCAGAAGTAGTTTTCAAGCTTCTAAAATATTCTTTCTTTTAAAAAGTCTTAATTAATTATACATCCTAATCTGATTAATATTAAAATACCTTTAGTGAAAATTAGGCTTTTAAAGTAAGAAAGACAGAAAAGAAAGAAAAATAATTAAAAACAAACAATAGGGATTTCAGTAAGCAACATTTTTTTTTTTTTGAGCAGTAACACTTCATTCTACGTGTATTACAAAAAAAAAAATAGGAAGCCATTTTATAGATTTAAATAAAATAAAATAATTGTTTTTTTTACATTAATTGGTGTGAACAATTTTTTAGGTCTGGTATGAAAATTAAGTATTTATACATTGGAAATCCAATTAAATAAGACGTCTTTTACACTTTTGAACAATGTTGAGAAACAATAAAAAAAAGACAATAAAAAAAAACTCAATTGATCAGCTATTGATGTTTTCTTTACCATGAACACAAAATACCCGTCTAATATAGTGCCACTGCTGGGTAAAGGCCTCCCCTCACACACGGAGGGCATGTGCATAATCACCACAGTTGCTCAAGGCGTATTTGCCGTTCCAGACTTCAAATATAGGTCCATTTCCTCGCAATGTTTTCTTACTTTGTAAATATTTTAATAACTTCAGTCAAATCAAAACATTGAAAACTAGGTTTTATATAGATAGGTAGGTTTGAAAGAAAACTGTAAAACATCTAAGTACTTATTTTTGTAAGTAGGTTTCGGTAAACTGTTTATTCAGGTTTATCACTGGCCATATCATCACAGAAAATAGGAATGAAAGCCATTTAAATAGAATAAAATGAAGTTTTCTTTTTTTATTACAAATGGTGACAGTTATTTTTTCTTTTAAAACAGCCATTAAGGTATGAAAATTAAGTATTAATAGGTACTCTTCAAATACTTACTTAGTAGATTCCACCGACCCTTTGCAAAAATGTACTATGATTATGTGGTGCCTTCAACTACGTCACTTAAACCTCTGAACAATAGAGCTTGGATACCAACTTGGATAGTAACGTTGAAACTGCGTCTTTGAGTAAGAAAAGCTATTATAATTCCAAATCAATACCTTTATATGTTTTTCTTGTTTTGTAACCATGATTAATGTCCAAAATACTCAAGTATCATTACTCTGCCCTGTTAAAAAAATAGTCACCATTTTGTGGTTTTGCGTTGATTCCGTGATTATGCATTTTTTGTTGGGAAAATTCGTTCAAGCTTTTATCGGACTTGGGTTTTTGTGGGTAAGTCGTCATTGCAGCGTGACAATACCAGAGTTTCTTGCCCATCCAGTAAGTAGGTAGGTACTTAAACATATCAAAAACACGATTCAAATCTATTGCGTAATGTTTGGTGTATACACTTAAATATTTATAGAAAAACGTAAGCTCTTAAGTGTCCGCCGAGATAATAAATATGTTGTCCTTCTAAGATGAAACCAGAAAATCAAAACAACGATCAAACATGTGATTTTATGAACGTGCAGCACGTTTTCATTATACGAGCTGACACAACGATTACGTCCAGATGAGAGTGTGCTCGTAAACTGGTGCTGTGACTCGTGTGACACAAGATTGCGCACACAATGTTCTATGCAGGTAAATCAATCGTGAGTTCGGTGGCTTCTCACGGAACGCTCAGTCAGAGAGCTCTCAAGTCGATCGCGCCTTCCATTCAACGCCTTTTTGTAGTGCACGCCATTTCCTCTCCGGGAAAAAATGTCGAGCGACAGTGAGACGGACGTTAGTGGTTCTTGTGATATTTTCGTAATACCACTTCGGAGATTAGATTTTGACGTCGAAGAGCTATTCTGCGGTCTCTGTATTTGTAACAAACATAACAGGTTATATAAGAGTAAGGTAGTTTCCTTTAAACGACTGGCCATAAACTAGTATACCTTTTAGAACTAATTAACTGGAGCGTTGCCTTAAACTGGCAATTCTATTTTGCACTAAATCAACTTCGTGGGCACTGTGGGAAGTGATTATAAAGTATGCATCGTTGCGTTCTTTGAACCTAATTTGCTGTGTACGTAGCGGTAACGTGGTATGTGATATCACTGTACGTCTGGCGTATCATTAGGAGCTTTGTTCACCCGGAAAAGAAAGCTGTACATTTTAAGTGGTCTATAACTTAGCCTACTTGAGTTTGCCGTTCCAATAGAGCCTTCTATTAGACCGCTATAATGATTGTAACAATAATTACTGTATAATTGGAAACTGAGACGAATCCCAAGATAAAACAGGAAATACTTAAGACTTTATCGCCGCAGCTTCCTCTCTTATACTGTTTTTCCATCGTGCGAGCGAAGTTAATGAAATAAAAATAATACTACTCATCATGTACGATCCACATTAAAGATCGATAAAAAAAGAAATCGGTGTTTATAGCAGTTCGCAGACGCACTGAGTAAATCGCACCGACATAGTTTTTGCTCCATTAGATAGGTGTGCAGCGAGTGAGTATAAGGCAGGTGTTGTTTTATCAGCGGACGGGAACGTTGCCCTCACTTCCGCCCTTATCTGAGTTTACTTACCTTTGCCTGAGAACCGACGGCGACAAGTCAGCTGAGCTCTTTTCATACATACGTGTATCGAAGATATCGTATGTTACACGGCATAGATAGACCGAGACTAATATTTGTTCCACTAGTTCCGTATTTATAAGTAAATACTAATTCTAGGTTACGACACAAAATAGTAAAGTGGTTGGTATTTGCATAGGGAATTTGATTGATGAGATTGTTGAAGTGTAGTATGTGGACATGTATAATGGGCTACAGTGCTTGACAGCTGAAATAAATTGTTTCAATAGAGCTATAATCATTAGTTACAATGAATTTCAACAAATGATTATGAAATTTACTCATACACAATTCGACACAGCCGCTTTGAATATCAAAGAAATAAATATGAAATGAAATGAATATGATCAAAGAAAGAAATAATTTTAATTACCGTGAAATTTTAGCGGAAATAATCTTTAAGCAGAAAACTCTAACTTGACAGTTTCTTTTGAGAAGTCTGAGACAAACCCTTACATTTTCCGATTAGCTAACTTTCAAACAACTAATAACTAGTTGAAAGCAAAAATCTTTGGCTTTACTAAATTACGTTTATATTTCGGAGAAAGTACTTTTGAAATATATTTTATATAATAGGTATATTTATCAAAGAAAGGATTGAAGTTAAAGGCCCTCTTTATCCTTTACCGGCTGAGCTGCGTAGCCAACGATAAAACTCCAAGATCAAACCTGTGAAGGAACGTAACATACGAGCAGGTATTGGCTATCAAGAGAGTGGGTAAGTGAAATAAAATGTTAGTGGATTGGAATCTCGCCGCAGGTTAGGTCGCGAGGACTCAACACACGCGAGCGGTCTATTGATGTTCCCGCTCCGGAAAACCATCTCAATGAGCCTACACACCTATTTTACATACATACTGCCTTCGTAACGGTCGCGTAGACGAGCTAGGCGTGAACCGATTCCAGATAAAATTCCTATTTCCCTGGAAATAAACGAATCCCTTAATCTGCATCGCAAGAGTGAGTACATTTAACGCTTTGTATTTTTAAAACTACAGTTACTCGTACAACACGTGTCATTTATATGCATGAAGGACGCTGGGCGGCCATAGCTTGTAGCGATGAAAAAATGTTTATTGAATAAAGTCTAAGTAGGTGCTCAAGAAGAAAGAGTCAGAAAAAAACACATAATGCTTCTAGGTTATGTAATACTGGGGCCCATAAATAAAAAGTATAATACGAGTACCTAGTGAACTAGGCAGGCAACATTTACTAAGTTAAACGAATCAACCCAATTGCGGCGGAAACGTACGCGCGATGAAAATGTTGAATATTTTAGTGAACAAAGAATTTAGTTAAATATTTGCTTTCCCAAATGCTCAAATTAGATAAAATAAAACGCGAGGAACGCAAGTCAACTTTGGATGATAAATGTTTCGCAGCTATAATTTTTATATCTTGCCAAGGAGGTACTTATTGGTTTTTGCGCAGCTTTGAGAGCGAACGAGAAATCCGGAGCCATTTGTTAGAGTCACGTTAGTGAAAAGGGTTGTCTGAATATTTTAGAAGAAGCCTAACAATCTGTCAGTGCTTGTTGCTGGTCTATTGCTTCAACAGATAATTTATAAAACACGTGAGCTTTTTGGTGTTGTGAGTTTGCAGTTATTTAATATAGAGTTGGACAGGACGCCAAGATTCGCACGCGTATTGGACACAACAAAGCGAATTTTGCGAAAAGCTCGTGAGTTCCGCGGTAATATTAAACTTGCGCGGTAATACTTTTATATGTACCTATCCCTATGTACTGGGGCCACCTATTTGATTTCTTCAACCTTTTACTAATATGGAAAAGCACATAACCGCGCTGGTGCATAATGATCGTAGGTCAATTAAGTATAAGAATCCAAAAATTATCTGTCCTACTTTCTCTGCTTTACGCCTACATCATTGATTCCTTTTTTAGGGTTCCGTACCCAAAGGGTAAAACGGGAACCCTATTACTAAGGCTCCGCCGTCTGTCTGTCTGTCCGTCTGTCACCAGGTTGTATCTCATGAACCGTGATAGTTAGACAGTTGAAATTTTCACAGGTGAGGTACTTATTTCTGTTGCCGCTATAACAACAAATACTAAAAAACAGAATAAAATATATATTTAAGGAGGCTCTCATACAACAAACGTGATTTTTTTGCTCGTTTTTGCTCGATATTGATAACGGCAACAGGTAGACGCTTGAAATATTCACAGAATATTAAGTTATATATTTACTTTAAAAATAAATAAAATAATTAAAATAAAACAAATATTTAAGGGAGCCCCTCTTAAATATTTAGCCCATACAACAAATCTGATTTTTTTGCTATTTTTATAGATCCGGAACCCTTCGTGCGCGAGTCCGACTCGCACTTGGCCGGTTTTTAATTCAGTTATTTAGAACGCATGTACATAGAACCACTTTTGGCATGAATAGCGTTGGTAAAATTTGTATAAACCGCAGTATGTAGTGACAGTGTGCCAACACGTCGGCTATCTTGTAACCTTTCTCTCAGAGCTTTACGATTTGTGGGATGATAAAACGAGCAGTTGGTACATTCCGCTCTTTTTCCCTTTATTTGCAGGAAGACGCAGATTTTCATGTAATAAATAAAGGTTTTATTAATAGTTAACGTTTAATACAGGTTCGAATAGTTCTACACTAGAATTTCCGGTGTCATATGTGTATCTACTAATACGTGTGTGTGTGCCTTAACACAAACTGTCCATTTTTTTTTGAGTGGGTAATTATCAAATAACTTCTCCCGCTCTGGGCGGAGCGGGAGGGCGTGGTGTCAGACTTTACTGACTAAAACCCACCCGTGTTCCTTCAGATGCCTGTGTGCCAGGGCCACTATATCCCTTTCGGACCAACTCGCAACCCTGGCAGGAACACAAACTGTCTTAAGTCAGAACAAATGCCAGTAATAGGCAGTCCAAATATTATATTAAAATATCTATGGATGTTTTTACAATAACTGAATCGGCTTCTAATGCACTGAAAGAAAAAAAAAAAAGAAAGAAAAATATTTTATTTGGGACACGCACAAGAAATACAAAAATAGCACTTAAACTAACAATATCCAAAAATAAAAACAATCAAGACTTGTGCGATGCCAAAAAGGCTCCTATCTCAGCATAATGCTGCGATATTTAAAAAATAAATACCGCAGCGCTGGTATTCTGATAGGGCCCGCTGCATGCACTCACTCTAACAAAGGCTTCGCTACTACTTCACCCGGCTTATAATATTTCTGTCATTATCATAATATCAGCGAAAAGCCGTCTACTTATTCCATTCTTGTAAACAGTCTTTAACAAGAAGCAGCCACTAATTAAAGTCCTTTTATGTTCAATCAGTTCACAGTACATTAAATCGTGGCAACATGAAGACTAATCGGTAACACAAACGAGTGATTACAACGAAATATTAACCCTTTATCCCTTGTATGTTTGTTTACATGCCAATGGAAACCCGGTGAACAGGAAATATGGTGCTTGGCCTATAAAGAAAACTTCTACGACCCTGAATGGAAGCATTTCTAATTTATCGAACAACAAAAGCAATTTTGTAACAGTTGTAGCATCGTGTGACGCCGAGCATACCTCGCGGACCCGCGCCCGCGCCCGTGTCCGCGTTCGTGCCCGCGCATGCCTCCGCATCCGCTCGCGTGTTCGTGTAGATGTCTAATCTTGAACCACCTTAGCCACAAAACTAAGTTTAACCTACTTCGCGGTGTAACGACGGCCTTTTGAACATTCCTGATAAAAATGTTTGTAAAAATACTTAATTAGATTTTAATTGTAAACTTCCTTGTAGCTTGGTGTTGCTGTTTTTGCTCACCTTTAGCTGTGCCTCTAGCAATGTTTAACATTTGAAATTTGAGCTTTGACGTTTGATATACTTACCTATACATCACTTTAGCTATAGTACCTATTACCTAAACATAAATTTATACGAATATAGAAGTTTATTATTAAAGGAGAGCACAGTTCCGGAACTACTAACCCACATGTAATTATTAATTCAAACAGTAATGTTGTTAGCCAGCCATTAGGTAAGTGAAACCTACTGAAATCTGGGCTATGTGTTTGATAACTAAATATAACAAAATGTTATGTTAAATTTTATTACGAAGTTTTAGTCTATGTTGATGTTGTTTATTTCGCATTATGAACATTCGGCTTGGATAAGTTATCACGAGTTTTTGATATTTCGTCATGGCTGAACGAATACAACGGCTTATACTCGTATGTCACGCAGATTTATGAAGTGATATTTAAATGTTGAGCCCGATCGCTCAATATGGTGGAATCTTAAAGGAAACGTAGTCAAATCGACACCGGTACGGGTGTAGCGCTTGCCGGGATTCTCACGATTTATGAGGCAATATGTTTAACGTCTACTACGGGAACCCTCTCTGAACATAACGGGGCTGTTACGTAAACAGATTGCTCGCGAGTGGTGGGCCGACGCTCCAGATATCGGCCTACGAACGAGTCCTACACTTACAACTTTTCTACCAAATCGACGACGACATTTCGCTCTTTGTAAAGCTTCCTGCATACGAATAGCTAGCTATGGCGACAATTCGAGGATAATATCAGAAAACTGCGCTTTGTAGAGAGATCTTTCTTACTGTTAAATTCGACTTGTAACCGCTAAGGTTTGTTTCAAGAGAAATTTAGCTTTGATCGCAGTTTAATGGTTGTTACACCTCGATAACTATTAAGGGCGAATTTCACCAATGAAACTGAACGCGATCAGCACATCTAAACCAAGTTCAAGAGCTGTCAGTGTCAAAATTCCAAAGAAAATAATGACACTGACAGCTCTTAAACGTAGTTTTATGTGCTGATCGCGTTCAGTTTCATTGGTGAAATTGGCACTTAGAATGTAGGTATGTTCGTTTTATATGGCCCTTCTTCATACTTCACAACCATATTTGCTTTGGCTTCACAGATACAACATATTTATTTTACGGATCGGATTTCCATTACTGTTAGGAAAACTCTATTTCCACCAGAAAACTTGGAAGGCTGTTGATTGATTCATGAGTTTATATCACTCTAATTTATTCTCCTAGTCACCAGGGAAAAAATGGTCGTGAAAATTGTTCAGCAGTAAAACGTAAGAAACAGAATAATTTTATTGGCCGCGTGTACGTTTCATTCCCCTTGACATTTGGATCTAAACTCGTCTGTGTAAGTCGCATTTTACGAGTTCGAGTATAAAGTGATTTTTTAAATTTCGTTTTTATTGTTTACGATCAACGTTAAAAAATAAGAAAAGAATATTAGCCCCTGTATATGACACTCTTGTTCATGATGCTATAAACTGCTTTGTTAAAGTATAGGTTGTTTTTCATTTTGTAAAGATCATCACTTTAGCTGCTGCGATAACTTCGACTTTTACAAGTTTATTAATCAGCAAAACTTTGACCATTACCTACAGACTTCATAAAATAATACTTTTTTACAGTATTTTAAATATCACTAAATTATGTATTATTTATTTTTAATACAAACTTATCACAACTAACTATTCACAATTAATTAACCACAGAAACTAACTAAGCTAACTATACAAATAAATAAATAAAAAAGAGGGAAAAGAATCATAGGGCATCAAAGAATTCGTCCGCATCGCAGTCAACAGGAAAAGTGCCCAAAAGGCTGGCAGCATTGCCACCAGCCCTCTGGTCACACGAAGAGTCGACCAACCGCTTGGCGATATCTCGAAAACCAAATGGGCACTCATAATATAGGTATATTTAAATACTGTTGTGTGGAAACGGATAAGGCACCGAAACAAAAGTGTAGTTAAATGACCGTAGGTACTCTACAAATAATTTTCGACACGCTCTACCAACGTTGTGATGTCTCAGTTATTCACATTCTAAGTAGGTATGTGAATTCATGTTTTTTTTTATGTATCTTACTAATTAGTGGGTTTTCCAACTTAATTCAGGAAATATGGTGATTAAAATTAACATAACATAACATCACGCCTTGTTTCCCCGAAGGGTAGGCAGAGGTGGCACCTTGATTAAAATTAATCAAGATAAAATGTAGCAAAATAAAAGAAAACAGCGAAAAATAATGCTTGGGTACAATGTATTAAATTGTGCGGGCATTTCTGTACCAGCTACATGTATGTGTGGAAATATCATATCGGATGAAGAACACAAAAAAGACAAACTTTCTATATAAAACAAGTTAGAGAGGTTTACTTGCGCCATTTTAGTATTAGTTCTCTGCGAAGCCCAAAGTAATGTTCAATCCATCATTGCAAGTGGCATTGGGGTGGACCCAGTATGCATAAGTAAATTATTATCGATCCTGTAGTGGACTAAAGTAATGACGGTCGAGGAGCGCGGCGCGCGGCGGCTGAAAGACCTTAAAAGGCAACAATTGCGTGACGTCGGAAGATTCTTAATTTTGATTAGGGCCTTGCGTGAACGTGGCGCTCGCGGTGTTCATCAAATGATTTAGCCACCGCTGATGTTTACTTTACAGCTTTATTGACTGTATGCCAAGTTATTTGAAAAAAAGTACCTTGCCCATACGCGAGGCATAGTCATAGTATAGGCACCGTCAACAATAAAAATCAAAAGTTTATTGCTTTCTCCCTTTCCAAAGTCATTCATGCTAATCGAACGCTCCCGCCTCGAAAAAGTTAAGGGACAATAAATAAAACCATGAACAATTGTCAATAAACAATTGAGTTAGCGCCGTAGAAAAAATAAGCAATCAGAAGTCTATTTTCAACGCTATACCATTTTATTCAGCAATTGTAAAGCAATACACTTTAAAAATAAAAGCGAGTGTTCAAACATGAATCGGCTTGGCGAGGCAATAAATTGCGGCACGGGGCAAAACTCGCCGTTAAATATACTCTTTTAAAGTTCAACTTAACATTTGCGACGCCAGTTTTATCGTCTAAAATAAACATTTAAAATACGTAGTTTTGTTATGTGCATGTGATATACATTTCCCTAAAGGACTAAACATGAAGAGAACGCCACTTTGCACATTTGTATTGCACTTTTCGTTTTCAAACAGTTACATGCGTTTTTATTTTGATGTTAAACGGCTTTTGTTATGTTTATAAGGTATCGCATAGGCACAAAGAAGCTATAATGTTATGAAAAATGCCACATAGAAGACCCACAGTAAGTATAGTACGAGAGGTACCTCCGTCACCGAGTTTTGAAGGTTTTAGGTAATCGATTACCACGTTGGTCTAATGGTCGCTAGCGTTACTGCCGAGGACGACGTCCGGGGTTTGATCCCATGTCGGGCAAAGTGTTATTGGATTTTTTTTTTTAACCAGGAATTTCTCAGTAGCAACCCGGAGTCTGGATTTGTGCCCTGTTTGTGGCAATAGGCTCGCCCCCTATTACGTGGGATTTAAACATAACTGGCGAAACGTGGGTGTACTACAGGTACACCTCTGCCTAACCCTTTGGGGATTACAGGCGTAATGTTATGTTTATGGTCTAGGTAAAAATAAAAAGTTCATTGAAGCAAGGCATTTTTTACGTTAACTGATAAAATTGTTTTTTTCTGTTAATGTTTATCCGAAACTTTCTTTCCTCAAACTCGACAAGGAAGGAAGGAAGGAAAACTGGGTTATTCTTATAAGGTATACGAAAACAACAATACAAATTATCTACCACCATTATAAAATTCTGACAGAGCTTTCCTTTTACACCAATGCGATAGAGAAAACAGGAATTCCCCTTTTATGTACAAGCTTTTATTCCCAGCAACACGTAGATTTTAAGTTCTCGTAAAATTATTAATCCGTTGAGACGGAACAACAAAAAGAAATAATAATTCATTCTGCTCGCGGTCCCCACGGGGATTACGAAACGGGATAAAAAGTGGCCTCTTTTGCCATTTAAGCCTTCTATGTCCAAAGTTCCATCCGTTCCAGCCGTATGATTGACTGATACCGACATGATTATTATATTGGCGTTAAAATATTAAAGGGTGGCCGCGTGTGGTATTTTAAATAATGTGTGCGTTAATATAATGAATGTGTGACATGTGCATTAAAACAAGTGCTCTATTAATTGTGTTTACTGCCATAACACTTTGTTTTGTTGAAAAACTTTGTGGAAATAATACTGCAATTGGAAAATTAATTTTACATAATTAGGTTTTGAATACATTTTATATAGGTATGTACTAGGGTTTGGTAGAGGCGTAATGGCACTGATTACGATTTCTTTGCTCATGATTTGACGAAAAAGATGTGTTGGAATAGTAGATTGTTATACAAGGGTCGAAAATAATTAATTCCAGGAATTTGTGACTTTCACCCGTGTTAAACACTCTACTTTTCATTTCGAATATAAGGAAAATAAAAAAAAAAGAATTTCTTAAATATTTTATTTTCTTGTTTGCTCGTCACTTCATAAAATCAATGTATGTATTCAAATATCTTTTCTTTGAAATTTCTGGCAAAAGATTTTGGATTACTGTATTTGCGAATCTGGGGTCAACATTTCAGAATTGCTTGAACTCATTTTTAATCAAATATTAGTCAAAACTCAGATTTTGAATTTCAGTACAGCTTACAGAGTTAGTATTCCGTCAAATTATAATAGTCTTACGAGTAGTTAAAATTTTAAATATGGAACACACCGTTTCACCGCCGCGGGCCGTCTCGCTTAATAGGTATTGTTTTTTAAATTCACACTGGCTGTTACACTCACAAGACCGCAGACTACCTAACCAAATTTAGTTCTATATTCAAAATTCATTCCCGCCTCAGGGAGGGAAGCAATTACTTTAAATCTTTCCCGCCCAAGGGTGGTAAGCAGCGTTTTCCACCCGCTACTCAGATTAAACAAACACTACTTTCCGAGTATGAGAAATGAAAAGTATTTTTCACTCCTCTTGCTCAAAAAGTCCGTCATTTTAGCGTACCAGAGCGGGGCTAAAATAGAATATCATCCTCTAGACTCTAGGGGAAAAAGTTTTTTTTTATGTCTGTTACCAACGACAACGGGCCTACAAAAACGAAAAAATCATTATTCTTAAGGTGAATCTGCAGCTGTAGCTGTAATAATGATTTTAATTATGTAAATACATATCTGTTATAGTCGCGAATCATTTTTAACCGACTTCCAAAAAAGAGGAGGTTCTCAATTCAGCATGTTTGTTTGTTTTTTTTTTTTGTATTTTTGTTACTCGATTACTCTGTTAATTATGGACCATTTTGATTTTTTTTTTTGTTTGAAAGGGTACTCCTGAGGTGGTCTCATTGCCACCAAATCAGAATCAGATGATCCCATGGAAATTGAGGGAAACCCTCAAATTTTATAGGCAAACCCATAGCGATTTGGGTATTTTTTATAGTAACTCGTGCATTTGCTCTCGGAAGACACCATTTGGTGAAGTGGAACTGATGATGTAAAAGGTGATGATCAGTTATCATTAGGCTATTGTAACTTAGATAAATTCAAAACTGACCCACTAAAAAGTGAAAAATAAAAAACTCTACAAAAAAATAACTTTAATTTCGGAAGTCGGTGGCAAAAAACTCAAATACAGATCCAAAGACACCGACTTCCGAAATTAAAGTTATTTTTCACTTTGTAGTGTTATTTTTGGTAGTCGGTTCTTATTTTTTTGTGGTTAAGATACAACCTGACACTGACCTGCAAATAGCAAAATAACGTAAGAAAATTTTAATTTTGCGGTCTACAGCTGCGGATCCACCTTAAGTAGAATAATCATGATTAAAGACTCGACGACTTATATTATTATTATTTCATAAAAAAAGAAAAACATTTTATTTTTGAAAATGGAACGAAAAGCGGCGATATCTTTGGTAGAATGTGATTACGTGTGGCGCGAAATCTTTAGAATTTTTCTCTAATTAATACAAATTAAATTGGTGACCATAATTTATTTTACAACAGTGAAAATGTCATCATCTAGTGAGAATCCATTCTCACTAGATGATGACATTTTCACTGGCCCTAATTTGCAGATGGAAGAGAAAGGAAAATAAATAATTTTCAATCTGTTGCCGTCACAAAGCATTTTTTTTTAACGTTGTCCCACACTAGGAATTTCTCCTGTATCGTGGGTGTGTTTACAAAAAATTTAAACTCACATACACAAACAGCCAGACCCGGAACAACTACTTGTAGGTCATAAAAATATTTGTTCCGTGCGGGACTCGAACCCGCGACACGCAGCGCAGCGGTCAAAAAAAAAATACTTACGAAAATTTTATGAAGTGGAGGACAGAAAAACGAGTGGATTCGCTTACGGAAGGAGTTTTTCTTACGTATTTTGATGAATTTTCCAAAAAATATTAAAGTTCAACCCTTTGGAGCACATATTCAATGTTACGAACAACTATTATACAGACAAGACATAATGTCAATAATATAAAGAAATATGTAAATTTGACGGTTTTTCTCAAGAAATTATCCACCGGCTACAAGGCCAAAAAGTCCAAAGTTTTCACGAGGAAAGATCGAGAATTTCGTAAATAACGCACCAAATGAAAAATACTTGGCAACAAAGGTAGTTATCTACTTACATTTGTAAAGGTTTTTCGATTATTTTCATCAAACTAAATAGGTAGGTACCAGCCAAAATACAGTTTTAACCTCTTTTATCTGTACTGTGGTTTTAACACACTTATTTTTGTTTTACAGGTTGCTTTAGTTTTTGGTATCAGCGGTGCGTGCAGAGGGATAGAACTGGCAAACATTACAGTGGAAGATGTCGAAACTGATACCCATATTCAAGCCTCATCCAAAAATAAATTTAGCAACATGCCAAAAGCGATAACGCATCAATATTCTCCCAACTAGCCCACGACCGTCGACATCAAGGGATGAGTCAACTCAGCTGATTCTCTATTCCGAACATTCGAACGAGGGCCCGTCAAACCTGAAACTCCTTGTATCTCCAACGTTTACCCCATATAGACAACTCAATATTCTTCTTCACAGAGGACTGAAATTAAGTTGCCGGGAAAAAACATCTCTTTAAATGTCCAGAATTGTACAAATTGTACATTTAATTTTTAATAAAATAAACTATTTAATATTGTATTGGAAAAATTTGAATAATTTACTATTTGAATTTGAAGTGGAGAAATTCATGAGTATTAGAATCAGTATAACAATATTACTTCTATTTTAATTCTGTGTCTAATTAGCTCTTAATTAGGTAGGAATAGGAAAAAAAATTGAAATGTAATAAAATGAATGACAATTAGTTGACCATTGTTTCATTATTATCCGTGTTACGTGTGCGGGAAAATAAGCAGCTGATGAAAAGAGCAGAATGGAAAAAACCTCCTATGTATTTGTTGATATAATTAGGTATGTTTTAAGATAGCATGACATAGATAGTCTGGAAATAACTAAGTGTACTTTAATAATTTTAATAATAAAATACCATTGGTAAATCACATCTATGTCTTCTATACATATTATTTATTTATTTGGTTCACCAACAATTGTTTACACTAATATCTTGATAAAAATAACGTCTTAAAAACTTTGAACAGTGTAACAATTACTTAAAGGTAAACACCACATGAACTAAAATTATGCTAATTTGTAAACCTAGGTACATGTACAGTTTACAAGCAAACTTTAAACTAAAAAAAATATGTAGCCTAAATATTATATAATATATATATTATAAATTAGAGCTTCTCATGTCTCTCTGTGTGAGCGCGTCGTTCTTTTAAACGACGCAACAGATTTTGATACAGTTTTAACCACCATTAAAAAAAAATATCGGAATTTTTATGTGTAGGTATAATTAAATTTATTGTGATCAGATATGATATGCTGTCTCTTAAGATACAGGTCAGAGGTCACCCTAGTTTAAGAGCAGGGCTCACCCAATTTATGTACAGACCTTGTGGTTACAGCATAACTATGTAGTACCGGTTTTTACTCTTATGCCAACCAGTTGTAATCCATCTTTTACCTAATTTCATCAATAAACTGAATATTATTATTTTATGTGAACCTGACATTGTGAGTTGAAGTCATCTATTCAAGTTCGATTCAATAAAGGGTAAACTTAAAGTTAATTAGGTACCTTTCGGTTTATAGGGCAGGATACCATCTGGGAATTTCGTCAAAATCTTCACTGATACTGGACTTTTCATTTATCATTATTAACAGTGTTTTCAAATTATTTGGTTTTATTTCTGAAGAAAATTCATGAAATTGCTGAATATGAAATATGTTTGAGAATTTACTAGATAGTTAAAAGATGCAACAGTTGCAAGAACAACCCGTAATCACAGAGTAGTAGGTACTAGTAGTACCTTGTACCTACTCGTTATCATAAAATAACTACAGTGTGAGTTTTGATAATGTGCCCATATTGTAATGAGGGAAACTAAGCTTAATTTTATCGACGGATTTATAAAAAAAAAAAACAAAAAAAAGGGTCTCTACCGGCTAAAGTAAAGTACATAGCCGAGTGCAAGAACTTTTTTTAACAGTTGATAGGAAACGTTGTGATTAACTTATTCACATGGTATTTTTACTTTTAGAAAGCTGATACGATGGAAAATAATTAAAAGTAATAAAAAAGGGTAGCTTTATTGAAATATTTTATAATTATTGTAAAAATTTAGGAAATAATATCATATTTTTGTTATAAAATCACCCCAGTTCTCAATTGTTGAGTTCAAGTTCAAGAGTTGTTTCTTAAGTTTTTATTTTATGTTAATATTGAGTTTGTTTCATCGTGATAGATCTTTTAGTTTAAAAGTTAAACTGATTTGTTTACACAAGGGTCACAGCAGCGAACAAGAATTAAAAAAATACAATTATAATTTTCATTTCTGTTTTCTGAAAAGTCTTTTGAGTACAGAAGAAAGAACAATATAATAAATATATTATATTTTAGAATCATATCATAATATACCAATATTACTTATTAATGGCCATGTACACGCCCCCCGGCTCCGCACAGTTTGTTCACAAAACATCGGGAGATTTCTTTGTTAATATAAAGAAATCTTAATGTTTGTGAAGTCGGGATTTGTTTTGTGTAATCACACAAAACAAAGTTATTAAACAAGTTTAATATTTATGTATTATACACGGTTTGGAAAAAAGTTAGGTGTTTTATCCCGAATACGAACGTTTCATTTACCATTTGTAGAATTTTGTAAGAAATTAGTTCCCGTGGAACTCCTATCCCCTACCCATAAGCTAATTTTGCCAGTACAGGCTTATAACGGATGGAGGGTCTCCAATGCTAAGCTTCGAAGATTACGGTATTGGCATGGTACTGGTACGGTACATACGTACAAACACGAGCTTCATACAAAGCGATCGGTAAGTAATAGGAACCGGATCTGAAACCTTTTGACTTAGTCATTTAGTGCACATTTCCCAGTTACTTAATGAGTAAGCGTTGACGTAATCGAGATACGCTCTGCATATCAAGGTTGAATCGAGTCAATTTCAACGCGAGCCAAGTTTGACAAGTCAAAGGCCAAATTGAAGAGTAATTGTTCAAACTTTGGGCTTATTAGTAGAAGCGACTGATATACGTAGCTACAGTCGCCAGCACATCAGGATAAACCAAACTGTCAAATTTCTCCAAATGATTTTAAACCTTAAAATATTGACAATTAAGTTCAAAATCGAATAAGAATATTTGCCAGTTTGTGGTAACTTCATATGCTGGCGACTGTACTTGGTTCCTGTGTCACCTGATTCTAGTGTCAAAAAGCGATAGTTGATGCGCATGCAAAAATTTGAATAGGTATGTACATACGTATCTATTAAAAATGTTGAGTCTTACATCTTTTTCAAATGAGCTGCGTCACAATTAGTTGCGTATTTTACCAGATTACCATCCCTATTCGGTAAGTCATTTTTGTAAGTCTATTTGAAAACTGTATCACAGACACCAAAGTCAGCGAGTGAAAAAAATACAAAGTAGAAGTCAACAAACTTTTGGTTTAGGTGGAGTTAACAAAACAAAAAGAAGTTGGAAATATCATCATACTTAATGCTCTGGAGAGTTGCTAGCTACTGTAGAAATAACACTTTATGTCAAATCCTCAGGTAACAAGCTGACAGACAGATTTTTCGCGTGCAATATACAAGGAATTGAGTCCCCGAGGTCTCTACGTTTATCGCTTACGTCTAGCTATATTTTAAGGTATAAGGAATACGGCCACGAATATTACCCACGGCGAGGAAAACCATAAAAAGGGTAGTTAGATAAATAGATTGTTAGACGCGCGGGGGGCGCACGCGTCTAAACTACCCTTTAATAGAGAAAGATGTTCACAGAAATCAACAGTTACTTTTATAGTCTTACCCGTGACTGGGATACTAAATAAAAAAATGACAACAACGCCATGTTGGCACATATCGCAGGTCCCGCAAGTTTATTGGCACTTACCTTAATTTTCCCCCTCACAGGGACGCTTGAACCCTCACGATGAGCCAGACCCAGTTTTTAATACGTATATATATTAAAACATGCAAGTTGAATAAAATTATACGTCGTCTGTAATTATATGTACCTACCTACATATACCTTAATAATTTTTGGGGTTCCGTACCTCAAAAGGATAAAACGGAACCCTTATAGGATCACAGACAGAGAGACACACGAGTGATCACTCGTGTGTCTGCAGTGCTATTCTGTAAAAATCTCAACGTGAAATATTGCGTGGTGTGAGCTGTCAGTGTCATCTCACTGATGCCAAGCCTGCTGATGCCAAGCATTACATTTTTGTAAATAATCATCATAATCGAGATTTAAATAATATTTTTTTATGCTAATTCTGTTGAGCATTTTATATTATTTCAAAGCTAGTATATAAGTGTCTAAACATTACTAATTAAGAGGTTTTTAAATAAAATAGCAAAACAGAGATCAGTCAGAAACTTAATTTTGTTTTTTTATATTTTGTTTCCTAGACTAGTCCTTAGACATTACTATGTTCAGACACTTAAATACTATCTTTGAAATAATATAAGAAAATCAACTGAATTAGCATAAAAAAATATTATTAAAATCTTGATTATGATTGTAAATGTAATACTTGGTCCACCCCTAGTATCAGCTGTGCTATTCTGAAACCATCTCACAGTGGAAACTTAGATGAAGTGAGCGTGGAGTGAACTGTCAGTGTCATGCCACCTGATGCTAGCGATGGACCAAAGATTTCATTAACAATCATAATCGAGATTTTGAACAGAAACTCAATTTAGTTTTTTACATTAAATTGAGTTTCACAAAATTTCTGTTTTGCTATTTTATTTAAAATAGTAATCTTTTAAATAATATAAAATGATAAATAGAATTAGCATAAAAATATTATTAAAATCTATATTATGATTGTAAATGCAATCCTTGGTCAATCCCTAGCATCAGTGGAATGACGCGACAGCTCACTCCACGTAAGAATTCACGGTGAGATTTTTACAGAATCGACATGCTGTTTGTCTGTCTGTCCGTCTGTCACTGCTGATTTGGTCTGAATCTACGGGACCGATTAAGTTGCAATTTGGTACACATATATTTCTGTGACCCAAACATACGTGTATCGTAAATAAATGTATTTTGAATATGAGGGTAACTTTTGGGGGAAAATTAGAAAATATAATAAAAAGTTGACATATAAAATGAAAGAGCTTATTGTGAGGACCTCAATTAAAAAATATTTTTTTTGTTACAATAAAAAAAAAAACATTTTAAAGTTATTTAAGAAAATGTATGAAAATTAACCATTTTGGCCATCATTGACCGCTTATCTCCGAAACTACTTACAGAAAATATTTTTTTTACTTATAGATCACAGGAAAAATTATAAGAAGTCTATGGTGTTAAAATAACATGATAAATCTCTCAATATTGTGCGTTCAAACTTACATTTGCAGTTGGAATGCATGGGAGAGCAAGTTTATCAACTACAATGATAAGTTTATTCTTGGGAAATTATCTTGGGATAAAAAACATGGTAGATAACATAATTATTCATTGTACGGAACCATCACCACGCGAGTTCAACTCTCACTTGTCCGGTTTTTTTAGGGCCTTACGACAAGGACGAAGTCATTAAACCTTGCTTTTGGATCATCTTGAAACTATTTCAAATGAATTGAATTGTCTCGGGAAAGCTTTAAAGAATTAGGTTCATATTTTGCTAACAGCCTATCTGAAGTTTCAATTCTGAGACCTAGGGTGAATTTCACCAATGAAACTGAACGCGATCAGCACATCTAAACAGAGTTCAAGACCTGTCAGTGTGAATATTCCAAAGAAAATTATTACACTGACAGCTCTTAAACGTAGTTTATGTGTTGATCGCGTTCAGTTTCATTGGTGAAATTGGCACTAAGAGGTATAACACAGATTTCTATTTTATTAAACCAGATCATAAAATCTTAAAGAAGATATTAGGCAGTAAGCTTACCCTCGCTTTTGTACCTAATCCCCGGTCGTCTCACCGTATGCTGCAATCTGCTGAAATTTGACGAGAAGGAGGACATTGGCCGTTTTAAAAGACGGTGAATTGAGAAAATCCGCTTTGATCACTTCTGATTGTCTCATTTTGTATGATTGGGAGTTAGTCCTTTATTGGAACTTTATGTTTGAAGTGCGCGTTTTAACGTGGGTACGTCGGGTATGTTGACAATGGAGCGACATTATAATTCCGAATATTTTTCGGGCCTACGTAGAACTCTCTGTAAGAGAAAATGCGGATATAACGTTCCTGGGTATCCATAAAAGAAATATTTCCCCTCACAGTTATTTGAGAGAGCAAAGCGGAGCGCAAAGCGAGCAAAATTATACTTTATTGAGTAGGTATGTTCACGCAACTTGTATATAATATTCGTGTGGACTACGAAAGGCACCACAACAATGTGCTGCAAAGTACCTTCCTAGGTACTTTGGAATAAATAATTAGTTGATATTTTTAAGGAAGAAACCTTGCTACAGCATGAAAATTAAACTCCTATTGGATTATTTAGATTCTAAGTAGTTAAGAAACAATAAGGCGCCGCGGCTCATTTTATTATCGATTAGCTCAGGCGCGGCACTTGGTCATTATATACAGACGACTACACATCAAGCTATACATTTACTTATACAGTATACGCTGACCTCTCATTGTACGGAAATCCTATACAATGCGAGATCAACTAATACTGGAAAACTATAGCTTGATGTGTAACCGTGTGTACAATTAGGTACAGATTTAGATTTGTTGTCTGTGTTGATGACCTTATGAAATACGTTAATTATTTTAAAGTTTTAGTCATTTCAGTCACGGGATAACCTTTAATGGTGAAGTGGTATAATATCATAATTATCAATATTATCAATGTAATTTTTTGAATTAGTCTTAATTTAAGTTACTCGTCAAGATCTTGTTACCTGTCCCGTAAAAGAAATATTTGCCATCTTTACTGTTCTGTCCACCCTAACTTACGACGGCTTACTTATAATAATTATTTTATAACCCAGCTTTACCGCTTACGTCCCTAATCCGTGGAGTAAGCCTACAATCCAAAAGGGGAATCAGTATAATATTATACATCTACTGTCCGCCTATGATATGGGGAGCCGATCAATTTAATCGGGTACGATTATAAATTCAATAACAGTATAAATCTGAATTTAAAAGTAGAAGGTAGTGTTCAATTATCACCCACCTAGACGTTTTCAGTCTAAAGAGAAGCAGCTGAATTTCAGTATTTTTTTCGCAGGAGGACCATTTGACCACCACTCCCATGCTTTGAACCCCTCCAGTGCATTAAATGTTAGTAAAATAAAACTTGATAGTTCAGGTTCCTATTATAATCAGTCTAAATAAGCTTTTCAGTCGATTGTTACATCTTTTGCTGAAATAATGATATTTTTTGATACCATGAAGTTGTTTTTCTACTTATTTATTTATTTATTTTGTTAGGGCAAACAAACAATCGTACGTTATATATTACATCTAAGATTACATTGGAAGTGGGTAAATGTACAATCAACGACGTTTCTACAGATTACCTAGTTTAATGATATAGTGAAGACACAATATTCAAGTTAAAAAACACAAAGAAGAAGACAGAGAAAAAAGAGGATGCACTTATCTCAAACTAAAACAAATAAGTAGCACTTATAATTACTACGAAAACAAACAAAAAGAAAGGACACTACACATCACGCAAATGCAGACAATCCACTAAATACTTTTTAAATTTAAAGCGAATAATTAAGTATATCCAAATTCACAAAATATGTGTTATAGATTTTGGCTAGTCTATGGAGAGGCGCCGTGACACCCGCATTGGTACGACAGTGTGTCGTGGCATAAAGCGGGTAAACGCGTGCCTCTCGTCGAATAACTTACTTCTTCTTATTAGCGGGTCGATGGCAATTTAAATGGACTAGGCCCAGAATTCAGCTACGGGTTTGGCACCCATTACTAGTGCCCATCAATTCCTGTAACGTGCAGCTGACAGGACATGCAGGATACTAAGTCTCCCATGTTTGTGGAACAGCTCCACATTACACTCCAAGGCGACGTCGTCTACGAATCTCCACCTGAACAGGTTTCCTTGCTTCAGCCAACCTAAGTCCGGAGTCCGGAGTCTATTTAAAGACTTTCAGGTTAGCCAGGCAACTCATGTCCAGGCGGGAAATCTTCAGTAGGTGGAACGAAAGGGTAAGGAAGTCTTTCTTTTGATCGCTTGCCAGTAGTGGGACACATTTTAAAACCTGTTTCGGCGTTACAGCCTTTATGGGACAAGAATGTTGTCATTCAAAGTTATAGCATTTGTACCGGAGCGCGGAGTCGGTTTTAGGCAACCAGTGATGATCCGACAAGTTACATTCAAAGCTGTATCCACTAACTTTGCATGGGCAGAACGACTCGACACGAAGTTGTTATCCATTAGTGATACAGAACGTTAATATATTAATATAAGTTTTCTATACAAGCTAACCCTACGGAGCTTTTGTGGTGTTTCGCTTTTAAGCACATTAAATCGGAAAACGCATTGCCTGGTAATTGGAGCGATGTCAGCCCCTCACCTAGTGAGCATTGATCCTTAAGTTCCCCAGTATAAACTTATTATGTACCCGTCTTGTGTTACTATGGTCTAAATAAACTTTGACTTTGAATGTGATTAGATTTTCGAGGTTTGATTTGATTTTGTTCGCTATTTCACGATTATTCGTGTTTAGCTGCGGACTGCTCTCTGACTTTTAATTAAAATTGATGAATTTGTTCGACGTGTAGGTAAACTTAATTTCACTTGTAAGTATGTGGTGTTTCCAGCTAGTTAAGTTTTGTTGATCTCCAACAAAGGATACACATATACAATATAAGTCACAATAATAATAAAGTTTCTTGTACGTGTGCTCCTTCAATTACAGGAGAACACAGCATGCACAAATAACTAGGTTTAAACAGGATAGAAATAAAATAGATAAAATTAATGATGAAACTTGAGGAAATAAAATAAAATTAACATGTCACGATTGAGCATTCATATTACAATTGTTTGGTATAAAGCCTTGGATACACTAAGGGACAAATGGAGCAACATGTTGTGGAACATGGCCCTCAACAATTACGTGAAGTGTCCCGAGACAATTGTCGCAGAACAATTTGCCTGCCACACTAGTCAGTGCTCATAGAAATGTCGCCCGAGGAGGCTGTGGCTATTAGTGCTGCATACATAGTAATTATATCGAGTGTGTTGAAACGTAAGAGAAATAGAAGATGGTGGATGCGGAATTTCTTACTATAACGAGAAAGAAGAGTTAATATTCTAAGTGATCTCCGAATGTCTGACGGATCGTTTGTGAATTTTACTCGAATGTCATCATCTGATTTTGAAACCTTATTGCAAATGATATTATAAGAACTTCCATAGCCAAACAGGATACAATACTGCAGAACGCGATTAGTTCTCATATCAGACTTGCCATTACATTGAGGTACTTGTCGACTGGAGATTCTTATGCATCCTTGTCGTACACTAGTGTCAAAACATCTGATACGTAAAATAGTACCAGAAATTTTCTTTATTTTATTTCGATAACCACGTGTGAAGTATCCCACAACAATCCACGACTTTCGTAAAGCTCCAGAAGTGACAGCACGGTATCATTTCCCTACACTTCAGACATATTAAGAGGCACGTTGCCTGCGCGACTACACTCGGTGACAAATGGCGCGAGGCGGGAGCAAGCAACATGCCCCGCCTCACGTACAATGTTGCGGGACACTATGCAACGTTGCAGCGTCACGTATATTGGGTGTTGCGCGTCATGTTGCGGGACAAAATGTTCCCTAGTGTATTCGGCGCTTAATAATAATTCTTACACATTTGTTAACTATTGGAAGAAAGAAACATAATAGCATACTTAGTTATTTTGCAGTGGTTAAATTATTTTTGTATTTTGTAATGGGGACAGTTAATTCATACCTACAAGTAGGTACCTATACCTACATGAAATCACAGGCTTTTGAGAGGCAGCAGAAACCATAGAATACCAAGTGCTTCGATTCTAACACACTTCTTTTACTTCATCAAGTTGCAAGTAGGTAGGTACCTACTACGCACTTGAACTTTTTAAAGGACATAACCAATAAGATCAATGTTTGATTTCTAGGTTGCCCCATCCCTCTATTATAATATAATTTACAAGGTTAGGTTTAAATAATCTTTATTTCTCATAAGAACATGATACAGTTCATTTATATGAGATTTAACTTTTAACATAAATAATCGTCGTCTAATGACGAAGCATGCAGATGTAAAATAACTAAAACTTTAACAACAACGTACGAGATCAACAGCAGGTTGATCAAATTACCTACGTTTTGATTTTAATAGACTCTCTATGCGAGTTGGTATATAACTGTAAGTGTAGAGAATGGAAATAAATAACCATAATAACACTTCTCTTCTGTATTTTTCATTCCATTATCAATGCCGATATTTATCGTGCTAACGAACATCTGTAATTAATAAAATCGATGGCATCTCATCACGGAAAGCGCCGCGCTGCGCTCGTATTCATTCAGGCCAGGTTAAAGCAGCTTCTCCAGACCGACCAACTTCCGTTCCGGTGAAATCCGATTTTATCGTAGCTGAGACAAATTCGGTTCACATATTTTTTACTGAGTGCACGGTGAATTATTCCGGCGGTGAGGAAAGCGGCGTGTCGTGTGATTCCGTCGTATCGACGCTCATTATCGGCAGGCGGGGCGCCGCCGCCGACGCGCTCAGCCGTGCCGCTATTACAATCGAATTCTACTTGACGACTCGTGATTCACGATCCAAATCCCACTGCGTATGATTCGATAATGCCTGTGTTTTGATTCACATCTTAAATACGCACATTTATGTTGTGACTGGGTTAGAAATGCGTCAATTTGTTAATTGTCCGGAAATCGCGAAAATCGCACCGATGAACTTGCTTGCATATACCTATCTAGGTATATCATATTGCACAATGTAGGTGGACGAAAACTTCAGCTTACAATTTATTTTTCTTACTAAACTTGAGTAGGTACCTAGCTGTAAACCATCGTCCTATTATAATAGAGGTCAATATTATTATCACTTGTTATACCAAATGGGTTTTATTAAACATCGAAACTACTCTGTTAATATGCATGCAAAGGAAATAAATTGGCCTAACCAAAAACAATATTATACTTAATCAAATTTATTTAAAAGAAAAAAAAAACCGTATTTAAAATATACATAATAATTTAATACCAAAACTAATCGTAACTCTGCGATGGATTCGCAGATTTAGGAGCCAACAGCCGGTCTGACTCGCCGCATTAGATGTTTCACATCAAAAAATAAAATTGTAGGTGATTGGCTTTTAAGTGAGTGTACAAGGTTATTGCAATAAATGAAAAGTAATCGTAAGTACAATTACCGCGACACAGGTCTGGTAAGGCGTCAATGTTGGTAACGGGAACTTCACGGCTGAAAGCGCTCTTATAACAGGTTGCTCAGTTCCGTGCGAGGCGAAGCATTAATCGTGTAACGTAGCGGGCATACATCACCTCCGTACTGAGTGTGACATCGCACACTCCAGTTCACGTAAATCACTCATTAGAACCATACTTAATGACTCATCCACGGGATGCTTTTCTAATGACAATTTAATAACGCTCATCGCTTAATTTCGCAGAGTAATCAAACTTTCAAGCGACGTGGCTCTTAAGGTAAGCTAGGGATAATAGACAGCACCTTTGTGGATTTGAATACATTAAGGGAACTGTTGTTTAGTGATTTATTATAAAGCCATTTTGAATATGGCTTATGATGTAGGTAGACGTTCGTTTTCATAAACGAGCAGTGACTTTAATACTACCGTTCATTAAATATTGATCGTAGAATAAAGAACTCAAGTAAATTGTTTTTACGAAACTTAGAAGCTTCGTTTTTCTTCCAATTAAAGAGAGACTACGACGTTATAGCTGTAATAGGTACACACCTAGAAATCGGAACATTTACAGTTGAAAACACTTGGTAATGAACGGTAGTTCAGAGTGCTACACACCAATGTGTCTGTGAAGGGTTATGGCAAAAGGCAACACGCCTTTGTCTTCTCAAAGTGTTACATTTGAGACGATGAACACGACACACGTTGTTCAGAATAAATTGATACTTACGTGTACCTGTTACATAGTTTTAGACGAAGATATTTCTTTGATCATTGCTGGATTGTAATTAAAAGTTTCTTAATAGAATCAAGTATTACAAATTAATAATGAAATTGCCATTGATGTAATGAATGTGGAGCCTAGTGTAGAGATAGTCTAAGGCAAGTTAGAATCGCGGGGGCCTTAATTGTATGTAGGTTTAAAGCTGATCTCGCATTGTATAGGTTTTCAGTTCAATGAGAGGTCAGCTTATACTAGAAGCTTATCCCTACGAATTTAAACTAAGTATGTGTATAGACGCAATACATTCAAACGGCTTTGCCATTATTCGTTCTTCAGTGTGGCTTTGGATATAATTATCATAAACATGGAAAATTGTAAAAATGGTGCAATTATTAGGTACTTGTCTCACCAATTGAAAAAAGATAAAATAGAGATATAAAAAATACGAGGTAATATAGAAATTTACAAACAAACAAATATACATACAAGATACGCGCGAAAAACATAACCCTTCCTTGGCAGTCGGGTAAAAAGAGGGAGAGATATAAAACGAGGCGCGTTTGACTGTAGACGATCTCTAACATAACGTCATTACATTCATAATGATTAAGAATGTCATGACATACTTACATACATAAACTCACGCCTTCTTCGCACGGGGTAGGCAGAAGCTACAAAACGGCAACTGCTACGACCTTACAAACTCTTTTTGCTTCGTTCACGTTCATACATCTGTACCCCAAGTGTAAGTTTGCAAGAGAGTAAACGTAACTATTTCGTTTGCGTTAAAATTTGACCGATCGATCATAATGCTAAGACTATAAGGGTGAGAATAAAAATCTTAACGCAAACGCGCTAGTTACGATTACTCTCTTGCAAACTTACACTTGGGGTACTGGTCATACACGCCCGCCGGTAATTACTACTGATTCATTATTTTAGCCCCCCATTTAACCAGGTACTATGTAAGATACGATAAATAATATCTACATCTGTCTAACAAATGCGTTCCGTAAAAAATATTAACACATTTTTTCAAAGCTTTTTTTTTATTTGCTTTTCCTTTGTATCGTTATGCAAAGATATACGACCTTTCGTGATAAATGCCTTACACTTCACTGGGTACAGTCGCGAAATCGGTTAAATGGTTTCAGAGTATTCGTAGTACCGAACCTTCGTTATGTAGTAGGGTATATCGAGTGTTTTCGTAGTTTTATCTACTTGTAATTTATTAGTTTCGCAGTTTTAATATTAAGGCCGTCTTGTAGTGCGGTGTGTAGCCGGCTGTAACTGGCCGGCCGTTGCAAGCTCTTGAACTGCTAGATTTAGTGTATATTTGCTCCATAGAAAAAAATATTAAGGAAATTATAAAATGTGTTCTCACCAAGTACTAAAAAACAATAAGGCCTATCTTTTGGTATAACTTTTACATGGTTTAACGAAGCAATCTCTTCAAGGTACACGTTTTAAATAGCGATTTAGTGTCATCTTTGTGATTTTTTTGTTATCGAGCCAATTAATTTAATTCATGTTTCTATCGTCACACAGTGCTTGATAATATGTTTAATTTTCTTAAAATATTTTCTTTTTGCGCAAAATTTATATTTTGCTAGATTTACAGAGGTTTAAAAAAGTTAAAAAGTACTGCAACCTCGCCTTAATTAATAAATTGATCAAAAGGAATTGACGATTGACCCAGTTTTGATTCAAGTAGGTACCTAGTATTCATCATAATCATCATTCAGCCGAAAGACGTCCAGTGGACACAGGCCTCCCCCAATTGGCCATAATCGCCACGCCGCGGCAGGCGGGTTGGCGATCGCAGTATGGTGTTAAAATGCATAGAGAACGCTGCTGCCCATTCTCTAGTAAGTCCCTTAGTCGCCTTTTACTACACCCACTGGAAGAAATAGGATGGTGCTATTCATTACGTCCGGTACCACACGGAGTATTAGAATTATAATTCTTATTTATTTAAAAAAATATGCTATAAACCGTAATCATTTCGAGGTTGGTAACCAAAAAATACCTATGTTTTTCTATCTGCAATTTCTCAGTATCGGCCCGGAGTCTGGATTTGTGTCCGTTTGATGGCAATAGGCTCGCCCCCTATTACATGGGACTTAAACATAACTGGCGTAATGTGGGTGCACTACAGGTACACCTCTGCCCAACCCTTCGGGGATTACAGGCGTGATATTATGTTAATATTTTCTGCAGCTATTTGAAGTAAGCTTCCCTCCATGTTCAAAGATTGACAGCACGGTTGGCGCAGTGGTTAAGCGATTAACTGCTGCGCTGCGTGTTGCGGGTTCGATTCCCGCACGGAACAAATATTTGTATGACCTACAAGTTGTTGTTCCGGGTCTGGTTGTTTGTGTATGTGAGTTTAAATGTTTGTAAGCGCACCCACGATACAGGAGAAATTCCTAGTGTGGGGCAACGTTATAAAAAAAAAAAAAAAAAGGTTGAACTGTAATAAGTAAAAGTCAAGCTGTATAGCCTTTTG
Organism: Tiliacea citrago; assembly: GCA_963921375.1. Lineage (NCBI taxonomy): Eukaryota > Metazoa > Arthropoda > Insecta > Lepidoptera > Noctuidae > Tiliacea > Tiliacea citrago. The sequence goes on from OY992787.1 coordinate 16,695,313, forward strand.
GCCTCGTACAGGACTTTATGTTTTTATTTTCATTTTTACTTTGTTTTTGTTCTATATGTTTCTATGAGTGCGTTTTAGTTTAGTTTAATTTGTGATCTGTGCGAGTCCCAATAAATGCTTTTTCTTTCTTTTCTTTATAGAATAGGTAGGTTAGTATGGAACCAAATGATCAATGTTTATTACTATATATATTATGTGTATTTAGGTATGTAACTGTGGGCTGTACGTACAGCATGTTGCATGTCGTCTTTTTCAGCTGAACGCATTTCTTGGAAGTACTTACACGAGCCACAAGCGATACGTGCAGAAGATAATTAGGGTTGTCATGGTATCACAGGAAATTCCGGGAAAATAATCATTATCCAACAACAAATAACGACCAAGAGACTGGATCGGGCATTTTTGGTTATTTTTTTACGAATTCCGGGAATGAGATTATGTGAACCCATTGGCGAATACAGGAAGATACTCGTTATAACGCTGGAATTGTTAGTAACGTAACACTGCGAATATTTTTTACGCTGTGTTTATATTCAATTTTGAGCGAGCTTTTCACCTTTTACTTTTTCTGTTTACAGAATTCAGGGTTTCTGTGTAGTTATTTATCAGGCAGGCTATTATATATAAATATGGATATTTTTACCGAAGTTACAGATTAATCGCATACAGCTGAAAAACTATTGGCACTAGTTGGGTAAGAAGACAGAAAGGATATTACGGTGGTTTTAATGTTACGAAGTCAAAGTCAAATTATTTATTTCAAATAGGCAAATAAAAGGCACTTTTGAACGTCAAAAACGAATAAGGTGATTATGATATACCTAGAGCTAACTAGAGTTGGGCCAGTCGGCTATCCGGCCATACTTATAGTCGGCAACTTGTCGTCAAAAAGCTTTAAAAAGTCGGTGTTAGACATAAGCAAAAAAATATTGAAATATTATAAAATATTTATTTAGATAATGTGCATAGATACATGAGATGTCACTTACAGAAGAAAAGAAACAAATAAAAGATGTAAAATCTTTCAAATAAGGAATAATAAAAAAACAAATATAATAAGAGGTTTTATATCTTCTTGTTGACTCTAACAGTCGGCTCTTTACTTTATTCATATTTAAATGCGTAAAAATAGGTTTTAGAGTTAATACGGTCTTTCTTTTTACTTTTAAATCAACCTTACAGTTTGTAGGTACTTAAAATAATCTAGGAAAAGGAACTCTTCCCTTTGGTAGTCAAAAAAAGAACGGAAATCTAGAAAAATATAACATTTTCTACAATTCTGAATAAAGAACATACCTGCGTTGTAAGCTATTTGTTCTACTAAGTTGTAAGTTTCGGTTTTGTACAAATCCGAACTCCACCGAAAGCAAAGATCGGCTTGACTCGGGTGTTTTTGCAACCGACTAGTTGGCCAGACGGTTAGTCGGCCAGTGGGCTATTCGGCCAAAGAGTCAGAACACATTATTTAGATTCTTAAAACCGGCCAAGTGCATGTTGGACCACGCACAATTAAAGGTTCCGTGGTTGGGATGAATTTATCCAAAGAGCAAACTTAAAATTGTAGTTGAAAGACATGTTCTCCAATACATTCCAACAGGAAATGTAAGTTTGTACGCACAATATGGAGAGTTTTACCATGTTATTTTAAGACCTTAGACTTCTTATAGGTTTTCCTGTAAGCTATAGATAAATAACTATTTTCTGTATTTTTTATTTATTGATTACTAATGTACGGAGAATTTACCAGTCAACCTTTGGGTGATGCAGAGACAAACAATGGTAGGTGGTGGTGACGAAACTTGTCAACTAAATATTTATTTAAATATAAGAATATGCGTATTCCATTAAAAACTATAAATATAATATATATACCTAATTATATATAAATATAAGATCAAATAAATACACGAATTTACTAAAACAAATACTTAAGACAAACAATGGTAAAACATTAGATACCGTTGGGACGATACTGCCAGCTTCTTACGAATGTGCTCGGGTACTTAAAATTTAAAGGATACATCTTTGGTTGCCATACTGATTTCCTTCCACAGAGAGATAGACTGACCGAAGAAGGAAGAGTGAATGAAGTCTGTGTGGTGAGTGGGACATTTGAGAAGACGATTCTGTGATGAACGTTGATTTATACTGTGCTTGGCGCAAATGTACTGAAACTGGGAGGCTTGATAACTTGAAAACAAGTGGTCAGCCCTTTGCTCATCATCATTTTGATTTTTATCTAATTTCTTAAATAATTTTAAAACAGTTTATTTTAAAATTATAAAAAACGTGAGACTCGAATCTCACAGTAAGCCCTTTCATTGAATGTATGTTCACATTTCGTAAAACTTTTGTTTTAAGTTTCTAATTTGTCCCCCAAAAGTGACCCCTATTCAGAATTCATTTATTTACGTTACACGTCTGTGTTTGGGTCACAGAAATTCGTATGTACCTAAACCAAATTTTAACTTAATCGCTCCATTAGATTCGGAGCAAATTGGCTGTAACAGACAAACAGACAGACACCCGAATAGACAGACACACGAAAGATCCTATAAGGTTTCCGTTTTTTCATTCGGACGAACGGAACCCTAAAAGTCCGTTTTTAGGGTTCCGTACCCAAAGGGTAAAACGGGAACCCTGCTATTACTAAGGCTCCGCTGTCCGTCTGTCTGTCTGTCACCAGGCTGTATCTCATGAACCGTGATAGTTAGACAGTTGTAATTTTCACAGATGATGTATTTCTGTTTCTAAAAAACAGAATAAGATAAATATTTATGGGGCTCCCATACAACAATTTTTTTTGCCGTTTTTATAGATGGTACGGAATCTTTGGTGCGCGAGTCCGACTCGCACTTGGCTGTTTTTTTTCAGTTTATCAAATCATCATCTGCCTAGCCTTTTCCCAACTCTGTTGGGGTCGGCTTCCAGTCTAACCGGATGCAGCTGAATACCAGTATTTTACATGGAGCCTATCTGACCTCCACAACCCAGTTACTGGGTAACACGATATCACTTGGTAAGACTGGTTGTGAGACGTTTGGGCTTCTGACGACCCGTAACAACTGTCAAAGATCTACAAATGACAGCCGGGACCAACGGCTTAACGTGCTTTCCGAAGCACGGAGGAATCTTGGTATGAACAGATGGTCACCCATCCATGGACCAACCGCAGCAAGCGTAGCTTAACCTGATCGATCGACCCGAACGGCAGTTATTATTTAGCCACAAGCTCCTCCATTATTTCAGTTTATCAAATATTCAGCTAAATTTTTATCGTTCTATTGGATTCATTGAATTCCGGGAATACAATAGAACAGCTTCCGGGAACTAGGTATATTTTATTGTCAGCACTCCTCATTTTTTGTAATAAAATGTTTTGTAACAATTCGTATGCATCATAATAATGTTGCTATCGATCGAAAGCTATTATCAAATTGTCAATATTGACTGCGTGGTTTCGTACGCCTGCATACGTAATATTGTCACTTAGGTGCAGTCCCAGATCACTTTAGATTCAATCAATCTGCCTAGCCTTTTCTCAAGTATGTTGGGGTAGGCTAAACGGATGCAGCTGAATACCAGTATTTTACATAGAGCGACTGCCTATCTGACCTCCATAACCCAGTTACTGGGTAACACGATAACCCTTGGTAAGACTGGTTGTCAGACTTTTGGGATCACTTTAGAATAAGAGACAATATTAGTGCTCTAAACGATGATAGCTGTGACATATCAAAGACAAGATCCCTTTTTTAGGGTTCTACTGTACCTCAAAATGAAAAAAACGGAACCCTTATAGGATCACTCGTGTGTCTGTCTGTCCGTCTGTCACAGCCGATTTGCTCCGAATCTACTGGACAGATTAAGTTGAAAGGTACACATATGAATTTCTGTGACCCAAACACGGACGTGTAACGTAAATATAATTATAAGTTTTGAATAGGGATGGGGTTCACTTTTGGAGGCAAAATTAGAAAAAAAAAAAAAAAAAGTTATGCAAACCGTATCGTGGGACATATCAAAGGACATGTTATTAGGATTTCAATTTTTTTTATCCTTTTAAAATAATTCGTTTTTGAATTATTAAAGAAAATAGATGAAAATTTACCATTATTCCCATATCTGCTGAGCCAAATTTTTTTTTTATACAGAGAGTAGTTAGAATTAACTTATAGATTACCTACAGGAAAACCTATGTGCAGTCTATGGTTTTAAAATAACATGGTAAATCACTAAATGTGGTGCGTACAAACTTACATATGCAGTTGGAATGTGTGGGGGAACATAATTGTTTTTCAACTACAATCTTAAGTTTGTTCTTGGGATAAATTCATCCCAACTACATAACCCTTCATTGTGCATGGTCCGAGGCGCACATGGCTGTTTGTCTCTGTCTGTTCTTTTTGAATTTTCTCTGTAATTACAAGGTGATTTTTTTAAATTGTAGGACCGACTGGTAACAATCTTTTCGCTTTTCAATTTTGATCATCACTCAGTCAATCAATGTCTTACTCCATCTGTCGTCATTTCCAGTGTTCGCTTGTCCTGTTCAGTTCTATTTCAGAAACAATTCAGCTAAATAAGTGAAAATTAATTATATAAATTAAAGCAGTTACCTACTGTTGTTTTCAAGTGTGTATATTTCACTTTAGTTGCTCAACTCGCTAGTGGCGCCGCTTGCCGCAACCGAAAAGTAATTAATTGTTTCAGTTACCACAGACAATGACACCGCCTGTGCTAACCTCTACCTCCTGACCTATCAGCTCATCTATTCTACTCTTAGTTTTAAATTACTTTGACTAATTTTGGTACTTAACTAGTAAATTAACGTATAGAAAGTAATAATAGTTACAAATACCTTAGGTTAGTAACACCTAGACACCTACGACCTAAATACTGCAGTCTTACCCTGAAGCTGAATACGAAAATGTTTTAAAGCTCGTACAGACTAGCGCGACAAGGGTCATGCTGCCTGTCGCGCCCGCGATATGCCACCAGTCTGCAAGAGCTTTAACGCTACATAGTTTTTAAAATGCTTGTACAATAAATAATACACGCGATAAGGCAGTATTATGTATTACACACTCTCATTATGTCTAAACCGACGGAAATATCAACACAATATCAGCACAATACTAGAAGGAAAATGTATTAAATCGTCTACATGAAACTTTTCTAATAATTGCATTCAAACAACTTGGCAAAGCGGCAATAAAGTGCGATGCGATGCGCAAGAATGAACACTGTAATAAATGTGGAGCGAACATCGAGCGGAAACGAAACGTCCATCGAGCCTCAATCCCTCTGCTCAACCGGATAAACAACAGGTAAGTATTCAGATTTTACTACGCTATAGATACCTCCCGTTATGGGTTGCCCGTTCACTCCCTGCTCGCCTCCGTTTCATTTATCTTTAGATCTCCGATTCTGTATCTACATCCGCTTTGCTTGACACTCAAAGCGGCCTAATTGCTCACTCCTACAAAACATACTTATCACGAGGTTTCGCTCCAATTAATGGTCCTGAATTACTTGGTGTTGTTGATAAAGCGGATCATCTAAACTGCTATGCGTGATTAATCAGAGACAATGAGAAGTTTGTGTGTCGGTGCGACGAGACGCGAGGGCAGTGCTCCGGCTGCCATTGTCTCTGGTCACCGGTGTGTGGCGGCCAGCGGACCACGAAATCGGTCCCAGTCGCGCGTCGCGCTGCGCCTCCGGAGCCCAAAACTACTCCGGTAAAACTCGGTCTATTATGAAACATAGTGCCACTCCTGAATATCAAATTCACATAAACAAAACCGGCTAAGTGCATGTCGGCCCACGCACAATGAAGGGTTTCCGTAAATAGGATGAATTTATACCAAAAACAAACATAACACTGTAGTTGAAAAACATGTTCTCGCATACATCGATATACGTCACGGTCAATTCTCCAACTGCAAATGTAAGTTGGTCGAATATTACTCGTTAACTTGTGAAGCCTACTTAGCTGTGATAGTTTTGCTTTTTACTCCGTTATACTCGTATTATACTACTGCCATGATTTTTTTCACATATCCAAAAACAACCATTTAGCAAGGGGGGGGGGGGGGGCACACTTGACTTCAACTAAAATTAGCACTTTAAAGCTTAATATTACGCAAACGGATCCCTGAATCGAAAATGGTTTACACGAACTCGCAATATTTTTGAACGGCATATCCAACGATACCCCCACCATGGGATAGACGAAAATAGTAGAATGTTATACAAAGGTCGAAAGGAATCAATTGCTAAGGAATTGGTGACTTTCACCCGTGTCACACACTCTACTTTTCATTTCGAATATAAGAAAAGTAAAAAACAGTACTTTTTCTAAAATATTTTATTTTCTTGTTTGCTCGCCACTTCATAAAATCATTGTATGTAAGTATTTCAATATCTCTCCTTTGAAATTTGTGGCAAACATTTTATTTGCCTCGTCTTTAACCGAATCTGGGGTCAATAATTCAGAATCGCTTAAACTCATTTTTAATCAAATCTATTTAACCGAGATTTTGAATTTCGGTGCAGCTTACAGAGTTAGTATCCCGCCATACTTTAAACTATAAATAGTCTTTTTTAAATTTTTAACATGGAAAACACTGCGTCACCGCCGCGGGCCGTCCTGCTTAATAGGATTTTTTTTTAATTCACACTGGCTGTTTATACACTCACAAGACCCAAGTTTTATTTTATTTTAATCGATATTTTTTTTAAATAACGTAATGTTTTTTGTAGATGACTACCTAACCAAACTTAGTTCTATTTTTAAAATTCATTCCGCCCTAGAGAGGGAAGCAATTACTATGAGTTTTCCCGCCCAAGGGTGGGGAGCAGCTTCTTCCACCCGCTACTCGGATCAAATAAACACTACTTTCCGAGTATGAGAAATTAAAAATAAATATCATCCCCACTTTACGTGCCAGGGAGGTACCCAGCCAAAATTATTTTTTTCAAGATTTTATTTTTACTGCTTTATAATTAACTAGCTTCTGCCCGTGACTTCGTTCACGTGGAAGTCGTAAGACACTACAATATAGAAATAACAGCCACATTTTTATAAAAAACCGGCCAAGTGCGAGTCAGACTCGCGCACGAAGGGTTCCGTACCATTATCTATAAAAACGGCAAAAAATCACGTTTGTCATTCACAACAAACGTGATTTTTTTGTCAACACAAATATTTAATTATTTATTCTTAAAGTGAATATATAACTAAATACTCTGTGAATGTTTCAAGCGTCTACCTGTTGCCGTTATCAATATCTAGCAAAAACGAGCAAAAAAATCACGTTTGTTGTATGGGAGCCCCCTTAAATATTTATTTTATTCTGGTTTTTAGTATTTTGTTATAGCGGCAACAGAAATACATCAACTGTGAAAATTTCAACTTTCTAACTATCACGGTTCATGACATACAGCCTGGTGACAGACGGACAGACAGACTGACAGACAGTCAGACTGACAGACAGACGGCGGAGCTTCAGTAATAGTGTCCCCGTTTTACCCCTTGGGTACGGAACCCTAAAAACTGCCTCGTTGGTATATTGGTCGCAAGCGCTACTTTTAGGCATGAGTTCGATTCTCGGGTCAGAAAAAGTGTTATTGGGTTTCATCATTTCACCCGAAAGACGTGCTACTGCTGGATATAGGCCTCCCCCAAAGCCCCCCTTTTTTGCCATAATCGCCAGGCTTGGCAAGCGGGTTGGCGATCGCAGTAAGGTGTTAAAATGCAAAGAAAAGGCTGCTGTATCATTCTCTAGTAAGTGGGTTTACCGTCTGGAATTTTTCAGTAACAGTCCGAAGTCTGAATTTGTGCCCGGTTAGTGGCAATTGGCTCGCTCCCTATTACATGGGACCTAAACATAACTGGCGAAAATTAATGTGGATGTACTATAGGTAGGTACACCTCTGCCTAACCCTTTGGGGAATAAAGACGTGATGCCATGTTATTTTTATAAAACTTAAATACATAAATAAACAAAAATGGCAAGCGTAGTGTGGGACGCCCCCCAGCTAGATGAAGAGAAGGTGGCTGGGTCACACTGGATGTGGAAGGCGGAGGACAGGGTGTTGTGGCGCAGCCTGGGAAAGGCCTATGTCTAGCAGTGGACTGCGATAGGCTGAGTTGATTGGTTGATTGACATACATAAACTCACGCTTTCTTCCCATGGTGGTAGGCAGAAATTATAGAACGCCACCTGCTACGCTACTTACATACTCTTTTTGCTTCATTTACGTTCATACATCTGGTCATATACGCACGCCTGTTCAGAGTATTATGCACTTGATCTTTATGAAGAACATCACCAATTAGGTCACTATTATGTCCTTCTAGGGCGTTTCCACTCACATCTGCCTTGTAAATAGCTTTTGTTAGTCACCTCAGTCAGTCATTCATCTTTTCAACATGACCAAACCATATAAGCATAATCTTTTAAAATTTTGCCTCTACATCTTCTTAAACCGCACCGTTGCCTTATCAATTAATTTTTCAGCCTATCATTCATAGTTACGCCACAAATGCTTTGCAAGGATTACATTTCCACAGTTTTGATTCTACTATCATGCTTCTTTTGTCACACCCAAAATTTACTTCCATATATAAGCGTGGGTACCAGCACGTCATTGTGAACAGCCAGTCGAGTCTTTTTGGGCATCGACTGGTTGGTCACAATCGCATGTATAGCACAATTCACTTTATTTCCCGCGAGTAAATCTCTTTATACTTAAAATAAAAGAGTAAATCTCTTTATAAAATTTCCCTGTATACTACGTTTGTGATTATGGTCTCAACAGCCAAAATATACAGAGACTCAATACTAGTGACGCGTGAGCAAGCGACGTAGTGGTCCGTGTGAGAAGCAGTTAGTCCTGAGGTCGACTCCGCAAAAACTTCGAAAGCAATGGGAAATTGCTACTGAAGACAGTAGCAATTTCCCATTGCTTTCGAAGTTTTTGTTTTTGGAAAATTAATGAACGCCTGGGTTCCTGCTTATACTACCAAATGTCACAAAACTGATACACTGACTGATGCATTTTTACAGATTATTCCTGACGAACGACTATCATTAAAATAATATAACAGTAGATTATGCAGAACACATGGCCGATAGGGCCTAAAGTTTCTAGAGTGGCGACCGCGTACCCGGCAGGCTTCTCACAAGGTGGACCGATGACTTTGTGAAGGGCGCAGGAATCAGCTGGATTCGGGAAACACAGAACCGGTCGGAGTGGCGATGTTTGGGGAAGGCTTATGTCCAACAGTGGATGTATTTCGGCTGAAATGATGATGATGTGATAATACTACAAATTACCGATTTTTTAACTTTTTCCTTTACTTGTGCTGTGAGACGACTGCTTTTTGCCAAATGATTCTAGGTCAACGGGAAGTACCCGGGTTTTAATTAATTTGCGCGTATCAAAATTTGTCGCGTAGATGGCCGTATTTTTTTAATGCGTTTACTTAGAAGTTTGTTTTTTTTTGAGTTTCAGGGAACCGTACACCAGGTTTTGAAATCTGAAATTAATTTCAACTTGATACTTCCATGCGTTTTTGAGAAAAAGGGTCTTCACTGACAGACGGACAGACAGACAGACGGATGGACGAGCGGACAACGAAGTGATCCTATAAGGGTTCCGTTTTTTCCTTTTTAGATACGGAACCCAAAAAAGTAAGTTGTAATCTCATTTCCCACGATATGTATGGGAAAAGGTTTTTGCGATTTCTGACTCATCTAGTACTCAAGCCTCAGTTGGTCTAGTAGAGTTTTTGATCCTCATATGAAACAGGATCTATTGGCAAAAAGTTATAGATAGTCTCCTAAGACCGATTTCACGTAGCTACAACGGTTAAGGTACCCTTACTGCCCCATCTCAATAATCCACTCTGTATATTTCATGATGACTGACAGCTTAGCCCCATAAAGATATAGCGTGATGATAAAATTTATAAATGTTCTAACCATTTGGCTCGTCTTTTTAAAATTTACTGTAAACTATAGAGGAATACAAATATAATGCAATATTGCTCATCCCCCATAGCAAATAGCGCGATAATAATGTAGCCTACCGACTGACCAGACTTATAGGGAATATCTATGAAAAAATTTAACAAAATCTATCCGGTAGAATTTGCGTGATGCTGGAACGTGCATTCATAGAGGAATACAAATATAATGCAATATTGCTCTTCTCCCATGGTAAATAACGTGATAATATTCAATGTACATTTTTGACTTCGCTACGATTTAATTATGTATAGATACGTATACCCAAGCCAAATTACCGCTTTCTAGTACAAAGAGTCTCTGAGCTAAGCCGCGGACAGACAGACAGAGACGGATATTGCGAAATTATAAGGGTTCCTTCTTGACTACGGATCCCTAAAAAAGGTGGATGGCGGTCATTACGACGCACAACCCTGCTGTACACTGCACACATACGTAGGAAAAAAAATACCGCTAAGATTTTTTTGGAAGGAAGTGAAAGGCCTCTATCGACCTGGCGGAGTCACACAATTGGTATCAGGCCACACCACGACCTCTCTGCGTTACGACATACGTTCAAATATATGAAACCTTTAAGGCTCGTAAACACTAGTGCGATATCGCCGGCGCGACGCGACAATAATAGCACAATTTCTTGGACGTGACCTACACCAGTGACACCTCCAACCGTAACTTGATTTTCTGAAATCAAATATCAATAATAAATTAAATAAAGGGACTTTTTTGGTATGCCCCTGCCTGTAATATGAAATTAAATTTGGGTTCGCATCGGGGTTTTAAAAATAGAAATAACTTTTTTTTTAATAACTGCTTTTTTTCAATCTTGTATGTCATTAGCTGTGGTTATAATTATGTAGGTGGTCATTCACTAGCAAGGACATAGACGTTCTAGCTGACGAAGACGATGACAAGATACTGTCGTAGTTTTATCGAGTTGTAGAGCCGGTAATGTTGACGCTGACAAAAAAGGTAGAAATAAAATTTGCCGCGATGTGTTTGTCGAACGTAAATAAAACAATCAGTGAGCACCCGGGACTTTGTTACTGTATAACTTAGAGGTATATCGTGTGACAAAAGGTTTTATATTAATCGAATATGCTATATTATTCAAATTGCTATTACATCTAAAACAAAATCCTTCAAAACAAAAATTGTGGTATTCGCGTCCTAAATAGGCAGGTAATCATCTATTTTTTATTTTTTTTAGGGAAAGCAAACAATATTGTACAATAAATGTTACATCTAAGGTTACATTGGATGTGGGTAAATGTCATTCCACCACGTTTCCACAGATCACCTAGGTTAAACAGTTATACAGGTGCTAGGTTATACAGTAAAGACACAATATTCAAGTTACAAAAACACAAAGAAGAAGACAGGAAGAGAAAAAAGAGGATGTACCTACTTATCTGAAACTAAAACAAGTACACATCATACAAATGCAGCCTAGACTATCCTAAATTTTTGGCGATCTAAAGCAAATATATCCAAATTCACAAAATGTGTGTTGTAGATTTTGGCTAGTCTATGCAACTGCCTACCTATAGGTACTATCTTACGTAGGTATAACGGTACAGCCATAGCTTTCCCATATCAATGTCACAGGTGACGAGTCGATTATTGTCATTACCGGGGTCGCTCACAGATATGTCGTAGGTGCTTACCTCTATTATGTCTGTGGGTACGTATAGCCCCCATTCCATGAAGAGTGGTGAACATAAACATGTGTAATCAGCCCTTAAGGGCAGCCAATTACTATTAAAGCCAAAATATTCATAATCGCGGTTTGGACGTACCCTGGGAAACGTAGTCAGTGACATTGGTTTTGATAAGGGTACATGTTCAGGTTTTTACCCGACTGCCTCAGAAGGAGGGTTATGTTTTTAAAGTGTATGTCTATAAGTATGTATGTATGTATATTTCTTTGGCACGCTCTGTAGCCTAAACGGCTTGATGGATTTTAACATAATTATGAGGTATCATTATAGATTTGTTATAATTGCGAGAATGATTTCGCAAGAGAGGTTTCTAACTTTCGCAAGATACTCAAGTGGCTCCCTATTCGACTTCGCAGGAACTCACGGATTTTGTGTCTGCTATTTAACCTCCTTCACAATCCTAAAACACCATCCTATCTGCGGGAACGTTTTTCCTACACTCGTCCTTCTGATGCGCCTTGCAGGTCGCATCTTAGAAATCTTGTTAAGTCCCCTCTCCACACCACCGACTTCTACTCCTACTCCTTCACTGTGCACGCGGTGCGGTTGTGGTATTCACTGCCACCTGATATAAGGGACTGCCAAACTGTTTCAGTATTTAAAAGAAGAGTGAAAGAACTCTATCTTTCCACTTCGTCATAGTTGCGTATGTTTTTATTATTTTAATAGAATTATAATTAATATTCTAGTGATATTTATTTTAGAAGTATGTATGTTTGTGTGTATGTATGTATGTATATTATTTGTTTAATTTTATTAAGTAAATTGTTTTTGATTATATGTATTCTATTTTCTCTTCTACTCTTACACACGGTGTCTACATCTCTTTATCGACTTTCCTATCGCAGGTATGCTGGAAGAGATTTCTTTAGAAATAAGCATCACCTTTGTACGTATTTTTCTGTTCCTTTCTTCTTGTATGTTTATATATGTGTGTTATATAAATGGTTAAATAAATAAATAATAAATAAATGATATAGGATATGTTTGAATAAAAATAATAATAATCTGCAAATCAAAAAACGAGGGGTAATATTTTTTTTTTTGTAATTATAATAAAATGGGTATCAAATAAAAGCCAATTCCAAGTATATGTATATTTAAATATGTGTATTAATTGTTAAATAATTTGTTCTTTTGAGATCTCAGTTGTGAGCTGGCCTCTTAGCGGGGCATACCTACCACTAAAATGAATATATTATTATTAATTTACCTTATTTTTGTTATTTGCCATGCTAGAGACCATAGCAACATATCTAGTCCTTACACATTTTCTAGGCTTTAACATTTTTGCCGCCCCTAGTTCTACAATTGTTAGGTTTTTTGATATTTTTTACAATCCAACAATTTGTTTGAAATTACACAAGAAATTGTTTTTGGGTATATTTCTGAGCGAATCAAAGCTCTATCATGTACGACTAATAATGGTGGGTAATGTTAGGCGGCAAAACAAAATGAGGCTTCTTAGTTTATGTAGGTTTGGTGGTATGAGGAACAGGGTGTAAAGTTCACTCATCCACCATAGAAAAGGGAGAATCCTCCGACCAGACGGGTGTTGTGTCGGGTGGGCAACTGCCCGACGGTTGATGTCGGAATGTTGTATATTTGCTAGTTGCGCGGTAAACTCTGCTTGCGCGATGCAGTATTAGCGTGACGTCAGTGTGACCCGTAGTTCGCATGTGGCGATGTTGAAGCCGCTACTTCACTCCCCCCCGGAGACCGAAGGCCGATAGTGGCTGAGTCATGTATCTTGCGATGCTTGCCAGTTCCAGTAGAGGGTTCCAGTGCGTCGGACCCTGATGCCGCATAGTTCTCGGTGGGTCGGAACTGTCTGCGGTGATTCCCCAGTGACTCGGGCTGGCGTCGACCAGGAGAGGTATCATGTACTCTGCTTGTAGACCGGCCGAAAGTGCAGTGTGCTGTGCCAAGGTTGCTGATGAGGCTGTGGGTGGAATGCGCGTCCGCTGCATGCTGGTGGTCAGGATACCCGTTGAAGCAGTGAGTGCTGGCTGGCTGTGTGACTCGCCGCTCGAAAGCTTGAGGAAGTGATGATGATTATGACGTCACGCTGAAGTAGTTGCACGAAGGCTGCGCTGACGTTCATACTCGGGGTCACCAGTTTGGTGGTATGAGGAACAGGGTGTAAAGTTCACTCATCCACCATAGAAAAGGGAGGATCCTCTGGCCAGACGTGTGACCAGAGTGTTGTGTCTCGTGGGCAACTGCCCGACGGTTGATGTCGGGACGTTGTATATATGCTAGTTGCGCGGTAAACTCTGCTTGCGCGATGCAGGATTTGCGTGACGTCAGCGTGACGCGTAGTTCGCATGTGGCGATGTTGATGCCGCTACATAGGCATTTCTAGTAACATTTTGTAGAAATTGAATAATGACAAAAAAAAATCTATTCACGGACAATTTCTTCGAATAGCAAGAATGTGGGATGCAAGAGCGAGTGCGCCGAGCTCGAAATTTAATACAGCCCGTCTCCTAATTCTCATTAGGTTTCTTTTTAACGGAAATAGGAGATTCATACGGACTTATGAGTTGCTTTGTTGACTTATGCAGAGAGGTTAGAGAATTAGAACGAAAGTCTAGCACGCCGTGGCCCCTTGATACTGTAGGTATAAATTATAGGAGTTACTTTATCTACTTATAAAAAAACCATGAAGCGAAGCGAGATCGAAAATTTTAGCACACCAGCTTGTGTAGGTTAGGTTTCTTTGACTTATATACAGAAACAGGAGTTACTTGTCGGCTTAGGTATGCAGAAAAGCCTGAAAATTAAGAGAATGTTGACACGAGCGAGCGAAGTGAGCTCGATAATTTGAGTACCCTGCATTAAAATTTTGCTTATGTAAAATGCTTCAACTGCTTCTTACTGAACATATTACCTGCCTTGTTTGGATTTTGATTAATAAATAATGTAGTACATTCGGTAAACGTAATTATAATAAACTTTATTATGCATATAAACATTAAAAAAAAGAAGGGTAATGTGTGAAGGGGTACTGGGGTAGTGTAGTGAGAAGAGTGTGAAATACAGGGTCGAAGTGACATCAACGCGCAAACTGTAACCATGAATTCAGTACATGATTCTAGACCCCCTTTTTTTTTGGGTGGGAAATTATCAAATAACTTCTCCCGCTCTGGGCGGAGCGGGAGGGCGTGTCAGACTTTTACTGACTAAAACCCACCCGTGTTCCTTCATTTGCCTGTGTGCCAGGGCCACGATATCCCTTTCGGACAAACTCGCAACCCTGGCAGGCATTGGCCCTAATGGACCCCGTCAATTCGTGAAGAAAAAAGAAGGGTAATGTGTGAAGGGGTACTGGGGTAGTGTAGTGAGAAGAGTGTGAAATACAGGGTCGAAGTGACATCAACGCGCAAACTGTAACCATGAATTCAGTACATGATTCTAGACCCCCTAGAGTAGACATTTTTGATCGATAATTAAGAAAAAATCTGCTGTTCCATACATTTTAATCGTGCAGGTATTGCCATTTTGTATGCAGCGGCAATTTTTTTTAATAACTATTGATAAACTTCTACTATGGGAGTTTAGAATCATGGTAACAGTTTGGGCGTCGATGTCACTTCGACCCTGTATATTTTCCGCAATTTCGCTCATTGTCACTCTTACAAAGTGTGAGCAGACGCCGATTACTGGTTGGGAGCCGGGCACTGGATGTTTTGCCATAGAATACAGAAATTTGCGGTACCGTTGAATGTACAATGAAAGGGAACAGGGAAAAATCATCGGAAAAATGTCTTATAGACTTCTTTCTGCAAGACATCAGAAAACCGTCTTACAGAAATCTTTTTAATTTTTTTAAGAGGGAAAATTTGCCGCCCGTAGAATCTGCCGCCCTAGGCTCAAGCCTACTCAGCCTATTGGTAAATACGCGACTGACGTGTCTATTACGGTTAAAAAGATACATCCCTGTGAAAGACTGACGGACAGAAAGAACGGCGCGGTGGCGTAGGCTTAGTAATATGGTCCCGTTGGCACCCTTTTGGTACGGAACCCTAAAAATGGTAAACTGAATTAAAGATATATATTAAACACTATAGCCGTGTGCCCTTTATGAGGGTAAAAAATACGAAGTTTCATTCATTTCGTCCTTTAGTTTAGAGGATGATTTTTCTAAAATCTGGCTGGGAATATATATTTAAAGAAAGATGTGGACCAGACTGGAGGAGACAAGCTAGACATAGGGAAAAATGGAGAAAGTTGGGGGAGGCCTACGCCGGCCGTAGAGGCGACTTCCATAAATAAATAATTTCACGGGCATGCCAATATTAATAATATTTTTTTAAATCCTTATATACATATTTTAAACTATATTTTGTTTACAAGCACATAGGAATAATACAATTATCACTAGGAATCTAATTCAAATAATAAATAATAATTATAAATGATAATGAAATGTGTAATAATCAATAAGTGATTTGTTAAATAATTATTATGTTCTATGTAAATTATGGTAGAATAAAGGGATTTTTATTTTATTCTATTATTTTATTTATATAATAACCACTAGCCGTGAGACTTATCGGAGGGGGAAAATGACGAAGTTTTATACTTTTCGTCCTTTAGGGGATGAACTTTCTAAAATCCTTCTTTGAATGCGTACCTATACGCATTCATTATTTATCTTGCTTTTGTATATTTTGTGTATTAACAACAACATACTTATTTATTTTTGTCAGACAAATATTGGGAAAAATTTAAAATTATATTCTGTAAGTAATTTATATTCGATGAAAAGTTGTTATGAAAAAGATTGTGGTTTCTGTACTACGAGTATACCCTCGTAAAATACACAATATGTTACAAAATTTGTCAAAGCTTAGAGTGTTCCTGAAATTCCAAGCATTTCCTAAAATCTTTGAAACTAAGTTCAAAAAGGGCGACTTAATGAAAACATTCATTCTTGGATCATCCTATTATTACTCGTTCGGAGAGCGTTCAGTAAAAAGTAAAAGGGATCATAACAGAATTTATTTTATATAGAGTTTATTTTATCGGCAGTAACTTGTGAATCGATCGCAGCGCTGAAGGAGGGCTTGGAAAATTATTTTCGAGGGTGACCATCAAACAACTTACCGTTCGCTACAGAAACTTCGCGTGGCATAAAAGAAGTTTTATGGACCGATAAAGGCCTTTTCAAGGGCCTCTGGTAAAAGAGACGCGTCCTTATATGTTAGTGCCGGCTGCTTTGCAAATAACCCCAAATCAAACGTTGCTTGCCAATGCTGACTCATGGATATAATTTATATTACAAAGTACCAAGGAACTTTGTTACAAGTATAGTAGTACCAGGTAGTTATAGGCAAGTAAGGTACAGAACTGCTTACATACCGAATAGGTAGGTACCTAATACCCAACTTTAACATGGTTGTTACCATATTAATACACCAAGTAGGTAAGGTCTTTGTATCGTCGTTATAAAAATAATCTAATTGCAGTATCGTTTTTAACTGCCTTACGTCAGGTCTACGCCCTCTAGCCATGCTAGACACTATCTTATAAATTAATCGTAGCAAGAAAGTTTACTGCGGCAGGTAGCTATTATTTTTTTACAGGCGTTAGCTTGACATGGGATAAAATTCACTGTGGTGAATTAATTAGCTTGTTAAATATAAGTATTAATAATAAAGAAGAACAGGGATTGAAACTGAATTGTTCGTTATGTTTCACTAAAGAATACTAAGAGCGTAAAGGTAATTAGTCTCTGTTTCTAACTATATTAATTTTGTAATACTGAGCAGGTAATTAAAAGGTCAAATAATCATTTGACCTTTCTCTTATGCCCAAGGTGATAATAACTTAGTAGTTTATACATAATAATGTTAAAGTGCCATGACCTATTAAATACTAACTTAGGTATACCTAAATCTTTCTTACTTAAGAGCAGGCAGTCTAAATTAAATTTCGAACGCAAGGTCCGCCCCTCGCTCCCTGCCACTCCGTTATGTGCTAAACGCTAAAACGTCAGTAATAAAGTTGAATATCGCGTGCACTCTTTGATCGTCTTCGAGCATGAAACTAAATAGCGTAAGTCTCAATTCTTATTTCATTTTTGTCTAAATCAATTATTACTTTAGTTATATAAAGTAATAATTGATTTAGACAAAAATATCTTGTGTCGGGATAATTAACTATATTTTCTTGCTGTGTTTATTTATTTTAGACATAAAAGCTAAACAATCTTGTTTGTTTTTTGAATTGTCCTTAAAAAAGACATGATTTTCGAATAAAAAAATTATTGAGAGAAAATATTATAATTACGGAACTGTCTTCAACATGGAAAGAAAAAGATCTAATAAATCATATACTAAAGTTTCATTTTGCTTGTATATGTCACTGTTTCAGAATGTTCATGCAAATTGAGTTACATATGAAGACGTTAGCTGTTGTATATTCGGTGGGCCAAATAAGAATAGAATAGAATAGCATAGAATAGTCTTTATTACGTACACCATAAAAATTACAGATGTAAATGTTGAAACAACAACAAACAACATCAACAACCGTCAACCGCCAACCGCCGCCGCCGTCAACCGTCGCCAACATTGTATGTATAAAACCTCCCTGGTTATACAAACATGAGCCACAATATACAAGCAAGTAAATGCCTAAAGCCCGTATCCGATCCCTCCCTTTCCGATCTCTTCAATCCAATGGAGACATTATTTAAATTGATACATTTGTTTCACCGAACCAGTTTGGAAAACATTTGAATTGCATCAAATTTCCTTCAGAATTGCAAGGGAATCTGCTTTGTTGACATGTTTTCAACGGTTATAGTACTGCTACAGTAACTAAAAGGTAACCTACATTACCTATTATAATAATTTCCTAGATAAAAAAGTAGTTACCTAACGAAATACGTAGAAATAATGCGATAAAGATGGATGAGTACCTAATGGCTTTACCTATGTGTAGGTATTGACTGGGTGTCTTTCTTTTTTTTTACTGACAATGGGCTGCTATATAATAATAATAAAAACTGTATTATCAGACAAATAGTCCATATGTTACAAAAAATTACAATAGAAAAACACAATACACATCAAATAAAATAACTTGCACGTTAAATAATATAAATACAAATATATATACAATTATTTAAGGCATTGGAATGAGGCTCTGTGAGTCATCATCCAATGCCACATTATGGGACTGTCCATTCTTCTGGCCACAGTAGCCAAAAGACTGTTGGGACTATCGCGTACTCGCCGCATTAGGGACGCTATACGCAAACGCATCAGCGCGTAAAAATCCGGCACGCCGGTTTCCGCGAACATCCCCGACACACTGCAAAAGCGCGGTAGTCCCAACATCACCCTGAAGGCACTGTTATATTGGACTCGCAGAGCACCGTACGAGTTTTTTGTACAACTGACCCATAGGGCGCACGTGTACAGAGACTGGCAATAAAGAGTGTAATTTTTACCTCTTCTGGACATCGTGCAAACCTACGGGCCAGCATGTTACATCTAACTGCCAATGCTCTGCGTTTCCTTTCCAAATCCGTATCATCGGAAAAACTGTCGGTCACCCAGTGTCCCAGGTACCTGAACCGCGTCACTCTGGTAAGCGGGACGCCCCCTAAGGTGACTGATGGGACTGTGTCATTACATTTGTTACCCGCCTTAAAGACCAAGAGCTCACTCTTGGTTGCATTGTACCTGAGACCACGGGCCACCCACCGCATAGCCCTCACAGATACCGAGAAGCCCTTCTCAGGGCACTGATCGATGGGCTCAGCAACACCATATCGTCCGCGTAGCTGATATTATTAATAGTGTTGTAGTGAAATGCTCCATTGATGGACATCAATGGAGCATCCGATATTGGTGTTGCTGAGCTCACATATCAGTTGGTTTACATACAGGTTGAAAAGCTTGGGTGAGCTGAGTCCCCCCTGCCTCACCCCACATTCCAACCTGTATGCATCTGACAGGACACCCGCCCATTTCTCATAATTGTACTGGTTGTTATACCAGTACTCCAGAACATCAACCAGATCCCTTGGAAGGTTGTATAACCTACATAAAATAGTTTTATTTGTGTACGTACTTGTTCACGTCATGGCCTGGTTAATTAATAGTGTCGTACTTCGCAGGATTTTGCCGTTAAAAAATAAAACCGAATTCCATCCGACAGCGTGTTCTGAAATATTACTGTACGGAGTGTCAACGTGCTTTATATACCACAAGCGGCTACTGGCTCTCGCACAGCAATCATATAAAAACAATTTATAGATTATATAATGTCAGTTGCTAAATGTATTGAAATTTTAACGCAGCATTATCACAAAAAAATGCCAAAGTTGTATTTGATTTTAATTAAATTTCGTCCCCGTTTAAACAGTTTGTGGTTATCGATTTTCATTTAACTCTTCTTAAATAGGTCATTACGGGAGTGTGTTTATGCCCGTCGCGGCGACGTCGGTCGAAGGGCAATATTGCGTTTTGTGCCACTGCGTACAATAATAGGGTGATTAATGGCTCAGGCGATACACGAGGCAAGTTCTTTGTTGTTCGTCAAATATTTGATCCGGCGCCGACATCGCAATCCATTCCTTTGATATTACTTATAACAGTGATTTCAGCCGCCTAAGCTTGCGGGGGATGTGTGAGGATGCGTTAATGGTCTCCGAGCTTTCACCAGCCACATCCAACCTATACGAGGGGGTTCCGCCATGAATAAGTAATACGTGTAAGTATTACCCACTCCACTTTTGAACTGTTGCTTTTATGAAATCTCGATAAATAAATTACTACAAACTATTGAAGAACAGCAGTGGTTAAGCGATTGACTGCTGCGCTGCGTGTAGCGGTTTCGATTCCCGCACGGAACAAATATTTATATGACCTATAAGTAGTTGTTCCGGGTCTGGCTGTTTGTCTATGTGAGTTTAAATGTCTGTGAACGCACCCACGATACAGGAGAAATTCCTAGTGTGGGGCAACGTTTTTTTTTTTAAAAAAAGAAGAAAATAAAGAATTAAGGTAGATCCTTAATTCTTTATTTTCTTCTATATTAAAGTTCTTTTAGGCCGTTTTCAATTGTTATGAGGAGGTTTTAACCTTTTGGATTCAATGCCTCTCCCAATAAAATATAAATGTGAATCCGAAAAACATTTTTACAAAAACAAAAAACACTACATAATTCGGTGGCAAAAAACTGTATTTAATTTGTTTAGTATTTTTAGTTGTACACACAGCTCCATTAAGTGGTTACCCCCCGTGGTTGTCCTCGCGCACATATGGGTGTGGCGCGAGGAGGCGAAACGCCGGGGCGTAACTCCGCTGCCGCGAGAAATCACGACACAGCGGAGAGAGCTCCGGCGGGATCTCATGGCGACATGGAGAGTGCGATTGTCGCAACCCAGTGCTGGGCGCGCCACAATTGTGGCGATAAGTCCTCTCTTTGAGAACTAGCTAGGGAGGCGCCATGGCGTCCTTACCTCCCGCCTGACGCAGGTCCTCACTGGACACGGTTGTTTCGGGAGGTTCCTGTTCAGATAAGGTGGGAGGAAACGCCCGGGTGTTACCAATGTGTGGATCGCCCGGAGGCACGGTGGAGCATAAGGTGGAAGTCTGCCCGGCTTGGGTGGAGCACCGCCGTGTTTCGACGAGGCGATTGGCGACGACGATCTCTTGCATCCGGCCCTGCCATGGTTTGGAGCGAGAGTGCATGGGAGGCCGTCACCTCTTTCTGCAAAGCAATAATGCTCACGAAGGAGGAGGCGGAACGCGAGAGGGAGATGCAAATTTCGCGCCCTCACGCCCCTAGTAACCGCAGGATACACCCTGGGCGTTGGGAGTCGCAGGCCGATTCCCGGCCACCGTAGGCGCGGGCTTGCGGACGGTGAGTGATGGGTAGGTCGCCGTCCGATAAGGACCAGTCAACGGCGCGTTGTGTTCCACGCACGCCACAAAGAGATGTCAGCACAAACTGACGGGGTCCGGTCGGCCAATGCCTGCCAGGGTTGCGAGTTAGTTTGTAAGGGATATCGTGGCCCTGGCACACAGACAACTGAAGGAACACGGGTGGGTTTTAGTCAATAAAAGTCTGACACGCCCTCCCGTACCGCCCAGAGCGAGGGAAGTTATTTGATAAGTTCCAACCCAAAAAAAAAACTGCGTCAAATTCGTGATAAGCCCAAGTTGGTTTTTGTATTTTGCAAAAACGTTTTATTATAATTATTGTATTGTTTTAGTGAATAAAGTTAGTATTTATTTGTTAAGTCTGTTTTTATTAAAATATTAATAAAACGTTAATATTCTTATTATTGCGTATAATGCCGTGCAGTGGGCAAACGAGCAAAAGGGTTAATATTTTGGAAAAATTAATCAACGTCTAAATAGACTGCAGGTTTTAGTAATATCTATAAATAATTTAAAATCTAGATAAATGTAATATTTTAATAATCATTTAATAATATTTATTATTGCTATTATTTAACAAAACTTTGAGCTTATTATATACAAAGATTTATATTTTACAATTTAATTTGATAATTTACAGTTATCATAATATACATATTTTTCCAACAGACACAAGCGGGTCCCTAGACAAGTGACATCCTTTAAGTGAACGTATACATCAAACGTTGTGGTTATAACTTGAAGGTATGGATTAATTTTATAAAGAAAACGTAATTAAGTAAATTAATGGATACCCTCAAATTATAACATCTATCGATTCAGAGACCTAAAGATAAAGTGACTCGGACGATAGTAATAACAATTTCATTACATTTCACATGGGCCCGCTGGCTAGTTTGTTAAACTATATACTAACTATATGATTTTGATGACGTTCGGCGATTCGATGGTTCGAATCCAAGTCGAAACAATGAAATCTTTATGAAATATTATTTTGATTATTCGTAACGAATTCAACGTTGTAGCAGTGTAACATTTTTAGTCAAACGCGAGTGAGGCCTCAAAGGTTAAAACTTGAGGGGTTATCACATACTGACGCTGTGTGTACCTACTCCACACAAATTCGAATACCTGCTATGTAAATAAAAGTAATAAGTTATTAAGTTATTTTAACATCATCCACATAGAGTAAGTGGGAAAAATACGTATTTAGTGGGTCGGTTTGTAATTTATTAAAGTTACAATAGCCTAATGTCAGCTGCTCATCACCTTTTACAAAATATTGCTTTTCCCGGTGCAGGGTCGTTAATTGTTGAGGAATTGTCCTGGTACTTCATCATCAGCTCGACTTCTCCATATGCATTGTGACGAGCATAAATTGCTAAGCAACCATAATTATTAAAATAGCCGAATCGCAACCCGTGAAATACTTACTTATTATTAAGTAGTTCCGGTGACCATCTGGGGTCCCCTATGTTGTTTCGAACGCCGCTGTTGCGACACACGCTGTTGGGAATTATTTTTCCACTGCCTCACAGGTTCGAAAGCTCATGGACTCGAATGAAGTAGTCGCGAAAGACGCTGTTTCGAAAAACATTTTCACTGCCTCATACGCTCGAATGCTTGTGATTTCGATTTATTTAGTCATAAAGTGTACAGAAAAGTATTTAAGCAGTAATTAAATAAAATCAACAAATTCGGTGTCAACATCATCATTTAATATAACGTATAGTAATTTAGTTAAATTGAATATTGATGAAGAGTTTTTGTTTTGGTAACTGAATTTACCAACAATAGAGGGGACCTGGCGCTCGGCGGCCGCTGCCGCTAACTAAATTACTATACGTTATATTAAATGATGATGTTGACACCGAATTTGTTGATTTTATTTAATTACTGCTTAAATACTTTTCTGTACACTTTATGACTAAATAAATCGAAATCACAAGCATTCGAGCGTATGAGGCAGTGAAAATGTTTTTCGAAACAGCGTCTTTCGCGACTACTTCATTCGAGTCCGTGAGCTTTCGAACCTGTGAGGCAGTGGAAAAATAATTCGCAACAGCGTGTGTCGCAACAGCGGCGTTCGAAACAACATAGGGACCCCGACCATCTGTGGTCTTCATCATCAGTTCCACATCACCAAATGGTGCGTTCCGAGAGCAAATGCACAAGTTAGTATAAATCTATACACATACAAAATACAAATTTTATCTTTCAATAACTTAAAATACGTTTATTTACGTCTTTGGGGAATTTCTATTTAAGTAAGAAATATACGTATATGTATGAACGTAGGCGAAGCAAAAGGAGTATGTAAGGAGCGTAGCAGGTGGCGTTCTATAGTTTCTGCCTACCCCCATGGGAAGAAGGCGTGAGTTTATGTATGTATGTGTATGTATGTAAGAAATATACCTGTTTTAGGAAGTTCCACTCGTCCACTAGTTACAACTTTCAGTATAAGCTATTGAATAGATATTCAATTTTAGTAGGTATTTGGAAATGAGTGATATAAATCAAAAATATAAAGAAAACGAAAAAGAAAAACAAAGTAATCATTAATTATAGACGCGCTGTCGTGTGGAGGTGTATAAGTGCGTGCGCGAGCGTGCGCGCGCGCGCGTGTGTGTGTGTGTGTATGTGGGTGCGTTTGCGAGTGAGTTAGAGTGAATGTGTGTTTAACGATAGTATATAAATAGCATAGGATGTATGTTAATACTCCATGTTGAGCTCCTTAAGTTCTGAGTAGAGCTGCACGATTACTGACAAATGCGTGCACTGACTGGTCAGGTCCACTCAATCTGCGTGGTTCTTTCCTCAAAAGACCATTTCAGACACCAATCTACATGGCCTTCACATGATCTGACCAAGATTATGTCTGGACTTTAAAAGAGACTGTGACCTCTGAGTTTGTTTCGGCCTTTCTTCTCAGAGTAGTCAGATAGGAAACGCCGACCTCATCTAGTTTTAAAAATATGACTGACGTGTAAAAGTGTTTGTACAAACCTACTTACAGAAATAAAAATCATTTATCATTTATCATTTATCATGAACGTGAGGGAGAAGTAGCCTCAGAAGATATTTAACCGGAATTGTTAGTAGGTATTTATAAGCCTCGTTGGTCTAGTGGTCGCAAGCATGACTGCTGAGCATGAGGTCCCGGGTTCGATTCCCAGGTCGGGCAAAGTGATATTGGGATTTTCCATTAGGAATTTCTCAGAAGCAGCCCGGAGTCTGGATTTGTGCCCGGTTGATGGCAATAGGCTCGCCCCCTATTACATGGGACTTAAATATAACTGGCGAAATGTGGGTGTACTATAGATACACCTCTGCCTAACCCTTCGGGGATTACAGGCGTGATGTTATGTTATGTTTATTTATAAGCTTATCGTTTGGACTTTATTCTCAATCTCATCGTATGTTTTGGACTTTAACCATTTAGTCAGAGCATTTTTGCAGTCTCGAAATTAAAGTAAGTAAATATTTAATTCCTTGTTCATCAAGTTATTTAAGTGAGAGGATTGCTTAGCGTATTGTCTCTTAGCAAAAGTTGATTTAACAGGATCATTGGGGATCATGTATATCCTTCTCCCCCGTCGAGTCGTGGAAAGTGAGTGATTTATGTTTTTTTAAATAATTTGGTGAACATAAAGTTTTCGAACCGTCAGAATATCAGAAGTTATGTAAAGACTCAGTTGGGAACCTATAGGGCTTAAATAACATATTTTTTAATAGTTATCTCTGAGCTCACTCTACGTAGTTCTAAGTATTTAGTTTTTGTTGCCCCTCCCCAGACTGATAAACAATACGCTAGTACCGACTACGCCAGTGACGTGTAAAGTAACAAAAGGTTTTTAGTAGTTACGTAACGCAGTGCTTTAAATGTCCAGATAAGTTTCCGTGTTCTTTTTATTATTAATTCAGTATGTAAGTGCCAAGACAAACTTTGGTCGATCATTATACCTAAATATTTAGTACGAGTATATTGAACTTTTTCAATTTCTATGCAAGGCCAAGCAATGTTAAAGTTTGAGGGGGTCTGGCAATTGTGAATTTTGATTTCGAAGTCAACTGAAGGTTGGGAAAGTTTATATTTAGAGAAGCAAATGAAGGTAGTTTTAGAAATATTTAAGGTTAATAGATTGTGGTCGAGCCATGATGCAATCCTGGACAGGCCAGACTCCGCAGATTTCATGACCTTCATGCATCATCCGCGTATGAGTAGATGTGACCTACTTCAATGTTCATATTACAGATGCCATTTATATAAACTAAGAACAAAGTGGGACCAAGGATACTTCTTTGACCGACGCCGTAAGTAGTAGTTTCATCTAAGCTAACAGTGTCGCCAATTTTGACTTTTTGTTTTCGACCATGTAGATAGTCCTTGAATAAAGCAAGTAGCTGACCTCTTATGCTATTACTTTCCAACGTGTCCAGAAGAGTGGAGACAGAGACAGTGTCGAACGCTTTTTTGAGGTCAAGGAAGACGGCGAGGCACTTGTCTCCACTGTATATTTTATTTATTTATTTATTAAAACTTTATGCACAAGTAAAAACTACACTGTACAAAGGCGGACTTAATGCCTGAGGCATTTTCTACCAGTCAACCTCAGGGTGATGCAGAGACAAAACATGGCAGGTGCAACGTACGGGATAGATAGTTCGGAAATAACTATAAAATACAAGCATACATACAAATACATAGATAGATATATACATATATACCAAAACAAAACTTTGTCAGGAGAAATAACGACCGGTAGCGAAGAAAACGACTCCAGCAAATCACCGCTGAGATGCTTCGGCCAACTTCTGACGAATATGTTCACGTGCCTTCACTTTAAATGATTTATTTTTATTTTATTTATTTATTTTACTTTAACATAAAACGGCCAAAGGCCAATTATATCAGTTAAAGGCACAACACATTATATAAGTACAAAAACAAAAATAATACAGCTACTCGACAGTCATACACTCATCTCACAATACTCCAGACATGATGACAAGATCTTCTTCCATTCATCCGCATCATTCATCACAGTGAGGCTTAGCGTCCAAGAGAGCGTTGAGCGCAGAGAGTGCGCGAGGGACAGGAGACTGGGCTCGAGCAACGGTTTGACTCCAAAGCACGGCGAACAACCTGTGCCTCCTGCTACGGTTATAGATAATCGGAGCAAAAAGATGGGACAGTTCGTCATGCAATTCAGGAGCATCTGTTTTTCCGCGAAGGATCTTACACATATTAATAATTTGGTAATTTTTTCTTCTAACCTCGAGAGAGTTGTAACCTAAACAGCCTAAAAGAAAATGATAGATTATATGATACTTTACTGGTTACAGTGGAGGCAAGAGCCAAGGCTGCGTCTTCTGTTGACATTCCTCTACGGAAGCCAAACTGATTGGGAGACAGCAGTTTGTTTTTATTAAGATAACATATTAAATGTGAGTTTATTAGTCTTTCTAAGATTTTGGAAATAGACGGTAATACTGATATGGGTCTATAGTTCGATGGGTCTGTCTTGTTTCCACTCTTATGCACTGGTGTTATTAAAGGCAGTTTCAGAGCAGCTGGAAATGTTGCATAATTAAAGCATAAATTCACCAAATGAGAAATAGTTGGAACAGCGAGTCTATGAGCAACCTTTAGGAAACTAACCAGGATACCATTCCACCCTGGGGCGCTATCAGTCTTTAGAGTCATTAGAGGGTTGTAAATATCTCTATGGTCAGTTGGCAAAATAACTAAAGAAGATGAAGGAGCATTGTCATTTACATCAGGGTGAAAGGCGTTTGTTCTGGAGGTGTTTGAGATGATTTCATGGGCAAAAATATTGCCTATGTTAGAGAAATATTCATTTACTGCATTTGCAGACTCCTGTGCAATTGGTTTCAGATGTAATTGCTCCGTGTTATGTGTTTTGTTAGGTTTACGTTGAGTTATAGTGTTAATTGTGTTCCATAGTCTTTTAGGATTTTTCTGCGTTTTGGCTAGCTGCTCTCTATCGTAAGTCCGTTTTTGTTTTTTGATAATATAGTTACAATAATTACGGTATCTTCTTTAAGTGACTCTTAATATTTCGTTATACTGATCTATCTTAAGTCTTTTTTGCATGTCATTTCTATTTCGAATGCATGGAAGTAAGCCAATGGTCATCCAGTAATCTATGCTTCATAGGACTTATTTTAGTTAGAGTACTGGAGATAAGACTTGTTTTTAATATATTTTTTAGGTGATTTTGAAGATTACTTTGTTTTAAATATTCAAGTGCGTTTTCTATATTTACCGTAGTTTTTGTGACAGTGCTCTTATGTTTATTTACCTGGTCAGATATTTTTAGGGTTCCGTACCCAAATGGTAAAACGGGAACCCTATTACTAAGGCTCCGCCGTCTGTCTGTCTATCTGTCTGTCCGTCTGTCACCAGGCTGTATCTCATGATCCGTGATAGCTAGACAGTTGAAATTTTCACAGATGATGTATTTCTGTTACCGCTATAGCAACAAATACTAAAAAGTAGAATAAAATAAATATTTAAGGGGGCTCCCATACAACAAACGTGATTTTTTTGGTCGTTTTTGCTCGATATTGATAACGGTAACAGGTAGACACTTGAAATATTCACAGAATATTTAGTTATATATTCACTTTAAAAATCAATAATTAAATTAAAATAAAACAAATATTTAAGGGGGGCTCCCATACAACAAACGTGATTTTTTTGCCGTTTTTATAGATAATGGTACGGAACCCTTCGTGCGCGAGTCCAACTCGCACTTGGCCGGTTTTTTAACTATAAATACCTAAATTGCTATAGGTGTGCCTATAATATTTGAAGAGTTCCCTCGATTTCTCTGGATGACAATAAGACCATTTAGGAAGTTATACCCTTACAAACAAAAAAAAAAAATTTTCAAATCGTTCCAGGCATCGAGCAATAGGGCAACATATATTATATCATCATCTGCCTAGCCTTTTCCCAACTATGTACGGGTCGGCTTCCAGTCTAACCGGATGCAGCTGAATACCAGTATTTTACATGGAGCGACTGCCTATCTGACCTCCACAACCCAGTTACTGGGTAACCCGATATCCCTTGGTAAGACTTGTTGTCAGACTTTTGGCTTCTGACGACCCGTAACAACTGTGAAAGATCTACAAATAACAGCCGGGACCAACGGCTTAACGTGCTTTCCGAGGCACGGAGGAAATGGTCACCCATCCACGGTCCATCCGCGGCAAGCGTAGCTTAACCTGATCGATCGACCCGTGCGGCAGTTATTACTAAGCCACAAGCTCTTCTTAATATAATAGGGCAACATACTTATATTAAAAAAAATCCGACGAACAAAGAACCTATTCCTTTTTTTTAAGTCGGTAAAAAATAGAATTCAAGAGCCCAATGGAGTTTAGGTAAAGAGAGAATATTTCACCGCACACCGGTATATTGTATCGGCGCGGCGGTGGCAGCGCGCCGTACGTATCCTTCCCTATCCTTAATTACTCAATGTATTGAAAGGCTAATTAATTATTCAAGCGGTATCAATGGCGCAGGACGCAAGACAGAGGAAGTACGTTTTCACGTAATGGTTATTTTATTGATCAGTAAAAAATCAATTGTACAATTAAAAATGTAGGTAGCCTCTACACGTTTCTCTAAGTTCAATCAAATCAATCGGGTTCGATTCCCGCACGGAACAAATATTTGTATGACCTACAAGTAGTTGTTCCGGGTCTGGCTGTTTGTGTATATGAGTTTAAATGTTTGTAAACGCACCCACGATACAGGAGGAATTCCTAATGTGGGGCAACGTTTTAAAAAAAAATATGAATTTACGCAATAAATGTGTATGGTATATATTTATCAAATAGCAGTTTATACGTGGGTTTACGATGAAAATGGCCGGACTAAAGTGTAGAGCTAAACGATTTACCTAATACCTATCCGTATACCTACATAGAACATTGAAACAATATATTGAATTAAGGTTATAAGTGTTACCCATTATCCTGATTTATACTTGAGCAGAAGTTAGCGGTCGGCTATTAGCTGGAGCCAGGACCTGTGTAATGGGGCGTGATCGGCGAGGTTTCAACTTCTATCTAAAGTATAACGTGCTCTTGTTACAGTCCCGAATAAACATAATAATAAAAGGTTTAAGATTTACAATTGTCAACTTCAAGCTAAAAAATGCTAAGCCAAGTGAAATGTAGGTATGTACGAGTACCTACGTGATTTATGAGCACAGCTTATGAGATTCTTTCGTAGACATCTCTAACTTAAATAATTCAGCTACGGTACGTTGTGGTTGATGCCTACGCATTTCCTATTCATGTTCACGTCTTCACTATTCATCACATATTAAATATTTGTTACAATCTGTGGTTACAATATTGGTTCATATGAAGATGCAGGCCGTGGTATAGGTATTCCTACCGGATTGTTTCATATTTCGAATTGCGACATAATGGCATCCATCGAAGTTTGTGGAAGCTCGATGAAAATAATTTTTCGTTCCGTCACTGTAACAATTTTCGACAGAAACTCGTTTAATTGGTTAGCCAGCATTTACAAAAAGTTTAGCCGATTATTCCATTGGAGTAAGCTCACAGAGTGATTTGCAAAGTTCCACAATCGCAACAATAGGCACATTTATCTTTAGAAAAGTTTCGCTACAGCGCTGAACAAGCATTAACGCGTTATTCTTGAAATTTTGAAAATATAAAGATCCTCTTAAGATTTTTTGTAGAAGTGTTATATAAATACGTGGCCATCTCTCCGTGTTGATTAATCCGGTGGAACATTGGGAGAGCACTTGTTGCTGCAAATTAATTAGGAAACAAGTTAACAAAAAGTGCAATAAACTTCGTTAAGGAAGCTTAATTTCCGTTGGAGCACGAAAGAGACTGACATTAATCAACAGAGATCGCTCTCGACTGCCGCGAATTTCATTACGGAATCAGAGCCGCCTAGGATTATCATTACATTGGAGCGATAGATGATATCTGCTGTCTTATCTGAGATCCTCGTCTATAACTATAATATTTCGAAACTTTATGTCATTGGCATTTTATACAGGTTGTATTGGAACCCGGGCAAGTCTGAACGAGCTGATTGTAAATGTGATTTTGAACCTAAAACAACAAAAGAGAATACCTTTATCGGGATTCTGTTCTGTGTTATATGTCGGTCACGGTTAAAAAGCTTTTTCGCGGATTGTGGGGGTTGAACATAAATATGGGGCACGGCGAACGAACAATACTGTGGTACTATTAACATTTTCGAGGAATTTGTTTGGCAAGGTTAGACAGCATTAATAAGATGTCCTTTTATATCGTTTTCAGTTCAACATGCGGATAAAGATCCCCAACATCTTTTCTTTACTTATTTTTTATAGTATCACCTTGTTATAATTTATCGCGCCAGTAGATGTGCTACAGGCGGCATCCAGTGGGTTGAAAATTATATGGAGAAATGTCATGAATATCGCAAATTCAGTACCTACTGAATTTGCCATATTTATTCTAGGGTCATTTTAATTTCTGTTGTATCAAAAATATTGCTAACAACATCCACGAAAATCATCAAATAAAAGCCAATTTTAAAAGTGTTACTGTTACTTGAAAACGTGCCTATTATTATCTTGCTATTACCACTCAAAGCTCGGCAAGGGCCTCTTTATTATTTTACTAATATAATACGTATCGCGCACGCGATGTGAATGGACGGTAGAGACAGAAATATTAAGTGAAGAGGTTTGGTAATCGTCTTTCAGTAGTATTCCAATTTATATCATTTTGAAATACTACCGAAAGATGCGAGCTATACAGATAACGTCCTAGTGGTTACTAACACATAACATAAGTTCTCCAAAAGTCAAAGGAACACAAAGCCATAAACAGTGTCATTTGCGAAATAACTAGCCAAGTACCACCCTTTCCCTATTTGTAGCCATATAGGAAAAAAGGTGACTCAGAAATACTTTAAGATGATGGGCAATAGCGACCAACTGTTTGTTAATAACAATTAACAGGGATCATTATCCGTTTGCAAAGCGGTCACTGCAGTACTACCCTTATGAAGCACATAGCAGCTGACCATAAAAGCCGAACCTCAGGGGGAGATACCTACTAATATGTACCTACACAAGAAACCATATTCTTATATTTTCCGTGAGCTGTGTCACCATAATATTTACGCATATGCATAATAATATTACTTGCCAAAAAAATTAAATAAGTTTGAACCACAAAGTTAATATACAGACTTTCCCTTTGCACTTCATAATGGCGCTTCATTAACCTTTGTAAAAGTTTTCTTCAAAACAAAACAAATTAACGCAAACCAAAGATAGACTATAAACTCGATAAATAATCCGCAACTATGTTTACTTATCAAACAGAAAATGTTGTCATCACAAATAAACAGTGTCTAAGAAACATTTGGTGTTTTCACTGCAGTTAATTGACTTTTGACTTTGAAGTGTCGATCAAAGTTATGGGATGAAGTCTAAGCCGTTTGCGATCCCCAAGTTTCCTCGTTTGCATCACTTAGGGCGTGGAAAGGCTTTAAGTGCCGCCGTGATTAGCTCGCTTCTCTCAAATAGTTATACTTAAGGGCCCTTGATTATAATGAAACCTTTCATTACACACGCTCCACGTCTGCTTGCGGTGAACCTACTGCCGACGTCTACCAGCTTAACTATTGTTTTACAAGTCTAGTTAGCTTCATCGTTATTCGTAACGTAAATATGACCGCAATCTCGGTTAGACACGGTTGCTATTTAAATTCGAGCTAGATACGCAACACAAGTAAAGTGAAACTAAAAACAATATTTGAGCAAATGTAAATGTACGTAAACACGGACTGCAGATTCAGAATTTGATGGCTGACGAGTTGAAATTTAAAACAGGTATTAATATTAAATTCAGTGAAATATCTAAACCATTACTAGGTTTTGAGGTTTCCAAGTCAAAAATATGGTTTAAACATAAGTAATTTTGTTTTAATTCTAGCCGAAAATAAACCATTGTTTATAAATTATGAATATCCTCTGAAACTTCGAGCAGTATTGAGAGAACCTTATATTTGTGGAGGTGCAATTAAACAGATTAGCATCAGTCAAAGTAATTACAAACAGGATTAGGGTAAATTAAGTTGCGGAACTTCTTCCATTCGATTGGTGTGGCTTCGTTTGAAAGGATATAATCCTTTGCTTATTTAAACGACTCTTTAAAATATATAGATTTTAACTAAAATTAAATACATAGACAACATAGTTCAAAATTCTGTTTAAAATCATAGCGATGTGACTGCTACGAGGGCGTAGCAAGCTCTACGCGTTGGCTACGGCGTAGTACGACACAGCACACAGGAAACAAAGCAGTTTAATGTTATTTTATATACGTCTATTTTGTCACACTGCTGAGAAAAACTATACTATATTTTGCTACTACCTGAAGACTGCGGTCATCTATCCTAGTCCATTCTACATGGTAGACACGTGATTCTTGTTGTTTTGTATGTATCAAACATACAAAACAACAAGAATCACGAAAATGTCTATGTTTAATATTGAATCTTACACCACTTCTGAGTCTGAGCATAATAGGGCGAGATGTTTATAAGAAAACCGCAAGTCCTATAATCTGTTTGGTTCTAGGAAACCGTGTAAACGTACATAGCAATTTGCAACTTTGAATTCAACATTATTATGCTCCTTACCTACCTAGTTTTGCTCAAATAAGACTACAAAATACAAAATTGGTGTATCTAGTACGAGGCGCAGGTACTTGGGGTTCCGTACAACAAACAAGAAACAAATTTAATTTTAAAGCACAAAGAAAGCCATTACAAACAATGGAGGTCTTGGGTAATTTTCTTCAAATTTAGACCTCATAGCGTTTATCGTTATTTTTTTATTGTTACTTTACGGAATCGTTCTCGGTTGGCATTATAGGGGGATAAAAAGTTTTCCGCTCTGACAGATTGGCACCAACTTGTACCTTTAGTACCATTTTTTATAACGCGAACCTGAAAGTTTAAGCTACAAAAAAAAAAAAACATTAAAATTCCTCGTTTAAACATTAAACGCTCTTAGATCTCTAAAAACAACCAGATAATGGGTTACATAATTTAGACCTCAGGGGGTCTACTCCCAAGCCAATTTCCGGCCACCGTAGGTGCGGGCCTGCGGACGGTGAGCGATGGGTAGCTCGCCGTCCGATAAGGACCAGGCCCGGGTCGACGGCGCGTTGTGTTCCACGCGCGCCTCAAAGAGATGTCAGCACCAACTGACGGGGTCCGTTAGGACCAACGCCTGCCAGGGTTGCGGGTTTGTCCGAAAGGGATATCGTGGCCCTGCACACAGGCAACGGAAGGAACACGGGTGGGTTTTAGTCAGTAAAAGTCTGACACGCCTGTCAGACCCGTCTGTCCCGCTCCGCCCAGAGCGGGAGAAGTTATTTGATAATTTCCCACCCAAAAAAAAAAAGAAGGGGTCATGTTCGGCCGTTATAAAAAGTATAAGTTATAAAACGGCCGAACATTCGGCCGTTTTAACGCTTCGGAGTAGACCCCCTGATTTTGATTTCTTGAATAATTATTGTCTAGACATGTGTGCTCGAACTAAATAAAATATAATAATTATACGTTCTTAAAAAAGGTTGTTATATACCTTAAGGCTAACATGAATATGTAAATACGTAGGATATAACCTAGTACATATATGTATGAGACCGAGGCTAAGCTTAGTTATCTGTGATCTAACAAGATGATTCCCATTATTTATGGCTTGTAATTAATTTAGTGCGCTGCTCACTAACCTCCAGCGATTTACCGTAATTTGTAATAGGACAATATTATTAATAATAATACCTACCTACTCAAATATAGGTATATAGATTAACAGCATTAGGACTGTTTCCAATAGTGTGGTCAATGTTTTGTTGGTTTCAACAAATGGACATTATTATGCTGTGTTTCACATAAATCTATTGTCATGTTCAGCATATACGAGTATGTATAATGACGGTTATTATTTTAATTAGCTAACCGGATAATATTGTTTTGTGGATGGAGTCTGCAAAATATTATGATCGAATTATTGTGGCGGCCCCTGTGGCAATATAATAATTAAGTATTTAGTGAATAAATGACTAACACAACTGTGTAAATTTCTGTAGATTTATAATAAACTATTATTATTATATTACAGAGTTACGTAGGTTGTTTGGCCAATAAGAACAAGCTGCAAAATACCTAAAGAGGCCCCGAACAACTTTTTAGAACATTCAGGTAGCCTAAATATTATAGTTGCCATGACGACTAAGTGAGGAGAGAGGAGCTGCCCTATAAGTGTAAATTAATTATTAAAGAGAGACGCGTAAATTATAACATGTTTACATAGCTAACATTTTATTAACTTAATTATCGGTCGGCCAGAGGTTGGGCTAATTACATTTACTTCAGCGTTCTCGGGAATATTTTAAGCGTAGACACGTGTAACAAGGAACAATCAGCAAGGCATCAAGATAAATTTCATTTAAGAGTTCCGTAGTCAAGAAGGAACCCTTATAGATTCGCCATGTCCGTCTGTCTGTCTGTCTGCCTGTAATTTAGAAAGCTGTAATTTAGCATGGGTTTACATATTAATCACGCCGACAAAGTGATAAAATAAAATCTAGAAATAAACGCCCCCTTACACGTAAAGTGGGGATGAACTTTTTTTTTCGGCTATCCCATGATGTGGGGTATCGTTGGATAGGCCGTTTAAAATATTCGGGGTATGTGAAGACCATTTTTCGATTCAGGGATCCGTTTGCGTAATATTAAGCTTAAAAGTGATAATTTTTGTTCGAGTCAAGTGAGCCAGCGAAATGGTTGTTTTTGGATACTCGTATGTAAAAAAATTCATGGCAGTAGTACATATAACGAAATTAAAAGGAAACTATCACAGCTAAGTAGGCTTTACAAGTTGATGAGTATAGTCGAGCAACTTACATTTGCAGTTGGAGAATTGACCGTGGCGTATATCGTATGGTATGATGGGAAAACATGTTTTTTAACTATAAGGTTGATTTTGTTTTTGGGATAAATTCATCCCAACTACGGAACCCTTCACTGTGCGTGGTCTGACATGCACTTGGCTGGTGTTTTATTATATTATGAGACAACATTAAAAATGTCAATATTAAAATTGCTTTGATCGCGATGCAATTTTTCCTGTAAAATTACAAATTTAACGAAGAAGTCTATACACGTTTCAAAAAAATGCCGATTTGGTCAGAGTCATGTCGAATTAATTACTCAATATTTTTGTTTAAGGCTTAACTCTTTATCTGGTATTGTCCATTAAAAATTCCAACGATCCTATACTAGCTGCAACTACACTTAAGCAGAATATTAAGGTATTTTACGAGACCTGACTGAAATGAATTAAAGTCGTGTTTTAAACTGAAATAATATAGTACATTAGCCATAAAAAAGAACACATCTAGTGGTAGCAGCAAAAATATTATTGACATGACAAAAAAAAGGCCCTTTTAATTAACTTTTGGGTACACAAGACGAAGATCCCAGGGGTTTACTGGGCGTACCTTAGATTTCCGCAGGTCTCGGTAAACCTTAAAGGTTTACCCGGATCTCAGCTTAAAAGCTATCCCAGAACCACTGGGTAGATCTATTATGGTGCTTGTGGGAGCACCTTGAGGTTATAAAATGATTTAGACATTAGATATTTTAATGGATTATGATAAAATATCACAATATTTCTATCATATACTCAATATTTTATAACCATAATATGATAGGAATGAACACGACAGTAATTAAGTTAAAAACATTTATTTAGTTGTAAATAGTATTTAAAACAGTTATTATTTCGTACGTACATTTATTAGTAAATATGAATCATCGCATTACGATTAAATGCCTAACTAACTAAATATACAAATATAAACAAAAAAACAAAAGGACACTTAGGCGTCAAAGTACTGGACGAGGACGCATCTCTGCCAATCCGGAAACGTGCCCAGAAGACTGGCATTGCCACGTTGAATGGCAATGCTAATTCTTTGGCCAAAGAACGAGACAGCCCTATGGTCACGTGAAGTGTCGATCATGACGATTAGTTATAATTTTATGCATAACTTTTATATTCACATTTTAAGTTTCGTTGCGTCTGTCGTCGCAACTGCTGAGCATGAGGTCCTGGGTTCGATTCCCGGGTCGGGCAGTGTTATTGGGTTTTTCCATCTGGAATTTCTCAGTGGAGAGTCTGGATTTGTGCCCGGTTGTTGGCAATAGGCTCGCCCCCTGTTATGTGGGACTTACTGGCGAAATGTGGGTGTACTGTAAGTACACCTCTGCCTAACCTTTCGCGGAATACAGGCGTGATGTTATGATAAGTTTAATAAAGTTAATAAAATTATAAAATAAAGTGTATTAAGGTTTGCCGCAAACCAAAATGTGTGTCCAAAGTTTACTGCAACGAGTTTAACAAAAGCCTTTCTGTGCAAGAATTCTGTTATTCGTAATAGACCATTCTCTAGGGGAAAGATTCATTCAAACTTACGTTATAGTTCTTTTTAGATTAAAAACAGGTTGAAAATTTAAATTAGTATCTAGCTGATAACGTTAATTCTTTTTGTGCATCTAAACTTACTTACGAGTTTGATGAAAACCTTTCACGGATAGGTTTTTGTGGAGAATAACGTTATGTAGTGGTTATAAGACGATCCTTCCGAAAACCTAGCACTTTACAAGCTCTGTTACGCGTTGCACTGGGGATTATAGCACACCAACAGTTTGAGGGTTGTTTAGTTATTTAATCTACTTTGTGGTTATATTCTGCAGGAACCTGACATAAGCTTCCCTATTCCTCAGTCGGAGGGTGTCAATGAGTCAACACACGAAACGGGATGAACTGTCATAAGCTCGTTTCAAAGCTTCGGTTAGTCTGTTTGCGTACAAAGCAGCAGGAGCTTACTACTCATTCATAGGCACATAACGCGTTACTATGTTCAGTTTGCTGTATACGAGGATATGGTTACTACATATAATATATACTTTTTACGTAGATGTAGGTATTTGTGAAATTCAATTAACATTCTAAAATAATTATGCTTCAAAATAACAGATTTCTTGTGTACGATCTTAGAACGTATCATATAATACGAGTCATTGAAAGTATTCTCGTACTGAAGTTGTCAAAAAACAATAGGCCCGTTTTGACATTTAACTTGAATGCATTTATCGTAAGTAACCATACGACTCGGTACTCGATACTCACGATAAATCGATTCAAGTTAAATGTCAAAACGTTAAACATCAAAGCCTATTCGTTTTTGACAAGTATACTTAGTTGAGAAATGTTATACATGCCTTCCAGATGTGGTAATTTAATTATCCTGCGAGTTAGAGTTTTAGTTCGTGTAGTGACAACATTTCAGTGTGAATGAACATTTGCATGCAGTGTTTTAATCAGTTATAAAAGGCTATTCCGGTGTGGCCGTAGTGTCATGAAAATAGTAACCCGACCCATACATATTTTAAGAGAAGGCGAAACACAGAATGTCGTTGTGAAACTTGGGAGAAGCCTATATATAGGTACATTACAGCGGACTGCAGGGGAACGAGTAGCATTTTTGAATTTTATATTCAACAAAGATTGTGAAAAACATTTCTTCTTATATGTAATTTCTCTTGTATCGTCCCGCCGGTGCGCATATTAGGCATTTTAATATAGTATATATGTATATATAGCATTTATATAGTATACACAAAATGCACAAACATTCAGGAACAGATATCTGTAGGCCATATAAATATTGTTTTCGTGCGGGAATCGAGCTCAGCACAGAAGCGAATCCATAAATGTCTGTGCTAATTGAGAGGTACTTAGTTACCGCACCGCAAAGTATGGCTAGATTTGGTTTTATGTATTACGGAAATGTAAATAATTAATAGATCTTATTTTATTAACGGTGTCACTTACTTTTTACTCAGAATTTCATTAGATTTCTCTTCTAAAATCAGATTATTATTCGTCCGGCTTCGGAATAACGAGTGTCACATTTTCGTTAGGGTCCGACACGTCCGATATGTCCGACACGTCCGATGTTTGAACATTCCAAAGAGTAATATCCATACCAACATTAATGTGATTAGTATTCAAACGTTCCTGGACCTGATAACGTTACACTGATCTAGTCATTTGCCAGTGATTCTGATTGTTTGACAGTTCAAGATTATGGACATACCGAAGCGTGATAGCAATCGATATGGTGCATACTCAAATAGGTTGAAACATTACGGTTTCTCTGAAATTATAATCATAGTTCATCAGTAATATATATGTTTATTTGTTTAATGCATCAAACCAAACCGTATAATGGTCGGATGATTCGGTTTAGGGCTAGCTTGAATAAATTATTCAGAACCGTTATAATTCATTTGGTGATGACGTAATGTGCTCGATGAAATTCGGTTGTTATTCCAGGTAACGTATATCAAAATAATTATTTGCAGATCATTGACAGTTTTGAGAGCTATTTCTGAGTTCTGCAGTCAACAGTGCCATGTTTGTTGTTTTATAGGACACAATTGGACTATAAGAAGCGGGAACCTTTATAAATTTTGCAGGTCCTACACTATACAGGAGAGATGCTGGAATACTGCAAGACTACTCAACTATGCATGCTCAAAACGTCCATGAACTACCTTATTGTCGAAAGTAAAGCAATTATTTTTAGTTTCTGAACTAGTGAAAATATAATACTAGCAGACTTAGGGACTGGGTAAATTAAATTAACTTTTTTACATATAAGCAATTTTCTTGGAATAGTAATCAAAATTCCATCTTTACATACCGAGACTTCTCCGTACCTCGAGAAGCACGTTAAGCCGTTGGTCCCGGCTGTCATTCGTGGATCTTTGACAGTCATTAGGGGTCATTAGAAGCCCAATAAGTCTGACAACCAGTTTTACCAAGGGTTATCGTATTACCCAGTTACTGGGTTGTGGAAGTCAGATAGACAATCGCTCCATGTAAAATAAAACAGCAGCAGCAGCAGTATATAATTCAGCTGCATTCGGTTAGACTGGAAGCTGACATAGTTTGGAAAAGGCGAGGCAGAAGTAGGTAGTGACCGTAAGTTAAATCAAATCACTAGGGTGCTGGTCATTTAATTTGTTGGTAGTGTCTGAGTTTTATATAAATAACGTACCTATATACCTAACGGTGGAGTTGCCGCCGGTAGAGCGTCACCGGCGGCACTGCTGTTTTATTGGCTCGTCGCGTACTAAATCCAAGTGTTAAATGGAACGGCATAATGCAGTTGCCGTTTCGCCGGTACGCTACAGTATTCAGATAATCTGTCAGTAGATCGATGTCAATCAACTAAATATGCAGCTGACGGCAAATTCCGACTACCTACTCGATTCAATTTTCAATCTGTCTGCAATCAAACGAAATGAATCGTTTACAGAATAATATGTTGGTCGTTTTAAATGGAAGGACTTACTGGTCTTTTAGAGTTATTTAAAAAAAAAACAAAAGGAACAAAAAGAGGAAGTTAGGATCATAGCAGGTGGCGTTCTATATAGTTTCGGCCTACCACCATGGGAAAAAGGCGAGAGTTTATGTGTGTGTATGTTAAAAAAAACCTTTAAAAGACCAGTAACATTTGTAGTGGGTTTGAATGTTTTTATTTATTTCGCCTTTTAAATATTCCTGGAAACTTACAATCTCTTTCACATCATTTTTCCTAAGCCGCTCGCTCACTTGCGTTTTGTTTGTTCTAAGCGTCAACGACATGATCAAGATAACCCTTTTCTCATTGTTATATGGTTAAGCTTAAATAATACCTTAAATTTTTAAAGCACGTTAAGTCGTTACGAGTTGTCAGAAGCCCAAAAGTCTGACAACCAGTCTTACTAAAGGGTATCCAGTTAATCCAGTTACTGGGTTGTGGAGGTCAGATAGGCAGTCGCACCATGTAAAATACTGATATTCAGCTGCATCCGATTAGACTGGAAGCCGATCCCAACACAGTTGGGAAAGGGTTAGGCAGATTGATTTATGCCTTCTATTTTATATAGAATAACTTTCGTGAGGCACAATATTGTAGTATTTCTTATATTTACGAAACTCTTAGCTCTCCTGAGATACAGCCAACCACATTTTATTTTTGGATACGTACTCACAGAGCGTAAACATCAGTCTGTACACTAATAACCAGTTACTAAACGCGTGAAAACAAACATTTAAATGGAGGGTCCGAGCTCGTGGTAGGCGTGTGATGGATGTGGCCACTTGTGCCTGCTCTATCTTAACCGACTTTGATGCCCAGTGCTAACTATCAGCTATCGATCTGCGGCGCATACAGGATTTTAATATATATAGACCGACAAATTGTGCACATGTGTACACACAGTAGGTATTCTAAAAAAGTTTTCCCTTTCCCTACGTGGACACATTTATTGGCCCTGATGGATGTATGTTGAACAAACAGACCACGAACATAATTATTATTGCGATCACTTAACCTCCTGCCAAGAGCTTTGATTGAATAGCAATAACCAATTAATGCGTTCTGACCAGAGGCTGTATACAGAACCCGTTTGATGGTCCCCAAACGAACTGATATTAATATACATTTTTACTGAAACGCCTTTTCAGTACGAATATTTCTGTATATACAAACTTCGTATAGCAATATTTAATTAGGTACTCAATATATTATCAGTATAGACTTTAGACTCCTTGTAGACAGCCTTTAGGTTCCGAGGCTCAAGAGAATTAACTTAGCGACTACATGACACGGCGACAACGACGCCCCTAATAATTATCATGTTTCCATTGCGTTCTGTTAAAAAACAGTACTTTTACGGTAACTGTCAAATGAGATACTTTTAAACTTCATGACTAACCCTGATACAAAAATCATTTGAGGCAAATCGCATATTTTCAATTTAATATAATATTATTATTTTAATATTTCAAATCACTAAAAATCTTATTAATATTTGAAAATCATGGCACATTAATTGTAGTTGGTGAATATACACTAATATTCCATTGAACAGGTAGTCTTTTAACCTTTGTCAGTCTATGCACCAAGATTTTATTCAACTACAGAAAATGTACATAATTATATAGATACATATTGTGAGATCAAAAATAAATTTACCGTTCATTGCTGCACGGCTACTAACGCTAATGCCATATCAGACACCGCGCGCAACGAAATTAAAAATTGAATAGGGAAAAGTCAATCGTTCGTCATGTTTATTTTCAGTAGGTAGGTAGGTACGTGTTAATTGGGGACGCTGAGCACGTCCGTCGGCTTGTTGACTTGCGACAGGCCCATTAGGCCTGAACAGTAAGGGGGTGCCCCACACCCTGACCCGCCCATTCTTTGCGGGTTATCTGCATTAATAAAGCAGAACGCCAGCACTTCTCATATAAATATTAGAATCAACACAAAAGTGTATACCACGTCAATGGTGGCGTTTATTACTCATTACTTAGACGACAATTTCAATATGTTGACGTAAGCTTAGGTAAAAGGTACACAAAAGCGATATTCTGAATAATATTTACTTTTAAGGGTAGGTAGCTAAACAAAATTGTTTTTGTTTGAGAATGAAGATTAACAATTTAAAATTTACACCTATTGTTTTATTTTGTTGGTAGACGGCTCAGCTACGAGTATGTTGACCATTGTAACATACGAACGAATTTCAGCTTTTATTTTTCACAAGCTCTGGTGGAAATTCTGGTTTTGAACTGAAATTCAATATCATAATATGAAAGGGTACTTACATTTTGTTATTAACCTATTTCCAGAGTCGAAATAATTTCCTCGAACTATGCAAGTTTCACGAGTAAATTACATTGAAAATTGTTTCAGAATCTATGTGGGTATACAATAAGGTACTTGAAAGTATGCAATCAGAAACCCCTCGTCGTGATAGTTGAAGTAAGTTTATATCAAATACATAGGTTTTATTAACTTGTTTCATCAAAAATAAATCAAGAGCCTAGCCAGCCGATCGCAAAGGAAATATTGGCACTCTACCCACGCGTGGACCTATATTGTGTAGGTAGGTACCTACTAAATACAGTAATGAAGGGTTCATATACTTTGTGTAAAATATTAGCGATGGCCCATCAAACGTGAAATAAACTATTCACACAGGTACGAATTTAAAACGAAAAGTCCGATACAAGACAAATGCACTACCTCGGTATTTTTGCCGTGGGTTTTGTGAGCGGTGACTGAGGAATTAAGTCATGGGAACGGGCGGAAGCTCTCGCCTTATGTCGTGATCAATCCGGCTGCCAAACGCGATGATTATCTCATTATTCTCTCAGAATCGGTTGCTGTCTACTCGAGGTCCCATTCACTGATGGTATATGGCCGATATTTGCCTGATTTCGGTGCTAAAGGAATATGCAAAGAACAGTGAAAATTCATGTCTAGTATTTCCTACCCATCTCAATATTAATTAGGTACTTTATTTATAGGGATTTGTCTAGTTTATCCGTATTAATCGCTTAGAATTGAATACGATTCAGTGGTTGTAATTTGTTGTATTGAAAGCCATTCTATTATGATTTGCAGTCAAATTAAATATTTTCAATGAAGGCTGATTTCTCATTTCC
This sequence comes from Tiliacea citrago, assembly GCA_963921375.1. Classification (NCBI taxonomy): domain Eukaryota; kingdom Metazoa; phylum Arthropoda; class Insecta; order Lepidoptera; family Noctuidae; genus Tiliacea; species Tiliacea citrago. The sequence goes on from OY992787.1 coordinate 16,738,650, forward strand.
CTGCCTCTATAATCTCCTTCAAATTTTAAGCATGAAAATACATTAGTAACAAGTCAGATGATTTGCCTTTTTGAATTGATCTTGTTAAAGGTACTTCATGTAAGAGGAGCTGAGAACAATCGACGTGAGAGCAGAAGCACGAAAGTTCTCCTCTATTCCTTACTTAAAATTTATTATAGGTACAAAGTTGAACTTCCGAAGTCACTGCATCCACCTTTAGATTAGCAAGGCAAGATACCTTTAACGTGAACAGCTAAAGTGATAATCCATTCATATACATATTGTAATAAAGGAACAAAGTTCTCTTTTTGCTTTAAACTCAATACGAACATTTTAGATCTTTGACAGTTGTTACGGGTCGTCAGAAGCCCAAAAGTCTGACAACCAGTCATTCCAAGGAATATAGTGATACCCAGTAACTGGGTTGTGGAGGTCAGATAGGCAGTCGCTCCATGTAAAATACTGGTATTCAGCTGCATCTGGTTAGACTGGAAGCCGACCCTAACATAGTTGGGAAAAGGCTAGGCAGATGATGATGACCAACATAAATACAAAGCATTTAATTACCGAGTAATGGCAGATGTTCCAAGTATTTTGTTACACTGAGTGACTGCTTTGTTGGTCTAGTGGTTGCAAGCGCTACTGCCGAGCACGAGGTGCGGGGAACGATTCCCAGGTCGGGCAAAGTGTTATTGGGTTTTTCCACCAGAATTTTTCAGTAGCAGCCCGGGTTTTGGATTTGTGCCCGGTTGATGGCATAGGCTCGTCCCCTATTACATGGGAATTAAACATAACTGGCGAAAAGTGGGTGTCCTATAGACTACACCCTTCGGGGATTACCGGCGTGATGGTATGTGCGTTATTTTGTTACAGTAATAACTAGAAGGGCTGTTTCAAATAAATAGATAGGTATTTGTGTATTGATATAACTATTGTGACCCGTTTCATATCCACATTTGTTAAATCCACAGGGTGTTGCTTTATTACTTTACGACTAGATTGATGGCGGATTTGGATAGTTGTTACTGTTGAATATCGCCAAGCTGTAATGACACTACTTTTGAAAGTTCCCAGGAGCGCGTTACGGGTTAAATTCGTAATTTTCGTTGTTTATTAGAAGAATTTTGCCATTTGACAGAAATTATCATTGGATAATTTCTGTAACTTACCTACCACCTCAGTCACAGTATAATTATGTATTATACTGTGCCTCAGTTCACAATGTGGATAAATAAGTATGTATATTGAGTTCTAACTTATTGAGTATAATCTGAAATAAGTTTTAGTAAACTTATCTCCGATTATATCTACTGAATAGTGTATTATTCTTTATAAAATATTCTTAGTTAAGTATACCTCAATTGTTAGTAACTATAAAAAGTTATAACAAGATGCAAAATAGAATTCATAATAAAAAACGTAAGTATCTCAGTTGGATGTTTGACATTATGCTATTGGTAGTAAGTAAGTACGTAGACCGTCAATCACCGTTTAATATTTTATAAAATCACAAAAACTAGAAGCATACGTAATCCTATCAATTTATTTTAAAAGTTGTAAATTTGCTATCGTTAAAAAAACCCTCAAAGTCCCATTATATTCCTTAGATGAAACACACACAGCACTAGTTTATTAATGGCACATTTATAATACAAACAACATTATCACAAAAGTTTATTGCTAATTATAATATGTTTGTCTCCTTCGAGACTCCAGACAGTCATTGTCACAGCAAGGTTATGCCAGCTATTCTCAAACTAGTGAAATGTCTACGCTCCGTTGGATAATATATATTATGTACCTACGTAATATTTGTGCGAGCAAAGCCGACAAATATTATATAGGATAGCTATTTGTGCTGTAACTTTATTCAAAATATATAAGTATATGTTTAGGAGTAAAATTACATGAGTATTTGAACATTGGCTTAATTATCCCCTTTGTATGTCCTCATGAGCAGCTGTCGATACGGTAACACTATTCGGAAATGATTAAACTGTTTGATGTTTAACGATGCATATTTTATAATGAATATGAAAAGCTTGTCGTTTTATTTGTATTTCCCTTTCCACGTAATTATGGATTGATGTTTCTTTTTGTAGAGGTATCGCAAAATGCTCTTTGTGTCAAAAGCATGTAAAATCTGTGGGTACCTAAAACATTGGGTTTTTATGTCCAACTTGAACCTCTCTCGAACATAAATTTATGATCAGAGGAGGAGTGGGAACATGGCGAAGAGGACTTGAGGTGAGGAGTAGCATCCTTAATTAAAGTAAGCAAACGTATTGTGTACCTATCCAATTAGGTATATTTGAACTCAAGGAAATAATAAACAAATCATAACTGTGACTACAAAGTATTAAGACCTTGTAATTCTTTAACAGTAACATTTGTACCGTCGCGGAACCTGTAAAAAATATCTAATTGCTTTATCGTAACATTCTTTTTACTACAACCCGTAAATTTCACAATAAAAACTTAATTTAACATAGTAAAAATGCAATTTTTATTCTCCAATCGTCCGCCTTAAACTTTCCAGCGAGAGCCGTTTCTTACGAGTTATGAGAGCAACGAGGGGAATATTGGAATTTATTTTTATGAAGCGAGATCCCCGCCCGAGTTAATCTGTTAATATTGAACATTTTCCCCACAAGAGTAAACCATCCCGCGGCTTAGAGTGGGACAGAAGTAAGATATTACCACTGCTTTACATATAAGTATTGTGAACCTAGCCCGTATCTATCATTTTGAGCCTAGTAGGATTCTTATATTGCCATTTATTTTCTGTCTTTATTTAGATCTCGTATACTGTCTTTATTTATTTATTTATCAGTAACAATTAAATTTATATTGTGTTTGATACATTACATACATCATAATTAATAATATTAATATAAAAAAGCCAATTATTTTCCCACTGCTGGGACACAGGCCTGCTCTTTCTGTGAAAGGGAGAGGGCCGTAATCCAAAACGCGGGCCAACTGCTGGTTGGTGGATGTCACAATCATGTCTTTGAATTTTTAGTTCAAGGACATGCCGGTTTCCTTACGATGTTTTCCTTCACCGTTTTGAGAGCAGTGGTGATGTGAATTTAAAACTCATATTAAAAGTAAACTTTGTAAACAAGCTTATTACAAATTAGAAGATTATATCCAAGATAAGAACGCTTGGAAACATGCTGGTCCAGCTCCATAGGACAATCTAGAGTCTAGACAAAATCTAACGGATTGCTATTTTAATTGTATATTTTATTATTTTATGACATTTATTTTACACTCTGTGATTACCTTAACTCACACACTGATATTAATTATTTTAGGAAAACGTTTTTTTTTTTTTACAATGTTTGTAGATATGTGAGCACCATGTATCTATCACATAATTAATATATCTGTCATTGCTTCATTATTAATTATTTTTACCTATTGTGGTATAGTAGTTTTATTCTAGGTGCATCGTCTTCACATAATTATAATTATATAATTGATGTAAGTACCGATACAAAATATTGTAAAACATTTTAAAAGAGTAACGGTGGAGTTTCTTGCCCATTCCTCTCCATACGAAACTATCTTTTGGAAGGGGCGACTAGAATCAATTCTATTTTATTTTTAAATTAGGACGTTCAAAAGTGTGCCTATTTGAAATAAATAATTTGACTTTGACGAAATAATTTACACAAAGTTAAGCGCCTGTCTGGGTTCGAACCCACGACCTACTCCACGTAAGTCGCGGTCGTTACCACTGAGCCACCAATGCTCGCAAAAGTAAACATGCAGCAACAATAATAAAAAATAAAAAAAATCATGCTTACAAAGAATTATAATAATAAATAGCATTTTTTTTTTAATAGAATGTTGGAATTTTCGTATTAAATTACAGTTCGTTCATTGAGTACCTACAAGTTTTTATAACAGAAATGCTTTGAGCCAAGGCCTTAGACCTAGTGTCCTACGACTGACTATGGAGGAAACTATCGCATGACACCAACCTTCCAAGGGATCTGGTTGATGTTCTGAAGTACTGGTATAACAACCAGTACAATTATATGAAATGGGCGGGTGTCCTGTCAGATGCATACAGGTTGGAATGTGGGGTGAGGCAGGGGGGACTCAGGTCACCCAAGCTTTTCAACCTGTATGTAAACCAACTGATATGTGAGCTCAGCAATACCAATATCGGATGCTCCATTGATGGACACATTATTAATAATATCAGCTACGCGGACGATGCGGTGGCCCATGGTCTCAGGTACAATGCAACCAACAGTGAGCTCTTGGTCTTTAAGGCGGGTAACAAATGTAATGACACAGTCCCATCAGTCACCTTAGGTGGTGTCCCGCTTACCAGAGTGACACGTTTCAAGTACCTGGGTCACTGGGTGACCGACAGTTTGTCCGATGATACGGATTTGGAAAGGGAACGCAGAGCATTGGCAGTTAGATGTAACATGCTGGCCCGTAGGTTTGCACGATGTACAGAAGAGGTAAAGATTACACTCTTTATTCATTTATTCATATTGCCAGTCTCTGTACACGTGCGCCCTATGGGTCAGTTATACAAAAAACTCATACGGTGCTCTGCGAGTCCAATATAACAATGCCTTCAGGGTGATGTTGGGACTACCGCGCTTTTGCAGTGCGTCGGGGATGTTCGCGGAAACCGGCGTGCCGGATTTTTACGCGCTGATGCGTTTGCGTATAGCGTCCCTAATGCGGCGAGTGCGCGATAGTCCCAACAGTCTTTTGGCTACTGTGGCCAGCAGGTTGGATAGCCCCATAATGTGGCATTGGATGACGACTCACAGAGCGTCATTCCAATGCCTTAAATAACTGTATAAATATTTGTTGTTATTTTATTTAACATACATGTATTTTTTTTGTAACTTATGGACTATTTGTCTGATAATAAAGTTTTTATTTATTTATTTATTTATTAGCCTTAAAAGAGCAAGTCCTCTCTACGAGTATTTTCCCTGGCTATTCGTTCTTCCCCAGACTCGTATTCATGGATATATTTGATTAAATTAACTAAAAACACAAGTATCTACAAGTAAGTATGAATTTTATTTACTATATGGCTAGATAGGTAAGCTCTGGTTAACGTTATCTAGCGAAAAGAAACCCCTAAGCAGAAGTATTGCTGTTTTCTTTTAAATTTGAACGGTGTTTATTTATACGATGTAAACATGATGACATGACATGATGACATGAACCTACATATTTTACTTTATCACTTGTTTGGAGACGGTTCTGAAACTTTTAAAAGTTTCAGCAGACGAACACAATATGTTACAAAACTAGTGAAAATTTTCGTATCCTGACTCGTACAGTTTAAATTAAAATTAAATACCGAATAATGTTGGCATTTTGTATTTACAGGTATAACATAACATCACGCCTTATTTCCCCAAAGGGTTGGGCAGAGGTATACCTCTAGCACAGCAACATTTCGCCAGTTATGTTTTAAGTCTCATGTCATAGCCTATTGCCATCAACCGGGCACAAATTCAAACTCCAGTCTGTTACTGAGAAATTCCAGATAGAAAAACCCAATATCACTTTGCCCGACCCGGGAATCGAACCCAGAACCTCATGCTCAGCAGTAGTGCTTGCGACCACTAGACCAACGGGGGAATACAATCAAAGGGGGGCAATTTCCGTATAGGCCATAGGTTTTCTTGTTTGCATAAGTTGATTTGGGTTATCGCTACACATAATACAAGTTTCGACTTCATACGGAACAGACGTATTATCTTTTATACTAAACATATTTAAACCAGTGTCCTTTGAAATTAACCTATAGTGCACTCAAAATAAAGTAAAAACTCTGTCAAAACCGTATTTGTTCATTACGTTATTACGCCACTGTGTACCAAACCGCTCAAGTAAAACAGTGCCTGCTGCGGCGTCGGCGCACCCCGCGCTCACCGGTTTCACCTCTGCGCAACTAAGACGGCCATATTTCATCTCGCTCGCACAGGGACTCCCCGTTTGAGCCGTAACGGACCTCACCTCCGCGGAAAAAGTGCAGTGCTACTTGGATATTTTTTGACTCCCTCGCACAGAGACCTTGCGTTTTGTGTACTAAACAGTAAGTTTACGATTTAATAAAAAAAAAACAGAATACCTCACCATTTACTAGTAAATAGTGAGCGTTTTTATTTCTCCTTAACTCTTATCATATTATAAGTTGATTGCTTTTGGATACGAATTATATCTATTACACAATGAATGTACAAAGGTCGCCACCATCACGGACACCTATTGATAATGATGCCAGCTGTACCATAGGCACCACACAAAGTCGCAGCTCCCCCGACCTAACGAAGTTAAGTGCGACCGCAGCGGATTCTTTTATTACCACTCGGCAACAAAAACGCAAACAACCGCTGTCCGATCATGACTGTGAATGCAGTAACGAAATGAAACAAATTAAATCGGAACTAAGCCGTATTGGCCAATTACTAGAAAAATATGTGGGGTCCAATGAACTGATCATGAATAAAATGCAGGACAGTTTAATACAAGTCAATGCACAAATATCTGAGCTTAAAGTATCTAACGAGCAAACAATTCAATTAATTCGCGAAAACATTACTCAGATTAATGAAATTAAATCTTCAACCTCTAACATCGCAGATGAACAAAAACAGCTTAACTCAACTGTGTCACAATTGAAGAAACAAGTCCGGGAGGGTGGCCAGAAATTAGTATCTCTCGAATCGGACCTCAGTGCTCTCAAGCAATCAACCAACTTTCAACCGGATACGTCTAAAAATGATAATCAACTTTACTCAAACGAACAAGTAATTAAGGAGGTCACAGATCGGAAGGCTAGAGAAAAAAACATCATCATGGTTGGAGTACCAGAACAAACTGCTACCGACGCGCATGATAGGCTGACTAAAGACGAACAAGAAGTCTGGGATATCACAACTAAGGTGTGCCAAGATCTTCCAAAACCCACAAAGGTTTTTAGAATTGGAAAATACGTACCAGGAAAACACCGTAGCATAAAAGTATGTTTCAACACTTCGGATTCTACTAAATATCTTCTACAAAACAGAGATAAGCTGCCACAAAATTTAAACATGTTCTCGGACCAAACTCCGGCACAGCAACTATATTTGAAGAGTCTGAAGGAAGAACTAACACGCCGCCAAAATGATGGTGAGACTGACCTTACTATAAAATACAGACATGGTACACCAACAATTATAAAAAACCCTGCAAAAAACATCAAATAAGTTGCGAAACAGCCACCTATCTGAACTGTAACACCTACGAAATACTAAACGATTATAGCACTATTAATTCTCACCAATCACGACTAAGATTTTTGTACCTAAATGCTCGAAGTATACGGAAAAGCGGAAAGTTGGACGAACTAAAATGCATCCTGAAATCATTACCTAAAACCACACATGGCATTCTAATAACGGAAACTTGGATAGGTTCTGAAACCCAAGCTTTGGCACTGCAAATTGATAATTATACCCATTATTATAACTATAGAACAGACTCAAAAGGAGGGGGAGTATCAGCATTCATCCATAATGATTTAAAACACAGTCTATCGGAATCTAAGTACTCAGGTGGAAATAATTATCTGTGGATACACTTGGAGAGGCACGCTTTTGAAATCGGAATAATATACTACCCTGGTAATACCAATTATAAAGAGTTCCTTGACGAATATGAATCCCAACTACAACAAAGAAAAAGAGCAATCGTTTTCGGCGATTTTAACATCGACCTTTTAGCTAAAACCAACAAAGAAACTAAACACTACAAATCAACAACTAAAGAGGCTGGATATACACTACTGAACAAAACAACCGCAAAATACTGCACAAGGGATTCAAAAACAAAAAAAAGCATTATTGACCATATCAGCACAAACTTAAAGAACGATAGCTTCCACATGGCTATATTCAAGTCTTCTATGTCTGATCACTACCAGATGTACTTAGAACTAAAGAAAGTAAAATCTCCTCGAAAACTACGAGCTCAATACGAAGCTATAAATTACACAACCCTATATAACCTGATGGAGAAAACTGAATATGACAACCCGCATAACGATTACCTGACCTTGGAAAATGTGATAAAGTCATGTGCAGAAAAAAGCAAAGTTACGAAGACTAAAATACTTAATCTCCCACAAAAAGACTGGATTAACAAGGAGATCATAGCACAAATCAATGAAAGAAATTTGATGGGGACGGAACTTAAAGGAAACAGTAATAATGAACTAATGAAAGAAGAATTTGTTGAAAAACGAGACTCTGTAGCTAAACTGATAAAAAGAACAAAAAATACCTACTACTACGAAGCATTTACTAAATGTATCAAAAAGCCTAAAAAAATGTGGAATCTAATAAAATCCTTAACAAATAATAAACCTACTCATGGCTGTGTTCCCTCAAAACTTGTTGTTAATTCAAAAACCTCTACAAACCCTAATGAAATTTGTCAAATATTTAATGATTACTTTTCCACCATAGGACTCTTACTAGCGAATGAAATACCCACTATATTCCATGACGAATGCGAACGCGCTTTACCTCTTTCTCCCCCTAAAGACTTTGAAGGGCTGTCCAGTTTAAATCCTTGTTCCACTAAAGAGATATTTAATATAATTACACACCTTGACCCAAACTGTAGTACAGGCATAGATGGCATAAACACCAAAATAATAAAATGTATCAAAAATCTAATTGTATATAACCTAAGCAAATGCTTTAATAAACTGCTAGCCGACGGAAACTTTCCTGAAACACTAAAGATAGCCAAAGTAACACCTATTTACAAATCAGGTAATGCTACTGATCCTGGTAATTATCGTCCTATTTCAGTCTTACCAATAATTTCAAAAATATTAGAAAAAATTCTCCATAACCGACTAGAAACATACCTAAACTCTATAAACTTTATTATTGAAACTCAGTATGGTTTCAGACCAAAAAGTAATACCACCTCAGCTACAATTGATCTCGTAACTAAAATTAAACACAACATAGACTCTAAAAACATATGTTTAGGTATTTTCATAGATCTGAAAAAGGCATTCGATACGGTTTCCCACAAACTACTTTTAATGAAACTAGAATCCATTAATATTACTGGTAATGCTCTAAAAATGTTTAAATCATACCTAACCAAACGTTCGCAAGTGGTTAAACTGGGCAATCATCAAAGTGGCGCAAAACCTGTTACATGTGGCATTCCACAGGGATCAATCTTAGGTCCCTTGCTCTTCCTTATATATATAAATAATATATATGACATAAAGTTACGCGGTCACTTAACCTTGTATGCCGACGATACATCTTTATTCTACTTTGGGTCTTCGATTCATGCCATCATCTCACAAGCTCAGGAGGACTTAAACGCCCTATTTACCTGGTTTCAGCTCAACCTTCTGACAATAAACACCTCCAAAACATGTTACGTAATATATAAGGCAAAAAACAAACATATTCCTCCATTCAACCCACTTACAGTAAATGATGAGCCGCTACAACTAAAAACTTGCGAAAAATATCTCGGGCTTAGAATAGACAGCTCCCTTTCGTGGAGTGCTCATATCGACTATATAAAAAACAAGCTCTCGACACAAGTCGGAGCTCTGCACAATTTAGTTCGATGCGTTCCACAAGGATTGCGACACACTATCTATAATTCCCTAGTAAAGCCACATCTGCTATACTTGGTCGAAGTATGGGGTAGTGCTCCAAAAACAAAATTGTCACAACTACAAATTTCTCAAAATAAACTGGTAAAAATGCTTTTCAATTACCCGTACCTAACAGCAACAAAAAAAATATACAGCGATACAAAAATAATGACCATAAAACAACTATATATATATAACACATGCATCTTTATCAGAAAAGTTCTAAACAAAACCATCCACTCAAATATCACACTTACCCAACACAAACAAGTTAGTCAACGAAGCACTCGGCGAGCAAGTCTATTAGTTTTACCAAAAACTAGGACCAACTATGGTAAAAAAAATGCTTACATTTGAGGGAGCACAGCTATACAACAAAATACCATCACGCATAAGGAACCTGCACTCATTTAATGCATTCAAAACCCAGCTGAGCCATTGCCTGATTGCAAATCAAATATTATTTGAAAAATGAATGCTTTGGATGGGACAGGTTTTAGTTTTAATTTTAAGTTTAATTAGTATTTCTGTTCATGGATGTTGTCGAACCTAAATTTGTCTTTTTTTTTTGTGTGTTAGTTATTGTTCTCAAGTAAGTGACATGTAATTGTTTTTTATTGAGAATAAAGTTTCTTTAAACCTAATATACAACATTATTTTTAGTATATGCGAAACCTGAATATAGTTTGTTCAGAATACGGAACTGAATCGATTTCAATAATTATTACACCATGGTATATTTTGTGCCAAAAATATATAAGTGTGATGGAAAATGTTATCACCATTTAATTACTTACAGTACAATCACCGTACAGTTAGGTACCTACTGCCAAATTATTATCAATGAGCGCAAGACGACCTTGGAGGCGCGGGGGCGCCGCCGTTAGCATGTTTTTTTACGGACAACCCGGTAAAATAACAACCTTATAACTTTGTGATTTTTCATGATACAGTTTTGAAATTTTGTGCTTAGATTCTTTACATAAAAATACTAGACACGTGTTTCGGGTTTCGCATATACTAAAAGTAATATTGTATATCTATTTAACTAATAAGTTGTGGAAAATAATGTTGAAATCACGTTCGGTTATCACTAGAAACAACGATAATAATTAAAGCACATATCCACAAATAAATTATGTCACATCTTACAAGTAAAGGCTCGCACAGACAGGCGTGACGCGACGGCGTAACTCGACTCTGGTGGAACAATTTGTATGTAAACTTCACGGAAATTGTTCTGCCGGTGTCACGTCACGCCGCACCGTCGCGTCACGCCTATCTGCACGAGCCTTGAGCCTGTTAGGCATAGTTTTAATCGAGTAAGGTATATTTTCTCGGAAAAAATAACTTTTTTGGTTGTTTACGGTTTTGCGCACACGGTGCATTTTTTTTTTCCCAGCGAACAGTATCAAACCTTAAGTGCAACTCTTAATGAAGAACTAATAATAGGTAGATATACATTAACAATATGTAGGGTATAAGCCCGGGTGGTTAGCAACACGCATGAGAAGAACAAAATATTGTGTCCTAATATGGGAGCACACTCAAAGCATTTATTTCAAATAATTACAAGCACTTTTGAATTGTCAAGGGGTCGGTCAGTCAGAGAGATGATGCTTGCCCATTCCAGGTCAGCTATGATATTTGATTACACTATTAGATGATACGTGGATACAGTTGGACATCAGAAGAAGAAAAGAAGAATTAAACAACTTGCAGAATGTCCAAGAATAGCTACAAGTTATATACGGAGAAAACAGTGCCTTCATCAAAGGGATCTTTTGTGCTTCATTGATTCTCGGTGAAATATTGTAACGTAAACAATTGTGTTTGTTAGGGTTCCAAGAGCAAACACACCTTGGGCTATCCCTATAATCTATTTGAATTACATAAGCAGTATTGTTCAGGTACATTAAGTTATATTTTGTTTATAAATAAATCAATTTGAGAATTACGTTCTGAACGAAGATTGTTATTCAAAGTAACAACTGAAAATACAACCGTTGAAAATAAATCCGTCCGATTCGGAAAGAGTTTTTCGGGCAGTCGCGCAAGATTGAAGCATTTCCATTTGTTCGCTTCGTGGTCGTTACACACGTATGCGCGGAGTACGCACGACTCGTGTGGCGTGGCGCGAGGCGCGTGGCGCGTGGCGCGTGGCGGATGTTGTGTGGAGGGTTACGTCCGATGCCGGCGGACAGTGGCTAAGTGGTCTGTCGGGCCTCGCTTACTCGTGATGGATTGTACAACCGTTTCTATAACACTGTCCCATTTAGTCTTAACCTTAATGATGTACCTACCACTACGCCCGCAGCCAAATTGTTGCCCATACTAATGACCGCGTTAGTCTTCCTAAATAGATTTATTGTAAAAGGCGCATTTAGTTCAACGTTGTAAATTACTATATCAGAGTTTGCACGCTGTTTACCTAATTTGGTAGCTGGCGATGCTCCTAGTTTAGGAATTGCTGGTTGTATTGAATGAACACTTTGCTAATGGCCATTGTTCAATAAGATTATGTTTTCATCAGTAGCGGCTACGTCGAAAGTCTTAGTCCTAATAAGAACAGTATCTCCAACGTATAACGTAGGAGTTATTTTTGTCAGATCTAATATGATACAATTCGGGATCGGGATTTAGCGAAGATGCGACACAAGGTCTCATCGTCGCAAAATTTCACTCATATTGTGTCTCGAACAACCGTGCACTTCATGACGAACTCGTAAGGTCCATATTACAATGACACGAATGCTAAGCTTTTCAGCCAATTCTTTCTCGTATGCGTATGTGGGGTGGCGTGTAATTTTTATGGCAATTTCAAACCGCACCATTTTAATTCTAATGAGTCGATTTGGTTCATTCGCGAATTTAACCGACCCCAAAGTATCATATGCCGAATTTCATTTAAGCCGATTAAGAAATATGGTCTTCCGTTTGCGAACAAAATTGTTTTTTACGTGATATGTACGGGTTCAAATGTTAAGATAACATCTATAGGTACTTATATATAAATAATAACGTTTTAGCATTGAAGCAGATTCCTTTTGTAAAAAGCAAATTAAATTTTATTTTATATTTGCTTTATTTCAAAATTTCTAGTTTTGTTATTTTACATATATTTGGAATCGACTCATTACTAGCTTTTATTTGATACCAACATTGTTGTAAGTAGGTATTTTTCAAATCCTTACATTCCCTTTTTTTGTATTTTCAGATGCATTATATAAATATTATACAGCCTATATCACTGCCACAATTAAGACGAATCTAACGACACCTCATATGTTAAAATCCATCAAGCCGTTTAGGCTACAGAGCGTGCCAAAGAAATAGACATACATACATAATTTATATACCTACTCTCTAAAAACTCTCCTTCTAGGGCGGTCGGGTTAAAAGAAGGGTGATACAAGGGTAACCTTATAAAAGGGTATACCTTTTAGGTTTGACTTTATAAGATTTTTTGCACTTAGGTACTCTCTTCGCTTGGTATTGCCTGTACAAATCGCCTGAAAGAGGGACACTTCTAGGGATTTCATCGTCACCTCAATTTGATATTAATCCTGCGACATAATATATCTAAGTATTATACTGGTCGCGCTGGTATATCGTGCCTATTATGACAGGTGCCCCTATCGCCGACCGCAGGGTATTACACTCCTTAGAATATTGCAGAAACGTGGCTTTTCTCACTACATTTTCCGTACCGAAGCTGTTGACAAATGATGCGAGCGAAAATTGTGCAAATGTTTTCGAAATAATATTAGTTAAATAGCCGGGTTCAGAAATGTTCGATAAGGAATCGAATCGATTACGTTTTATTGTCATAGTACTCGTAAATAAAATACATATTCTTAAAGTTATTAAATATGTCCGTGATGAAGCTAACGAAGTACATAAATGTAAGGATCGTATCAGGTGGCTTTCTGTAGTTTCTGCCTACCCCCATGGGAAAAAACGTGAGTTTATATAAAATGTACCATTGTAATGAATTGTAACTCATGCGGTAGGTAATGGCGTCTATTTAGATTCAACGTCAATAAAATGACTACTAGTTACTATCTATATTTAGGTTTAATATTAATAAAACACTATGATTACAACATATAACTTTGTTAAACGTAGTAGATGCCTACATTGTTTAGTATAACAGAGTGCCATAACCAAAACTAGTGACACACCAAAGTTTAAAACTGAACACGCCAGCAAAATTATAAAATCGAACAGTCGAGTGCGTGTAAAATGCCTATAAAATCTACCCGAAAGGTTATTACAGTATTTACGTAAAATATGTAGGTATGTATAAATCTCCGATCAAGTTCGACGAACAGATACATCAAGTGGTATTACCGTTTGAAAAATCGCAGGGAGGTGACGTTCACGATGGTTTGAGGTTCCACCTCACTTTCACTTGCTGAGGAAAATCTTTTGCGCACATATTGCACGTTGATACATTTTCCTTACATGTTATTTGCCTTAAGCTAATCAGGCGTAACATGGAAATATTATAGATATTTTTATATTAGTAACGGTATCTTGACGCCGAATCAAATTTATGTTGATTTCCTTAACATATTATATATAACGAACATAATAATTGTTCGTATGTAAATAAAAAACTTTACCATTTCGATCTAATTCTCATTTTCTCTCGCTTTCGGATAATTTATAAAAAAAAAACCCAAGGTTACGCCGTTTTCCTGAGTGTTTCCCATTAATCATTTCAATAAAATTAAGATACTTAAAAAAATTTGACTGAATTATTAATCCGTGTAGTGCCGGATGTAAAGAATAGGGTTGCATATTAGAAAATCAAAACTTTCTCGAGCAAATTTCAAAAGAACAATAAACGAAATAACAAAATTTAAATGACCAAATGTTTTATTTAGAAAAAATTTCAAATCCTAATGTATGTGACATCAAATGAACGACTGATCAAAAGTTACTAGATGTAATTTTAAAATATCAAATCATTACAAAAACAACAAAACCTGCGAGCAACTTGGACGTAGCGTTCGCCGGCCGCTCACCGCTCGTTGCGCTCGCTCGGCTCACGTGCGGTTGGTCACTGTTCTAACCTAACCAAACCTATTTCACCTAGTTCAAAATGATGAATCATACAATCTGCCTGCGACTAGATAATTAGACAATGGTGAAAACATTTCTGCGGGATATTGTAGGTATGATTCGTCATTTTGAACGGGGTGAAATAGGTTAGGTTAGGTTAAAACTGTGACCAATCACGGGCGAGCCCAGCGAGCGTAGCGAGCGGTGCCACGGTAGCGGCCGGCGAGCGCTACTTCTCAAAATAAAACAGATTTGTTGGTAGTGTGATGATTTCAAATCTACCTACATTTTTTCCACTCATAATACCACATAATCAACATTTGTTCGATATTTTAACGAGTAGGTATTTTTAACGTAAATATTAACGTAAATATTAATTATTAATTTATTACCTTTAAACGATTTGGTCAATAGTGTAATAAATAATTTAAACATTGATATTCCAGACTTTGGTCAGCTGAACTTTTGATCAAATGACCATCGTTATTTTAAACTTTGTTGATTTGTACGTTGTTCTTTTGAAATTTGCTCAGGAAAGTTTTGATTTTCTAATATGCAACCAAAGAATAGCATCATCCTATTTCTTCCCGTGGGTGTCGTAAAAGGCGACTAAGGACTTACCTACTAGAGAATGGGCAGCAGCGTTCTCTATGCATTTTAACACCATACTGCGATCGCTACTCCGCGCCAACCGTGGCGATTATGGTAACCCCACTCCTTTTAGCGAGCAGTGGACGCCTTTCGGCTGAAATGATGATGATGATTGATCACGATCTTCGTTATTTTGTTCTTTAAGAAGAATTGTATTATTTCTTATAATAACGTTCAGCAAATCGTTTTCAAAACAAAATATATTTCTATAATATTTGAAATTAATCAACTTAACAGACCATTTTACAAAATGTGCACTATCCTTAATGTTCAATAATATTTCTAATATCGATGAGTTACGAGTTGCGTAAGCCATCCATTAATTTTTAGAAGTGGCGAAATGATGACTAGTGATTTTATTAGAATGGAAGGGAAAGGGGCGGAGGGGGGGTTTTGCTTGACTGCTTCTGCTGGGGTAGATGTCATAAATCAGCCATTACCGAACATCATTTATTTTAATGAAGTTTTAAAATTTATTTTTAGGCAAATGAAGCTTGTAGGTAATGTATGTTTGCTTTAGGCAAGTGAGCTTGGATAATTATACTAAAAAGTTTAGTGGGGCACTTCAAGTCGCTTAGCCAGTAAGCAAACGCAAACTTATTTATTTTACTTCGATGGTCCTAGTTTATCATTAAATTTGTGTCTTCGAGTTACAGCTATATACACATCAAAAGTGTCTCGAGATCAAGGTATTTTTTAAATATATTTTTCAACACATTTGCTCAAAAAATGCATTTACGAAGCCTGTGTACATTGTTCGAAAGTTAAAAACTACGCACCATACAACGGAATGTGCGGTAAAATATGAACTCTCACCTAAGTACATGTTTTACCGCATACTCCAGTGTATAGCGCCGTGCGTACCCTTTACGGATTTTTTTTTTATATTCCATAAAAAATATATAAGAATTCCACCAAGGAGTTTCACATTACGAGAATAAATAGGCTGAATGATCGAACATCCTTGGAAGCGCTTAATTTTGCTGATGATGTTTGTGTATCGCACTTTAATACTAAAGAGAAAATGAAACGAAATATGTACTCTAGTACTAATTTTCACCACGCGCACATGGCGCCATTCGCAAATTCGCGCCATTTTCATATTAGAAACGTCAAAGATTGTTGCGACTTTCCGACTGATATTTATAAACAAAATAATAATATGAATTCAAGCGAGGAATCCGTTAATATAGAATCTACTCCAGCTCCATGGTCTCTTGCCGCCAAAATCGTGAGAGCGCTATTTAATGATTTACAATAATTTTATATCATGGAAGACTACTCAATCTTTCTCTGAAAATGTTTTGATGGCTTATTTCAATACCTATTGTACTGTTTTCTCGCGAATGTGTTGAAAAACGTTGTATGACACACGTGCGGAAATTGGTATGTACAAATTCGTGACTAGGTAAGCCCTCGACTTCGTCTCGGGCTTACATTCGTCGACTCGTTTGTAATGTGCGGTAAAATAGGTACTCCCACCTAAGTAACTGTTTTACCGCATATTCCGGTGTATAGTGCCGTGCGTATACTTTACGGTTTTTTTTAAATTTCCATAAAATATAATACACACACCGGCAAGTGGTGAAGGGCGGGCGTTTTTGGGGACTGTCTTATGTATTTTTGACGTTCGAAAAGTGCTGATTCTCAGCTTAGAATGAATAACGAACTTTTGATTCGATTTGATTGAACGACTGCAGGAGAAAGAGTAGAATAATTACATGCTAGCAACAAATTCTAACTTGTCATCAACGAGCCTAAAATATATTACTCAATTTTACCTATTACGTATCCAGTTATACACTATTTACATGTTATTACAGCCTGCTAGCCATCTTTTCCATGAAAATGTTTCCTCCCTTTGAACGGACCAGCAGAATATAAGCGCCTCCGTTTGAAGAATGTGCAAAGTATTCCACAAATGTCAAGTATCTCTTTATAAAATTGTGAGTGAGTATAACAAATAATGCTTTAAATATACTTGAAGTACAACTTATTGAGACCATCGAGGATATATATTATGATTATTACAATACTACATCCAATATATTCTAGTTTATGTTGAGATCACAACAGAATTCTGTTATAACTTGCGGCGTACACCACATATCCAATAACTTTGGCACTCATATATGCTCCAGATACAACATTGTATAAGATAATATTATTTCGTTAGTTTGTTGGATTAAAAATAAGAGTGCTTTTTGTGAAGAATATAGCGTCCCTCCTCTTTCAAAGGTTGTCTTAAAAGGCACATATCTAAGTGATTGTCAAGGCCGTACTACGAACACAAAAATCTGGCAATGTGGCACATAGACTTTGTCTATGAGCCAGCAAAAAAATAACATTACACTGACATTTACTTTTTTAATGTAATTTATGTAGCTTTAGTCACTTTAATTGTCCTATGAAAATGATCGTTATCGATTCGGTTTTGGTTAGTTTTTCGGGTGACCACTGAAAATCAGCGCTGTGCTGTGGGTCCCCCATAGCACAGCATCATGCTGAGTGCAAGCCTTCTTGTCACAGTCATGACGTGCAGCTGCCGACTAATTGTTTTACCAGTTTATGTTTTCATATATCTTGCACGTGTTTCTGTGACAAATAAAATTATTTTTCTTTCTTTTTCTTTCTTTCTTTATTAGTAATTCAACAGCGTAACATTTTTCATGATTGGGAATAAAGAGAGTGGCAATTTAATAGTACAGCGCTTAACACAAGCTCATATTGTCTTTTCAAATGATAGAACATAAGTGTAACCTAAAAAAAAATGAGCCGTCACGGGACGACTGGCAGATGTGAAACATCGCACTACACACATATTTACACACTACTATATATTGACTGTATAAGTGTATAGTGGCCGATCGCCACGCGGCATGTGTCGCCCCGCCAGCAGTTGGCAATATGTGCGCCTATAGATGTTTCACATCAAAAAGCGTTTTTCAAACAAAATAAATAGCGTAAAAATTGTCACGAAATTAAACATCCATGATAATTATATTAGTTTACTCCCTGTCTGGCAAAAGCGCGCATATGCCAGCGACATGCCCATGTAGGTAGCATAAGGATGGGGCGGTGGTATCAACAATTTAACACGAACTTTATGGTATTGCTGCATCCAATCAACAATCAAAATCCAAACAACAAAAATCATCCAATCACCCATAATCACCACTATCAAAATCAAAAGTCATTTATTCAAACTAGGCTGAGTATCAACACTTTTCGAACGTCAAAATTACATAAGACAGTCCCCCAAAAACGCCCGCCCTTCACCATCACTTCCTAGTGCTTTAGCTGGGAAGAAGAAGTGGCGCAACAAACTCCCCAGCAGCACAGCTGTCTGTTCAGTTAGAAAAACTTGATTCTATACACCTGTAGGTGTATAATAATTTACATTACGCAACACAAAACATTAAATTAAATTATTTGCCATATGTTAGCAAGCACACGCCACTATACCAGCAAAAAAGTAGTCTGTCTTGTCTGTTCAATTAAATTCAATTTAAACTATGCTTGAAAATATAGTTAAACAACAGGTAAAAGCGTCCAATTTTGCACGAACACCACTTCACTAAACTGCAACTAATTATAATTAACGTTTTCTATCATAAAACAAACCGACTAAGTGCGTGTCGGACCATGCACAATGAAGGGTTCCTGGGAAAAAGGTTCTTGACAGACAGACACACGAGTGATCCAATAAGGGTTTCGTTTTTTCCTTTTAAGGTACGGAACCCTAAAAATAAAAAATAAACTTACCAAAATGGCCACAAAACCAAAAAAAATAATATCATGTGCTACGACTACATTGTCGCGATAAAGAGAACACTTCGCGCGCTCTCAACAGCGAGATGTAGAGCAGTGTGCGAGAGAGAGTGCGCGAAGTGTAGTTCGCTTTATTGCGACAATGTAGCCGTAGCGTGAGTGACTTCATACCTTCGCGTCGTCGCCACGCGTCGGAGGAAATATGGATGTTGCGCAAAAAGACGTCTTACATTTTTCGCTTAAATTTTATTCGGTCATAGCAAATTAAGCCTCAAATTATTAGCCATAAGAAGGCCGTAACTACATTTTGCCTTGCTTGTTTTACGTTATTTGAGTAAGAATAGAGTGTAACAATCACTTATAGGTAAACTCTGCATGCACATAAAACATTGTCGAACCTACAAAAAAATATATAAAGAAATAAAAGACTATATTATAAAGTTGCACTGAATAGAACTTCTATACTAAATTAAAACAAAAACAAATTAAAACAAAACCAAAACAAACAAAAACAAACTAAGTAAACAAAATTAGGTAATACTCGTTCAAAAATATATATATATAAGTAGCCTAAATTCACCCACGCAGTGAGATAACGCAGGGCCAAGAAACTCAATGTTCATATGGGAAGAAACTTATAAAAGCTGGCTTTCAATTTGCCTAAACTGTCAAAATGAAGGTCGATCTGATCACTGCAATAGGTCTATAGATATAGATAGGTCTGATCACTGCCTATCACTATATGAACGTATTTTCTTGGACAAACCGCTAGCATAGGCTAGGTGCCCCAGAAAACGTTTTTGTACACGCTCAAGACGCAATGAGTGAGTAGCATAGTGTGGCCGCCAGACCACGCTACAATACTCCAACATGCTTCGACTCAAACAATTATAAAGGATAATTTTTGTTTTACAGTTTTTAAATTGTTTCGTGTTTCTGATAACAAAACCCAGCATTTTGGAAGACTTTTTCACTATATTATCAATGTGAGGAATAAAAGTTAATTTCTGATCAAATATAACACCAAGGTCTTTTATTGTGGCTAATTCCTTTATTTTATCTCCATCAATATAATAGTCCTGGTCGATGAGATGATGTTTCCTAGTAAATTTTATATGGTAACACTTGCTAGGATTTAGGAGCATCTGGTTTACTTGGCACCATATCACAAATTCATCCAGATAACTTTGTAATTCAGAGGCATCATGCTTAGATTTAACTATTTTGACGAATTTTATTTATTTATTTAACCATTTATGTACACACATTATAAACATACAAGAACAAAGGAACAGAAAAATACGTACAAAGGTGATGCTTATTTCTAATGAAATCTCTTCCAGCATACCTGCGATAGGAAAGTCGATAAAGAGATGTAGACACCGTGTGTAAGAGTAGAAGAGAAAATAGAATACATATAATCAAAAACAATTTACTTAATAAAATTAAACAAATAATATACATACATACATACACACAAATACATACTTCTAAAATAAATATCACTAGAATATTAATTATAATTCTATTAAAATAATAAAAACATACGCAACTATGACGAAGTGGAAAGATAGTGTTCTTTCACTCTTCTTTTAAATACTGAAACAGTATGGCAGTCCCTTATCACAGGTGGGTGGGTGGCTTATTCAGGTGGCAGTGAATTCCACAACCGCACCGCGTGCACAGTGAAGGAGTAGGAGTAGAAGTCGGTGGTGTGGGGAGGGGACTTAAGAAGATTTCTAAGATGCGACCTGCAAGGCGCATCAGAAGGACGAGCGTAGGAAAAACGTTCCCGCAGATAGGATGGTGTTAATTTTAAGTCATCGGCAAACATAAAAAATTTACAGTGGCGGAAGCAGTTTGGAATATCATTAATAAAAAAGTTAAATAAAGGCCCCAAATGAGACCCTTGTGGTCCTTTAGGTGATATCTCTACGCATTTACATGACGTTGTTAAATATTAAAACAAAAAGATACCGCAACTGTCATGTTAATTGATCATCATCTGCCTGCCTTTTCCCAACTATGTTGGGGTCGGCTTCCAGTCTAACCGGATGCAGCTGAATACCAGTATTTTACATGGAGCGACTGCCTATCTGACCTCCATATCTTCCTCCTGACTGGGTAACACGATATCTCTTGGTAAGACTGGTTGTCAAACTTTTGGGATTCTGACGACCCGTAACAACTGTTAAAGATCTACAAATAACAGCCAGGACCAACGGCTTAACGTGATTTCCGAGGCACGGAGGAATCTTGGTATGAAAAGATGTTCACCCATCCACGGACCAACCGCAGCAAGCGTAGCTTAACCTGATCGGTCGACCCGTGCGGCAGTTATTATTTATCCACAAGCTCCTCTGTCGTGTTAATTGATATTTTTCGTATTGTGCATATTCAAAGAACATTACGTAGGCTACGTACCTATAACCTCATTGTCACTCTGTATAATAAAGAATGGCGTAACTTATGTTTGTTTGTAATTTTACTATATTTTTTTTTTGTATTATGCAACTATTTTATTGTGTTTTTTTATGGGCCATGTGGTCTGCAATAAAGATTTTTATTTTTTTATAATTCGTTGGTACCATTTGGAAATGTTATACAATCTTACATATCGGTACACAGGTAATTTAATATTGCGCACCTAGTTTCCCTGAGGGCTGCAAGGTTGAGCGGTATGCGACGCGACGGAAGGATCCATTAGAGCTTGAACCTCGTTATTTACTGGCTTGTTAGCTTGAGCCTTGGAACCTACCATGGCAAAAGTCTGTGACGAGACGATAGGCCTGCACCAGATATTATAGAAATAGATGATTAGAACGTCTTCGTTTCAGCAGCATTATGAACCTATCGCGCTTCTTTTGTTTTAAGTTTTTTTTTGCACGCCTCACAACGCTTCAGCCTGTGATGAGAGTGTTCTACTCTAGATAAATCACCTTGTCAATTTTTTTCAACTTATATAATCTTTTATGGAAAAGATTTGAAGAGCAGTGGTGGCCCAGTGGTAACGTCCCCAACTTACGCGTTGTAGGTCGTGGGTTCGAACCCAGGCAGGCGCTTTACTTTGTGTAAATAATTTCATCACCACTGCTCTCAAAACGGTGAAGGAAAACATCGTGAGTAAATGAAGATATTAACAAAAATCGATGGATTTTCTTAGAGTTGTTTATCGTCAACATGTTTCTATCTAAGAGCACTTTTGGATTTTCTGTTATTTTGCTTTCATGCCTTTCTCGTGTCATTCTGGTATCTTTAACACAGGTTACTCTGTAATCTAGCTAAGATGCCAGTTGCGATACGTACTGTGACTATAAAATCACGATCACTGTTAATCTGTAGCATTCTAGTCTTAAGGTTTTATACTGTGAGAACCAATAAAGCTTATATATATTATATATATATTCATTATTTCTTTGTAACCTTTGACGGTCGATTGCGTAGGATTGATCTATTGTAAAATATAAAGGTACTTGCGTAGGCACAATTCAGGAAAAGCAAACAAGTACTTACTAGTAACATTCTGTGGGGCGCTTGGCTTGAGCTTGGCGATTATGCCAATTACTTCTCGTCGTGCTGATAACCTCAACAAAGGAGCCTGCTCCCACAAGGGGCATTAATAGGCCGTTACTATTCAGCTATCAACAAAGGAAAATCTAATTTTATTTCTGAATACGCTCACGTATTTGAGCTTTACCATTCGCTTCGGAGACTTAACTGTTGTTCTTAAGGAACTTTCTCAAAGATAGGCAGGTAAATAAAATTTATGAGCTTACGTTTATAAATCTAAATCACTGTTCAAACTTTGATCGTGTAATCAGCGTTGAAAAGTCATCTATTTGTGTTCATCAATTTCGAATTAATTATTTGCACTTGCATAACGGTTGGTATCCCGCAGAAACTGGTCGAGATATATTTATAAATAAAAATGAAATGCTATTCCTTGGTAAGTGCATCACTTGAGAACGTCTAGGCCGATGGCTATTTTTCGTTTTAAAATGTTCGCAATAGTCTGAATTAGGTTTTTATGGAAAGAAATTTGTAAAAGTTGTATATCTCGGGAAAAACTGATAGTGCTTTTTTCAATAGATTGAAATTTTGACAGAGCAACGACTGGGGTCAGTTAATCTTAAATAAAACTTTGTAGGGAACATTATCGAGTTCATCACACTTCACACTAATATTATAAAGGCGAAAGTTTGTGAGTGTGTGTGTATGTTTGTTACTTCTTCATGCTCTAACGGCTGGACCAATTTTGATAAAATTTTGTATGGAGGTAGCTGACACCCTGGATTAAGTCATAGGCTTTTTATCCCGATATTCCCACGGGATCGAGATTTACGCGGGTGAAATTGCGGGGCACAGCTAGTTATTAATAAAATCCATGTTATCTTATAGGTAGAGGTAGAAAAGGATATCTAGAAAACAATTGTCGTATCTTACTATACAATGAAATATATTCAAATATCCGTTCATTCCGTGCCTCGGATAGCACGTTAAGCAGTTGGTCCCGGCTGTCATTTGTGATCTTTGACAGTCATTACCGGTAGTCAGATGCCCAAAAGTCTAATAACCAGTCTTACCAAGGGGTATGTGTTACCCAGTAGCTAGGTTGTGGAGGTCAGTTATCCCGTCGCTTTAAGTAAAATACTGGTATTCAGCTGCATCCGGTTAGACTGGAAGCCGACTCCAACATAGTTGGGAAACTGCTAGACAGATTGAGTGTGTCCGTTGTTTCACTGCTGTGTGATCGGTCGTGTGTGTAAATTTACGCTCGTTATATGCGTGTGGGGCTCGCGTGCTGGCTTAAGGCTCCTGCAGACAGGCCCGACGCGACAGCACGACGCTACGCTAGTAGCACAATTTCTATGAAAAGTTCATGGAAAGTGTCGTGCCCGCGTTATCGCGCTAGTCTGCATGCACAAGCTTTTAATCGTGCACTACAGAAAATGCATTTATATTATTGTAGATATTCTCTAGTAGTAAAGAAAAAGCCTACACGGTAAGCAACGCTGTTCAGCGTTAATCTTTTATTTTTCGATGTCGGAAAGTGATGTTAATTTTTGGGAGTAGTATTATTGTAACGTGAGTAAGTTTCAACTTTCCGTTTATTTTCCGACTCGATTGGGCTCAGTTTGACTTCGAAGAAGTCCTGATAATTACAAAAATATAAGTACTTAAGTATCTATAGGTAGGTTGATTGGTTTTGCAATGTACGTTCAATTATCTTTTCATTCCTAAATAGACAAGCTACTACTTTAATCACTCATATTGAACAATCATCTCATTCTCATCACACTCATACACACACGCGCACACACTATCACTCACACACACTCACTCACTCAACACTTACATTTTTTCTCATACATTAAGGATACTTTCCACATACATTCTTACATGGCAATCATAATGTATACAAACTTAAACTTAAACATGGCTACTAATTGTTCACAATTTATTTCTGGGAATCAAATGTAATCCGAGATACAGGTTTACCACCTAGTGCGGATGCAGAGAGTCCCAAACTTTGTATATATAACTTTAAGCCATTATTTAGTGTATATTGTTTTTATTAAATTCTGTAATACGTGTTCTTATTTTGTTGAATAAATTAAATTATAATTATTATTGAGTACCCAAGTTAAGGCTCCCGCAGACAGGCGCGACGTGACAGCACGACGCGATTTTAGTAGCACAATTTCTATGAAAACTTCTTGGAAAGTGTCGCGCTGTCTGCGCGCCCGCGATATCGCGCCAGTCTGCACGAGTCTTTAAATGTTCCAATTGCATTCATCGTTCAGGTGTATCTTGATTGTTGAGTCACCGTTAACGTGCTTTTAATCAGTGACTTTCGTACTACTAACGGATGTATTTACTGTACTGTATCGGTTATCTTAACTCGCACGTAGGACACTTTTTACAAATCTCTGAAAAGTAGGTAATATTTGATTTTCTTACCTCATGCAGTCATGCCTAACCTCTATGAGGTAAGTTTCTGATGCTACGCAAATAGTTTTACCAACGGTAGATATAATATAACTATGTAGCTTGTGTAAAAAAGTACCTATGTATGCTACTGTTACGAACCCTGCTAAAAACCCAGTGTAAAGGTTCTTAACTAGTTTCGGAATGTTTAATTATTAAGATATGAAAGCCTTATCGTTTTCTCCTATGCTCTACTTACCTTTTCAAAAAGGAACCAACCCTAGATTATTATCAAAGCGCGGGGTGCATACTGCGTTGCGTTGCTTAAAGTTTTATTTTCGAAAAATACAATTCTTGTTAGACGTTTGAAACAGGCACGTTTGTAATACCGGTCGGGCGCCGGGCGTCGGGCGGAGTGGCGCGGTGCAGCTCGGCGCGGCGCGCGTCGGCCGCCACTCTCTCCGACCACGTCTCGTCTCCTCTCCCGGGAATTCATATCGTGTGTGAACTTTTTCGAATCTTCTTTGTTTCTTTGTAGAGCCATAACTCTAAGTCGGAAAAGTACCAACACTCAACACAGTTACAACACTAGGGCTATACATAACTTTCATCAACAGCTACAGCTGCTCTCATAACTTAAAATGACTGAAGTCATTAAAATGTACTGTAATCTGAAATTAGTTTCGAGAATTTTAATCCAGATTCAGATTTAACCCGTATTAAAATTTTATTATAGCTAAATTAGCTCCAGTGTATCACCCACTACGCGTGGCACATGAAGTAAATAAGTTTGTTTACTTTATTTATTTTAGTGGAAATTGCTTTTTAAAATTTCCCGAATACATTCAATGTTCTTGGTAAATTAATCCCGTTTAACCCTATAATTAATGCAATTTACGAATTGTACCTGTAGTACGTGAGCTAAATATTAAATAAGCGCAATATAATCTAGTTCCAAAGGCGTGAAACGTCAAAAACAGTGAACAACAAATAGATGTGCGAAGTGGAAGGCGCAACCCTAGGGCTTAAAACGTTACGTGACCTGAGTACGGCGGACATTATAACCAGTTTAAGTCCGAACTCAAAGTTCCATTCAGAATCGCAATTAGCCGCATCCGAATTGTGAAAACGTCAGAAAAGGCAACACTTTCAATTATAAATTAAAGCTCGTAAGCTAGTCAATGTAAAATTTGAATATTCATTTGTGATATCAACAAGCCTAAAAGAGGGTTATACGAGTGAAATTTGTCAATTTATTGGCTGGTAGGTACTTGTGTATAATTTTCGTTGCTCGCCGTACAATTGGTATTGAGACGATATTTACGAAATTAATTTTTGTTGATAAATAATAATCCTTAAGTAGTTTAATGAGGTCGTGTAAAACATTTTATAAACTGTTTAAAGACCGAGACACGTGTGTGTCGGACCGCGCACAGTGAAGGGTTCCGTAGTTGGGATGAATTTATCCAAAGAATAAACTTACAATTTTTTTTGAAAAACATCCTTCGTAGATTCCGACTACTTTACTTATATACTATATACTTATTTGTTTTTTACTTGACTGATTACCCTATAATGTAAGATTTACCATGATATTTTAAGATTATAGACTTCCTATAGGTTTTTTTTTTGTAATCTATACATAGAACAATTTTCTGTATTTTTTTCAAAACTTTTGCCTCAGATAAGGGGCATGGTTAATTTACATCTATTTTCTTAAATAACTTTAAAAGTATTATTTTAAAATTATAAAAAAATATATATCTCAAATACATACAACAAACCCTTTTATTTGATATGTCACACGGCTCAGTTTGCAAAACCTTTTATTTTTCCTGATTTGCCCCCAAATGTGACCTCCATATTCAAAATTCATTTATTTACGTTACACG
Organism: Tiliacea citrago; assembly: GCA_963921375.1. Taxonomy (NCBI): domain Eukaryota; kingdom Metazoa; phylum Arthropoda; class Insecta; order Lepidoptera; family Noctuidae; genus Tiliacea; species Tiliacea citrago. The sequence goes on from OY992787.1 coordinate 16,765,644, forward strand.
TTCGTGTTTGGGTCCCGGAAATTCATATGTAAGTATACCATATTTCAACGTAATCAGTCCAGTGGGTTCGGAGCAAATAGGTCGTGACAGACGGACATACAGACAGACACACGAGTGATCCTATAAGGGTTCCGTTTTTTCCTTTTGAGGTACGGAACCCTAAAAAGGCAATATTTAGGTATGTAGGTACTAATGTTGCTGTTTTATAAACATGGTTATACATACCTACAGACAGACATACACTAATACACTTTTACCGACTTAAAGCGTGATCCGATTTCAGTTGAATAAGAAACATGAGCTGTCGCGGAGGAAGCTTCATTCAAAAAAGTACATTCGGGTTATTGCATGCCCAGAGACGATTTGTAAAGATAACGCAGAATGTCTGATGAGCAGATTACATTCAATAATTCGCCTTCAAGCGTTCTTTTTGAGTTAATACGAATATAGACGTAAAGTTGTTCAGATTTAGTTGAATAATTTATAAGGATAATAGAAAGAAATGATTAGATTACCCTAAGTTTATTCGAATATAAAGCTGTTAATACGTTTAGTATTTAAATCTATGTGTTACTGGGGCCTGCCTTAGACCTATTTCATTAGTCATGCATGTAAGTATACCTTGTGAGCATCGATATATATTATTAGAAAATGGTACAATACCTCTATTGTGTTGGGACACCTAAGTTTGTGAAATACAGCTCAATAGGCTAATATTGGGTTGTTACTTGTTAATGACGAAGGTTTAACTTTTGGTCAAAACATCATCCAATGAGCCATTCTCAAAATAGAGTATAATAGGACTCGAACCAAGAACTGAGTAATCCTAAGCCTTGTTTTCTCTTTCTTCCTCGTCTAAAGCAATGGCTATCGTTGCCGATTCTGCACTACACCGTACCGTACCATGACCGTGCTATGAAGGTATCAGGCATTGAAGGAAACATGACACGGACTACTATGCCCACTAAAACGTATCAACAGGGTATCAGACCCATGCATAACCGTTTTAGTGACCGTAGCACCCGCGTATCATCTGCATGTCATATCCGTACGGTTCCCGTTGTCTCGGTTGTAGTTGTAGGTAGTTCACCGGTTTTTTCGCGTGAGGCAGACGTGTCAGGAAGAGAGAATTAATAATGGGTTGAGAAAATTATTTCCTATAGCATACGATGGCTATTCGAAATTTGTTCATGACAGAATTGGCAGTGATAGTCACTGTTTCAGAAGATTAAGAAAGCGAAATCAATAACATCAGACAATATCACGACGTTACTGGGTTCACACTGCTTTAAAAAAAACAGAAAATTCGAGGGAGAATACTGTTTCTAACGGGTTTAGAAAGGTCCTCATACGCGGTTATAACCCGTATGCTCACCGATTCGCCGTCTGCGCGCACCGGTTTGGCAACGTTGCGTGCCATACACAGAGCGTATCAGCACCGGAAAAATATTCTCGCCGACAATGGGATTAAAAACTGAAAGCTCGTCATAGGTGGCAGCACAGTTGTCAGTCGACAAACCGTTATTGTTTTGTTTATGTTTACTTTGTGTCGATCACAAATTAACCGAAAACTAGATAAATATTTGTGACTTGGAGTGTATTAAAAGACGAGCTAAGGACAGGGGAATCCTCCACCACTGGTAAAAAGCAGCTATAGTGGAAAAGTCAATAGATTATGAATGTTTTATAATTTATAGGTTATTTTGTGTTTGTTGACTTTAAGTTCATTTTTGTTGAAGACTGGAGGTGTATGCCAGAAATAACCCGATCAGAGTTGAAAACCAACTCGAGGATGCTGTGGATGTTTTTCCTGACTGAAAAACTTTTGAGATGTTAATTCTACACTGATCTAATATAAATTATCATGTTAGATCAGTGTAGAATTAACATTTCAAAAGTTTTTCAGTTGTATTAACAAAACACACTAACTTTTTTACTAAAATTTACATAATATCATCACAAGTAAGACTTATTTCTCTTGGAAGCATCTGTATACGAAATTCTCCCATTAAAGTCTTCAGGTTTCAAAAGGATAACACGTAGTCTCTATGAAAAATCTGGTTTCCTTTTTTTTTATTCCCGATAGCTTTCTTCCGCAGTTTTCGTCTTTTGACATCATTGGCAAATACATGGGTCCCCGTATTTTTGCAGTCAACAGCTGCACAATGGAGCATATTAATTGATTATGCGTTTTTACGCAAAGCGCGAAGTCACTTGTTTACAAAATAGTGTGACAGCTAGCTGCCAAATTCTTAGACGTTAGATAGTAGCGACATCTGAAGTGAGCCAGTGGCAGTTTTTATCCTCATTGTTGACGCTCCGTGCATGCGCTCCGGGCACGCGACGGTGTTGGCCGGTGACGGAATGGTCTAGAATAAATATCTGAAATCCTTACAACAAGGCCTGTCGTTTGATATGTCACACGGTACAGTTTGCATTTATTTTTCTAATTTGCCCCCTAAAAGTGACCCCCATATTCAAAATTAATTTATTTAAGTACGTTATACGTCCGTGTTTGGGACACATAATAGTACATTACTGCAGCGGCCAGCAAAAGAGGCATTGATGGACTCACGTATGTGTGCCTCGGCCCACATTTACACGTTCGTCCGTCAATGCATGGTTGCGGCCAAGGCCTATTGTATTGTGCTTTTCTTAAATAATGCGTGGAAATTCACACTAATATGGAGTCATTTTAATAGGTAACATTTGACAATTCATCAAAATTCAACAACGTAACCTTGCATAAAATAATATATTTTTTCGTTTTGTTAGAACTGCACAATTTTTTCAATTACGATTACATATTTATTGTAATAATGACCGATACGAGTAATTTTACGATTTGCTTTCACTAAACTGACAGACTTCAAATGTTACCTATTAAAATGACTCAGTATTAAGTAAATTATTTATAAATTCCAGAATCAATGACGAACAGCGATCAATTTTCACGCGTCAATATGTACAAATATTTTTTTTTCAACATTTTTCTATTTGCAAGCCAGTTCGAAAGGCGAACGGCGGATTTCGTACCGCATATTTTTGTTGTTGTTTTGTTATAGAATTTATACCACTTATTAAGGCAACTAAGACATTTATTTTCATGTAAGTGTACTATTTTGAGAAGTTCGGATTCATCAATAAAAAGATTTTAATAATTAAACGTAATAAAATCGTAAACTAAACGCAGTTATGTTTTTTAAAGTTGTCATATGTAAAATAACACTAATAACGAAATGATAGATTAATTATTTAGAAATATAAATAACATTAAATATAATTAAACACTAATATATTATACCTAAGAATGCGTGATTGTTACATAAAATCATAATAGTTAACAATAATATAATGATAGGAATGATTTTCGTCATCAATATTATTTTTGTTCATATGGCAATTATTTTTTGACAGGTAAAGAAAATCTGTATTACTGTTACTGTCTTTCAGTACAGTTCTGTGGTTCAGTTCTTTGCTATTGTTTTGGATTGTGGTTTGTAACTGCATCTGAGCAATTTAGCGAATTAACTTCATCATTATCAAACTGTTGCAGTACGCAGCTGGACATAGATATCTCCTAATACAACCCTCACTGAGTAGGTACTATTCTCATCTCAATCTACCTACTTAATAGTAAGTAGAACACTACAAAGATCACCACAATCCAAAACGAGCAAGCAAGACAAGCAATCTGGAACATTTACTTTATCACCATAACAATGTTTATGTACCTTTAAGTAACAATCTACATTGGTACACTAGTACATAACCTTAAAAAATAAAACTCGTAATAACTTTTACGTCCCAACTTCTAAAAATCTAAGAATTTAAAAAGGGCTTGTCTATCTTATTAACTACCAATTATAACAAAAAATATCTCAAAACACGAAATTTTATTAGCGGTATGAAGTTCCCATACAAGCCTGCCGTTCACCTAAATAAAACCTTTGATAAGCTACTTCCTTGGTTGCCATGTTTCGGAGTAAAAGATCGTTCCATTTTTAAGTTACACGATAGATATGAGTTTACTATGTAATTTATTTGGCCGCTAAACCACGACACATATTATGGATTTTCATACAACTTTTGACGGCCGCTGCTCGCATGTTTTTGGCCAGTACAGCAATTTCGATTTATCTCGAAGAAGGTTGTCACAATAATGCTCAAATTTCCAAGCATGTTTGAGAAAATTCATATGTGTACCACATTTCAACTTAATCGGTCCAGTAGATTCGGAGCATATTGGCTGTCACAGACGGACAGACAGAGTGATCCTATAATGGTTCCATTTTTTTCTTTTGAGATGCGGAACCCTAAAAAAATATTGTATGACTCCTATTTCCGTTGGTCGTTATTTTATGTCAATTCAATGCTAAATCCGGTATTCCGAATAATTTATCACAAAAAGGCTTAGAATATTAAATTATAACAGTTATTGCAAAATTCATAGGTGCGTGACGAATCCACAGTTTTCAATTTTATTTTATGTTCGATATTCCTTTTTATACGATTGGAACGATTTTTTTGATAATTCTCGAAAGCAACTGTTTTAGTGCTCGTGCAGACTGGTGCGATATCGCAGGCGCGACAGGCAGCGCGACACTTTCCATTTTTCCATAGAAATTGTGCTACCAGTGTCGCGTCGCGCCTGTCTGCGGGAGCCTTTAGGCTTAGATGCCACAAAGCTCCCAGAACCTATTCGACATACTCTGTTGTTCCTGTGTTTGTTTGTATGGTAAATACACGGTGTATCTCTAGAGGAGAATCATCGGAAGCAAGACGGTGGGGACCTCAATGCCCGTCGATTTAACGCTAGCCCGCTAACCCCATTGTATAGAAAGTACCAACTGGGATCGGTGGCCCGACAACATAAATAATACACATATTATATGTTCTAGTATTCTACTTGCGTATAATAGTACTAGTCAATAATATTTAATAGACCTCCTGAAAGAGTTTCTGTCCTGACGGCCAATCTCGGCGGAGATTAGCCATCGACGCAGGAAGTGCACCAGTGTGTAACTCTCTCTTCCGTCACTCATAGTCCGATGAGACGACGATCCTACTAAACCGCAGGACCAACAACTTAACGTGAATCCGCAGCTACGAAATTCTAATTTTCTTACTTTTTTTCAATTTGTAGTTGTATCTTGATCAAAATATGATTTGCGACTATAACAGATATGCATTTACAGAATTATAATCATTAGAATTATTTATACAAATCTCAACCCGCACTGGACCCGCGTGGTGGATTGCGGCCCGCTCCCTCTCACCGAGAGGAGGCCGGTGTCCCAGCAGTGGGAACATTATAGGCTGACTATGTAGCGTCTCGCGTCTGCTTCGCACAGTTTTGACAGCTTGACAAAACATCGAGATATCTTAAACCTTTACAAATAAATCCTATAACTGACTGTGAAAACCGCACTAAAATCCGTTGGGTATAGTTCAGAAGAACAACGCGGTGAGACACGCGAAAAGTGACTTTATAATATGTACTAGCTTTTGCCCGCGGTTTCGCCCGCGTGGATGTCGGATAAAATCCCACGAGAACCAGTGGCGTGCCTAGGGGTCAAAATTAGGGCAAGCCTACATATATTTTTGATTAAAAAAATACTACCTACCGTATCGTCAGGCGACGCCTCCCGAATATGCCGTTTAAGTAGTTACTAATTAGCATTAGTAGCTATTTTTTTTTTCATATTAGGGTATAATCCGATCCCGATCCGATCTGTGATCGTTTCTGCAATGTAGGTACATCTTGCATGCTTTGTGTGTGCATACTCATGTTTCGGACAAATAAATTATCTATCTATCTATCTATAAATAAATATTGAAATATGAATTAACAACCAAACACAACTGGAAAAATCGGTAACATGTGCTACCGAGATGAAAAGTACCCTATGTGTTAATCCAGGTAAACAATGTATTAATTCCGTAATACATTGTTTTCTCCCAGTCGGCATGATTTTTTCCGACTCCAACAATCATCGTCATATTTCAGCCAATTTACACAAAACCTTAATGAATTATATACCTAAACCTTCCCCATGAATGACTCCGTCCATTGGTGAAAACCGTATGATAATTTTTTCGGTAGTTTTTGATTTTATCGCGTTCAGACACACAGACAGACGCGGCGGCAGGAACTTTGTTTTAAAATATGTAGTGATAAATACACTTGAATAGTAGAACACTTCTGCTTATTTATTCGAGGAGTAGGTACAGCCGCAACATGTATAATGTTTAGTCATAAGGCTTAGTTCAATATATTGCTTTTAGCAAGAACTAGTCTTAAATAATTAGACTGCCAGCAACTGTGTTCCTATCTAACATTAGGTACCTACCTACCCAGACATCTGCTTAGGTTCTTCTTAATTAAATAATAACAAAATAAAAGATTGAGACTGTACTTTGTTAACTTTCAAAAGTATACACTACGTTTAAGTACTAAGTAGGTAAAACAATAATTTAAACATTATGAAAATAAGCGTGAGTTCAAAGTTTATGTTTATTTATGCTTTGACCTTTCTGATTTAAGACTGTTTCTTATGGATGTTATAAAAATATTCAGTTTATAATAATGTAAGTAGATAGTTTCACTGAAGGTCGGCTAGCTTAATTTTTATTCAGGTGATTCAGAATTTCGGTCAATAATTCGTATAACTCCAATTATTTTATTTTCACCGATTTATTCCAGTCAAATCGTTGAAAAGTACTGCAAGCGAGAAGAAACTTCATCAGAACAATCTAATTGTGCTATAAACTCTTTATACCTGTGAGTATTTTGTTAAATATTCTCGCAAAACTGTATGTTGTGTTGTAACATTTACTAGACTAGCTCTTGTAACCCACAATGATACCTTTTCCCCACTTGAATCAACCACAACTTAGGGGCGACACGACGGTCAACGCAAGTAGCAGCTTATTTACGGATTTTCTCACGCTCCTTGAACACATAAACGGCCACAATTTCCGTGCATAATAAATCCCCTACCTTCATCACTACAGCGCCATTCTTTTAATTATCACTTTTAATGAACACTGAACGATATAAGGAGCGTTTACGCACGTAATCGTTTAAAGCCCCTTTATAGCCGTTTTGAGCGGTTGTGAGCTAGAGCGGGGCTTACCGAATGATGGATGCACTGGAGGATTACGGAGCGCTGTGTGGCGTTCAGATGACCGCCTGACCACCGCCACTAGTACCTACAACTGCCGTGTTGTATTATGTAAACAAACATTTGCTTAATACGACCACAACTAACAAATGATACAAGATGCGAAATGGAGCGTATATAAATGATGTCGTTTCACTGCCACGTTTTCGTAGTTTGTTTGTGCCCGTTTTCGGAAGTTGATCCAATGTACGTTTTGTCACATTCTTTTTCTTACATACTGATTCGAGATGTTTATACTTCTGGTCGTTGTGCTTCTTCAATCTGAGACACCCAAGCAGATATTATAGGTGATTCGAACGTAATTTAATTAAAATTGACGAGTTTGTGGAATTTATATATCTACTTATATATCTAACTAACTGAAACTTACCCGATAGTTGATCAGTAAGACTGTCTAACTTCCGGGACATAGACTGTGTAATCGAACAACTCGTACTTACCTGATTCATTCATGGAAATATATAAAAAATATATAAAGTATGTTTTGGAACACAAGAGTAAGTACAACAAGTTAAACGATTATATCTGCAAAAGTATAAATAGCGTAGCGTAGCGCAGCTAACAACGCCCTTCTCAAAATACAGAATGGAATGATGTTCCATGCAAAAAGTGCTTAATACTAGGTAATCAAGTTAATATAGTTAATAGAGATTTAGTTAATTAATAATAAAAACAAAAAATAAGCTAAAAATAATTCACGGAAATATCTTAAACACTTCTTGTTACTCAAATAGTAAAATATTTCTACCTTTTTACATTATTTCTAAAACGGTACATTATACCAAGACAAACTTCGTCAATAATCCGGAAAAAGTTTAGGGCAAAGAAATATTAACTTAATATCTGAAAGAAATCATATTTCACTGTTGATCTCTGAGGAGCTAGCGATCCAATCGGGTAAACAAGTAGCCTATGTCCCTCTGAGCGAAGGCAACTTTCCCTTCAAAGTTTCATCGCCAGCCATTGGTCCGTCGAGACCGGATCGAGTAACAAATAGAACTACAATCAAATCTCATTCATAACATTACAAACGGAGATTGCAGAGTTCTCGGTTGTAAATAATGTTGTGAACGCTATCTTGCTTTAGATTTCTTGAAATAGAATTATATTTAGATCTTCATCATGTAATCAGGGGAGGAACTGTCTCCTGAGATATAGGTTAACAGCCTTAGTTTAAGAGGGAGAACTTCTCTATATCTCACTTCTGGTTTTCAATAAAGAAAGAAATTCTCTAAAATGATGATCTGCCTAGCATTTTCCCAAATATGTTGGGGTCGGCTTCCAGTCTAAGCGGATGTAGCTAAATACCAGTATTTTATATGGAGCGACTGTCTATTTGACTTCCATAACCCAGTTACTGGTATGAGAAATTCTCTAAAATATTGCACATATATGTACCTATCACAACGAGTTAGTAACCTATAATAAAAACCACTGATCCCATAAATAGTAGTTGCGACTTCTTTTCGGTTGCGCATTTCAGACATTACAGTGAAGGTCAACCGTAAACGAGTCTAGGATTAAATGAGGAGCTTCTATAAATAAAATGCATTTATACGAGCTTAACTCTTGAAAAGGTCTCTTAAAGGTTATTAGGTTTGCATCTAGTATTTTTTTAAAGTTATAAATAACGTTGGATGAAAATGTCAGCTGTATAGGTATATCACATCACATCACATCACACTATAATTATAAAGGCGAAAGTTTGTGAGTGTGTGTGTGTGTGTATGTTTGTTACTTCTTCACGCTCAAACGGCTAGACCAATTTTGATAAAATTTTGTATGAAGGTAGCTGACACCCTGGATAAAGACATAGGCTACTTTTTATTCCGATATTCCTAACGGATCGAGACTTACGCGGGTGAAACCGCGGGGCGCAGCTAGTTTTAAAATAAAAGTTGTTGGGAATAAAGCAATAACAAAGAGATTGTGTCATAATGAGGGTGGGTCTCGCTCTCCAGGTGGTTTTTAAAGTGATCAAGATTGCCTCCGAAAGAGAATATTCCATGAAACAAACACCTGCCTATTATATACATCATTTTAATGTAATACCATTTATCTTCACCATAACTTGTTCAATTCATGACTAACGCTACATTTCCTTTGACAAAGGCAAACTTTACTTTTACGTTACAAAATTGTATACCTCTAAGCTTACCTTTTACGAACATACCAACCTACATGAATATCTAAATAATGGATCTTTTTGTTAAGGTTAGTGACAAGTTGATCCTCTCAACCAACAAGTGCTCATGAAAATAGGTAACTCTTACTCGATAAATGAATATACGTAACACATCGTCGTGAAGACGTACGTATAGTACATAATATTGACGTCTAAATCATAGGCACGATAGCAGGCGTGTAACTGAGCTAATACCCGAGGACATAATGTTACTAATGGTACGGGATAACCGAGGGGACGATCATAATTTTGGGGAACAAAGCGTTGCCGTGAACGACGTGTTTTGAGTTTCACCGGAACAATGAGATAATGATTCGTGAGCTCGTAAAGTGTGCACTTGTAACTATAGAGTTGTCAAACTTCCTTCAGACGTGGATCCGAGGGTTTGATGAGGGCCCAATCTCTGTCTGCACGTACTTGGACGTGCCCATTAAAATACTCCTTATCATTATATTGAAACAATGAATACAATGTTTCTAGTTAATTTGATTATTGTCTTCGAGTAACTCTCAGAAATACCTACACATGCAATTTTAGTACCTACTTTCGTCTTCAAGACCTCATTTCGTCATTTAAGTTGATTAATCATTCTAAATAAATGATGGTGACATCGTGGAGGAGTTTCAATTTGCCGGCATTGTAAAATACTTACTTATATTATTAAACTCGTTAAAATCATTTCTTAGTCTACGTTACTCTTGTAATTTCAACAAGACTGTGCAAACTATAGGTTGTGGAAAGTTTTCAAAAGACATTTTAATCATTTTTATTTAATACATTTCCAAGTTTTATGTCGACAAGGGAATGTATATAAAAACCTAAAAGTAGAGAAAGGCTTAACATGTTTTGGTTTAGATTGCGACGTATATATCTCGTGAGTGATAGGCACTTTAATCAACGTGCTTCTACGAATAACGTTCGTGATGTCCTCGGCATGTTGTCATAAATCGTCGGCGCGGCCGCGAGCAATGGTACGTCGCGACAAATTGTGAGAAAAATAAATTTCCGGATATCAAGCAAAGCTCTTGTTAAAAGAAGGAAGGTGGCAGCTGGACAAACAGATTGCTGGAGGCACCGGCCGCGCGCCCTCCCTGACAAACGAGCTCACTCCCGACACCAGAATCTTTTTTGGCAAAACGGGAGCGTGTCTGGGACATCTCTACTACAGACCCGCAGCTGTTTGAGTGTCGAAATTAAAAATACAACGATATATTAATTTATTATTTCTTCGTTATTTGTTTTTCTAAAACAAGTAAAAGTAGCGAAACCTAAATAAAGTAAAATGTCTGAATTGTGTTCTGTTTTTATTTCTAACCGATTATACTAAAAAGCTTACAATTCTAAGTTACGAGCCTTTTGATGGTTGTGGAATGGCCGCCATAAAAATAATTACGACGTCTAGCTATGATTAGATAATTTAATTACTTACTGCTTTCATTCTGAAGATGATAATAAATTGAAGACAATAGATTTATGATACAGAACAGGCTGAATGCTCTGACGATATGATATAATCACAATGAGCTTATCGTCTAAAGATTAACTATCCGTTTATAGAGGTATTTATTTCTCAAGTATCATGCGTGTTTGTTTTACAATACCACATTTCAATAGTACATTGTAATACAAGGGTGGAAAGTAGGACACGAGTTTGCAATAACCAACACACCCGTGTATTTCACGACGTTTTTCGATACACTTGTGGGAAATAGTAAAATAAAAATCAAAGAATGAATTAAAATTTTCAGAAAATGGCGCGTTTTTGCAACTGGACATTTTTTTTTACAACGCAAACAGCCTGTACAGCTTATTCGATTTTTGACAAATATTGATGTGAAAATAATTAAATTAAAACTGGTAATTAAATATATTAAAGAACCATTTAAAAGACTTTTGAGAATTCAATGCTAAGACGTACGGACTCATTCATTTTTCCTCGTATAGAATCTATCCCATTTTATTCTATGTATGAAAACTCCTTGCTACTAAAGTTTTTAAATTGACTTATAAATATAAAACTCAACTGCAAAACTAATGATAGAGCTCGTAAACAAAAGTCACGACCGCGTAACAGAAAGATGCCTATGCAAAAGATTTAGTTTTCGAATCATAATTATAGCCTCTGAAAGTACGCCATGTTTAACAACTGTATTGGAAAGAAAGTAAAGCTTTTCAAGCTCTAATAAAATATAATTCTCAAATGTGATGTTTAAGGAGGATGATCAAATTGCGCAGTCAATGAATGCTGTTGCAATACCTACTCGATAACGGAGTTTGTATTCACGGAATTTTCGCCAATGTTATACAATAAGACCGGGTTGTAACTAAAATATAGTAGGTTCGTCTCTCCTTTCGTTATTTTTTGTCTCGTTTGCCTCGTTGATCGTTTTAAAATCATTTCGGCAACGACACTAGATGCTGAAAACAGTTAAAAATGCATTTAACTTGATTCAAAGATATTTTATGCCGACAATAAAAAAATATGGGTTGTCCATTGCATTCTCATCAAGGTTTCTTGATGAAACTTTCATCTTTGATTATTAACAAAGTTTGGAAATACTTAAACTCTTTCTTCTCAAGTTCTCTTAACTCTTTTTTAAAGACTTAAATCTTTTTTCACTAAAAACTGTTATATTACAGAAAAAAATATTTATTCATTAAACCAGTTGTTAGCTATCCTTCAGTTCTAAATGATTGTTGATAATAAATGAGCATACATTAATTATACAATGTAACAATATCCATCGCTTGACATCAATTTTAATACGAGTACTTAACTAGCCCAACAGTCAGATATCAGTCTCTAAAAGAAAACTTCACCTTTTCCTTTATTATAATGTATGGATAAATGTCATTTTCCAAGGTGAAGAAGGTCATAGGATACATTTCGGTGTGAGTCACGCGTGGCCCGCGTCAGCTGTTGGCGATCGCTAAGCCTTAATATTTCTCATATGAGTTCCATTCCCCTCTGTAAAAAATGCCAAGACCGAACCTACTTATTTATCGAATGTTCCGTATAAACGACGTAAATATCCTGAAACAGATATTTGTTATTCAGGCACCCTTTCAAGGAGGCCGGTTGGCGGTTACCATTGATACCGACTATGGAATAAACTCAGGGGGCGTACGTTTGCTGTGCCCGCATGCGGTTGCGGTTGTTTGGTTTAATTTCAAAGCTTAGTTTTAGATGTTTTTGTTGAAGTTATAGTCTCCGGCACGTAACTTGGCATGGTTGTGGCGTAGTGGAAGTAAGTTCACGCATTTACAATTAATGCAACAATGTTTTTTTTTCACTTTTATTGCTTGTCATTATTCTATGGTTATTCCCAGAGTTTATTTTTAAACATGTCTGTTTAGAAGAAAGTTAAAGAAAGGAGAGAAACATGTAACGATTCTTGCCAAGTTACGTGCCGGCGACTATACGCAGATTATTTATTATTTTAAAATTCACGGTTTGATATTCGGTGTGATATTTGATCCTGCGTGCGATTGAATATTTCAAAAGTTGACATAGAAAAATTCGTATCTACTATTTGAGAACAATATAAAATGAGAATGGTGCCCGCATGCGGTTTAAAACAGTAGTTGTATTTAATGCAACAGTAGATGCTGCGGAATAAAGCCCTACCGTGAAAACACATTTTTACCCGACTGCGTGACGCAAAGGAGGGTAATGTGTTTATTACCCGACTGCGTGACGCAAAGGAGGGTAATGTGTTTATCAGCCTATGTATGTACGAGTATGTTTGTTCCTTTGTGGTACTCTAGAGACCAAACGCGTGGGCCGATTTTGATGATTCTTACGTCAATCGATTTTTCTTAATCTTGTGAATGTCACTGTCACATGACAGTAATCAAAAGTCAGTATGGCGACAACCAGACACCATAATATATTGTGAAAAAGAAAAAAAATAAAATCAGCGAACTACGTCAAGTGGTGGTATTTGAAAATCATCTTTAGGTTTTTCGAACCATTTTTCATTTTGAATAACCATTTTGGATCTATAACGCTTTAAAGTTGGTTTGCAACCATATTCACTTAAATTTTCAAAACGTTGAATAAAGCTGTGATAAAGTTCTTATATAATCGTATAATAGATCTTATTAACGTGAAAAATAATTATTATACTTAATGTAATTCTTAAAATCGAGTGACATACTCAGAATGCGTTAAAAGATAATAATTAATTTTATCGATCGTTACCCTAAGCGTTACACCTACAGTGAGAGAAAAATAACCTTATTAATAATCCTAACTAAAAAATGTGAAAAAATATCAAAAAAACGTGTAAAATCAAAAAATCAAAAACCCGACTGCATAAAAAGTGAACTTAAAAAAATATTGAAACAAGATTTATAATTATAAAATAATACTATAAACAATCTCATGCAGTCGGGGAGCTATTGACTCCGACTGCATGAGATGCAGTCGGGAACTTTTTTTTTTAATTCACGAACCGGGGATCCACAGCGAGCCAGGTTTATTATGCTTAAATATTTGCATAATGATTGATTGATGATGATGATGATGATTTGCTTAATTACCTTGATTATAAGTTATGCAGTTATGATAAACTATCTCAACAAAACCTTAACTGCGTTGGTTAGATCGATTCTGTTATATTGAAGAACTAGCTTCTGCCCGCGACTATGTTCGCGTAGAAGTCTACAAACACCATTATAGTATACTAAAATAACTGCCACATATTTATAAAACTTCCCTGTATACTACGTTTGTAGTTTTGGTCTCAGGAGTCAAAATACAAAGAGAGCCAGGACTGGTGAAGCGGGAAGCAAGCGAAGTACTTGTCTGAGAAGCAGCTCGTTTTGCTCGTTTTGAGGTCGACACTCACAGCCTTCGGAAGAAATTAGATAAGTTTTTATTCATTCTCTCTTCACAAAATTGACTTAAAGTGTGCAAAATGCGTACAAAAAATGTCTCAGTTGTATTCCACCTTTGTGCGAGATAAAGATATAGGTTTTTGGGAAAAACGTGTGTTACAGGTCACCAGGGCAAAAAGACTACAACTACGCTAGCCGTGGAGGGGCCACGGCTAGCGTAGTCTTAGTCGTATTTCCCATTGCTTGAGTAGTTTTTAGTGTATTAATGAACACCTGTGTTCTCGCATATACTACCTAATTTCAAAACACTGGTTACTGATGGATGTATTCATATAGATTATTCCTGACGAACAGCTATCACTAAAATAATATATCAGCAGGTTATAAACACACGGGATTTTTCTTTAACAGTCAGAGTTCAGAGTTTCACTAACCATTGACGTTTATTTTTATTATAACCATAGATGACAGAAGAGGCCCACTCCATGTTTTTCTATACATGTACGTTCTACAACCATCATACTATCATTATAATAGTTTATCAAAATTAAAAAAAAAATCCACAAAATATACCAATAGTTGGAAATCTAACTTACAACCACAGGTTTGCGAAGCAGTGGCTAGGCTAATTGCTTTGTTCAAAGTCTGTCATTATATAAAATATGTCATAATTGACTGCTTAGCTCCATAAAGGCATAGCGTGATATAATCACTTAAAAGTTTAAATCTGTATCTATCTGAAATATTCTAACCTTTTAGCTCGTTTTTTTACAATTTGCGGTAAACTATAGAAAGATACGAACATAATGCAATATTGATCATCCCCCATAGCAAATAGCATGATAATTTATATCCCACAGACAGACTGACCAGACTTACCTATCTATGCAAAATTTAAACAGAATTTATCCGGTAGTATTTGCGTGATGCTAGAACATACATTCAGTCAACCAGACAAACAGACAAAAATTCTAAAAACTATATTTTCGGCACTAGAATCGTTTCCAGACTCGTAACAATTTTTTTTTCAAACATATTTTATGTAAGTACAGTTTTGGATCCGGTATGATTTTAATAAAAGTATTATATGTATATCTGAGAGCAAACAATTTAAAATAAATATCGTTCATCTCATATACCTATTCGTTTTTTCGTCTCTATGTACTCTTACTTTATACAAAGAATAGACACTAAGTCGAATGTCAATCATTTGGATCCTTAAGAAAAAGAAATACATATTACTCTGTGTATTATGTATTTATTTCCAATTGGACTAGTTTTCTTTTGACTTCAATATTCATGATATAGTGATAATGGTATTTATGAAACATAAGAATTTAATTATTTGTAAGTATCATAATTTAACAGCATAGCCAGCACCAGTAGTGCCCTGTCTACCTGCTTTTATATTGTAGTGAATATTAATAATGGCTGTTAAAACTGAAGTTTGTTCCCCTTGAATGAAGCTTAAGTATGATTTTGTTTAACAGGGGTGATTGAAACTGCGCTGTTCGACGATAGAGTAGCAATATCTTAGTATTGAGTGTTCGATCCCGATCTAAAAACTGAGGAATCCTATCTTCATGATATTGTAGTCTTTCTGTGCGGTAGATAAGGGCCATTACCTGACATAGGTATTTTATAGAACAGTTTAATCGACCAACGCGCTATGCAAACTTTAGATGGGTGGACTGTTACCGCAAAAATAGTCGTCACGAATATAATTATAAAGAAAATAAAAGCGACCTAATTCTTAAATAGAAACGAATACGACGTCAATGACAAATGCCAACAAGATCTGTTTTTTTTTGTACCGATACTCAGTTCTTGTGAATTTTCTATGCTTAACGTTTCTACCTTGTGACAAAATTCTAGGTAAACACTACATACTTTATTTTCGTAACAATATTTCACACGATATTAGAGGTCATATAATATTTCCAATGATTACGGAACTCTAAAGTCGGCCCGTACCTTTATATCGGCTGGTGTTCCCGAAAGCAGTCGCACACAATTTTGCTTTGAACATCTCTTTGTGTAGTTGATCGTTCATAAATAAGTATATTTTGTACTGTTACGTATCCAGCCTATTTTTATACAGCATAGCCAGCCTACTGTTGGGACACAAGCCTCCTCTCTGTGAGAGGGAGTGGGCTTTAATCCACGACGCGGGCCTAGTCCGGATTGGTAGATGCCACTTGTCTTCGAAATTTTGGTTCTAGGACATGATGGTTTCCTCACAATTTTTTCCTTCACCGTTTTGAGAGCAGTGGTTATGAAATAATAGACAAAGTAACGCGCCTGCTGGGGTGCGAACCTACGACTTAGTTACTCGTAAGTCGGGGACGTTACCCCTGGGCCACTTAATTAATTGCTCTCTTCTGCTCTTTCTTCTATTTTGTTTTGAAACGCTTCAAAGAGCTGTTCGAGGCACGTAAAAATTAGGCAGGGTAAGAGTAGAGGCAAAATATTTTCCCTATTTTAGTGCTAATATATGTATAATGAATGTAGTCGATTTAAAAACAAGCTTACGTGATAGTTATATTGCTAATATCTATGTTAAACCATTAAAACAGTCAACGGAAGCAACCTTAGTAATGAATATTGGGAAAGACAGCACAACATTTTTAATCTTTAGTCCAGCATGATGCTACCCACATCTGGTTACATTAGAAGCCGACCTCGACATCTAAGAAAAAGACTTAGCTGATAAAAAGAGAACAAACAACCACAGCTGGTGCTAAATTTAAATACGTTCACAGTAAGAGAATATTTTTTTAATCACGTTTTACGTTTTAGAAAGCATTGCAAAGACACTGCTAAAGTTTCCAACACAAGTACGTGGTACCGAAAGTTTAAAAGGAAACGTAATATTTTCTTGTTTTTGTAAAGAAGTCTTAAGATTGTTGAGCCCATTCCACAGAAGTTTCTGGAACACTAAGGAATAATAAAGAGTCATAAACAAACATTATGTTGTATAGAGAAGTAAATAATATAATACTCGTTTATAAAATGAACTTCTAAGCAGTCTTAACAAACTGTTGTCCTTTGTAGAGTGTTTATTACGTTCTGTAATATGATGTTGCTTTTAAACGGAGCAGTCATACGAACGGATACGTAGGTAAAACTTTATTTTTGATTGGAACCAAGGTTGAATGAGGGTATTGGGGTGAGAAAGGTGAGTCAAATGATATCTGATTTTGTACCAACACATTGTAGCAAAACTTTGTAAGAAATTTATTAGCTTAACAAACATATCAGTGAAGAGGTTTTATTTCGGGTTCCGCTAAAATAAGTAGGTGTAGGAGCAGATTAGATGCAAAAAACACCAACGCATCTTGTATAACCCTCTAGCTTCTAAAAGGCTTAAGTAAGAGTTAAATATTTGACAGAGGTATGGGGTTATATGTTGTTTTAGATTTATATGCAGTCAAATCTTTAGAAAAACATCATAACTATAGATACTTACAAATACGACGACGCATAAGTAAAGTTTCATAAAATAATATAATAAAATTCAGCAATCCCCTTGCAATTAACATTTTGCAGAGATAAAAAGGGTTCACGACAGATATCCGAACATCGTGAACGGCACGTAGCGCTTTGGCCACTAAAACATTAAAAAGAACATAAAGTTGGTACAGCTATCTCAACAAACTAACGTTAGGGAATCTCTCGTAGTGGGGTCAGGTATTGTGAAAAAACCAGGGGCGATATCACAACAAACCCGAGGTGCTCGGCGCTCGCGTTGTTACGCCGACGTGACCCGAATGCCCACGCCCCGATGTTCAGGGATACTTCACAAATGTTTCCGTTACGATACGCGATCTTTTCCTTTACTGAATGCGTACTAAACACGTAAATAGCTATACGATCACCTTAACTTCGTCGTTTAGATGTATTTATATACGACTACAATCTTACAGGATCTACTTTATTTTTATGTAAGTTTGACGTTATTATCGTGTGAGATATTGTTTTAACGTTTTAATGGAAACCGCATAAAATGTGAATCACGTTCCGAACTGTAGGTACCGTATTAAGGCTCCCGTAGACAGGCGCGATGCGACACTAATGTAGCACAATTTCTATAAAAACTTCATGCCCCCGCGATATCGCGCCGGTCTGCACGACCCTTTATTTGTATTTCACCTATTACTATTAAAGAGTCCGTGTATTTATTCTAACTTATTGTATGCGCTTGACTTGTATTCAAGTACATTACCGTCTAATTAAAATGTAAAGTTGCTACTCTGAACGTATAATTTTAATATTTACCGCGTCATTATTCCGTCGCTACATTATGAAACACGGAATTCATTTTAGCGGGCCTTCGGTATCGCTTGCAACAGTTCCCCGCAGCAGGGTCAAGGTGATTAGCTAATTAACCCGACGTCACGTGATTGATATCTGTAAAATTGATTACAGAAATATTTTGAATAGTAGATATATTTCAAAACATTTCTGCTAGGGCAATGAAAGCTATATTATACTATATTCCAGTTGCGACAAACACTGTTAAATTATTCTTGTTTTATTAAATAAAATTAATCACATAAACTAATATGATATGCATAGGTGAGAAAAATATTACCTAATAAATATTCACTTTATGACAACTCTAGTAAAACAAAGAAAATAAAACATACCTACAATCTTACAAACACGCTGCACATATTGAAAAACTCCATCCTGTGACCCAAAATCCTTTGTATTTTGCAACATGCACTACTCAAAAACTTATGCCAAGTCCATAAGGAGTAAAGTGTGCAGGACTTTTTCAGACGGCGTGCACCGCAGCGATTCGTCGAGTTTAGTGCATGTTCAACCATTGAACAGAACACTAAAGTACCTACCTATTGCAAATATGTACACGTTAGGCCCATGTTTATAACAGCTTGCTCGTTTGATATAGCTTTGATCTAAGACAAACATTAAGCAAGAAAAAAGTAAGTAAGAAAATAACATCATATTCTTAACGTATTTAGTTACAGCAAGAAACCACCTAAACGAGGGTAGAAATAAAACACTATGACGTATTTGAAAGTAATGTGAGAGACCAAAAAATAGGCCAAGAAACAAATGAACGTCTTTAATTCAAGTGACCTGTTCTATTTTCGACAAGCTGTAAATTCCCGAGAGGTACAAAACAATTTATATCTCTGTATATCTGGCCACAAATTAACCTGTCACAATATTATTGACAGATCAGACATAATTAACGACATTAATGACGCCATAAATGTCAGCAGCCGTGCCGGACCCAGTTCATATTAATCCGCTTATGGGTCACGCAATACGAGAACGAATCCTCTGGCTCACTTGTTAGGGACACTTTTATTATAGCTCTTAAATCAAGTGTGTTCAATAGAAGATCTTGTATTAATATTCTATGGTATAACCCTTTTTATCTGATAAAGGGAGACTTTATGGATTTTGTATGTAATGTGGTCGTAGCGTTATACATATAAGTAACTACCTATTTGTATCCATACTTGATATGTATCTGTCGCATGCAATTTGAATATAATTCCGCTTTTTACAAACGGAGTCGTCCGTTTAAAATCGCTCGCAGTTATAAAATCATTCATTAATGGTCACAGTTCTAACCTAAACTAACCCATTTATTCACGGTGCCCTGTCTTAGTTACTGCGACCAATTCGACTCGCGTGTGGTTGGCCACAGTTCCAACCGAACAATCAATGTCAAAAATATTACAATTGAACGAGTTGTATATTTTCCTTCGGTATATTTCATAACTGCGAGCGTTTGTAAACTGACGGCGCCGTATGTATTATGACGGATCATATAATCTGCCTGCGACACAATAAATAACTATTTAACTACATATTTCTAGGAGTACAACAAGCGATCAAGCTTGCTGTATAGATTTATTTGTAAGGTTCTATTTACTAAAACTGAAAAACTTATGTGTTCTCGGAAGTCAGAAAACAGTCTCTCCAAACGTCCACCAAACTCACCAAATAATGAATGAAGAAACTGGCTATGTTTTAATACGTAGTACGTAAACTCGGTTTCTCTAATTAAGGCAGAGAAGTCAATGACCGGTAAAGGGCTGACATGAAACAGAAAGCTTTAATAAATAAATATTTTCCAACTGTATTTTATTTATTAAAGATCTGCCAACGAATAAAACATTTAATAAATTAAACAATCACATCATGCACATAATACATAATTATCAGCCACCACAAACCACACAAAAATATCGAGTAATAATTAAAATAATAGTAGCAATGTGTATTAATATGGATTTATAAATACATTACAGCTTGATAAATAAATAATACTGTAACATGGCACATTAAATGTTCGATCTACTTATCGAAATAGTAGTTGATGCAACATTAAAACACGAGTGTTTAAATACCTAGTTATGTGCAGATTCATACACTACTTTATCTATTCTCATACATTGTGATTGAACCTACTAAATAAAAGATCAAAGTTAGAAGAGTAAGAAATAGTTTATTGTACCGCGCATGGGCACAAGCGGGGGGGGGGGCTACCACAGACAAGTAACAATTGGAATCCAAAGATTTTTAAATGGCGCACCCCACATTATCGTTCCATTAGAAAAAAAATATTGATGGAAACTCCTTGGTCATATTAACTTCTTGGATTTGATTTGTACCGTATTTATTTATTTGTGCACAATTTATTACCTAAGTATAGGCTGTTGACATTACAATATATAAGGCCGCCAGTAAAAGTCACAATAACCCCGTATTGCTATTATAACATTATTTTGTAAGAGAAATAGTGTTACAATATGTTTCTATTTTTGTGAGTGTTTTTTATTGTGTTTATAAGGTATGTCTGTCACTACGCTTACCGATACGCGGTCGTGGTCCTTCGACTCTGCAAGCTACGTCGGTAACTACGATTCTTTTCCGGATAATTTCTTTCCTGATTTTATCCTTCAAAGAAACTACGAGCATAGCCCGCTCCATAGCACGCTGAGCGACCTTAAATTCGTGGACTAGCCCGACTGTCAGTGTCCACGTTTCAGTACCGTATCTCATAACAGGCAGGACGCATTGGTTGAAGACCTTAGTCTTTAAACAATGCGGCATAGGCGACAAAAAGACTCGAAAGAGTTTTCCAAACGTTATCCTTTTTTTAACGGGGTGGATATCCTGAGCAGACTCCAGAGCACCTGCATCGCCCTAAATAACAGGGAGCCGTGCCTCCTCCCAAGCCAGTCATCGAGCACCAGCCGGTTCCAAACGCTACCAAGCCCAACTGGATCCTCCTGTCCGCTTCTTTCTCAAAGTTGTGTCTACCGGTCTGGATAACTTGCCCGAGGTAGAAATATTCCTTCACAACTTCGAGAAGCGACCCTGCGATGTGGATTGGACTCGGCAGGACGTGAGAATTATACGTAACTTTCGTCTTGTCCAAATTCATGCAGAGGCCAACCTGCCGGGTGGCTCCATTTAGGCTGTGTAGCATCTGGTCTAACTGTTCCAGTGCCTCAACCATTATGATGATGTCATCGGCAAAGCGAAGGTGTGAGATGTACATTTATGTTGATTCCCTGTCCAGTCCAGTCCAGCGTCTTAAAGATGTCCTCCAACGATTGGTGAAAAGTTTTGGGGATATTACATCCCCCTGTCTCACCCTTTTGAGCAGTTGGATGGGGCTGGTTTCCTTGTCCTGGATCTGGACGGTCAACTTGGCAGCGTCATACAAACAACTTAACACTTCGATATAGCGCCAGTCAATTCAACATCGTTGCAGAGAGGCCAGAACTACCCATATTTCGATGGAGTCGAAGGCTTTCTCGTAGTTCACAAATGTCAAATAGAGCGGTTGGTTGTACAGTACTCCTCGGTCTTCTGTACAAACAGAATGAATATGGTCTACGGTACTGAAACCATTTCGAAAACTGGCTTGTTTTGGTGGCTGGAACTCGTCAAGTCTCCCTGCAAAAACGATACGTGACGACCCTCGAGAACAGCTTGTATACGTGGCTCAGAAGTGAGATGGGTCTATAGTTCTTCAGTAAGGTTGTGTCACCTTTTTTGATGAAAAGAACCACCGCACCGCTGCTCCACGCGTCGGGCGTTGTACCCTCTTGGATGATGGAGTTGAAGAGACTCACTAGCTCTCTCAGGACTGGAGGCCCTCCTGCTTTAAGGAGTTTTGTCGTTATTCCATCATCATCACCCGGTGCCTTGTTGTTCTTAAGCTGTTCGAGAGCAGTCCGCGTTAAGTATAAGTGCCCGTAAATCCTTGACTTCCTCGAGTATATTGGACTTCAAAGTCACGATTCTGCCATCCGCAGTTCTTAGTTTCGTCAAATGGGCCCTCTGATCTGACGACTGCGTAGATGGCTATCTCATGTATCCCTCATAAGTCCGAGAGTCTCCGAGGAAAGTTGGACACCTTACTTTTCGCTGCGATGGAAAAAGTCTACGGGACACTTCACGTAGTGCTTTGACCACATTGTCAACATTCTCGTTGACAGTGCCTGTAGTTTCCAGCAGGGCGAATCGATTTTGAAGTTCCAGTTGGAACTTTTTGGCTCCTAGAGCGGCTTGGAGCTGCCTAGGTTGGAGGGTACGCCTTATAATGCGGATTCTCTCACCTCGAAAGTTGACATTTAGGGTGCCTCAGATAATCCTGTGATAGCTTCCGGTATTAAACCTATTCATTACGGAGATATCTCTAAATATATGCTTTTTACCCATCACGATGAAGTCTATCTCGTTCCTTGTCACGTTATGAGGGCTTGATAAGTTAGCCATCATGTAAGGAAGATCATTAATAGAAACTAGAAATAGGAAAGGGCCAAGCGTTGAACCTTGAGGCACGCCCATTATTACTAGAGAACCCGAGGACGTCGCCCCTTTAAAGTTAACTTTTTGCTGCCTGTTTGATAGATAGGAAAGAACAAGATCAGCAGCTTGTCCACGAATTTCGTAGTGGTGTAATTTACAGATCAGTGTATTGTGGTTAATGCAGTCAAACGCTTTTGAGAGGTCACATCCTAGGATTTCTCCCAGGATTCCAAAATGTGACTGATGAGTTTTACTTCTGCGTCAGTCGTCGACCTACCTTTCGTGAAACCAAACTGGCGACTATGTAAAATCCCATTTGAATTTAAATATGATAACATCTGGTATAGCATGATTGTTTCATATACTTTACTCAATGCTATGCAATGATATCTCCAAGAACCTTAACGGAAATCCCCCATAAGTATTTAGTGTTCTTTATGTTAAGACTTTTGAATACTTTTTTAATTGTGACAATAGAAATGGGGTTGAATTAAAAACTTGGAATGTCCTTAAAGAAGTTTTCTTTGAGAAGAGATTCAGCTAATATAGACGATGGTGAGAGATTTCGTTACGTCTATTGGGATGTTGGTAAAGAAATTTTCTAGTGTCTCAGCAAATTTTAACTTATCTGAAATGGTTTCATTATGATTTTTTAAAGATAATTCATTCTGATCTCGTTGTTTTGTGTTTCCAACTTTTTTGCTAATTATTTGCCACACAGCTTTTATTTTATTATTATAAATTCTAATTTTGTTACTTATTAATTTAAAATTTGCCTGAGCGCAGACTCTCTTGAATATCTTAGAATAATTTCATTATGAACTTGGATCAGGACTTGATCAGAAGGCAATGATTTCTCGTAGTACAAATTAAATATCTCTCCTTTTTCCAATGCCAGCAGTGACCAATTCAACCAATTTTGGTTTTGCTTGTTACTTTTTTTACAGAACACGCTTTATTGAATTCCTGGCATTCTGTAGAAAATAATGTACTGTAGTTTATATTGGGGTCTTGTGAATCGCAAATAGCTGATAAAAGATTGCTAAGAACATTATTATTAAACACTTTCAATTTATTTTTAGAGAGAGGTATTATTTCAATGGTTATAACTACGTATAACTTTATATATATATATATAAGTCAAATGATACAAGTTGAACTCATGTATTTAGAGTCGCTGGGGCAAACGCCCCCTGTGATTCCTGCGCCCCAAACCGAACGGTCTGACTTTCGATTCGCCACGTTCTTGTAATTTCAATTTAGCATTGTAGTTCACCCATAACAACGTTGTAGTGGGTCGTTGTCGTGCGTTGCCTTGACAATATCCTCGTACATCTTCAGTCTCGGCTGTCTCGTCAGAGCATATCGACGCATATACCTGTACCACTTTCAGTGAGTTTCCGTAGAAGGTACGCTACCCGTGCCTACTCTAAACACTACTGATTTCCACAACGTTGCTAGTGAGTTCCTTGTTGACCAGGAAAACACCGCTTTGAAAGAGCTGATCAGCTTCACGAAAGTACAATAGGTGGGCTGACTCCAGGGTTATCGTGTCCTCCCCCCCCGTCTTCGGACTTCAGATAACCCCAGTATATGTCAGTTAATGCAACCTTCCATCCATTAATTTCATTCCACCCTTTCGCAACGTTGACGCTACTGTGGAGTATTTAGGTTGGCTTGTTGCCTGATAATACCGCCATCGGTCGGTCGCCAGCGCCTCGTCCGTCAGGGGTATGGTGTACCGCGCGCAGGTGAGGTTGACATTTGGGGAGTCCTGTTGTTGTGTACACCCTAAAGATAACTTAGATGTTGTAATTATTTTCAGGATTTTCAAATAATTATTATATCTATGATGATTATTGTATTTTGGCTGATTTAAGACAACTAAAATATAGTTAAATGTCGGTACTTAATAACAATAAGTATTAGACGATATCCACTTATGTACGTATTCGTTAAATCCTACAGTGACCCGCTTATCTCGTTAAGATAATATATTTTAATAAGTACGTGTCCCTCGGTATATTTTTCACATTTTGAACAGAAAGCAATGGAATAAAGCATCCAATTGCTAACAAGTCTCACTTTAATGAAAGTTATCGAATAAATGCTGAAATAATTGGCGATGGCGCTCATTTTCCATTGTACTCTGACACAGCCGCTCATCAGCGATACAATTCATGTACCTATGTATGAATTTCTGTGAAAACGGTAAGAGAAAAATGTTTTTCATTTTTACATGGAGATATAGGCCTATATTCGGCCGCGTTGAATTAAATACCATCCCGGGAGTATTACGTGATGTTTTGAGATAAAACGGCCATGTCATTCTCCTTGACCTGATGTTTTCCTTAAAAAAGGTAAGGACATTATGCTTATTGGTTCTTTGAAGTGTCATTGAATTACGTTGGCACAGATAATTTGTAGTTTCGTTCGTTTTATCATTTTTTATGTTCTAATATTATAACGAAAATTTTAATTATTTATTATTTCAATTTTCTTCTTAATAAATAAAATATTATTAAAATCTGCACTCGAATCCAGAAAATGTAGAAGCAATTTGTAATAATAATGATTAGAGATTGTAAGTCATTGTGCTAAGCACAAAATATAAAATAGTTATTCAATTACTCCTAATGCCTTAGGGATCGGCATTACAACGACAGTGCAGAGATCTTGGCCTTAATGACGAAAAGGAAACAAAATGCAACTTTCCTCGAGATAGAAATAATAATTGACTCGCTTAAAAGCGAGAAAGGAGCAACTTCATATGTAGAGAAGAGAGTAGATTATTCCGTACTGCAACTTTTTCTCAAGTATCATTATTTTTGCAGCTCTACAGATATTGGTCTGGTGTAGCAAAGATATTGCCTGTAGCTGTCACCGCCAGTAGTTTCAACTGGCTTATGTACTTGTGTCGTTTCCCCGCATTGTACACCCGGACCGAGCGGGAAATGTGTTTCTACGCTGTATTATTCGTTTTTATTTACCCGACCGTTTTTTGTCTTCATGTTTATTAATATGTAGCGGACGTAATGTAACTTGCGGTGATTTGGTTTAGGAACATTGCATTATGGACGTTTTTAGTTCTAAATAATGCATGTTTAGAATTCGGTGTAATTTTCTTTGTCTAGTTATTTGAAGTCCCTTGTCAACATTATCTCTGTTAAAATAAAAAGCATTCCACATTTTGGTAAAATAATGGGACGCGTATAATATCATAGAATTTTAAAACTTATCTATGAGCATTTAAGACAGATTTAGATCGAAGACTACATAGGATGCATTAGGTACAGAATCCACTCATTGTCCTCTCTAGACGTGCATATATCACAAATAGTTAAATGTAGGAATATAATATGCAGAATTGCATAATTAAGCAATGAAAGAGTGTCTGTAGGTGTAAACATTCCTGATAACTTAATTCTAGTTCGCCATTGTAAAATAAAGCTTCGAACGAAGCATAGTATTTATCCGATATCGTTAAATTTAAAAGTAGAGGGATTTTTGATCCCACGTGATCGAATCAAAAATGAAGAGATCCGCATGCGAACCAAGGTAACCGACATAGCCCAAAGAATTGCCAAACTTAAGTGGCAGTGGGCAGGGCACATTGCTCGCAGAACTGACGGCCGATGGGGCCGAAAGGTTCTGGAGCGGGGACCGCGTACCGGAAGACGTAGCTTTGGAAGGCCTCCTACAAGGTGGACCGATGACCTTGTGATGGCCGCAGGTATCCGCTGGATCCGGGAATGGACGACGCGCGACGCTTGGATCAAAATATTACCTATAACTTATAACAAACTTAAAGGGCCAATACATTTTTTTTTTTTACTTTTATAGTGTGATATTTGTGTCAAGATTTTTCCTATATATTAGGTATCAAAAGATCTGCTTGTGAAACAACATAATTATTGAACAGATGGCTATATAAGCGGCACCATATTTTAATTTACTTGTGCCTTTTCACTGAAAACTTAGCCGACAAAGAATATTTAAATAATTTTTTAAGCTCTCTTGTGCCTTCTCAGGTTTAGAATAAAAACAAACTTTTGTAAGAGAAATTGTATTTCTCGGAATGTTGGTAATGTCACAAACATTATAAGATTTGTGATGTAATACTTTAGCAGTTTTTGAGGACCTAGACAGCTATAAAATACTAACGTTTCATTTTTGATATGAAGTATTAGATATGGAGATGTAATATGAAATTCTAGGACAAGATAAAAAAGAAAAATAATTCTAATTTGTTGACGTGTCGAGGAGATTAAAAACCATTGTTTCCGTTGTTAATAAACGTTAGTATGCTTTACCAGCGCATTTTGTCATATTTGTGCCCACTCATATTATTCGTATTCAATTATAAATTCAGTTAATGTAATAAAAATATGTCAAAAACAATATGTGGACTCGTGGCTTCGTAAAAGTTTAAGCGTAATAAAAGCTTTTCAAGGTACATTTTCGTTTCACTGTGTTCACTGTTCAAGGTATAAAATGGGTTCTGCAAAATGTCAAACCGGTTAGTGGTAACAACACACTATATAAAACTAAACTAGAAAGGACTCGCCGTTCAGATTAATTTCGTAGTAATTACAACGAGGTAGGTACTGAAGAGCGTGTAAACACTAGGTACAGTTTTTCCCGCGGCGCGGTTTCCAGGTATATGAAGAGTTATTTCCACAAATTCCCCCTACTAGTGATAGGCCACCGAGCGACGTGTCCGGTGAATCAACGAGAAGCGCTCCGCTCGGTCGGGCAAAAACGGAAAACCATTTTACGGTCCATTGTGAAAGAGGATTGGCAATTTCGTTCCGAGCTTACTCGACCATCGGCCGGACAAGTTTTACAACGTCTCTGATGTAACGCGAATGCTCTGACGAAACTCTCTAATACATGCGCACTGTTCCCACTGATTCAGCACTTCGTTTTCCCTATTAAATCTTACAAAAATTTAGCTCTCACTGACGCTTCCATTTATTACTAACCATTTCACCGGTAGTACCTATCAAGTTTTTATAACCTTTTTACTATATATAACCAGTCAGATTATATCCCCAGACAGGTCAGCCTGTTCTAAACAAATATTGTACACATTTAATAATTATATAACTTATTTTAAGTGACGGTAAAGAAATCTCCAGTGGGCACCATGATGTATCTATCACTTAATTAATTCATTTGTCATTGCTTCATTTTTAATTATTTTTGCTTATTGTGTAATAAAGTTAATATACAATTTTATTTTAATAAAACGTCTTCACACATAATTAATGTACCTATACAAAATATTGTTAAACATTTTAAAAGAGTAACGGTGGAGTTTCTTGCCCATTCTTCTCCATACGAAACTACCTTTTGGAAGCCGACTAGAATCAATTCTAGAATTGTAAGTACAGTCCTTAAAATTTAATTTATATTTTCTAAAGAGCATTTTGCATGTGGTGTTTGCCTGTAATTGGTTGTGCAGTTAGTTTTAAGACACAATTACTTGTATTTTACTATGTATCTGTGTAATGTCTGTAACAACGGTTGGTGAACCTTAAATAAATAAATAAAATAAAATTCAATTTTTTTGTAAATATTGGCGTTCAAAAATGCTTTTTATGTGCCTATTTGAAATAAATTATTTGACTTTGACTTTCTGAACGGCTGGTTGACGTTTCCAGCGACCCAAGAGGTGGCATCTACCTTGGCCAGAGGCTAACTTTTGCCATACAGTGTGGCAATGCCGCCAGCCTCTTGGGTATTTGGTAGTATATAGGATATAGGAGTCCTCCGATCAGACGGGTGTTGTGTCTGGTGGGCAACTGCCCAACGGTTGATGTCGTGACGTTGTATATATTCTTAGTTACGCGGTAAACTCTGCTTGCGCGATGCATGATTTTAGAGGTATCATGTTCTCAGCTTGTGGACCGGCCGAGAGTGCAGTGTGCTGTACCAAGGTTGCTGATGAGGCTGTGGGTCATGACCAGGAATGCGCGTCCGCTGCATGCTGGTGGTCAAGATACCCGTTGAAGCCGCGGGTGCTGGCTGGCTGTGTGAGTCGCCCCTCAAAAGCTTGAGGAAGTGATGATGATGATGACGTCACGCTGAAGTAGTTGCACGAAGGCTGCGCTGAGGTTCATACTCGGGGTAACCAGTTTGGTGGTATGAGGAACAGGAAAGTTCACTCATCCACCATAGAAAAGGGAGGATCCTCCGACCAGACGGGTATTGTGTCTGGTGGGCTACTGCCCGACAGTTGTCGGGACATTGTATATATGCTAGTTGCGCGGTAAACTCTGCTTGCGCGATGCATGATTGGCGTGCCGTCAGTGTGACCCGTAGTTCGCATGTGGCGATGTTGATGCCGCTGTAGGTACATTACCAGTCGACAGCGATGCGGAGGAGTTTTTTGACGCCATATTTTAGTTTGTTAATAGGTGGTGAAATAAAATAGAATAGTATAGAATACTCTTTATTATGTACACCATAAAAATTACAGATATTAATGTAGAATTTTTACATAGGGTGACACAATGGGCGGTCTTATCGCTAAAAGCGATCTTTTAAAGACCACCTTTGGATGGATTAAGCGGGAAGGAGAGACAATACTGCAGGTAGTCTGTGGTGTACCATATTATAATAAAATAGATAACTGTAACAATATTGATATACACAGTCACAGGCACATTTTCCCAATTTCGCAGAAAACTTATAACTATTAGCGACTAATCACAATCATAATTTCTTAACATACTTTTTATTTTTTACTATTTCATTTTTTGGTTTTTTGCCACATATGCCTGCCACTTTAACAATTTTGGAATGTTATCTTATTGCCCTCGTTATCACGTTCTACCGTTTTGATTTTTGAATTTGAATTTAAATTGCCACGGATAACTTATAATGAGGAGTGACTTTTCAAAACGGCTTATTTCGGGTTCCCAATTTTACTTATTTTTTTAATGCCAATCGGGACTTTATGTACACTCACATTATATGACGTGAAGTGTCCGGTTCTAAAGTACTTTAATCTCGAAGAAAAATGGCCATAGAAAATGCTTTCCGCAACAAAATAGCTTAATTCACGTTAATTCTCGGCCCTACTAAATTGTGATAGGAGTTTTTTCAAAATAGCTCATTTCTAGAACATTTTGTATGGAAATTTTGTTAATACGTATCAAAATGGCTTATTTCTAATCTGGTATCACAGGTTATTTTGGAGGGTTGAAAGATAGCTTTAATATCTGGAAGTGGATCCGCAAATATATTTTTATACATTGGCAACACTTTTTATTTGACTACGGCCAATTAAAAAAATATTAAACGTCATGTGTCACCTTGCTGTCAACTTCTCAATACTTTCATGTCAAGGCTGAGTGTCAAGGTGAAAAATATTTTCTTGTATCGTTGCTCGTTGGTGTTTTTGTTGCTAATCCGAATAATTCTGAGTAAATAACGGTGCATAATGGCAGATAAGACCGTGGAGGAGTTAAATTCAGGCACCAGAAAAAGGAAATCAGGACAAAACAGCCGAACAAGAAAATCGTAATGAATCCAAAATGGCTTATTTCTTAGGAGTGCTGAAACAAAACATCTTATTTCTTGGAGTTTGCGACTAAATGGCTTATTTCCTTAAATCATATGATAATAACTCATAATTTAGAGTATTAAAAAAAATATATACACTGTGAAACGATCTATTAACGTACCTAGATTATGTACATAGAAGTTTGTTACTAAAAATATTCATATATGAAAAGTTTTCGTATTTTTCTTGGTCCTGAAAAAAATGACCATACAGAAATAAGCCATTTTGAAAAGTCACTCCTATACCTATACTTAGTCCAAATTGGTTCAACGCCTCTATTCTCCGTCTCGCGCCAGAGATGGTCCTCTCTACTCGGAGGTAAATTTTTATTTCGTTTTTTTTTTATTTTTAATCTCGGCAAAGATGCGTCTTTACGGCGTTATTATTTTTGGAATATTTAAATAATGTTTATCGGCTTTATACCTCTGCTTTCTTCAACCTGGCGAAAGCAAAGCGCGAAAAAAAAAAAGAAAATTAAATCATAGTTTTTTAATAATTCATGACAAAAATATTTGTCGTTATTTTATTTTGTTTCTTCAAAAGTGTATTGAAAAACGTCGTTTGATACACGTGGACATTTGTTATTGCATTCGAGGTGGAATTAACACCCGAGCCGTAGGCGAGGTTGTTTTTGAGCCGAGAACATTCTCCACTTGTATTACAATGTACTAATGTTTAAGTAGAGAGATAGTGTGTTTTTACATTGGTTTTTACCATAATTAAAAAAATGGACAAAGATTGAGCACGCCTTATCGACACGGACAAGGCATTCCATAACCATACTGCTTGAACTGTAATAGATTCGTTTTGTGGCAAGGACACTACCAGCCGCACTACCAGTAGTGTCGTTTACAACTAACGACACTACCAAACCTCTTTTGGATTAAATTGTACAGTCAACACAGCAAAGTTCAGAAATATAATTCTTTATTTATTTTATCATAGAAACTGGTGGAATGCATCGGCATCTCAAGTCTCAAGTTTCCCGATGACCTCAGGTATCTATTATGTGCGTCATGAATGAACTTGCAAACGTTCTTTAAGATAAGAGGGGGTTGTAGGATTGAACAGAATACTGCAGAGCTGAAACAAGATATGAGAATTCCGGCGAAGACGTATGGAAAACCACTAGAGCTTTGTGCGAAATTCAGAAATAGCTAAAATGGAAATGGTTTTAGTTAAGTTAGGATATTATATTTTAATTTGAATAGCTTGTTAGTTAATTTCTATAAGAAGTTTATCCTGTGTAAAAAAAAAAATGCGTGTGTGTTAATAAATTCAGTCGCAGTAACGGTAATAAAAACAAATAAAAACTCCCAAAAAAACATTGCACTGGTTGTGCACAAGTTACTAACACGTTCTCACAGCTACGACGCTAGCTACGCAGCCGTAGCGGGCTACCGAACCGCTACACAGTCATAGCAGGATATCAATCTGCTGCGATCCCGCTAGTGAGCCACTAAGTTTCATTCTCTCTTTTTAGGGTTCCGTACCCAAAGGGTAAAACAGGAACCCTATTACCAAGGCTCCGTCGTCTGTCTGTCTGGCTGTCCGTCTGTCACCAGGCTGTATCTCATGAACCGTGATAGTTTGAAATGTTCA
This sequence comes from Tiliacea citrago, assembly GCA_963921375.1. NCBI lineage: Eukaryota > Metazoa > Arthropoda > Insecta > Lepidoptera > Noctuidae > Tiliacea > Tiliacea citrago. The sequence continues at coordinate 16,797,841 of OY992787.1, forward strand.
CAGATGATGTATTTCTGTTGCCGCTAGAGCAACAAATACTAAAAACCAGAACAACATAAATATTTAAGGGGGCTCCCATACATCAAACGTGATATTTTTCCGTTTTTATAGATAATGGTACCGAACCCTTTGTGCGCGAGTCAGACTCGCACTTGCCGGTTTTTATTTTGCTTTTGGTACCCATTTTAAATAGAAACATTCAAAAACCCTTTTAAATAAAGATAAAAGCTTGTAAACTATAATAAATGAAAGACCTAGTACCCACAAATTGTGTTATTTAATGCTGAAAAAAAATCGCTATCGATGAATTTGATCCTACACAAACGAAGCCTTTAGTTTAGAGGATTAGTAAGGTTATACAATAGTTAGATTGGAAATCGATATCTACTCCGTATGTACGTGAAACTTTTACCTATTACAAACCTATATAAAATGGCTTAGATAAACCCTCATTTGGATTAAACAACAATGGATACGGCGAGTCGGATATAGTGAATATAGAAAGTGTTCATTACAAATGCTATAATATAGTATACCTATATATATGTAATAACGGTAAACATTTAAAAAAAAATTAGTAAGAAAATAAGGAAAGTGTGTAAGAAAAATTAGGTATTTTCTTCCATGTTTTCCTACACGACATAAAGGGATACTTAACGAAATCACGTCAGTGTGGTAAATTGCTTAATGAGCATGCCAAACGTGACAGGTGGCTCAACCTAACTCCGTTCTCAGGGACACATGAGAAGAAAATATCCTCAAAGCATTTTCCTCAATCGTTGAATTTGATCATGATTCGTGAAGAGATATTTAAAAAGTATATTGGTACTTGCTTCGAATCGACCTGACGCACCTCAAAACTGTAACTTTTAGCTTCTTGAACGTTTATTTAAAACTTTGCCTATACCATCAAAGGAAATAGAGAGCGTGCCACGTTTCCAACTACTTATTTTCAAACTGTTACAAAACTAAATGATGAAATATAATCTAAGGCAAAGGGCCGGCCCCAAACTTTGAATTATAAACAAGTAAATACAACAACAGTAAATAAAATATAACCTCAATTAGTAGCAAAACTACTTCGTAACAAGGACTCATATTTGACACCAAAACGTCCCCGCATTGTAATGGCACCCTCAAAGTTATCACGAAACTGCATTTATTAATGTAACAAATGGTCTGTTGACAATGGTAGGTACTGGATGTTAAATTACTAAAACCCATATCAATTACCCAAACCGACGAGAATTATAATGCGGCCCAGCATGTTGGCGTCGAACCGCGAACAGCTCTCGTCTGGATAAACGGAGGCCTATTTGAAATTCCAATTAGAAAGTTTTCTCATTTACTTGAATCAGGGCGTAGAGTGGCGGAAGGGCAACAATCCGCGCTGATTAGTCCTGGTCTCCACCCTGCATCAGATTTAAAGGGTATGGGTTCACCGCATAAACTAATCCTTCATTGAGGACTACCTTATTTGAATTATTTTTGGGCCTATCCCTGCGGCTGTTCGCCGGATTATTCGGATGTCGCATTTAAAAACAAATTGATTCCAACAATTAACTTTTATTTCGAGCTTTGTGACTTTACTGTAGACCTACCTAAAGCTCTGCAGATATACATTTTGTACGGCAAAATTTTAGTTCTAAATAATTTTATGTTACGACGGAAACGTCCAAATAAACCCATGGGAAATAAACGTTTGCACTGCATTGTTTGGTGTTTACGAGACTTGCTTTTTTAATTAAATATTATCTGCTTTGAGTTAGTTAGTAATAAATTGCTTATTTTTTTATTAGATTTTTTCAACGCTAACTATGCATATTCATTATTTAATATTGCTACCCTTATTCATCGGCATGCGGTGATGTATATATTCCACGTGTGCTAACAAAACACAGGAAGTCAAATTTCCGGCGAATATCACGCCTACTTCCAAAAATAATATTTTTCTTGATAGATGTGACGCCGTCCAACCATCGACCACAAACAAGCTCAGAAATACGGATATTACTGATTCAATATTCTACGAAAAGTTATTTTGCCTTTCGATAACTTCCGAGTTTTCTATACTACTATCGATTCGGCGTGAGGCCAATTTATTCAAAAAGTATCAAGCGTGAACCGCCCAGACACGGAAGTTACCCAGTTGAAAATTGAATTTATCAAACTTTTCCGGGACAAACAGATAGGTACTTTATAGACTGTGAAATGCAATTTACTTTCAATTGCTATCAATCGGGTGAATTGGAGCTTGTAATGCTAAATGCCACAGTGAAACATGCTCACCAAGCGTGTACAAGTACGTACAATCTCCCAGCACTGATTTATAGGTATGTAAATACATTGTATGCAAATAATTGAATGCATAATATTGACCTTCAGGAGTTTAGTCTAGTATTTAACAAAATGATAGTAGGTGCAATAAACCGCGTTCAGATAAATTCGTTTTTTGTTAAGTTTTCCAGTTCATAATTCTGTACTTACTACCCTATATTAGACATGGGCGATATTGCTCACTGAAATGAAAAAGAGCGATTAGCTCTTTCACCCTAAAGAGCTATATCACACTTCTAGCTCACTAGCTCTTCTATAGCTCAGTGACTCTGACGCCTACTGTTATCTCATTTGACTCATGCCGCACGTGCGTCGAAGGAGACGGCTCGGCTCGCTCAATTGTCAATAGCTCTTTGGAAGTTTGGACTCTGTTACTCACTAGCTTTTCTATAGCTCAGTGACTCAGAAGCCGACTGTTAGCTCATTAGACTCACGCCGCGCTCGTCGAAGAAACGGCTCGGCTCGCTCAATAGTCATTGTCAAATTCTGAGTGAGCTATTTAGCGTGCGAGTAAGTGAGCGAGAGCGACGTCAATTGAAAAGAGCTAGATCTTTTCTATCACTCGCTTACAAGCTACCCTATAATATTATTATTCCTATTTATTTATAGGTTACTTTAGATTGGTATCCTATGCACTTTTCAGTGATGTCTAAACTTTTGTTGGCTTTTTAATAATCAGATAAATGTAGCGTACTTAATTGACTGTGACTTATAGTCCGGTCAATTAAACCAAAAAATGAGAGTGAAGTTACATAAAGTCCCAACAAGCTGAAATTCAGTGGAATTGTTTAAAACATAATTATAAACAATGTCTAGAAGTTCCCCATCATTCCCGTGTATGGAAAAAAAAATATTCAAGGTCAAAGGTCAAAAAAATGAGTTTTTCGCGATTTTCAGCAAAACGGTAAGTTTTATCATAAAAGTACCTCAGACAAAAATTGTAGATCATAAAATTATCTATAAAAAATGTATCAATACTTTTTTTCTTACGAGCCACCGTTTCTGAGATATAACGATTCAAAAAGTTATAAAAGTTGTTATCGTCATAATATGCATGAGTACGCCACGTATATACACCTAGAGTTGTTATATATTATATAATATATATATTAAATGTTTAAATATTTTTCTATCGGTCATTGTAACTATACATTTCCAGTATAAGTGTACTATAACTGTACCTAGGCGTACCGTAACTAGATCTCTACACAAAATAAATACCTTTGCACTGTCCTCATCAAAAACCAACCTTGGTCTAAATGCCCCATTGAATCGATTAATGACTAATTATAATAAAATAGATAACTGTAACAATATTGATATATTCACAAACCCATTTTCCCAATTTCGCAGAAAACTGATAACTATTAGCGACGAATCAAAATCATAATTTCTTAACCTACTTTTTATTTTTTAATATTTATTATTTTGGTTTTTTACCACATATATGCCTGCCACTTAAATAATTTTGGAATGTTATCTTCTATCAATTAGCTTGTCTTCCTCCAACCTCAGTTGCTGCTCACCAACATCTTTTTCGAGTATATTACCAAGTTCAAGTGTGGCTTGGTTATCAGCTAGACCCTACCGACTGGGGTTGGAAGTTGGTCAACAATATATTAGAGCCAGTTCAAACTTTACTTCCACCTGCGCCGGAAAAACTGCTGAACACTATTTTTTGCAACTGCAAAAAGGGATGCAGTGCTAAATGTGGTTGCAAAAAAGTCGGACTGTTTTGTTCTTTGGCATGCACAAATTGTCAAGGCCGGTCGTGCTCTAATATTGAATCACAAACAATGGAGGATTCGTTTGACTCCGACGAAGTATCATGCGATACATCGCTATTGACGCAATTTACTTGCATCCAAAATGAAGATGAAGAAGAAGCAGGAGAAGAAGAACAAGAAGAAGATCAAGAAGAAGAAGAAGATCAAGAAGAAGAACAAGAATTTGAAACTTACGAATCAGACGAATGAACTTCAACACTTTTTTTTAATTTACATCGCTTTTATCTTTTCCAATCTTTGAAAATTTCCGTTATTTTGCAATAGTTTTACATTAACCAGGATCACAACTGACCCGTGGAGTAGGCCTACTGGGGAAACCACGTTAAAAAAAACGCGCTAAGTACACTACCTCATAGGTGGCGTCCAAACGTGTGCATATTATGACGATAACAACTTTTATAACTTTTTGAATCGTTATATCTCAGAAACGGTGGCTCGTAAGAAAAAAAGTATTGATACATTTTTTATAGATAATTTTATGATCTACAATTTTTGTCTGAGGTACTTTTATGATAAAACTTACCGTTTTGCTGAAAATCGCGAAAAACTCATTTTTTTGACCTTTGACCTTGAATATTTTTTTTTCCATACACGGGAATGATGGGGAACTTCTAGACATTGTTTATAATTATGTTTTGAACAATTTCACTGATTTTCAGCTTGTTGGGACTTTATGTAACTTCGAATGTCTAAATTGACCGGACTATACTACCTTTACGGTTAAATTAAAATTAGTCAAATTAATTCAATACAATAAAGTAATTACCAATGATTTTTATGGTTCCGTATGTCCGAATGAAAAACGGAACCCTTATTATAGGGTCTGTGTGTTTGTCTGTCCGTCTGTCACAGCCAATTTGCTCCGAACACACATATCAAATTCTGTAACTCAAACAGACGTTCACGTATCTAAATAAATGAATTTTGAATATGGGGGTCACTTTTAAGAGACAAGTAAAATAGGTAATTAAAAAAAAAGTTTTGCTATCTGTACCGTGTGACATATCAAATGAAAGGGCTTACTGTGAGGGTCTCAAATATATTTCTTTTATAATTTTAAAATTGATAGTTTTAAAGTTATTTAAAAAAATAGATTAAAATTGACCTTTCCTCGTTATCTCAGAAAATACTAAGCCTAACATTTTGAAAACATACAGAAAATAGTTATATACTTATAGATTACAGTAAAACCTATAAGAAGTCTATGGTCGTAAAATAACATGGTAAATCTCCCAATATTGTGTGTATAAACTTACTATTATTACTACTTATTAACTTACATTTGCAGTTCGAATGTATGGAAGAACAGTTTTTCAACTAAAATGTTAAGTTTTTTCTGGTATAAAATCATCCCAACTACTGAACCCTTCACTGTGCGTGGTGTGACACGCACTTGACCGGTCTTTAATATTATAAAACACAGATTTCCATCCAAATTAAGTACTTGCTAAATAAATATGGTCACCCTTTATCTTTGTATTTCACGAAACTCAACCGTTCTCAAATAGGAATGAAATGATAAGACTCGACGTTTGGAGTGGTCATCCCTTCGCAAAACAGAGCCGACTAAATAAACGGCGTCCGTTTTAAGAATTTAATCCTAATACTCATAGAACGTCCTCATAACATCCGTGAAAGCTGTAAGGGTCAATACTGTCCCGTCGGCACTCGTGAATTTGGCATGACCACTAGACGTCACTCTATCTGTGACCGCTATGATGCCGCTATGATGTCTGTAATTAGTGCGTCGCATGGTGCGTGTCATATGTCGACCCGGATCGAATTGCGTCCGTTTCAATTAAATTCCGACATGAGCGCGAACCGTGCGGCCGCCCGGCTGGCCAGCTCGAGAGCTCTCATTGAACACGGTTAGGACAGTTGAATCGAATCAATTCTCGACCTACTATGCAGATTTTATTTATTTTACTATACGGAAAAAGGCAAGCCGATAATTGGTGGAATTACTGATAGAATATACCGCTTTTGTACGTTTTATTTAGCTTTATTCATTCGGTACAAGTTTTATGAAAAAATAGGGCACAGTCGGAAGTTGGAAAGCAGAGCAGTAATGAAATGAATCCACATACGTTATAACGACCTTTTCATGTTCCCCTCACACAAAGAATCGTCTCGTCGCAAGTTGTATTGCTCACAATAAAATTGCAACGAACCGCAAAATACGTAGAGCGCAGCTCTATTTAATCAAGGACCACGTAATAAACACTTTCCGTGTCAAATGCCACGTGACCTGGCTTATCAAATGACACGTTCTAAATGCATGTTCACAGTTTCAATATTAAGTTTTGCTCTCAAATTTTCATTTGCAAGTTGGCAGCTGTAACTATTGTCGCCAACGCCAGCGAAGCGTCACGTCTGCGAGGACATAATATTAAGAAAATGGCCAGACCATCAGCAGATGATTACAAATGGCTGCGACACGAGGTCGATTAACCGAAGCATATTTTACAAGGTCGGCTCGTCAATAACTTTTTACCTGCTCTTTAGTTATGATAGACATCTAAACTGGTACAAATGATGCTTAGGTACCTACCTAATATCATTTTAGCGTGACATGATAATACAACCTCCTTTTTAAATGATTTCCAAAAAGGATAAGTTTATATGCTCAGCTGTATGCTTTTTTTTAGCCCGGAGTCTGAATTTGGGCTCGGTTGATGGCAATAGGCTCGCCCCCTGTTACATGGGACTTAAACATAACTGGCGAAACGTGGGTGTACTATAGGTACACCTCTGCCTAACCCTTGGGGGATTACAGGCGTGATGTTATGTGTTATGTTTTTTTTTATGTATGTTCACCGATTTCTCTGTCAATTGTGGACCAATTTTGAAAATACTTTTATTTTATGAAAGAGTATGTTCCCATGACACACCACGATTTGGGTATTTTTTATAGTCACTCGCGCATTCGCTCTCCCCATTGGGTGAAGTTTAACTGATGATGATGACCACAGATGGCCACCGGAACAACGTAATAATAAGTTTTTAACGGGTTGCAATTTAGGTACTCTAATATGGTTGCTAAGCAATTTATGCTCGTCACAATGCATATGGTGAGTGGCAGTTCTCGTGTTTCTTACCAGGAGAACTCCTCAACAAGTAACGTCCCACCATCGGGCAAAACAAAATTTTGTAGAAGGTGATGAGCAGTTGACATTAGGCTAACTAAACATAACTTTAATTTTGGAAGTCGGTGTCTTTCGATCTGTATTTTAGTTTTTTGCCACCGACTTCAGAAATTAAAGTTATTTTTCACTTTGTGGGGTTTTTTTGGAAGTTACACTAGCCTAATGTCAACTGCTCATCACCTTCTACAAAATAATGCTTTACCCGAGGCCGTTTTTTTTCTGGTATCACCAGGTTGACGCTATTAGAGTTACTTGGACACACATATGACTTTATGTATGCTAATGTCCGTGCAGTAAAGCACTTTTAATTACTTACAGACTACTTTCAGCTTGCGTGTACGCTACTCACGTTATTGTAGAGGCGGTTAAAAAGCTGTGCAAGGAAAATAATAATTAGTGGAAGTAACAACATTAGTAGTAACAACTATACGTTTTTCACTGACGACTCAATTTACTCAGATTCCCAAACGGAGTCCTCACTTCGTTGTTTGAACCTTTGATAACTGTACGAGTAAAGCCATTTGAATAAATGGTGGCCGATTCGCCAGCCTCAGTATAAAATATGGCTATTAATTCATTACACCCGAGCTAATTGCTTCGCAGCAATTAAATTATTCTAAATAGCTACCATTACTGATATTGTTCTACTGTATTAACACTTCAATAAGCATTAGTAACAACATATCTTTGTAGTGTATTTATAGCTAATGCCCGCGCCGCATGCGTTGCAAAGCTTTTTTTATTTTTTTATTTAGGAACCTTTTCCGGCACGCACACTAAAGTTTTACCAAAATTCATCACTATCGGTCGAGCTATTTACGAGTTTTTGCGAGACTACATACATACATACATAAACTCACGCCTTCTTCCCATGGGGGTAGGCAGAAACTATAGAACGCCACCTGCTACGCTCCTTACACTCCTTAAATACTCCTTTTTGCTTCGCCTACGTTCATACATCTGGTCATACACGCACGCCGGTTGCAAGTACTACGCACCTGACTTTTCTGAAGAATATCACCAATTTGGTCACTGTATGTCCTCCTAGGGCGTCCCCTACCGGCGTTTCCACTCACCTCTGCTTTATAAATACCTTTTGTTAGTCGCCTATCAGGCATCCTCTCAACATGACCTAACCATCTACGCATACTCTTTTCAATTTTTGTTACTTCATCCTCCTTTAAACTGCACCGTTGCCTTATCACCTCATCTTTCAGCCTATCATTCATAGTCACGCCAGACATGCTTCGCAAGGAACGCATTTCCACAGCATTTATTCTACTTTCATGCTTTTTTTGCCCACCCATTTCACTTCCATACAAAAGCGTAGACACCAGCCCACCATTGTGAACAGCCAGTCGAGTCTTTTTGGGCATCGACTGATTGATCACAATCGCATGTATAGCACCATTCACTTTATTTCCCGCATTTACTCACCTTTCCACATCTTCATCAATATTCCCATCCCTTGTAAACTGACTCCCCAGATATATTAACTCACTTACTTGCTCCACATTCTTATCATTTATTTTCACATCACACACCGATACATCCTCTTCTCTTTCAAAGACCATGACCTTCGTCTTATTCACATTTATATTCATCCCTTTCCTCTTATATGTTTCATCCATCACAGTAGTTGCAACTATTCTGCAGACGAAGCAAGTTAAACTTGATCATCTGCGTAGAGAAGGCATTTGACAGGCAACTCATTCATTCTCAATCACTCTTTCAAATCTATCAGACAACTATCCATGTACAAGTTGAACAGCCACGGTGACGCTACATAAGAGAGACTAACACACGGCAATTGATTTTTAGATAGTTACTAAACTATTTAATGTTTTGTTTTTAAGGAACATTAGGTAGTAGATACCACTAATCCCCGTAGTTTCAAATAAAGATTAGCCTCTAAGTACGGAGTCATGTCCAAGAAGTAATTTATTTGGTTTATAAGACTAGAAACTCTCAAGTAAAAAGTTTAAGAAGTATAAAAGTATTTTTTAAATGATACCAACAATAAATTAAAAAGAAATTAGAATTATCTCGAGCAGAAACATATTTTTTCGCAGTTATCGCTTTCGAGTGTCGGGGACGATTCCATTTGTCTTGTGCGCAAGTGTATTCCCTGTGGAGTTTTCAAAGCAAGTTTACTGGGCCCGCGATAAGATAGAATAAGCCCTTTGCGCTCGTATGTCATGACTTCTTCCTGCAGACGAAGCCCAATGTTTAGTGAAAGTTGGACATATTTATTTCTGTTCACTAATAACACTTATATCTCAATAATTGAATTAAAAGATAGTGTTGCTTTTCTGAAGTTTTATTACATTAAATCTTATTCTTAGTTCTTATTTGACGTCGGGGAAAAAGGAACCGACATGTAGATCTCAGAACAGAAATGCCTTTGTGGTCTATTTTCGGTGTCAACAAAATATTTAAAATTAAACTGGCGTCGTTGTACATATTTACTTTGTGCTTTTATTGTAATACGAGATTAAACAATGTCGAAGGCATGAAGATGTGTTTATTCCTGGCTACAAATGTCATGAAAATTCAATATGCGCCCGAGTAATTTCAAACTACCACTGAATGTATCTATTCAGTTATTTCACCAGTGCTAACATGTTAGTTAATGAGTTTCAAAGTGCGAATGTATCTCACTAAATGTTTGTCATTTCGTACCAAAATAGACTTGTCATTTGTTACGTGAAGTCTAAAATTAAGCTCGACGGCCCTTCTCTGAGTGATGGCTATTCATCCAGATACCCTTTCAGCGAATTACTTAGATGGGATTCAACGGATGACAAGTTTAATCGTGGGTAAATTCGACCAACAACAATAACTAGTCAATAAACACGCACAAGGCGTAAGATATAATATTGTCATTTTGCCATAAGTAGTACTTTTTTATTAATAACTGACGAATGTATAAATTTCTGTGCTAGAATCTTTTTCCATGTTCATTTTATGACACATAATTAATATGACGCGTCAATTGTACGGGTCGTGTGACAAGAAGAATTTAGAAGTGCTACAGATTTGGAATTTAATTTTAATATTACTGAATTTTATTATTACTGATCGCTATTTTTAATATAAATTATTATTTTATTATTATTATTATTTTTAAATTATTAGAATTGTATTTAATTTTAATTTTATTAATTGTATTGTAATCTTAATTTAAATTATGAAATTAGTATTAGTATTTTAATGTCATTGCTAATTACTAAATATGTACTGCATGCTATAAGTATAACCAAGATGTAAAATCTAAATATTTGCACGGCTGAAATGCCGAATATAGTGAAACCCATAGATCTTAAGAACTTATGTTAGCTACTTATATTCTTGAAAATAAAAATCATTAATTTATTCATTCATTCAAGAATAAAAAATCATATCCACTGTTTGTGCAGCTGCGCAGCTACAGTTTTGCAAAATAAATAGTACACACAGACCCGAAATCATATTTTGCTATAAAAGTTGGCTACGAACATTGGCCTCCAACTCATAACGGCCCCCTTTTCGCGTTGAGGTTATAAAGAGGGCGGCCCGGAACAGCTGATGTTAAAGTGATTTGTGAAAGAAAACGCTAAGAGAATAAACAAGAGACCTGAGTAAGGTCTGGAGGCCAAACGGCACACTTGTAATAAATCACCAACCAACTTGAAGGTTCTGTTCTTCAAAGTTGTACGTAGGTAGCAATGCAGGCTCGCCCCCCATTACGTACATGGGACTTAAACATATCTGGCCAAATGTTTTATTTATTTATTTATCTCTCCCTTATAACTATTATTACAGGTTCATCACCTAATGCGATAGTGCGGTCTCTTATAATTATACTGTCTCTAAATAGTAATTTTATTTACTATTAAAAACTATTAATATAACTAAGAAATAAATATATATACAGGGTCAAATTAAATTAGCTAGCGAAACTCTGCAGACGTGATGGGTATCGATATCTAAATACGATAAAATGAAAAAAAAAAAGTATTTTTTTGGAGAAAAAATGTATTTTTTGAAATATCAGTTTCAAAATAATTTTTTTCTGTGTAAACTTTGCAGGCGTGATGGTTATCGATATCTAAACACGATATCATCGGGCCCTATCAGAATACCAGCGCTGCGGTATTTATTTTTAAATATCGTATCATTATGCTGAGATAGGAGCCTTTTTGGCATCGCACAAGTCTTGATTGTTTTTATTTTTGGGTATTGTTAGTTTAAATGCTATTTTTGTATTACTTGTGCGTGTCCCAGATAAAATATTTATCTTTCTTTTCTTTTATAAAATAAAAACTTAACTTTTTCAAGTAACTTCACTACCAGTAGACGACTGTATAAATTATGACACCAGAAAAAAAAATATTTTTTCTTTGTTTTATCGTGTTTAGATATCGATACCTAACATGTCTGCGGAGTTTCGCTGGGTAATTAAATTTGACCCTGTATATATCTATATATATGTAAGAAACTTTAAACATTTACAGTAAACTTTCATTTAAGTAATAAGTGTATTTTTACGACTCAAATACTCAATACTATATATAACTGGGTATAATATAAGTACACCTCTGCCTATCCTTCTGTGTGACAATAAACCGGAGAGCAAATCAAAGCAAGAAGCACAGCTTTACAAGTTACATTAAAATAACAAATCAAAGCAAGAAGCACAGCTTTACAAGTTACATTAAAATAACAAATCAAAGCAAGAAGCACAGCTTTACAAGTTACATTAAAATAACAAATCAAAGCAAGAAGCACAGCTTTACAAGTTACATTAAAATAACAAATCAAAGCAAGAAGCACAGCTTTACAAGTTACATTAAAATAACAAATCAAAGCAAGAAGCACAGCTTTACAAGTTACATTAAAATAACAAATCAAAGCAAGAAGCACAGCTTTACAAGTTACATTAAAATAACAAATCAAAGCAAGAAGCACAGCTTTACAAGTTACATTAAAATAACAAATCAAAGCAAGAAGCACAGCTTTACAAGTTACATTAAAATAACTCAATACCATAAATAGGTGGTTCAATATCCATAAATTGATAAGATTTTTTTGGAAATCATTTATAAACTCGTATATTAGCTGAAGCTTCCCGCTATTTCAATTAACTACTCTTTGTTAAATTTATTAACATAGTTAAGGTATTGAAATGTATTCAAAATATGCAAATGAAATGTAAAAAAAAAAACTGTCGCTAGAACCAGAAACTCTCCAAATTGTGGATAAAAAATACTGATCTTAATTAATTTACAAGAGGTGAGCCTTTGTGGTAGACTGGCTAAACGAAAGAAAGAAAAAGATTTCTCGTTGTAATAAATTGGATAATATCTGAAAAACTGATTCAGATTGAATCTCGACGGTTTTCAAGAAGACGTAAGTTATTCTAGTACTAATAAATTACATTGAGGAGTTGCCCCAGCCAAAGGTCTTAAAAAACTAGTTTACCGTGGAAAAGTGGGATCTATATTTAAAAGAAGGGCTTGTAGCTCGGTAAAACATAATTCTCAGCGAGCTGCGTCAAGGATATTTCGGGCAATAAATCAACCCACTTTGGGGATTCTGCCTTGTGCGCGATAATGCGATTCTTGTCATCGTATCTTATTACCTGTTGAACATGAATCCAATTTTGTTACTTAAGAAAATGAAGTGTGTATTTGAACAACATTCCAGATGAAAATATTATCACAAAATATTTTAGCTCATATCTGACTCGGAATGGCCATAAAATGTCCTTTATGGCAGGAGAATCAACATTATTATCGCGGTCCTCAGAACATTATGCTAATAAATTGGTTCATTTACTACAACATCATATATCAGGTAAATTTGTTCGATACGTCAACATACATAGTACATTTATTTGCGTAGACGTTAGTCAAATAGACCAAAACGTTTAGTGAGTGGAATGATGATCTCGGTGGCAGGCAACCCATTTAATCTAGCCCTTCGTAGCGTACGACATCTACCAATAAACTCGGCTTATAGGTACATAGACCTCACCCTACAATAACCCCGCTTACCTCAAAATAAATAAAACATTCCATATTAAAATCCGATTGATCAGCAACGTACACAGGCGGATGGTTCAACTGTCCGTATCAATAAATATTTCGACTGTGCATATCACGATTAACAAAGGTTTTCACACGTTTTATTAACATATCGGTGGAAAACAGAGAGCTTTTGGCATTATTCGTCGATTATTCACTCAGTTCACTATGATATTGTCTAAAACAACAAAAGTTTTGGATATTTATAAATAATTGAGGAGCTCGTGATTAAGTAATAACAGCCGCATGGGTCGATCCGTCAGGTTAATCTGCGCTTGCCGGGGTTGGTGGGATCTTTACAAACCGAGACTCCTCCGTGCCTCGGAAAGTACGTTAGGCCGTAACCGTTCGTCCCGGCTGTCATTCGTGGATCTTTGACAGTCGTTACAGGTCGTCAGAAGCCCGAAAGTCACAACCAGTCTTACCAAGGGGTATCGTATTACCCAGATACTGGGTTGTGGAGGTCAGATAGGCAGTCGCTCCATGTAAAATACTGGTATTCAGCTGCATCCGGTTAGACTGGAAGCCTACCCCAACATAGTTGGGAAAAGGCTAGGCAGATTATTTTTGCGCATTGTGAGTAGAGCATGGATACCGGTTTTCGATAATATCGAAAAACCTGAATATCGGTCCAAAATCCGATATTGGATTTCACTGATATTGGATTTCACTGATATCGGTTTTTCGATAGTTGATTTAAAAAAAAGATTCAATAGAGTCATTTACTTAATTAATTAAATTGAATTAATGTAAAGTATCTATACCTATCTGTTTAACAACAAGTATATTGCAGTGTCATTTATAATTACCATTTCCAGAAACGTAATGGTAAGTAAGTAGGTACATACCTACTTTTATTTGAAATCTTTAAGTTTACAGAATGTACACACTTTTAAGATCACGTGTTTCGAAAGCACCTGACTAAAACCCACCCGTGTTCCTTCCGTTGCCTGTGTGCCAGGGCCACGATAGCCCTTTCGGACAAACTCGCAATCCTGGCAGGCATTGGTCCTAACGGACCCCGTCAGTTGGTGCTGACATCTCTTTGAGGAATTTGATTCATTTTTTGCCATAATATCGGTAAAATATCTAAATACCTGAATATCGGTATTAAAATTTTGAATATCGAAACAAAACCGGTATTGGAAAAAGGTTCCGATAGTCTATGCTCTAATTGTGAGTGCTAGAAATAAGCCAGTGTAATTTTATATTAATAAACACCTACACAATGTTAGTAACTTAAGACATAAATTACGACTTCACTAAGTATTTTAGATTTTACACTGTACGAAATTCTTCTACCTGCTCTTTTTCATGTAACTGTGGATCGATGTTTTTAAAAGTGTTCCTCGTCCATTCTCCCCAGGTTTACATAATAATATCATTATTCAATTTTCTATTCAAGTTCTTCTACTTGTGTAACCTAGTCAGTTTTGAAAACTATGTCCTGTGATCGGGCAATCCATTAGACATCGATTTATGACCCGATAAAATAATTTCACTATGGTCATTAAAATATTAACAAAATGTTATGCTTCCAATAAGCTATTTTCCGAGGTAATAAGCTTTTTTGTCACATCGCGCTGACCACGCTTGCGGCAACAGAACAAAAATGTGTAATATAACTATAAAAGTATGCTCCTACGGTGTTTTAATTAATAAATTAATCAAAATAAGAGCCCTGTTATTTACACACAGTTCACCCATTTTTTCTCGAATAATTAATGAGTTTTCAATTGGGAACTTCAAAGAGCCGTAAATACAGCAATTTATTTCTAGAAAATATGAATTTAAGTTGCAAGTGAGAAATGTTTCATACGAGTCGAGGTGACATTCGCACCTGCGATCGCGACCAACTTTTAACATCCAATTTTATAGAAATATACCTACACTTGTAAAGTATTCAGAATTAATTTAGCTATATGCATGCCTCAGAGACACGATGAGTATGAAAAAAATAGTTGAATATAAATCTACAAACTTAATTTCTCTCTTAAGTCTACTTCAGAAAATTTTTGTTCTCACTTTCATCATTGTGAGCTAGAGTTTTGAAGAAACAAAGGTGGTATTCATTTGTCTTGGTAATTTAAATCTTACTTAAGAATTGATAAAATAATGAGAATATCATTTTTTATGACTGTCTAAAACTTCGTGTACTTAGAGTAGGTACATATTGTTCTACGCCCTATCGCCTTCATAATATTTTACGAATAAGAGGAATGTTAAAAATGTGTTCAAGCCAATAGATTCGGTGTACAGACTTAGTAAAAAAACCGGCCAAGTGCGAGTCGGACTCGCGCACGAAGGGTTCCGTACCATTATCTATAAAAATGGTAAAAAAATCACGTTTGTTGTATGGGAGCCCCCCTTAAATATTTGTTTAATTTTAATTTAATTATGTATTTTTAAAGTGAATATATAACTAAATATTCTGTGAATATTTCAAGCGTCTACCTGTTGCCGTTATCGATATCGAGCAAAAACGAGCAAAAAAATCACGTTTGTTGTATGGGAGCCCCCTTAAATATGTATGTTATTCTGGTTTTTAGTATTTGCTACTATAGCGGCAACAGAAATACGTCATCTGTGAAAATTTCAACTGCCTAACTATCACGGTTCATGAGATACAGCCTGGTGACAGACGGACAGACAGACAGACAGACAGACGGCGGAGCCTTAGTAATAGGGTTCCCGTTTTACCCTTTGGGTACGGAACCCTAAAAATCACTATTTTCAAGGCTTATTGCCAGAGTATGTACACGAGTAATCTATGGGTCAATTACGCCAAAAGATCGCTGGATGTTCTGCGCGTTCAATATAATAAAGGTTTCAGGATGTTGTTGGGACTTCCTAGCTTCTGCATCGCGTCGGAGATGTTTGCGCAATCTCATATCGACGGTTTTCACGCGATTGTGCAAAAGTAAACCGCTTCACTACTGAGGAGATAGAGAGGCAGTACCAACAGCATCCTGAGAACTGTAGCGGAGAGTTTCAGCTCTCCAATTGTCAAGCAATTTGTGCGGAGGGTTATAGGTATGAACACTAGTTAATAAGTTGTTTTAATATTGTGTTACTATCAACTCAGCCTATAGCAGTCCATTGCTGGACATAGGCCTCTCCCAGGCTGCGCCACAACACCCTGTTCTCTGCTTTCCGCATCCAGTCTGTCCCAGCCACCTTTTTAAGGTCGTCGGTCCATCTAGCTGGGGGGCGCCCCACACTACGCTTGCCGATACGCGGTCTCCACTCCTGGGGGTCTACTCCGAAGCGCTAAACCGAAGTATCGGCCGAATGTTCGGCTGTTTTATAACTTCCATAGTTTCTTTTTTTGACTTTGAGTCCTTACCCGACTTCAAGTCATAGTTTTGACTTTGGCTTATCGCTTCGACTGCCTTTTTTATTTATTTTTTCGCCGTAGTCAGCAATAGTTAGCCGTAGTAAAGAAAAGACCGAACATTCGGCCGATACTTCAGATTTATGTTCGGAGTAGCCCCTCAGGACTCGTCTGCTCCACCGGTCATCGGTCCTTCGACAAACATGGCCAGCCCACTGCCACTTCAGCTTGCTTACTCTGCAGGCTATGTCGGTAACTCCGGTTCTCTTCCGGATAACTTCATTCCTGATCTTATCCTTCAAAGAAACTCCGAGCATAGCCCGCTCCATGGCACGCTGAGTGACCTTAAATTTGTGGACCAGCCCGACTGTTAGTGTCCACGTTTCGGCACCGTATGTCATAACGGGCAGGACGCATTGGTTGAAGACCCTAGTCTTCAAAAACTGCGGGATTGACGACGAGAAGACTTGACGAAGTTTTCCAAACGCTGCCCAACCCAACTGGATCCTTCTGTCGGCTTCCTTCTCAAAGTTGTGCCTACCAAGCTGGAAAACTTGCCCTAGGTAGACATACTCCTTCATAACTTCGAGAAGCGACCCTTCGATGTAGATTGGACTCGGCAAGACGTGCGAATTGTACATGACTTTCGTCTTGTCCAAATTCATGCCGAGGCCAACCCGCCGAGAGTCCCCATTTAGGCTGTGCAGCATCTGGTCTAACTGTTCCAGCGTCTCTGCCATTATGACGATGTCATCGGGAAAACGAAGCTGTGAGATGATACCCTGTCCAGTCCAGTCCAGCGTCTTAAAGACGTCCTCCAACGCATTGGTGAACAGTTTCGGGGATATCACATCCCCCTGTCTCACCCCCCTGAGTAGTTGGATGGGGCTGGTTTCCTTATCCTGGACCTGAACAGTCATCATTGCAGCGTCATACAAACACCTCAACACTTCGATGTAGCGCCAGTCAATTCAACATCGTTGCAAAGAGGCCAGAACTGCCCAAATTTCGATGGAGTTAAAGGCTTTCTCGTAGACCACAAATGCCATACACAGCGGCTGATTGTACTCTTCGGTCTTCTGCACAATCTGCCGAACAGTATGGATGTGGTCTACGGTACTGAAGCCTTTTCGAAAACCGGCTTTTTCTGGTGGCTGGAACTCGTCAAGTCTCCTAGTGAGACGGTTCGTGACGACCCTCGAGAACAGCTTGTATACGTGGCTCAGAAGTGAGATGGGTCTATAGTTCTTCAGCAAGGTTTTGTCGCCTTTTTTGAAGAACAGAACCATTGCACCTCTGCTCCACGCTTTGGGCGTTGTACCCTCTTGGATGACGGAGTTGAAGAGACTCGCTAGCTCTCTCAGGACTGGAGCCCCGCCCGCTTTAAGGAGCTCTGTCGTTATTCCGTCATCACCAGGTGCCTTGTTGTTCTTTAGCTGCTCGAGAGCCGCCCTAATCTCGCAGAGGTCGACATCCAGGATGTCCTCCGTGTAGTGGCGCGTTAATCCGGCTCGATGGTCATCTTCACTATGCGCTGCTGGTTTTGCCGTCCGCGTTGAGTATAAGTGTCCGTAAAAATCCTCGACTTCCTCGAGTATCTCGGACTTCGAAGTCATGATTCTACCATCTGCAGTTTTCAGTTTCGTCTGATGGGACCTCCCTAAATGCTGAGCGAACACTTTCGACCCTCGGTTTTGCTCAATCGCGACCTTAATGTCACGGGTGTTGGAGCACCGAAGGTCGCGTCGCGTCAGCTTTCTAATTTTTAGGTTTAATGCCCTCTTATCTGACGAAGACGGCTGCGTGGATGGCAACTCTAGTCTTTCCCTCATAAGTCCGAGAGTCTCCGAGGAATGTTTGGACACTTTACTTTTCCGCTGCGCCGGGAAAAGTCTGCGGGACACGTCGCATAGTGTTTTGACCACCTCGTCGGCTTTCTCGTCAACAGTGATTTCTTGTGGTTTCCAGTAGGGCGAATCGATTTTGAAGTTCCAGTTGGAACTTTTCGGATCCAAGAGCGGTTTGGAGCTGCGTAGGTCGGAGAGTAGGCCTCATCATTCGGATTCTCTCAGCTCGAAAATTTATATTTAGAGTGCCTCGGACAAGCCTGTGATCGCTTCCGGTATTAAACCTGCTGATCACGGAGACATCTCTAAATATGTGTGTGTTACTAACACTCTATGAATTCCGTGTCCGAAATTAATTAAATTAATAGAACTCGAATACATAGTATACATGGTATTTATTTGACTATAATTGGTAGGTACCTACTCTGTACTCATACCTCATAGATACAGTGAAAACTTTCAACGATAGGCAGAAGTTAGGTACCTAATATTATAAAGCTTCGTAGTCATTATTCTCCTCTTACCAAATTATGCTGACACAAAAATATATCACGACTATTCGTAACAAACGTTAAAAACCACATATAATACTGTTCAATCCATCCGTCGGTCCATATACCAAGCGGGAACCTAAAAGAAAATTTATGTGCCGATTAAGACCCTTTGAAGGGCGGACGACCGCAAACGTGCTGCGCCGTCATTTGGGAAGCCGTTAGTTTGCCAGAATTAAATATAATTCCTCACTATTTTGCGCCTATATCAAAGATAGATATATATATATATATATATACGTGACCAGTTTAATTTAAAAATGAGTTAAACAAACTAGATGAACGATTTTATCATCGTTGATTATCTTCAATTTATTCATAAGCAGTGTTTTGTTGTGAAACTCTCCGAGCGCTGACGTTCACAATGTTATTAAAACACAAATACACCACTTGTAACTGATGTTTGACATGCATGTGTACACGAATGTAATAATTTGTATGAGAGGTCGGCACTTCAGTGCTATGTACAGCGTTTTGTTCTAATAGAAATGTAATAAAATATCGGCACGCAGTTTGACTTAACATTTGAGATGTGTGACTGGGGTACAAACTACTAATATTACTACAGTATCGAAGATGTGTTACTTCATAAATCGAACGCTAGCGTGTACGCGTGTTTTACTCAAGAAAATAATAAATTACTTTTTACCAAGTCTGTGTACGACGCTATCACAAATCTCCGTTAGCGTACAGTAAGTTAAATTGAATGTCTAAGCTCGCAATCGAGGATTCAGCAAATACCAGTATCTATTGGAAGCGACCGGAGTCTTTAAGAAAATCCCGTAGCTTCACTCGTCTGCTGTGATTCCAGCTAGGTCCGCCACGGAGAGTATATTTTTAAAATAGATTTATAACTCTTCAAAGTTCTTCAAAAGATAACAACAATATTAAGCCGCCGTCGCTAACTTCTGGTTAATGAATTAAAAGCGATACCTAAGTATCGCTTTTTACGATACCTACATTATCTTTTAATTGCCGACTAAGGTATATTAAGGTTATTATTGGGAAATAAAATACAATTAGAGGCAGATGCTCGGCGGCCCGCACGCACGCAATCCGCAGCATGATACGAAAACAAACATTGAGACTATAAATTATGGAGCAAGCCGCGAGCTGACCGCGGGAACTAGCCCGCAAATGTTTGGAGGTCGCGCTGCACGAGACGGCCCACTAGATTCGTTACTTCTGCAGGACAAAAGTAAATGAGAATTGCCCTTAATTGGAATTGTAAATGAGTCTTGCGGCACTTTCTTGTCGGTTGAACGCCCGTTTCGCCATCACAGTAGAATAAACTGTGATGATTTCATTTAAATTAATTCTCAGCGCGAGAGGGCCGCGGACGAGATGCCTAAATTGAGACATCTCTGGATCGTTTGTACAGACTTCTTGCTCGTTTAAGACGTCTCGTGTCCTAAATTCTAAGGGACCGCGTCGTTAGGGTTTCTTTTCCCCTTAAAACAAGAATTTCCGTTTAAAAAGTAAATTACCCCTTTAAGAAGAATATTAAAACCTAAGAACAGGAATTAGTTGTCTTTGTCCACGAAAGGGTAGGCTTTATTTAGCTGTGACAAAATTAACGTTTTGATTGACGAACAGAAATAGGAGCTTGAAATAAAACAAGTTGATTGAAAATTGAACGTGATCGTAACATTTTCTTCGATTTAGTCGGTTATATTCGAATCTCTCGACAAGTCATGCGACACGACATTTGGATAACATTTTAAAAACGCCGTAAAAAAGTAAATTGTCACTCGATCGTCAATTTATTTTGTACGATTTTACGAAAATGAGAATCGACGGGTGCGACCGATATTATCACAACGTTGATTTGGAATTTATTGGCACGGAATTCGTAACTGGAGCGTCAATACTGGCTCCAGTGGGGTGCACCTGTGCCTTCACCTTCGTCAAGCATTGACGCGGGTAGCGAGCATTAGTCACAAGTGTGTAAGACATGTATGCACGGAAGGGAGGAAAGTAGCCACACATTAATATCGAAAACTGTATAAAAATATACAAGCATGTGTTGCTAAGCGTAACCTACGTAAGTTCATGATTAAATAACAAGTTATAGCATTTATTGTGAGGCACGGAGGAGAGTATCTACCTCAGTGAGCACGTAAACGTTTTCGTTCCGGTAATCAAACGAAGGCCTGTTATTACCTATTGCCCATGACAATGATAATCGTTAAAGGCAGTCAAAATTCTGTAACCGGTGTAACCTTGAAAATTTGATTCTATTTTCCAGAACACATTTAAAATCCAGATTTGTGTGTTCAGAGATAAGAATGCTGTTCGATAAAAGATACTAATATTCACGGCTTATCAACAGAAAAAGTAGGAAAAGGCTGGGCTGTGGAAAATGCCTCCCTTCCTAAGATTACTTAAACAAAAAAAGAATAGTGTATGAATAATGAGTGAGTTGACTATAAAGTTTTGACGTAAAATTATTTTCCAGTCTCGGTGGCGGAAGTTATACATTTTTAATTGAAAATGTTAGTACCAAGCTAGGTATATAAAGTTTGTTCAAGAAGAGTATCGGCAAAATCTTCGTTAGTTCCTTTAGAACTTTAGTATTTTAAGTATAAATAACAATGTGTTTGCTTTTTTGTTCCTATTTTACCGAGGTTTGACTTTATTATGAAGCACAATAGTTCAGGCTCATCTTTTAGGGTTTCGTAGTCAAGAAGGAACCCTTATAGTTTCACCATATCGTCTGTCTGTCCCCAGCTTAGCTCAGAAACTCTTAGTACTAGACAGGTGTAATTTGGCATGGGTATACATATTAATAACGCTGACAAAGTAGTAAAATGAAATCTATCTAAAACTAAGTAGGCTTTACAAGTTAACGAGTAATGGTCGAACAACTTGACATTTGCAGTTGGAATATATGGGAGAACATATTTTTCAACTGCAATGTTAAGTTTGTTCTTGGGATAAATTCATCTCAACTACGGAACCCTTCATTGTCTATAATGTTCCTACTGCTGAAACACAGGCCTCCTGTCTATGAGAGGGAGTGGGCCGGAACTGATCACGCGGGCCCATTGCGGGTTGTTTGATCGAGAGAATACCTATAACAAAACTTATTTTAGCTAGATACAGAAACACCTATGATCTAAGTAATAACTTATAATGATACAAGTTACTCTACGAACTTTCAGCTTACTTTCATGATTGTCAGACTCACATTTTTCATATTTCTTCATTGTGCGTGTCGGCCCACGCACAATGAAGGGTTCCGTAGTTGGGATGAATTTATCCCACAAAACAAACTTAACATTGTAGTTTAAAACCATGTTCATACATCAATATACGTCACGGTCAATTCTCTATCTGCAAATGTAAGTTTGTCGACTATTACTCGTTAACTTGTAAAGCCTACTTAGCTGTGATAGTTTCCTGTTAATTTCGTTATATGTACTACTGACATGAATTTTTTCACATATCCAAAAACAACCATTTCGCTGGCTGGACACTTGACTATAACAAAAATCAGCACTTTAAAGCTTAATATTATGCAAACGGATCCCTGAATATAAACATGGTCTTCACAGACCCTCAATATTTTTGAGCGGCCTGTCCATTGATACCCTACATCAAGGGACATCACCCTAGACAAGAGAAAAAAATATCATCCCCACATAACGGGAGGTACCCTAAAAAATTTACTCAGGAACCCTAAAAAGTTAACGATATACCTATATTATTCCAGCTAGGCATTATTCCCATTCGAAGTGGAACACAAATCATTTTTATTTATTTTTGCTTGAAGCAATTCGTTTGAGAGAGACATAAAAATCTTACAACTAAATGATACCATATTCATATCCTAAGAGTTAGAACATGGTTAGAAGTTTAGAACACTTTTCTCAACTTTTATAATTCTGAAAATTACGTAAAATCTTCGGCCGTCATAAAAAGTCAGTGCGGAGTAAAATCCCTTCCTTCCACTTTAATTATTTATAAAAAGTTCAGTGAGAATGCCTATTATTTATTTTATGAAATTACTCATCAAAGTAACAAAGCACTTTTTAGGAAAGGGATTACCTGGCATGGCTCAATCATTGATACGAAGTTTCATTATGGCAGATGGACCTTGGCTATCCTATTCGGAACTTTTCGAACCTTCTATTCTTGCCTCTATTATTTTGTATAAATTATAACATTCATAACAGATCATACTACACCAATAGACTCGCATTATAATCAATTAAGCACTGTGGTTAACTGTTACTATAGTTAATACTAAAATACCGATGCCGACATATTCTTTTACTTGTACTAAACCAGTTCTACTGCTGCCGTGTTCAACTTAACTAAGAAAACATTGTAAATATAATTATGTACATACGTCGGCACATGTGTATAAATAACATCATAATTATGAGTAGGTATATTTTACCAAAAACCACTTTGTCCCTGGCGGAGTTAAGTGCCTTGTCAAAACTTGTTCTCTTATGGTATTCCCGTTTGATTTATGACTTCGATATGTCAATTTTACGTCAGTCAGTATGATTTATATGGTCATTTGCACAACCTTACGTGTCGTATCGAAATTCACACATTTGATTTTACATTTAGCTTACATCGTGAACGGGTAAATACTCAAATGTCATAGGTGCTCGAGTGAAATCAGTAAAAACATTATCTACACGAATTTATATTACATCGAACTGCGATATTGTAGCACGTGACTGAAAAAAAATGTGGAAACATTTATTTACAATCAGTGAATAACAAACATGTGAATAGGGGTGGCAAAGCGACCGACAGCCGTACGTTGGATATATCGCGTGTTGGCGTGATTGATTGTTCTACAAAAAAGTAATAAAAATGTCCATTCTGGGAAATCCGAGCATCTCATGTGGAGTGCGTTAAATAAATATGAGTGTGAAGCTAAACAGTATTTTCCATTAGTGTCATAAAAAGGTAACGTTTCGAAATAACCGCGAGGCCGGGGCCATATCCACGTGTGATAATGCGCAGTAACATTTTATAAGGGATCTAAATGTGAGCAGATGGCACAATGCGAATCGCTGGTAGTACTTCCCGGCACGGCCGCAATCTGCCATTACATTTTATGCAAACACTGTCGGAATGATTTCGGTTGTACAATTTCCAAAATAGAATTACAACAACTTTTACAATACAACCGTTTGTTATGCGTACTTTAAATGCCAACATTATTCTGACTTTTAATTCCTTCATAAAAAAGCTTCGTTAGCAAAAATGGATGCAGTTATTACTAAAGTTCCTGTCAAACACAACGTTGTAACATTTCGTTACTATTGCACGGTATTCAGAATGGAGTTAATTAGGTAGTTAATATGAGAGCCCATGATCACAGCGCACGTTTTTACGTAAATTATACTTCTAAATTCTCCTTCATCGACCCCGTTATTTAAATATCTACGTCCCCATTTACATTTTGCCCCTCAGTATTACTTTCTATTGATTTCATCTTCAAAATCATTGATTTATAGATTTTATTGATACGGGGTAAAAGACTTTTGAAAGCTTTTTACCAGATGACTTTTACCCGACTGCGGTGTAGTAATGACAAGATAATGTTTTTGCCGCGGGATTTCTTGGAAATAATGGGCAATACTCACTGCTTTTCCGTAGGTAATTTGTAAAAGATGGCAATGGATTTTTTTCTAACACTTTTCCTTGGTGGTTAGTATGGTTACAACAACGTTCCTCGTGAGTGCTCGCTCATTATAGTGGGACTGTGGAATATAAAGACGGACGGCTAAGGTGATATTGCTGATATATATATATTGATGAAGGTATCTTCTTGCACCGTGTGGTGCCGGACGTAAAGAATAGCACCATCCTATTTCTTCCCGTGGGTGTCGTAAAAGGCGACTGACTAAGGGACTTACTAGAGAATGGGCAGCAGCGTTCTCTATGCATTATAACTCCATACTGCGATCGCCAACCCGCCTGCCAAGCGTGGCGATTATGGCAAACCCCCCCCCTTTGGGGGAGGCCTATGTCCAGCAGTGGACGTCTTTTGGCTGAAATGATGATCTTCTTGTCTCAAATTTAAACTATCTTGAAATTTAAATGATTAATTAAAAAACCTCTTAATTTCATTATCATCATTATCAATTTTTACAGTCCATTACCTTAACATACGCATTCTAAGCTGCACTCTAATTGCGTAACACTCTATCCATTGCTTTATATGTTCGAAAAATGTGTCTGCTCAACAACGAAAATAACGCAATGAATGTCGTTGAGCTGTCAAAATGAAACCCATTGATACTGATAGTGTGTTAAGCGATTGCCCCGCTGGATGCTCAGCTTTCCCGTCCCATGAAGCGATGTATGGTGAAGCCAAATAACATTTTCCTTTTCAGTTAAAAAGTATGACAAATGTAATTCAAAGCCTTTGTATGTTTTTATTAGTAATATAGCTGTTTCGCCATAGTTTATTAAGAACGTTATCATTTATGAGTGTGCGGTGGTAACAGGCAAATGGAATAAGGATGTTTACGAGCAGTCATGTGGGTTAAATTGAGTCTTGCCACAACTTATTGTTTTCGCGAATATTTTCCTTCCTCAGTGACTTATACTGCAACCAATGTAGGTACAGGAATAATTTGAACGCGGTCACGTAGCTGACCGTTCTTCGTTATACATTCATGATGTGATAACAAATCATCTTGTCTATCACGCAACAAGATTTACTTATCAATATTTGATTATATGCATATTAACGACGTTATAAGTCCCCTTTTTGTAATGAATTGAAACGTAAGGGCGAGCGCGCACTACAACTTTTTATCGCGCGATTATTTTGTCGCAGAAGTGCAACGTATTGGTTTCTATGACACTGCGCGCTTATACTAGAAAAAGTCCCCGCGATTTACCATACGATACCATATAAACCAATACGTTACATTTCTGCGGCAAAGTAATCGCGCGATTACAGTCGTACTGCGCGCTCGCTCTTAGGCAACAGTTTAATAATTAAGGCAGTGATTAAAAACTGACGACCTTTAATGAAAAATAAACACTAAAAAAAAATATAACTATACTTGTCAAAAAATAATAGGCCCGTTTTGACATTTAACTTGAATCGATGGTTACTTCACTAGTTACGTCGCGATTGACCATCGTGACGTAAATAGTGTAGTAACCATACGACTCGGTACTCGATACTGACGATAAATCGATTCAAGTTAAATGTCAAAACGGGCCTATTATTTTTTGACAACTTTAAAATCGAGCTGTGCTACTTGAGCAGCCTCACATAGACTGCTGGCAGGTTAATATTTTTAGCCATTCTAGTATAATTTTCGTTTAAATACGACAGATAAAGAGGAACCCTCCATCATGATCATCTTACCTAGTCCACCCTACAATGGCCCATCCTTGCTCATTTTAAGTAGAACTCGTTGTTTTTCTATTTCTAAACATCTTAATAAAGAATACAATTAGGAATCCTACATAGAGTACGGTATTATAAATTCTTCTTGCAAATACCCACAAGTTCCGTGAATATTAATGACTATTATTAAGACACTAAGCTCCGAGCTCTAACGTGTTCTTATATACTAGGTATTGTAAATTGTAGACTAAGGACATTTACTGCTATTTAGATTCTTAGAACCGGCGCTCTATATAGTTAATGCATAAGGAATGCAAAAGCTTTACTTACTCTTGGTTAAGTGACGTCCAGTATTAATTTAGAGTTATTATTATTTATTTACTAGTTTATATACAACATTATTATTAGTATATGCGAAACCTGAATATAGTTTGTTCAAAATAAGGAACTGAATCGATTTCAATCTTTTTTACACCATGTTATATTTTGTCCCAAAAATATTTAGGTGTGATGGAAAATGTTATCACCATTTAATCACTTACCATACAATCGCCGTACGGTTAGGTACCGTGGGTACCTACTGCCAAATTATTATCAATGAGCGCAAGCCGACCCTGGAGGCGCGGGGGCGCCGCGCGCCGTTAGCATGTTTTTGTACGGACAACCCGGTAACATAACAACCTTATAACTTTGTGATTTTTCTGATACAGATTGAAATTTTGTACATAGATTCTTTGCATAAAAATACTAGACACGTATTTCGGGTTTCGCATATACTAAAACTAATATTGTATATATTTTTCTGTAAAAATTTAGTATCGTATGGCAGGAGGAGGGGGGTGGGAGTAGGGGGGAGAGGGAAGGGGGTTGTTCCCCCTTTCCCCTGGCACTACTACCATGAAAAGGTAACGCACCGTTCTTGAGAAAAACAAATTATTGTAACCTAACCTCAAACACTTTAAAGTTGCTTAAAAGGCGTAATCGGGCTCAATGGTTTTAAAAAAATAACCTGGAAGGGAAATAATAAAGAGCGGTTGACGGGACCCCGCTTCGCGGCGCGGCGTCCCTATTTCTGAATGGTTTAAAAAAAAACCTACACACGAAGGGGATGGCGGGGTCGAGTGAGCGAGCGTAGCGAGCGAACAGACCCCGCCATCCCTTTCGAACATAACCTGTCCGAGTCGGGTTGCCCCAAGTCCCGAGCTCGCTTCGCTCGCTCTTGCATCCTAAGTTCTCCTAGTAACAGTAGTAACATTGCCTTTTGTACACATACACATATCAGTGGAGGTACCTACACTAACTTTCTTCTGAGCAAGATTTATAAGTTGTTACGAAAACAAAACAACAAAACATTCATACATTTTTCATTTCATCTATAATTTACAACTGTAATTAGTTCCTCAAAAGGATCACTTTTATTTCTTTCTACATCTCTTCTTTACAGATATTCATAAATTAAATCATTATTATTAAAACAATTATTGTATTTGTCATTTTGTAGATTATTTATTGTAAAATGCTCATACCGTTTTTTTTTACGTTCCGTTGCAAGTCATTTTACACCACGAACAATAAACTGAGACAGATTTAGTTGTCATTCGCCCACTTTAACGTTTCGTTTTCGCTTTTTATCTGATTTGAGGTTAGAAACATTTTTTATTAATTTCTCGAAAAATATGCATTACCTTTTAATAAGAGTGGTAGCGTTATAATCGGGGACTCAACCCCTACTAGTTTTAACCCCTTTTACCCTCCAACTCCTACCAAACGATACTAGTATCGTTTGGCCAACCCTAGGGTTAACCAACCCTATTTTTCGTCTGGTTTGGTTTACGGGTTTTAGTGCTACTAAAATGGTTCATCGCAAACTTGAATGACTACAAGTGAAAAAAATAATAAAATCTGAAAGCGTATGACAACGAACATACCATTTCCGAAAAAAAATATTTTTATTTCATAATTAAACACTAATACAACAAAAACAGCAATCAAACAACACAAACAGTAATCTGCAGTGTTTAATTATAACAAAAAAATAATTTCTTTAACCGACCATTTTCACATTAATTTTCCGATATGTATCGTGTCATGTGCGGCGTACAGCATACGGGTGTAGGGGAGTACGCCAGACGTTCTCCTGGCACAAGGGTAATCGAATGTCATACGCGGTCGCTACCCGACAGAACTATTCACGAGCTGCCAGCTGGCGCACTCCACGCCCTGATTTATGTCCCTTTTGCTGTCCAACTTTCTGCACCTTGTTCGTGCAACATTTGTACATGACGTCTTAAATATATAGACCAACGGAAGGAGAAACTCTGGCGGCAGCCAATGGTACTGACTCACATACATGTGTGTTTAAGCATCATTAACTTTATCGTTTTATTACCTTCGCACTTTTCTTATAAGAAATATATTTCTGAGCTTTCTGAGGCGTAAATGCAATTTCTAAAATCACAGCCTACTGGCGAATATTTTCAAGACTGAAACATTAAAAACTTTTTTTTTTTTTATAAGTTCTAATACTAATACAATATGGATGTTTTCCGAAATAAATAATTGAATTGAATTGAATATCTCAATGCCTTCAATTTTTTTTGTTTCTGGAAATGGGAATGCAAACACTTGTATCCCTTAACACCACTCATATTATCCACGCGTTTATTATTTCAAACAAAATCACATTACAGTTGTCATTCAACATGTCACGCGGACGAACTAATTATGTCAATGTGACGTTCGGGAATAAGTTACAGACGGGCTACCTACACCGAGCCACGCCAGGAGCGCTCATAAACTCATTAAAAGTTGCCTCCATATACTAAAACGACTGACCTTATCCATACAGACGGCAGTTTTAATCGAGACCGCTTTACGAACCATTAAATTCCACGGACGGTTATTGTCGAGCTGGGATCGTTAAATGAAATTCTAGACACAGTGGCCGCTGCCCTCCACCATAATAACATGCGGATTTGCAAATTTAACATAATAACGAATTTATTCGACGCCAATGTCACAGACGAAACTACTAACAGAATAATTTCCCCAATAATATAGTTTTGTATAAGTGCTGCATGAATAATTAAGTTATTAAGACTGTTATTACCTTCAATTTTCCAGACCGAAGTAAAAAAGTGTACATTTGCCAGAAGGAAACCCCCGAATAACAAAGTAAAATTCTGCGACGTATACCTTCCTAAAGAAAGTATCGCGATCAAGACCGTATTGAAGCAAGATGGAAGGAATTGAATGTCGATCCACTTATACAGAAGATTTGTTCCATATCTGAAAGAAAGCGACACCCCTTTTCGCACAAGAAGCGAACGTAAAAGATTGCTAAAAAGTAAGTACGCTTATTCTTGACGCCAATTTATTGGTTCAAAGGTGCGCCGTCGACTAAATGGTACTGTATAAACTCATCACCTCCTCAGGACCGCCTCTTCCATGTAGAGGGATTTCGCTCGTTCATTCACCTTAAATCGACGTCATTCCGAGAGGCAAAATAGAGCACTTCTGAAAAAGAGTTTCCGATAAAAAGGGGCCCATCAAATTTTTTCAATATCCATTTACGAAGGAATAAGAAAGGATTATGCGCAAACCAAAACCCTTTAATCCGTGATATGGGTTATTGAAACATTGCGCAAAGTGTGGACGAATTATATCGGCTTGTTCACATATACGTAATCCTCCTAATCTTCCGGCCCTTTCCAATAATTGTGGGAAGCTCTAAAAGTTATTTCTATTAGAGCCCGCGATAGCCGGGCCGATGCCATTTTCTATGCAATTGAAATTTATTTTCTCACATCTGTTACTACTACTGCTTAACTCGCCACTTCCCACTGCTCTTTGACATCGAATTGATGCTTGATAAAGTCCATTCCGTTCGGGATTTTCGATACCTTAAAAGCTCTAATATTTAGTGAATTCAGAGTTTGGAATCGTCCTGAGTATAGCAAAATATAACATGAATAGAACACTAATAGTTTTCAGACAGCTCTCTGCTCCGTATCATGTCAGATAAATGCGAGCTTACCAATGTTTTATTGTTCTGAACATTTTGTAATTGGTTTTGTTTTATTTTTATTGTAGCTATCTATATTTTATTATCTTTTGAATCTATGTAAATATGAATGAATATTTATGATAACACCCATGTTTATACAACCGTTTTAAAGCAAAACGTAACTCATTAATGTTACCGTATATAACAACCTCATGTAAATCCGTACCCACTTAGATATTAATTTGATGCAATCACATACCTAGGGATGACTTATACAATTGCAGTATTGGGGATTCACAAAAGAAAATTAGAATGCTGATACAAAAAGTAAGAATAATTTTACTTAGGAACGCTGCCCCTGAGCGTAGTTTTCATTTGTTTCACAAAAGCGGTTAATGTAAACGGTTGCTCTTTAACATTTAGCTCGATTACATCTAGCGACTCATCGTGCTCCGTGTTTTGTTTTGCGAAATTATAAAAAGCAAGGCCATTTCATTTGACGCGCGCCACCTCCTACGAGTATTGTTCCTGTGTATTTTTTATAAAATAATTGTATTATTATACTGATAAGCTTACAGAAAAATAAAAGTGCATTCCTTTTATTTTTCAGAATTACATTTCACCTAATCATTGGTGTTTACCGTCGCGCAATGTTTCTGCTTTTAGTAGTGAGTCGAGTGCCGCAGAACGTCGCGTTGCAATGCCAAACACTCGGAATCTCGGATACATTTTCGTCCGCCCGTCTCTAACAATTGATTTTTATGACTCGCCCAGACACCCGTTTCTAACAACTGATTTTATGAGTTGACTAACCCAGGAAGTAAAAGTAAGTAAATTAAGTACCTACATACCAAATTTTCCTTCTCTCTGATTCCGAGCTTCTCAAAGGAGGAAATGGCGTAAGTCGTTCAGCAAAGGTTCACAAAAGGCAATAACGTAAAGACCGTTAAACATTTAAAAAGTGTATGTACAAGTAAAGGCTGCCTAAAATGTATGAGCACCTTCAAGCAGGTCTACTTGCGCTGAATAATAAGCTATTTACAGTTCCCGTGTTTCGCTTTGTCTCACTTTGCCTGTTCAATATTCCTTATGTAAATTGGAAATACAGAGTAAACTTCATTGTATTATTTTATTGCATTACATGTACATTTTATTAGGTATGGTAAGTACAGGGTCATCTGCATGATTTCATGTTTATTTGTAACTACTTACAAAATGATTTTACCTAATAATTTACATTGTAGCTTACCTACACATGAGTTGGTTAATGCAACGGGTGGGAATCAAACTCTCCACCCTGGCGATGTAGTCGCTGAGCTTGCCTACGCATCAGATACGTAGCTAAATATCGTCAAACATAAACCTGATTTTGACATCATTACCAAGTCAAAACAGAAATTACATTGAAGTGTAAATAAATATAAAATTCGGCTACTGAATATGTAGACAAATTATGCAAATGATCATGCGTAAAACACGGATCAATCCAATTTACTGTCAAAGGGCACGGTTAGAAGAGAAAGGGAGAAATCAAATTGTTTTCACGAGGATATCAAATCGACGATGTTTAAGCAAGAATTTAGGTCACGTCTCATGGATTACGGCTTATTTCCCGCCTCTCTTTTTCTTCGTTTGACGCTAATCCCAGCGGCTTCGCAGAGATTCCGCCGCCCAGCCGTCGTGCGTTGGCATTCCCCCTCCTTTAGATGGTACATCAATTTCAAGGTCAAAAGTATTTACGAATAAATTATGGGCTTTTCATTAATTCTTTGGAAACACGCGCAAAAATAAAATACGCAACAAATTCTTTACTATAATCCCGCATCGCGCAAGGAAAAACTTAATCAAATTACATTATTAAAAAAATATGAGTACATGTCTAAATATCATTATCTAATAATGTAATTATGTATAATAATTAGGCTACAGAATCTACACATTCGCTTCACGATGTTATACGTAACTAAATCAAAGACGGCTCTCGATTTCGTTCCATAACTTCGGAAAATATAATTACAGTCCAGTCTTTTATCTTGTTACCTGTTACATAATCATATATTACTAATGTAAGTGAGCGCCACTTCTCATCCTAATAACATCTCGAAGGAGTCACCTCGACCCAGGCGGAAAATCTGATTATTCAGTGAGTGACGGCGTGCCACCGCCCGAATATTAATCGTGCTCTTCCACTTATACTAATATTTTTAACCATCAGGGTTACAACATCAACTGGGAATCATTCCATCAGCTCAATTGTACATTCTAAGGAGTAGCATTAACTACGTAAGAAAATATTATTTGGTAGGTACTCGTGCCCCAACTTCTATTCGACGTGCTCAACATTTTAATGAAAAAACCCTTCGGTGTAAGAGTCAAAGCCATTTTATTGGACTTCACGCGTATCAACACAAAAGAAACTGGACATTGGGAAAAGTGAGCGGTCTGGAATGTGTTCTATAAAATCTGAGAAGCATTTGAAATCTACACTCGCTTTTAGGGCCGTACCTAACTATGCAATCGTGGAAAAAAGTTTCACAGCAGACCAATTTTTTTTAATTAGATTTATTCCATTAGCCACCCGTGTAACTATTAAGCTGTTAATCCGTTTACTAATTTGGCAGTAGTAATCCGTGATATTGCCAGTTTATGTAGATACAACCAATTATCGCCGGTTATATTTTAGTGCTAAAATGCGGCCACGCACATGCAGCCGCAACATTCCCAAACTACCAAAATGCAATTTAAACTCAGTATAGCCACTGTTCCTGCGCTGTTATGTGACAAGTTAAAGCATTATGCAAATTTTGGTTAAATCTGGGTTACAAATGTACATATTACCCAGGAGCAATTACAAAATGCATTTCTTTAAATCTGGATCCTGTACGTTTATGCAGCCGTAATGCAAATTGTTTGTAATGTAATAATACATCCTAGAGACAACAGTGTTCCTGAAATACCCAATGAAGTCGAATGTAAAAAACGCAGCAGAATAAATTGATTCATAAGGGAAATCGTAATTAGATACGTTGCTTTTCCTCGACACCATATTGTACCTGGTTTGAATCAACAATCATACCTACTACTTTGCTACTGTGGCGCTATTAAAAAGTGCGTGGGCGCAACATGGAACACTTTTTTCAGGATCAAAATCAACTTTTACTTTGCAAACATATTATAGTTATAATTTTATGGTTACAATCAAGTACTTTATTATTTTATATAGTAAAAGATTGTAATAATTAAATATCATATATAGAAACACCCAGTTCTTCGCCGCCAATTTTTATTTGTAGTAAGTTTTTTAAAGGTCTTTAATTTGTTTTTAAATATCTAATGATGAAAAACGTATGATGCGGGAGGATGCGTAATAAAAAACTAAAAGTGTTTTAATAACTGATATTAGTTTTCATTATTTGTTGAACTAATTAAATTTGTAATTTTATAAGTGTCTTGTAAGAACATAAACGTGTAGGTATATGGGTCCGGTACGGTTGGAATGGTGTGTTGTGTCAGATAGATAATTAAAAACTGTTTGAATAACAAAAACACGAAAATAAGCAATTCAAATATTAAAATTGACTATCTGTAAATACACGGCATTTTTATTTTCAGTTAAAAGTTTCACATAGGTTGGTAGGTATGTACTATGTGTGCGTGAAAAGCTTGAGTCTGCCTTAGTTCTTGTATAAATCATATTTAAATGAACCTAAATATTCTTAACTAATAAATAAGCTGAGCTTATAAAACTTTGGTCATCTGAGTCAGTTAGTGCTTTCTCAAGAGCTATTCAGGGTTATTCATAACTTTGAAAAAAAATATAAATCAAATCAAGCACCATGCTCGTGACCTTTTAACTTAGAATGTACTAATCATTTAATAAGAGATTTTACAAACATATATGAAATAATTTTTAAGTAGGTACAAAATAATATAATATTAAAATGTAGGTACAAAATAACATAATATTAAAATATGTTTTCTTAAATTAAAAATCATTTTACTACAGACACTAAGTAACTATGGATTTTTTCTAATATTGTTGTGCCCATCATGATAGTATGTGTGTATTCATAAGCACATTCAGTGCATGCTCACACTCACAATAGTTCAGCAAAAAATCGCTTTTGAATTTCGCCAAGCATTATCAACATTTTACACCTGTGAACCTAATAAGAATAATCAGCCTATAATGTTCCCCCACTGCTGGGACACAGACCTGTACCCTAATTGCGTAATGCACTTTGAATCGGAATCGGAATGATTTTGAAGTATATTGCTAATCCATTGCTTCATATGTTAGAAAAAATTGTTTGCTCAACAACGTAAATAACGCAATGAATGTTATTGAACTGTTAAATTGAAACCGATAGTGTGTTACGCAATTAGCCCTCTGCTCTCTTAGAGAGGGAGTGGGCTGTATTCTACCAAGCGGGCCCAGTGCGGGTTGGTAGATGTCACAAGTCTTCGTATTTTTAGTTCTAGGACACACAGTAGTGCTGAAATTATTTACATAAAGTAAAGCCTTGACTAAGTAAGTTTTCTTACAAATTAAAAAAAATCTTGGTTGGTTACTCGTGTCAAGTGCCGTCGTATAACGAAGCATACTTTAACGGGCCAAAAGAAAAAGGGATAAAGTACATTCATTGTAATACAACGTATCACGAACTCCAGCGTCTCCTAAGCGATTGTCATGAGGTGTGCCACGTTAATGTGTACAAACGCTCCGGCTCGGCATACTTTGCTTCTTTGCAGGAAATAAATTACCTATGCTTAGAGCGCTGCCTCCTGGATGGCTTTGCTACACGAATTTCGCAAACAGATAAGCTACCCCGGTATTTTAGTAGTTTAAACACGCTGAATAAGTGTTGACAAGTAAGACGGGTGATAACGGTAAGTCAGTAAGGAGATTTTGTTTTCCTCTTTGCTTTATTTTTATGTGTAAAGATAAACACATTTGTGAATCGCACGTCTGAACTATTCTGCGTTATCTGAACCGATGTTTATTCAGCTATCAGCTGAGATAAATTGACTGGATGAATAGTTTTTCCCCTAAACCGAGGCGTACTGGCTGTTAGGAAAGTCCCGCGCTTTCCGCCGGTTAGTCATAAAACGTAAACATCAGCTGTTTGCAGCCACAACTATTTCAACTTTAGTTTTATGTTGCTCTAGTTTATTGAACAGGCGTTTATACACACCAGCAACATACTTACCTCATGTTTTTAATGTTGGTATAAAATCCGGTTAAAAAACTTGGTTTCCTTGATTTATTTATTAGTCTTAAGCATTTTTTTGCACCACTTGGTCTAGACATACAATTTTAATCTTTTTTTTTAGCCTTTCTGATGAACACCATGTTGCAGTAAAATCTTATCAAAGTCACCTTTTCTTAAATAGAGATACCGCAAAATCGTTCGTAAAATCTCCCTATTGGTACAAATTCAGTTATCCATTCTGCCATCCAGAATTAAAATTCCTAATAGAATATGAAATTTCCTTGAACACGATAAAAGAAGCGAGAAGACTTTGTTAGCAAAATGTAAATAACCGATACACTCTGTCGAGGTTATCGGGAATTTTACGCAAAGAATTCTGATAAGCTACAGGAATATTCAAAATGAAATAACTTAAATCCCTGAGAACTGACCGGCAACTTGCTTTGTGAAATAAGAAAAGAAATGAAACACTGACTTAATGGCTTTTACATTACATCAGTCGATCTGGGAGGTTAAGCACCAGTGCTTTGGTTACTTAGATGGGTAGAATAGCTATTCTGTAGATAAAAAATACTTACATTACAAAACAGCGGGCAATCCAGGCTGTCGTATGAATGTCTAACTACCTGAGAACCTTTCCAAAGGTCCGACTGTGAATGTGTTATTTTTTCTCAATTTGGTACAGATTATTTCATTGTCGGTTAGTACAAGTTTTAATAACGGAATTGTAATTTAGTAACCTACATGCTGCGACGCCCACTTCGTCTTAAAACATTTAATTTTTCTATAATCCCTTATATCAAGTTAAGAAGTGGAAACAGCAGAGCTTTACACATGCTCAAAAGAAATCAGTCTTTATCAAACTTAATCAGTTCCATCGAACATTCTCATTTTTAGGGTTCTGTACCCGAAGGGTGCAAACTGAGCGCTATTGCTGCCACTCACGTGTCCGTCCATCGTCTGTCACACAGGTTTTACAGCCAAACGGTTGGAGCTACAGTCTTAAAATTTTTTAAGACTGCATCTTTATTCATTAATTGTATTATTATTTTTCACATTCATTTTAAGGGGGGCTTCCATACAGCTAAAGAGGGGCGCGCAAAATAATTTATTTTTTTGACCTGCCCCATCGAGTGTGGCAACAGTCTTAAAATGTTCACAGTATAAGCGTTTAGTTGACCCAAAGCCATAAAAATTGACAAAAAATATCTCCCTCTCTCAAAGATAAAGAAGGCGCGGAAAAAAAATTACCTACCCCATCGCGTGGGATATCGTTGTTTAGAACTCGTTGAGTATATAAATACTACCTACCTACTGTATTTTTTGCTTTAAAATATATTGGGAAACCAAGGAATGGGAAGCCACCAAAGTCAACGTTTTTTTACAAAATTTTGTTCCGAAGATTTTTTAACTTCCCATTGTCCTATAAAATTGAAATTTAGTGATAATGTTTATTGTTACGTATATTTTACTAACAAATACCACTATATTTTGATAAATCATATTTTTTCTTTAAAATTCCCTCATTTTTCTTAACCTAACCACCGTGAGTTTGTGGTCAAATGCGTAGCGCAGAAGGGATGTGGGCGACGGCACGCCACTGATGGTTTAGGTCACTCACCTACTGCTTATGAATAATTCTGCCATTCGGACGGCTTATATTCTACATTTGGTACGAAACTCAAAATGTGCGAAGTCCGACACGCACTTGTTTACGGTACGCAGCACCAGCATCCTTCTTATAATCGCTTAAACATCGCCAAAGTCAAACTTATTAACTTATTTAAGTTCACGAATTAGAACTTGACCTACATGGACTGCCAAAGACCTTGACATAATGTGTATTTCGCTCTAATAACAACCCTAATTACCCAGTTCCCAAATTTAGAACAAATGCTCCCAAATTCCCAAATTTAGAACAGGTGTTCTATGCGGCAGTACAATTACAACATTATGACAATTAACTGTTTTGGGCCATTTGATACCCTCCCTTACTAACAATTACGATGAATATATCATGAACTTCTTTGTCAAGAAGTCGTGAAGACAAAGGTGCCAGGTAGTTACTGAGCCGAGTAGATGATTCACAGTTCACCATGGCTTTGTTCTGCTAAACGTAAAATACAACTCGTAATTAAACGTTAGTTGGGAGAAATCAATACTTAGTTAAGTTACTATGTATATATATTTAGATATAAACGTTGTAAGTATATACGCAGTCACGAGAGCCCTTGTTTAGCACCTAAACACCTTTTTTCCGCTTGCTCACACTGTGAGGTAAACGGGTTTTTGTATACGACGCGAAGGCGAGTTAACCAGTCGATCGACATCCACTGACCGGGTCGCATTACCTAATACGTTACACACATTACCAGCAAAATGAAGACCGCGCCTGTATTATTCGTTGTACTTTTGTCGATCATTTGTGTCGTCCATTGTAAGGATCTGATTGTGGGCTCCAGTTTCAACAACAGATTGCTATGGCAGCAGAAAGCCGAGTACAATGCCATCCCACTGAAGAAGCGAGTTAAAGAAGTGTTCTTTTCTGATCCGGGACAACAAATTATTAAGGTAAGCATTCTCTGCACCTATTTTATGTTCTATTTGATTTTATAATTATTAGGATCATTTAAACGCTTTTCTTCGTAACTTCATCGTTCCCTTTTCAGTAGGTGCCTATTTTATCTTCATTAATTTTCTAGTATTTTATACTTTTAAATCTGGACTTGATTGACTTTCGTAGAAGTTCTTAATGATAACTGGCACTAAGAGTTTCATAGACTAAGTTAAAGGTGATCTATTTGGGACAACAGCTCTGTACAAGTAAACCTGCTCTACATATTTAAATTATGTATTCAGTCCGCTGATTCTTAGAATCACACTTGGGTCTTGCAAACTTACAACTAAACTTGTTTATTAATATTTTCGCCGGCGTCCGTTGGGCCAACAGATTGTAAACTACGGCCGACGGCGCTAACTAAACCAAGTAAACACTTTTGCTCTTCTCTATGTATTTATTTTGTTCGGGAACGCGAAAGGTATTTAGATACGACGTCCCAACACAACACTCAAGAATAACGATGTCAATAAGGATTTCGGCTCGTTTTATGTTATCAATTAGGGTCACGCCAAGCACTTCCGTGCACGTTGATAAACAACTCCATCTGTTTATGAGATGCATCATATTTAAAGATTAATTTGAACTGTTCAACTAATGAACATTTATCAGAAATATTATGCTTTTACATTACAATGTGCGAGCTAGGTAAGAGCCAAGTACTTCATTGTTTTAATTCCAGTCATAGCCAGTTGTAATCTGGAACAAGCAATGCGTAATATTTTATACAACTTCGTACATAACTCATGTAGCTTTCACGTTGTACCGATACCACAGTTTAGGCCTTGTACACAGCTAATTGCAAGCGGACATTCCTTACATTTTTGTATAAATAGGTAGTACCGTGTGTCTGTAAAAGAATGCGCGTATTATTCCGGGCCGCAATGCAGGACAAAACTCTGCACGAATAATTTTGGTTTATTTATTACTTACTCTTCGCACACTATTTGTGGAAAATTTCGCGATTTCCGGCATACAACTATTAATTCTACGCACCAAGTAAGCAATGAGTATATGACTATGGTCCAGGAAATCTTAAGATACAGGCTATTAAACCTAGTTTCTCCAAGAAACTGCTATCTCTGTATTACGATGCTGCAAACACGTGTTGAAAATCCGAAAGTTACAGTTAGGGTAGAATATTAAAAAATCATACTTATCTCAAAAAGAGGGGGTCAATTGTCCAGTATATACGAATAAACAAAAGTGTTACTTTTCATGCCGCCTTGTTTTGTATATTAGAGGAAAATGGAAATACAATGCGGTAAAAAATTGTGGGCCATTCCAGCAACAAGAAATAATGCCCTGAGTAATGTAAACAGGCTTTCAGCAACATAAAACTTTCTTGCAAATAATTCAACCACAGTATTACCGTATTTGAATAGCCTTATACCTCACTTACGAGTAAGCTAGCACTATTGAATGTTTTGAAACCACAGACATATCGTACCTAATACTGTGAGTAAAGATCGTTTTCAGAAAAGGTTTCTTTTATTGCTAAACTCAACGTAAACATACATACGTTATGTACAATTGTTCTGATCTTATTCATTTAATTGATACTCAACTGCAAAGGTTTTTTTACTGTTGGAACAAATAAAAAGCTTTTTTGCTGCGATTTTACGTTCAGCACTCGCGTGTCATATAAAGCTTTGTTTGGCACCATGAACAACAAGACCGATTGGCTTTTTGTTGTTAATGTTTTTGTCAGTAAGTTAACGGTTATTGCTTTTGGTAAAAGTAAAATCATGATTCTTGGATGTAGGTATATTTTTAGTTTGTTTGCAATGAAATTGACTTCAAGATTATTTTAGGGTCTTAAGTTTTTCTCAAACAACTTAGATGCTCACAGAACATTAATTATTCTCATTTGCTCCATTATTGTTCTGAAAATACCATTGCGGTTAGTAAACCATTTACTCGAACTGAATAGGTACAATGAACGATAAATATTAGAATATTCAATGTTATGAATAGCACCTTCTTCTGTCTTCACCTTTGTTTATATAATGATGAAAATCTACGAACCTTCTGACTAATTAATGGTCAGAAATACAAATAACTAAGTAATCGTTATTTCCTTACGACAAAATGTTATTTTTGTCATTTAATTTATTTATAACCCAGACTATCGCAGTTAGAAAGAAAGAAAATACGTTTATTTCCGTTAAACATCACGCAAAAAAGAACATAAACACAAAAATAAGAAAAGGTTGAGGGAAACATGTGTCACATCCACGCAAAACGGCTATCACTCAGCATTATGCTGCGACCCTATACAAGACAGAGCCCCAGCGCTGGTTTTCAGTGACAGCCGGCGCCGACGTATTGACGTCGTTCGGTGCAGCAAACAATTAATATGAGGCTGTACCGGTACAGCATACATAAAGATATAATAGATAGATAGATATAATTGGCACCACAGAACAGATAAAAGAGGTACTGTTCAAAAAGAGGAACGTTCGAACAATTGTAATGCTCTTTCTCCCTATTCTAAAATTGTTAATAAAAACAAAAAATTGGAACAGGAATCTATTTATTTAGTTGTGTACTATGAAGTACTGCCGTGGTTTTATAGATAAAGATATAATAAAACCTACATCTTGAGACTAGCTCAGACTTCAGACACACCCACTGGGGAGTTGTCCGGGATCCCCCCGGGCCAGACGAACTGCAATGACTCATTAATTGTTAGTTGTTGGCCTTATTATAAAAACAAAAACCAGCCAAGTGCGTGTCGGACCACGCACAATGAAGGGTCCCGTAGTTGGGATGAATTTATCCCTAAAACAAACTTAAACTTTGAAAAAATATAGGTACCTCAGGCATTAAGTCGGCCTTTATACAGTGTGTTTTTACTTGTGCATAAAGTTTTAATAAATAAATAAACACTGTAGTTGAAAAACATGTTCTCCCATACATCGTTATACGTCACGGTCAATTCTCCAACTGCAAATGTAAGTTGGTCGACTATTACTCGTTAACTTGTAAATGCTACTTAGCGGTGATAGTTTTCCTTTTAATTTCGTTATAATACCCTAAAAAAAGGTTGTTTTTAAGATTTTATTTTACCACTTTACGGCGTGATTAATGTGTATATCCGTGCCAATAGCTTTCTAGTACTAAGATTCTCTTAGCTAAGCCGGGGACAGACAGACAGACAGACGGACATGGCGTGACTATAAGGGTTCCTTGTTGACTACGGAACCCTAACAAGAATCCAAGTCGCCCACCTTGGCATTATAATTTATTATGTATGAGGTTTATTAAGTATATGTATAAAGGTATGTTAACAACCTCGTAGGTGGTGTGACTTCATTTAAAAATCAGACTTATGAAATTCATTCCTTTTTTTTGGAACCGGTTGCGTTGCATATATTCATATACTAAAAAACAATTTTATATACCAACGGTATCAATGGTTTTGAGCGTGTCCATGGTGTGCTGCAAAGCCAAGTTTTTTTCTTAAAACATACGAAACACTTTGACCTTGGGCTGGCTTAGCCTTGTACAGAGTTTCAATAGAATGAGAGGCCAGCTTATACTGGTTTAGTCACTTCTGACGTGCGGCCTTACTATAATACCTCTAGTTGGGTTATCAACCTGCCTAGCCTTTTCCCAACTATGTTGGGGCGGCTTCCAGTCTAACCGGATGCAGTTGAATACCAGTATTTTACATGGAGCGACTTCCTATCTGACCTCCACAACCCAGTTACTGGGTAATACAATACCCCTTGGTAAAACTGGTTGCCAGACTGTCAGGCTTTTGACGACCCGTAACGACTGTCAAAGATCCACGAATGACAGCCAGGACCAACGGCTTAACGTGCTTTCCAAGGCACGGAGGAGTCTTGGTCACCCATCTACGGCTTAACCCCGGCAAGCGTAGCTTAACCTGATGGATCAACCCATGTGGCTGTTTTACTAACCCAAGAGCTCCTCCCCTCTAATTGGGTTATGTCGAAAGAGAATTTGTGAGTACTGAACTCCAATACGTCAGATGTACCAATGCGTCAGCTCTCCTACAAATATGACAATTCCTGCCAATCAAGCCAATCACTGACTGCATGAGTGACATGTGCATTTTAACACCATACTGCGATCGCCAACCCGCCTGCCAAGCGTGGCGATTATGGCAACCCCTTCCCTCTTTTGGGGAGGCGTATGTCCAGCAGTGGACGTCTTTCGGCTGAAATGATGAAGTACCTCATGACCTGAGGATCGTTACCATATGAATATTATTTATTATACCTACTTATAACTACTCGCAAATATTTTTCCCAACTTATTTCGTACGCTAAAAGCGCTTTCCGTCATTAAAACTC
Source organism: Tiliacea citrago (assembly GCA_963921375.1). Classification (NCBI taxonomy): domain Eukaryota; kingdom Metazoa; phylum Arthropoda; class Insecta; order Lepidoptera; family Noctuidae; genus Tiliacea; species Tiliacea citrago. The sequence goes on from OY992787.1 coordinate 16,840,414, forward strand.
GAATTTGAACATTCATTTAGTAGCACAAAACATCATTCAAAACTATCTACACTGAAAAAGCTGAAAGCGCGCCAAATTAAAGTCGGCAGCGAGTCGCAACACATTTTAGTATTGTAGGCGTCCGTCTATTATGGCAGCTGAAACAACTTGTCATCAAGTGAGCAACATCGTGGACAGTCAACCTTTTAATACTTTAACATATGTTAGCATCTGCCTAGCCTTTTCCCAACTATGTTGGGTTCAGCTTCCAGTCTAACCGGATGCAGCTGAATACCCGTATTTTACAAGGAGCGACTTCCTATCTGACCTCCACAACCCAGTTATTGGGTAATACGATACCCCTTGGTAAGATTGGTTGTCAGACTTTCAGGCTTCTGACGGGCCGTAATGGCTGTCAAAGATCCACGAATGACAGCCGGGACCAACGGCTTAACGTGCTTTCCGAGGCACGGTCACCCACGGACCGACCGCAGCAAGCGCAGCGTAACCTGATGGATCGACCCGTGCGGCTGTTATGACTAAGCCACGAGCCCCTCTTACTAAGCCACGAGCCCGTCATAAAAAGTTCTGTTGACATTTCTTTGTTTATAAAATTACTAGCTCACCCGACAAACGTTGTCTTGTCCAAATTAAAAAAAAAACCCCATAGAAAATTCACTTTCAGTTTTCCCTGAATTTCCCAATTTTCCCGGAATTTGTCAAATTTTTCATTCCGTCAACGAAGATACGGGCCCGTCCGAAAATAATTGATCCGTCAAAACAATTGTTTAATTAAATGTTTTGGACGGGCAAATATATAACGGAATTAGGGACAAATATCAAATCGTGTTGTAGTTCATTCTTAATTTGGGCCCTTAACTAATCATATCCGTAAGTAATACGGAGTAGGTATTGCCCGTAACTTTGGAAGAAAGTACGGATTTCGTGCTTAGGGAGTAGACCCGTGATTCGGTCTATTACACGAACATTTTATAACAAAAAATAGTCAAATCGGTCCAGCCGTTCTCAAGTGATGTGCTTACCAACTAACAGCATTTCATTTTTTTATTAGATAAATAAGGCAAATATTTGATAACAAATTAACTACTTGTCTCGAGATATAACGAGCTTGTTTCCAGATACTAAATCATTAGTTGAACAAGTGGCGAGTTCGCGAATGACCTGTGTTATGAACTTATGACAGTTTATAAGTTTATACAAACAATTTTCGAAAACAAATGGTAGATGTTTAGATATTATTACACTAAACATTCATCTAATTGGTACATTTACTTTTTCCAGGGTATAATTCTGCGGGACCTGGAGCAGACTGATGCCATCCCCAGCGTCACAGCCGGAGGAGTCGGCTTCTCATACGCCAACATCAGGCTCAAGAGCGACCGTGGATCAGGACTCAACTATCAGGTCGAAATCTATGTATAACAAACCAAAGCACACACTAAAAAAAAACCTCTAAAGCAATGTAGGGTATATTATTTAAGTATCGCAACATTCATTAGTTCACTCATACTTTAAATAATTAATTTCAGTAAGATTACAATAAAGAAAAACACAGAAACTATTTGTTTTATTTCAATTAATTAGGTGACTCGTTTGAATTAAAATAATAACACTATTACGGTCGTGAATTCATACACACAAAGGTATGGTCACACGGTCACACAATGTATAGGTATAATTCAACGCAACAATTTCAACTAGCAAATAATAATGATAACAAATGAAAACCGACCACTATCCTCGTAAAATGATTATATTACATGTTAATTTCATAAAGCTAATAATGTAATAATTTAGGTACTCCAAAGGATTGGGTTGTTACGGTTTATGTTCATTTTTGGTTATATCTAATTAACCTGAATTTTAATTACAAACCGACCAAAATCGCCTTTGATTAAACTAATGATGTCATAATTTTATTGAACTTGTGTTTGAGTTCAATTGCATTAATCGCATTTCTAAACCAAAGGAGACGTTCACGAAATGTATGGAGCTTGGTACTAAAATAATTGAAAATTTAAACAGCCTTCTGACCTATATAGGCTGAAAGAGGGTAATTATTTTGACGTCTTTGGGCATTTTTTTTTTTACAGCCGCCCGTTTTGTTTAAAACAAGTGTTGAATAACAAAATGTTCTACAAGCATTATTTATATTTTACGGATGGCAGCCCTGTGGCAAAAGACGTGACAATGACAACGTCAGTCAGCAAGTCTCGGCTTGACATTTACAGCGGATATTTAGTCCGAGTTTACAGCTTTGAGTTTTTTCGATACGTTTTGTTATTGCATTGTCATGATAATCAATATTGTTTGTCTTAATTTCATGGAGCTGCAGCTAAAATTATAATAAAATCTCAAAGTATTTAATAGAAACGGAAAAATTTGCCACATAAAATAATTATATTGCATAGAAATGAATAAATAAAGACTATGTGCGTTTTGTTTGTATTGAAACATTTTTCACTTTTTCACAAAAACGGGCGCCTGAAAAAATTAGATTTAACTATAATCAAGTAGCATAATAAATAACCTTTCTAATAAGGTACATCACATTAGCGTTTAAAAATCGTCTGAATATTATACCAATTTTGACCTCTCCTTTATTATATTGGTATTTTTATTGCCTATTTCATATAGAACACAAGCCATAACAATGTAAAAAGTTTATTATGTCCGCCGTGTAAGGAAAACATTAAGAGGAAAATATAGCGAGCTGTCTGAATGATGTCACCCTCTGCGGCCAACAAGAGGTCTCACGTCAACAGGAAATCTTCATTTAGCGAGGTTGATTGCCGAATGATGGCCAACAATTGTCGACCAGCCGACCGACCGTATTTACAAAATAAAACTACCTTCATTTACGAATAATGTTTTAAACTCGGCGATCAATCCTACGTTTTCTTTTTGTCTAGTTCTAGAAAAACTTTAACTCACACTGTTTTATCCAGCGATTAGTTAACCTGACGCTAATTAGTCGAGAACAAACGACTTTTCTTTTCGCTTCATGCTTTTCAAAACATAAAAAGATCTGTAAGGAGATTGTTTACACAATTATATCAAATTGTTTTATCTGTCTGCTGAATAACGTGATCATATCATTAATTTATAACAGCTGTGTTCTTAAATTATGTTATCTTGCTACCTTAATTAAGTTTCGACCTTTGCTTGGCCACGGCGGGTTCGCCGAATACACTATTTCAAATGCTCACTCAATATTTGATGTAGTAGCTGGAGGGAGAGTCACATGCCTAAGTATACTTACTAGTTAGTTCTTAAGTACTTCAACGTAGCTTCCACGCTCGGCTCGATTACGACTAGACAGACACTTTGCCTGCACTAAGTGCCAACTTTTAGGATTCATTTTTTAGAATTCTGTCAAATCATACACTATTTCTTTTAGTCTGTCACATCAGTCATATTATACGAGCATCTTCACTCAAATTCTAGGAAAACGAGGACATTTAAAATAAAACTGGACCTCTTTAGCTGGTGTTTAATGCTTACTGTATTTCGGTGTTTTCTCGACTTTTTCGGAATTTCTATATATTACATATTATTATGTCACATAGTTTGAAATTATGTGACTCATAGGACTATACTACGGAACGCTATGGCTGTTCATCTTATTTAAATTTTGAGTCAGAGCACCTGCACATAGTCATTCCGAAGCCATGACCACGATTTTACTGTGTTTGTTAAATATCAAACTAGTCTAAAGCAGTGTGAGTCAACCCGTGACCGATGCCATTGTTTTGTAGTTTATTATAATAAACAGGAAGAAGTATTTGATGCGCGCTGGCGTAATATCCGGAGTCGTCTAGCTGTGAACGATATGAAATACTATACTATGTTTTATACCTCTTGCGTAGACGATTCTACCTACATATGATTACCAGTCTTGATTTAAGTGATTTTGTAGCAGCACTCGGCCTAAAAGTTTAGTCAATCTCTGCATTCATAACTCAATACAGACTTAGGACACACTGTGAAAAAACCTCTGAATAGTAAACATGTTTTATCTGAATTTCATACATTTACAACGTAAAAGGATTTTTCTTTTTCAAATCAGCATTCTAAGAGATAGAGAGCATTCTGAAGTTAGTAGGAGCTCTTTTATCGGAGTGATTTATCAATGTATCAATGGGCCTTAGATTCGATTTCTAGCTTTCACAAAAAAAAAATATTTACCTATGTAATGTAAAGAGGATATTTTATGTAGTATGTTCTGTCTCAACATTACCGTAATCTTTTGCTGTCTCATTTTATACGCCTAATGTTCAACAGGTAATAACGCATAAACGGCACACATATGATGACAGGGATCCTATTATCGCCCCTCGACCAAAGACCCGGCCTGCCCGTCCTATACAAAGGGTCTTCGCTAATTTATTACCAAAATATCTTTAACACCACCCCGCCTACACATAATTAGACACCTACATTACGAAATATGTTCTCTACAATATATGTGAGAGGTTCGGATTATGTTTATTATACATACCTGGTAAATATAATATGTATTCTGCGTTGTAAAGGCAAAATCAATAGAGCTCGTGGTTCTTTCTTAACGATTCGTCAATTAGGATTTGCCCTTCGGGAGCACGCAACGATAGGTTTGCCATGTATGCAGGAGGCATGATGGCAAATGGAGCAGAAAAGCGCTGCTGGAATCTAGGCCTTTATAATCATAACTAAACCCACCCCCCCCCCCCTAACTATAATAAACGAATATTATAAAAGCGAAAGTGAGTTTGTTTGTTTGTTACGCTTTCACGCTAAAACAGCGGAACGGATTTCGATGAAATTTGACACATGGGTGGACCATCACCTGGGTTAGGACATAAGATACTTTTTATTCCGATATTCCCACGCGATCGAGACTTATGCGGGTGAAACCGCGGGGCGCTTATAAAGCATTAATATTTTCCGATTAACGCTTTATAAAAATTCTTATTCTGCTCTATAAAATTAGGACAGTGGGCGTAACCCCGCAACGACATGACAACTACCTCCCAACTGGTAAGAATACATCAGCTTCATAATACAGAATTCGACACAACCCATAATATCCAGATGGCAGTATGATGTGGCCATACCACCAGGCCATTGTGAAAACTCAGAGACATAAACCACGTCTTCAGAGAGTCCAATAAAAATATATTAAAAGCGACAGCCCATTAAAATAGCTAAGGCTTTGAGTGCTATGCATAAAGTTGGGCATAATTTGTGAAAACATGCTTAGCCTTCCGTCAGCTAAAATGATTTCATAAATATGCCGTCCGCTCCACAGATTTATAACAGATCAATTTTGCGTTAATTATAAAATGTCACTCCCGAACGCTTTGACAGCGTTAACGGAAATAGGGACTCTGTTTTAACGACAAAATTAATTTGAAACACATGTACAGTGTAAGTAGATACGTGCTTAGAAACACCCACCGTCATTTCGGAATTATAATTCGTAGAATCTTAGTTAACATACCTATTGACAAAATTAATTGTTAAAAATCTTGTAATAAATAATAAATTGTGTACCAATATCTGAACATTGAATCATTAGAAGTTACAGGGTATGTTTAATTTTCTAATAACTCCTTTACTGAGAAATCTCCGAAATCGATTGGAATACTGCAAGCCTGTCTGTAACGAACAGATTGTTTTAGAATAGCCTAGGGCATGAATAAAATTCAGTACAAATTGGATGAGTCCTAAAATAAATGTTAGTTCTGTGAACATTGTTAATTAATTCTGAAAATTAATCAATCGTTAGAAGTGATATTTCGAATAAGGATAACTGCATTATTTACCAATCGATAATTTGCTTAGATTCTTGACCTTTTGTTTCGTAAGGAGGTCGTTTTCCGCGTATTAGCAAGTTTCTACTCAATCATTTATTTCTCAATAATTAAGCATGTCAATCATTAGACATGCTTAATTACTATTAATAATATGACTTGATTAAATTGTAATCATATCATACACATGGGTTAGAAAGTTAGAAAGGTACTACAGTAGTAGTAAAACAGAAGTCTTAAAGATATAATTCTAAGGTTCCTACACGCGCTTCAAGATTCTCCTTCCACCTACGGCACTAACCATAATGAATCGTACCACTATGAGATACATACGTACTAATGCGAGATAATAAGATAATATAGCGGAGAAGTCAAGTGCAGTTAATGAACAAGCAGTACGTCATGCAGTAGTCAGGTAACCCCCGTCGCCCTCACCCCTCTTCCTTCCGCCTCATGCTTGTGACGTCACTGACGCGAGTCGGTGCAACGCCGTCGACTTCGCCGGATCCGCAATTTCCCAACGTGGAAATTACGAATCCTAATGAAAACGCAAACGTTGATAGAATAACATCCGCACATACAAAACAACGTTATCGCAAAAGCAGCATCCTTGATAAAGTGATAAGGAATACCATTCAGTGATGTTTCCTTGTTTTTTTATCCTCCTCTTTTCCTTTTGCGGAGTCCAGATGACTTATAACATTTTTCCTTTTTGTTTGTCGCAATGTTTTCATCGATATCGGAGGAGCGTTTAACAGACACCAATATCCGTGTCTGAGTTGTACAAACTTGTCTTCATCCTGACAACTATCTGTAGTAACTAGTAACTGTAGGCCAAACCCCACAGATATTTCTGCATTACTGAACTCACAGCAGCAAACCGCAGTGCAGAACCCGACCTGCCACTACCAACGAGCCGTCATGTTAATTCGTCGTCTAATATATTTGTTTATTTTCTTGATATGTGAACATGGTTCTACAAAATTTACCTATACGTAGGTAAAAAAATCCCATGCACGAAATACCTATAACGTTGTATTGTAAGTATTGTCTATTTCCTTGTCTTGGTTATCCTTGCCGTTTTCCTGTCCATGGTGTAATTTTGCGTAGATTTAGATATGGTTAAGGCAAGCCTGACTTCGCAGTAACTTTGACCCTTATTGAGTACCTATTAGGTGTGACCAGATATTGCAGGTGTTCCCTTGTAGCTTTAAGCTTACTCGAAACAAGTCTAAACTTAAATAACCGGTTCATAGAAACTTGTCTGATTATCTTAAGATAGGATACTAATAGTTAAATCAAATAGGTTGGTACGATTAACAATCTTTTTGTAGCTGACGCTAATGACTGACACGAAAATCTCTAACAAGTTGTACCTATTTATTTGTTGTTAAATAATGTTTATCCAATTAATTCAGATTACATAATACAAATTCTCGTCATCTCTCAGTCATAAATAACTAAGTAAGCGTTTCATATTTAAAACTCTTATAAAAAAAACTTATTCTCGGAGTGGCACCAAATGTTCTGAAGCATGAGCGGAGTTGGCCGCTCGCGACTCGCACGAAGGATAGCGTAAGCTACAATTTATGAGGCAATTCATCAGATCTCTGAGAGCTCCAAGAGCCTTATTCTATTCCTGTGGAATAGGGCATGACAACGCAAATTATATCGATACCATACTTCTTACGTTTGTTGGCACTGCTTGCCATGTCAGCTTACATTGTAAAAACAACTAAAATACATCGATTTGGTGTTGTTAATATTTTGAAGCAAAATGTAAGGTTGAGATAGTGTCGTGACCGATGTTTCCTTACAGCCATTAACAATTTCAACATAAGGTTTAGAAAACCAACTCATGACTTTGTCTCTTTCAGAACAAAGACGTATTTTTCTTTGTACTTACTACAATGCAATTTTGAATCATTCCTTTTCTGAAAAATGAGTAAGTTCCTGGGTACCTACAGAAAAATTGTCCGTAACATTGATTTATTTTCCTTTACGACATAACTAGAATTCTCTCAATATTCGTTTATCATAAAAGTGCACAAGGCAGTCACAGGTTGCCAGTCCATTTCCTGCCGCCATAACTTGTTTCTCTCAATTCCCTATTGTGACTGTCGCGATGTAAACGTGTTACATCTGCTGCTGTTGTGACGTGGCCATATTGCCAACCACTTTCTGAACTAGCTACCTAGATACCTAGAACATAACTAATGTGTATTCAAATTCCACTACACAGCACAGGATTGATGTACAGAGACAACATTAGAATGTTTACCCATTAGTTCTTTCAAATGAGATTTCTAAATTAGCACACACGGACGAGAAAATTAAGATAAACCGTAAAGGAACTAAAACAGAAAAGCTATTATTCTCTTAAATGAAAAACTTTGGGTTTTGTTTAATTAAACTAGTGAGCTCGTACTCATAACATTTTGAACACTTCAAACACAAGCGCCTACTAAAATGGACGTTTAATTATGTAGCTAGTACGAAAAAACGTGCTATGTAATATTAGCACGTTAAACTCACTTGCCGTAACAGTGATGAATTACGTCACGCTATGAGGCTAATAAAGCCCCAAGGCATGACTTCAGATTAGGGAGTTAATACGAACGGAGCACCGAGGGTGTTTGTGAAAGAAGTTATAGAACGTGTATTATGTATCAAAATCGTTAAGTAACTTCCCCCGGAGCGCAAACACCTACTACATTTTAAATATTTTAGAGCTGGTACCCGATCGCTCTCTAATATTCCCGGAGAAAACATATTTCGCCTCTTCCCGCTCAATTTATTTCTGAAAAATTCGTCGTTAACGGTTGCCGACATCAGAGAAGGTAAAGTTATAGGTGCACGGCTATTTATGTGTTGCGATGAAAGGTAAACATGAAATTGCTGCTTCATATTAGATCGTACAAATAGTTCTCCGTAAAGACGTAGCTATTCTTATATGATACTTACGTAACCGGGCTAAAGAAGGAAAAGCTAACAAACTTATCAATCAACTCAGCCTATATCAGTCCACTGCTGGACATAGGCCTCTCCCAGGCTGCGCCACAACACCCTGTCCTCCGCCTTCCGCATCCAGTCTGTCCCAGCCACCTTTTTTAAGGTCGTCGGTCCATCTAGCTGGGAGGCGCCCCACACTACGCTTGCCGATACGCGGTCTCCACTCCAGGACTCGTCTGCTCCACCGGCCATCGGTCCTTTGTCAAACATGGCCAGCCCACTGCCACTTCAGCTTGCTTACTCTGCAGGCTACGTCGGTAACTCCGGTTCTCTTCCGGATAACTTCATTCCTGATCTTATCCATCAACGAAACTAGCACGCTGAGTGACCTTGAATTTGTGGACAAGCCCGACTGTTAGTATCCACGTTTCGGCACCGTATGTCATAAACTTATCACTTTACGATAAAAACAAACTAGATCAAACATATATTACTCGTACCTACGTTAGTAAACCTACTTAAACTAAACGAAAATCAATGTTGATAGCACAGAAACATTCATCAAAAAGTTATAAACATAATAATGCTATGTAACTGGGTCATCTACCTTGAACTGTGTATTGAACAGATAAGGTCGAGACATAACTTGAATAACTAGCATGCAGTAGCGCGCATAGCACAGGCGACCTAACTCACAAAGCTATTTAGCAAGAACGTTACAGTTCCATACAAAAGTTTACTTCCATAAGTACATTAAGCTATATACGCTTTCGACTTATCCCGCCGGACCGTTACTTAAAATTGCATCGTTTTGTTACGGGCTAAGTAAAGTAAGTACAGTGCTTAGTGGTACTGGTATTTGGACTGAGCTGCGGAAGTTAAATGAAGTTCAGTGTAATTACTCTCGGAGAGGCGGTTAACTCGGCTCGGTTATGGTGACAGCCACTGGCGCACGCCTCGTGTCGCCTTGCCTCTAATTGAGGGTAATATTAATAATGAAATACTGTTTCTGATAAACGAAAATCTGTTTACACGAAAGGTGCATTCAGGAACCGAACTATGGTTTCTACCCTGAAGCCCAGTAGCCATAAGATATAGTCAAATGGAAAGAGCTTTTCAATGAGAACCTTTGCTACTAACACGACTTTTGCCAATTGTTAGTCAGTTCAGAGTTAATGACCTAAGTAGGTGACTACTTGGGAATTGAAGTTGAAGAATTTTCTTGGCTCCCAATAGCCATAAGATATACACCAATGACAAGAGGTTTTCAAGGAGAACCTTTGCTACTGCTCTACACGACTTTTGCCAATTGTTAGTCAGTTCAGGTTTAAAAATAGTACAAAAAAAATTTTTTGCTGCGGACACGAAATTGAGTGGGTGTGTTGCGGAATTATCCCGCTGCTTTATAATCCCCATTTAACAAGTTGATTATCTCAAGTAAATGAGTTATGCTTTCATGAGTTGTCGGAATAATCTAAATACTGATTTGGCGACATCGATATTTCTATGCTACCTATATAAAAGTTAAATGTATGGACACATAAATATTCCGAAATAAATTATCTAAATCATGGTGAAGAATTGAAACTAAGAGTAGTTTAGAAGAACTATGGGAACACACATAGACAGACATGAAAAACGATTTTGTTTTATACTTGTAGATTGAAGATAAAATACTTCTGTAGCCGAAATGTAGTTGTACAGTACATGTCTTCCTCCCCTTTGGGGAATTCACGCGTGATATTTTGTTACGTTGATATAATAATGATGATGTTAACAAGTTACTGTTTATTAATGAGTTAACCTAATTATGATGATAATTAAGTTTTGATGAACAGACTTATAATTCAGTCAAGTCGTAGTAGTAACAAACATTCTTCTAAACGAGATCATTTTAATTAAATATGTCTTATCGGTATTGGGAGGTTAGGCTGGTTTAACATTCTGTCCAACTGACTCTTAGAAACATTGTCCCTAAAACAACCGACTTCCAAAAAAACATTACAAAGTGAAAAATTACTTTAATTTCGGAAATCGGTGGCTTTGGGTTTATAATTAAATTTCTTGCCACCGACTTCCGAAATTAAAGTTTTTTTTCACTTTTTAGTGTTTTTGGGAGTCAGTATTTTTTTTTTGTTTAATCGTTTTAATTTTTACTTTTTAGTTGTGTTACATACACACAAATTTTAATACCACAATCTGCTATGTAAATAACAAAGACAGTAAGTTATTATAACATCATCCACATTAGACGAAGTGGGAAAAATGGGTCTCCCTTGTTTGACCGAAAGGAATTTGACAAATTTTCACTTCCCAAAAAATTTCTCGCATAATTTCATTTGTAACGCAAACCTAATGTTTGACAAATGAACGTTTAAACTATAACTTGTTTACCAACTAGTACTTTTAACATTTTTTATTTAGTCAAATATTTCAGTTGGAATAACAGTTTTTACGCAAAATCAAATAATAATATAAATAAGTAATTAACCTAATCTAAATAGTTCAGATCCGGGTAACCTACTAAAAACAATCTCTTTTTTCTATGCAAGTCGTTTCTGGCACTCGCCGGCCGCTGCCGCGGCACCGCTCGCTTCGCTCGCTCGGCTCGTGCGCAGGCCCAGGATCTGGTGACAAAACGAGTCGACGATAAAAACGGCATATAGGAGGCTAGGTTTTGATAAAGAGAACGGTGATAGGCTTAACAGATGATGTTTGCAAGCCCAGTATTAATAAAATTTAATTAAGTGACGAAATACCAGAATTTAGTTAATTATTAATTACTCACATTTAGAGCTCTGTAGCTCCTCACTGACTAATAATCAAGAGAAGTAGTCATATCACGAAATATTCCCCTTGAAGAGATCCATTGGTATAATCTTAACGCTACTAAGTGTCAGGGCAGATTAGCCCAATCTCCTTTGATTCTACGAGTATCGAAAAATTGTTAAGGCCTGAAACGAAAATTTTAACAAAGGATCATAACGTTTTGGGTAAAATTAATGCCTGGAATAGTGTGTGACCTACAATGTGTACAATGTATGTGTGTGTGTGTTTGTGTAATATGCTTGCCATACACACATAATACATATTAATCTAATAGTAATAGTTAAATAGTAAATTATAATATAGAGACAACGCTACAAACAACAGTTAATAAATCTAAATTAATATAGCAGTCACCAGATGCACACTGGATTTCGAAGGTAGTTGGAGCATTGTACGTCGTACCTACATACCTATGACTGCCACACTAGGTATAAGTAGAGGTGTGGCTAAACAAACATTCCGCCAAACCATGGCGTTTATCCAACTATTTGTGAAATTCTAAAGCTTCTATTTGTCCACGATGCATTTGCCTAGTTACACAGCCAACGGCAAAATGAGTTGGACAACAGTGCTAAGAGCCAATTTTCACCATTTTTTATTTCGTCGGCTTTCAACACCCATTTTGTAATTAATGAGTGAATTTTAATCTGGAATTTTCTTCTTCTCAGTTCACACTATTATCTATCGTAATCAATGGATGGAAATTGATCATTTTAACAACTGGTACCTTAGTCTTAGTTGTTAAAATGATCAATTTCCATCCAAGGCACGAAGTTTTAAGTTTAAGGCTACGAGATGCCCCGAATATCTAGGCTGTAAGCCGGAACCCTCCCGGAAACAAAGGTTTTGAACTAGCACATCTCAGGTTACTATCTATGTCCCCTTATTGTCGTTGGTCTGGCACTTCCTGCCTGCTAATCCGTAGGGAGACCGTTGCCAAATGAACATTACGACTAGTATTTCTTGTAGTCGAACGAACATGAGTTTACTTCGGTTGCATCATAGCGTGTTTTAAACCTATTGGAGAAAACACGTGTAAAGGAAGTAGAGTTTAACAAAACCGCTATTTCTGACCTTGTGAATATCTTTTTCACATTTCATGGTTGTAAAGCTTAGGTATGTAAAACCTTTTCTGGAGTTAAAACATCTTTTCTTGCGGAAACCAAGTTTACCTAATTCCTGGTATGGATATATCATAATATCTACAGGTTTACTCGGCCAACTTCTGGTTAGCAGGTAATAGGTTTTCGGAGGTAAGATCAAAAGTCAGTATTTCTCCTTAAAGGGAAGTATAAGGTTACGTGGCCCACTTTAGGAAGAATCATCCAATAAACTGGTAGAGTGTACATTACGTTACTTTTAAAGGTAGAATATAATAAAATATATTTACTAACTATTTTCGTTTTATCATCCGATACAGCATTTCAAAGTTCCTAAATAACAAGATAGACACCAATCGCAAATTGTCCACAGTCTCTTAAAAATAAATCAGGCACTTTTTATTGCCGCGCGACACGTAACAAAATGGATTAAATATAAAGTATGTCGGTAAAATAGCTTTAAAAATATAATTTGTGGAGACAACCTTTCACTAGTAGGACTTGTGTTTCGTTGTTAATTCAACTTTACCAGACTCATATCCTCTGTCAATTTTGTGCCTTTTATCCTCTGGACCAATGTATGTAATGGGAATTCCGAGAATTCGTATACTTACCTAATATTGTTCGCTTTCCCTAGATTCTCCGAAATCTGTTCTGTGTTCTAGGAAGAGAACAGCTTTCTTGCGTAAAAGCTAATTAGAAACTCAATGCCCTACTTAATGCCCTAATTCATGCAATAAATAATGAAAAGTACCTATACCTAACAATTTCGTGGATATAGGGATACCTATTACCAGAAATGTATAACGTTTTACTCGAAAACTCTTCATATATACCGAGAATACATTCACAATTTCACGACGAAAACATGTTAATGAAAAGCAAAGTCCAAATAGTTGATTGAGTCCTTGGGGTCTACTCCGAAGCGCTTAACCGAAGTATCGGCTGAATGTTCGGTCGCTCCTTTACTACAGCTAACTATCGCTGACTACGGCGAAAAAAAAAAGAAAAGCTGTCGAAGAGATAAGCCAAAGTCAAAACTGTGACTTGAAGTCGGGGAAGGACTCAAAGTCAAAAAAGGAAACTATGGAAGTTATAAAACGGCCGAACTTTCGGCCGATACTTCGGTTTAGCGCTTCGAAGTAGACCCCCTAATTTCTATGAATATTTGGTAAACCTAAATAATGATGTTTTTCAAATACCAATTAGATACTTCCAGCGAAAATCCTCTTTAAACCCTTTTGCGAATCGGCCTTAATTTTGTTTCACAAAAAAAAACTGGTTTAATATAAATCCAATTATGGAGGTATTCTTGACACTGTTATCACCAAACCATTATCCATCATCTAACCTAATTCTTGCTGGTTCTTCTGATGGATAATGATTAGTTTACGCAGCTTCTAATGTTATATTTTCAAAGCTATTTAGAATGTGCACCGCTGTGAGCTGGTAATGTGACAAACCAATATTAGTTAACTTTTAACTCCAAATTTTTATCAAACGAGAGCATCGAAAAATGTTGTGGTCCAAGCCAATTTTAAAATTACCTAACCTTAATTTTGACCTCGTTATTATGTATAATGCAAGCAGCGGCTAAGTTGATTACTACAACAACCGCAACTTATCCGCTGTTGGCGTGAAAGCTTGATATCCGTGTAGAATATTAAAATACCGATGAAAATAGTGCCGTACGAATATTATTAGGTGATACTCGCATTAGTAATGTGCGGAACAATATTTGTGTATTTATCGGTCGCTAGTGTTGTGATTCAGCGCGCGAGGACGCGGCTGGGGCGGGCGCGCGCCGTGTTTGGCGACTCGGTGAGCAAACTCGCGCTCTAGCCGCATTTGCAATTCGTTTGCGGACTACGAAATACTCTGCACCCGACCAAGTCTTTTGTGTAACCGGATTTCTCGGTTAACGACCTAGATTCTGCATATTTATGCAGTTTGGTCACACAATTTTTCGTGTCTGTAACTATCTCTTAAGCCTTGAATGTGATGTGATGGTGATAACATTTCTCTGCTTGTTAGCCATTTGTTTTCACCGCTAACTTGTACAAGTATCAACCAATTCATAGGTTTGTTAAATTAAACATTTTTTTTTTTAACTGTGAGATGTTTGCAAGATTTATTCAATACTTCTTTACAGGGTTATCTAATTGTAATACTCGTATAAGCAGATAGCAGCAGCTGCCAGAAAATAAATTACATACATATTAAGATTAGCACATGATAAAAAGGACTCCGTGCTGTTTAAAAGCCTTCTCATAGATATCGTGAGGTTGAAAATCAATCCGCCTAGCCTTTTCATAACTTTGGTGGGGTCGTCTTCCAGTCTTACCGGATGCAACTGAATACCGGTATTTAACATGGATCGACTGCCTATCTAACCTCCACAACCCAGTAACTGGGTAATACGATACCCCTTGATAAGACTTGTTGTCAGACTTTCGGGCTTCGCTTTCGGGATCCACGAATGACAGCCAGGACCAACGGCTTAACGTGCTTTCCGAAGCATGGAGGAGTCTTGGTATGTAAAGATGGTCTCTCATCCACGGACCAACCCCGGCAAGCGTATCGACCCGTGCCGCTGTTATTACTTAGCGTCGTGCTCTTGTTATACTGCCTTACAGGGTCATCCAATTATAATATAAGCAGATAGCAGCATCTGCAAGAAATAAATTACTCAAAGAATATATCGTGTGGGTGTACTACAAGTACACCTCTGCCCAACCCTTCGGGGAAACAAGGCGTGATGTTTTTTTATGTTATGTGTCAACCCATTATTATCATAATTTTACAAATGGAATAGCATGATAGCAACGGAAAAAGTAGGAGGTAAGTTGGTATTATTAGAACACATCAACTCACGAGCATGCTACTGCCCCTTCTCTTGAAATCTAAGCTCTACGCAGATGAAGTTATAAGCTTTCGTTAGTTCCAAATAACATGGCTGGCAGCACAAGATATCTTGAATTTAATTATAAAGTTAGACAATAGTCGTATAGCTACGTTCATGAACCCGTTTAATGTTCACTTTATGAGGAAACAGTCTCAAAAATAAACAAACAAGATAAACGTAGGTTCCGCACCGCCGCCGCGCCGCGCTGCGCCGGGGTAATGATCGTACCAGTGTGTGAGTGTTGCGAGGCGAGAGCAGTCGGGGGCAGGCTAGCTGGCTGGCTGGATACCTCACGGGCTTGGCTGGCTGGCTGGCTACCTCGTTCGTTGCAACTTACACTAATGTTCTTAATTTTTACACTGAGAGCAATACGAGCGAATCCAAGATTAACAATTGCCCTAAGCTAGGGAGCGAGAAAATTAACTTTTAAATGTAAATTTTACGAGGAAGTCATAACGTGAAAGCTGCCGCGGTTAGCTCTGATTTATTGCACTTGGAATTGAAAGTGTTAAAGGAGTTGCAATCTGAAAAAAGTTTTAATAGGTACCTCTTTAAAGAAATATAAATCATGATTGTAGAGCGAATTTAACTTTCGCAAAGTTGTCCAACATTTAGGCTCATCTACTTGAGTGGCTATTTAATGACGGCGCTTATTTCGCTAATCAGAAAAGTATTCATTAGCTTCACAGTAGACGAAGATGATTATATTTTATCCCAACCCTTTGCGAAAGTCTGTGAAATGTCTCTACAATAAAATATACATTGTCAAAAAGTTGAGATATTTACTTGTGAGTTTCTGCTTATTGTCAACGTACTTATATTTACATTAGCAAACTTGTTTTATTGTAAAGAATAATCAAATGTTCATAGTATATTCTAACTAATCTTTGTTCTCTTTCATTAAAATACCTTCAGTAAAGTCAAAGTCATAATATTTATTTCAAATAGGCACGTAAGAGCCACTTTTGAACGTCAAAATTTACAAAAAAATTGAATTGAGTCTAGTTGCGCCTTCCAAAAGGTAGTTTCGTATGGAGAATAATGGGCAAGAAACACCACCGTTACTCTTTTAAAAATGTTTTACAATATTTTGTTTAAGTACATTAATTATATGATTATATCAAAATCAAAATCAAAATCAAAAGTCATTTATTCAAACTAGGCTGAGAATCAGCACTTTTCGAACGTCAAAAATTACATAAGACAGTCCCCCAAAAACGCCCACCCTTCACCACTTCCTAGTGCTTTAGCTGGGAAGAAGAAGTGGCGCAACAAACTCCCCAGCAGCACAGCTGTCTGTTCAGATATAAAACTTGAATCTATACAATAAAATGAAAAGAATTTGCATTACGCAACACAACATTAGATTATTTGCCTTATGTTAGCTAGCACACGCCACTATACCAAAAAAAAACATAAAAATCGTTGAAAACTATACTCAAGCAGAAATAACGTAAACAGAACGTACCTAAATAAAAGCCTCCAGGCATAATGGGCGTGCCCGCCCACACAAAGCTATAGCTGCAACTCGAAGTCAAAAATGATAAACTAGCACCATCGTAGTAAAATAAAAAACAGTTAATCATTAATAACAATAATAAAACCCTGGTCAGCAAGACGACCAGTCACCACAAGCAGCACCCGTTCACGAGCATAACGCAAAGATCAGCCATCACCCCCCTCGCCATATTTGAGGGAAGGAGGCAACCCGACCCCCGACGCTACCGCAAGCAGTGACATCTAAGGGAGCATGACGAACTTGCTGCCGGTTGCTCAGGCAAGAATAATATAATCAATTGTCTAGGTCGCTAGCTAACCACTTATTGCAATACAACTCATAAAAAAAACATTTTCATGAGTATATTATGTCACTAATAAATAAAAATAAATTGACTTAGACAGTCAAATAAAAATAAACAATTATATGAACTCATATAACCTGTCAGTAGGTACGCTAATTCTGGAGAAAGAACATGAACATTGTCTTGAGTTAATCACAGCGACCAACTATTCTTATCGTCTAAGTAGTCATTGATAGAATAGTATGCCTTTGAACAAAGATTGGATTTAACTTTAACTTTAAACGCATTAAAAGGCAAATCTAACAAAGAAGAGGGTAGCTTGTTATAAAAAGTTATACCAAGTCCAACAAATGAGTTATGAACCTTATGAAGCCGGTGAAAAGGAGCACGTAATTTATCCTTATTTCTGGTGTTAATATTGTGAATATCACTGTTTTTAGTGTATAAGTGTATATTTTGCCTAACATATAAGATGTTGGCGAAGATGAATTGTGATGCCGCCGTGAGTATACCAATATCCTTAAAAAAATCTCTTAGAGAAACTCTGGCACCCAGCTGGTAAATTGCTCGAACAGCTCGTTTTTGGAGTACAAAAATATTTTGAATGTCAGCTGCTTTACCCCACAGCAGAATACAGTAGGACATAACGCTATGAAAATAACTAAAATAGACTAATCGAGCTGTATCAACGTCAGTGTATTGTCTTACTTTCCTGACGGCGTATGCGGCCGAACTGAGCCTTCCCGCTAGGCTTGATATATGAGGTCCCCACTGAAGTTTGGCATCTACTGTTATACCCAGAAACACTGCCGAGTCTACAGTTTCAAGCACCTCTTTATCTAAAACGATGTTGGGACCTAAATTTCTAACATTCGGTAAGGCAAACTTTATACATTTCGTTTTCTTGGCATTGAGAACTAAATTATTTGTCGTAAACCAATCCGTAACCATTGAGAGTGCAATGTTTACGTCGTCAAAATCTTGTCTATTCCGGTCTACTTTAAAAATAAGAGAGGTATCATCTGCAAACAGTACAACGTCACAGACACCCTTTATATAGAATGGTAAATCGTTAATATACACTAAGAATAAGAATGGGCCTAGAATTGAGCCTTGAGGTACACCTAACTGAACTGGTAGCTCGGAAGATTTCACACCATCAACATCTACACATTGGAACCTATTATACAGATAAGAATTTATTACTTTAAGAGCTTCATTTTGGACGCCGTAATGATGTAGTTTACGCAAAAGAGTGTCATGGTGCACGCAATCAAAGGCTTTGGAGAGATCACAGAAAACTCCAATAGCATTTTGCGAGTTCTCCCATGCGTTAAATATGTGTTTCAGCAGTGCAACACCCGCATCTGTAGTCGAACGACCTTTTGTAAAGCCATATTGTTCATTGTGAAGGAGGCTGTTTATATTAAAATGTCTTAGCAACTGCTTGAGTATTAACTTTTCAAATATTTTGCTAAATGCAGGTAAGATAGAAATAGGCCTGAAATTGCCAACGTCATTTTTATTACCTGATTTAAATAAAGGTATGACTTTACTACTCTTCATAAGGTCAGGAAAAGTTCCTAAATCAACACATTTATTAAAAGTAACAGCTAGATAGGGGGCTACGATGTCTATTATATTACTTAATAGTTTAATGGAGATGCCCCAGTAATCACCAGTGTTTTTAGATTTAAGTGTGATAAAAACATTAACTACATCATGAGGTGTTACATGTTCGAAGCTAAATAAATGACTACATTTAGGCACACTACTATGCAAAAGATTTTCAGCTTTAGACAGGGATGAATTTAAGGAGCGAGTCGTAGTTATAGGTATGTTGGCAAAAAACTCATTGAATGCTTCAGCTACGTCAGCTGCATTATTAACTAATTTGTTTTCGACCATAATTTCTAATTGTTTTTCTTGTTTAACAGACTTACCAGTTTCATTGTTAATAATTTTCCAAGTGGTTTTTACTTTATTATTAGATTTTTTAATTGTATCGCTTAAAAATTTAGATTTAGCAAAAACACAAATCTTTTTAAATAATTTTGAATAATTTTTGACATACTCTAGAAAAGGAGTATCAAACCTGTATTTTTTCAAACCATATAACTCGTATAGTCTCGCTCTACTTTTATAAATACCTGGGGTAGCCCATTGATTAAAGCCAACGGAGGTACCATTAATGTTAATGGATTTGGTCTTGAAAGTAGATTGGTACTCCTTTTGTACAACATCAAAAAGGGCTCCATAGATGTCATTAGGATTCTCGAGTTCTACTATAGATGGTGTAATTTTATGTGCTATATTATTTTTAAACTTGTTGCAACGACTAGCTGTATAAGGCCTGCATTTTATTTTATGCGTATTTTTACGTAATATAGGGAAGCTAGCTAATAAACCACAGTGGTCAGACGTTAAGTCACTTAACACTAATTTATTTTTGGCATCACAATCACTAAATATATTATCTAGACAAGTCGACGAAGATGCCGTGATCCTAGTAGGTTCAAAAATCAAGTTACTTAAATTATAAGACCTAAACAGATTGAGTAGTCTAATACTTAATGGAGTAACATCTAAAATATTAATATTAAAATCTCCACATAAAATTATACTTTTATTACTAGATTTTAACCTATTCAGTGAATCCTCCATTACTGATTCAAAACGAATAAAATCCCCAGAGGGGGGTCGATAAACGCAAATTATAACGTATCGCTCGAGTTCAACACAAGACAACTCAATAGTACGCTCGATGGAAAGATTAACTAAATCTAAGCGTTGTTTACATTTCAACATATTTGAAACAAGAACTAAAGATCCACCGCGAATAGCACTTTTCCTTACAAATGCACTTTGTACAGTAAAATTATTATCATTCATAAATACCACTTCATGTTCTTTCAACCAGTGTTCAGTCAAACATAAGACCTGAACATCATAGTTCTCCATAAATAAACTTAACTCTAGCTCTTTGCCAGACAGACCCTGCATATTTTGATGTACAACGTTCAACATATGCGGCTGACCCGTTGTCGCACCTAATAGTTTAAACTACAAGGTGTATCAAAAGTAGTGTTAGTACCACTACTAACAGTAATCAATGGTACACTACAGGTACCAGTGTCACTATGTATATTGTATGCTAAAAGATTAGCAATATGTCTCCTACAACTAGGTGGCAAATACATTGTATAATTTGTCAGTTTGTAATCAGTAATAAATTGATTACAGTCAAAATATAAAATAGCGTCACTGTGACGACAAGTCCTATTATAAATTAACATATTTAAATTATAAATGTGCCTATTATGCTCATCAGACAAATAGTGAGAATAAGGCAAGGCACAAAAAATAAATTTACAACTATTTGTCTCATTGAGATGTAACATCAAATGGACACATTCAACTATGTCCTTTTTTCTTACAGTTAAACTATCCCCATATAATAAAATAACAGTTGAACTGGGGTTTATTTTTGTCAATTTAATAAAACTAATTAATTGGCTAATACTGGCACCGGGTAAACAATTATTAATTACATATTGTTGCGAACACTGATTAAATATACTACCAAAACCTTGACCAAATTTGTCAGAAAATACATATGTTGTATTAATCAAATTATTCATACTATTATTATTACTAATATTTCTACCTACTGGCTGAGCCACTGAGGGTGTGGGTGTAACAAGTTGAGGCTGGGGTGCCTGGGAGCAGGCACAGCTAAAAGAGAGGTTATTTGTCAGAGACTCATCACTATATGTGAACACGATGCACCTAGAATAAAATTACTATACCTTAATAGGTAAAAAGAATTAAAAATTAAGCAATGAAAAATAACTTAATTATGAGATACATGGTTCTCACATATTAGCAAATATCGTAAAAGTTGTTTTCCTAAAAAAAAAAAAAAAAAAATAATAAGTCAGTGTGTCATCAGTATAATCACAGAATGTAAAATCAATATCATAAAAATTACAAATTATACAATTAAAATAGCAACCAGTTTGATTTTGTCTAGACTCTAAATTGTGCTATGGAGCTGGACCAGCATGTTTCCAAGCATTCCTATCCTGGAAGTAAACACTGAAGACCTATCATTTCTGTTTTGAAACCCCTGTACTGGTACCTACACGAGCCGAGGAAGTTACTATAATAGTGTATATAGGGTCTAATCTTTGGCAGCAAATAATACATTATTATATGTTTTAAGGCTTCCATAGACAGCAGTAGCACAATTTCTATGAAAACTTCATGGAAAGTGTCACGCTGCCCGTCGCCCTGCCTGTCACACCTGCGATATCACGCTAGTCTGCACGAGCCTTTACACGAATCTCTCACCAACATATCATCAAAGCTTAAATTAATATGAATACGTCTGAAACTCATTCCATATATTTTTTAAACTTGTAAGACACATTAATTCCGTAAGAAATTTCAATTTCCAAGTACTTGGAAGCTTAACGCTTTGGACCGCAAAGTTATATGGATTGGAACTCTTTAGCGTTGACGAATGGTAAGAGGTAACGAATGTGTACAATCAAAACTTTGAAAAGATTCATTGCCACAAATTTAGCCAGCCAAAAATATGATCCAGCCTGAGTCAAAGAATTTGAGAACGGATGTGGCTCGGGGCGTCGGGCGGGGCGATGCCGCAACTCGAAAAACTTTTTCATTTCCACGCAGAAATATAAAAAGCGGAAAACTTTCTGCGAATAAACTATCATCCTGGAATATTTTAAAAACTCCTACAGATTTTTTACAGTGACATACTGATGTTCTTTTTAAAAACATCTAAAACTACTATAATAAGGTTTACTTTTCTATAAAAAGAAACCATTTGAAGAAGGAAAATAACTATTCAATTAATGATTATTTTTAGATAAAACCGGCAATCAGATTCCAGATATGCTATTTATAAAATAACTAGCTTCTCGCGACTTCGTTCGCGTGGAAGTCGTAAGACACCACAATATTCTAAAATGCCAGCCACGCGTTTATAAATAAACTACCTTGTTTGTCTAGTGGTCTGAAGCGTTACTATTGCGCATGAGGTCCTTGATTCGATTCCCGGGTCAGGAAAAGTGTTATTAGGTTTTCCATCTGGAATTTCTCAGTAAAAGACCGAAGTCTGGATTTATACCCGGTTAATGACAATAGGCTCGCCCCCTATCACATGGAACCTAAACATACACATAACTGGCAACATGTGGGTGTTCTATAGGTAGGTACACCTCTGCCTAACCGTTCGGGGAATTCAGAATGCTATGTTATTTTTATAAAACATACATACATACATAAACTCACGCCTTCTTTCCATGGGAGTAGGCAGAAACTATAGAACGCCACGTGCTATGCTCCTTACATACTCCTTTTGCTTCGCTTACGTTCATAAATCTGGTATTGAGAATTGAGTACTACGCATTCTGAAGAACATCACCAATAAGGTAATGTGGGCGTTCAAGCAAAAAGGGTCGAGTTCTCGTCATTTAGTTTCCGAGATATACGCAGTTTTGTAAAGTTGGGTGAAAACATTGCATTTTGCTATTTTAATTGGTTATTAATGAATGCTCAATCTAATGTTATATTTTCAAAGCTATTTAGAATGTGCACCGCTGTGAGCTGGTAATGTGACAAACCAATATTAGTTAACTTTTAACTCCAAATTTTTATCAAACGAGAGCATCGAAAAATGTTGTGGTCCAAGCCAATTTTAAAATTACCTAACCTTAATTTTGACCTCGTTATTATGTATAATGCAAGCAGCGGCTAAGTTGATTACTACAACAACCGCAACTTATCCGCTGTTGGCGTGAAAGCTTGATATCCGTGTAGAATATTAAAATACCGATGAAAATAGTGCCGTACGAATATTATTAGGTGATACTCGCATTAGTAATGTGCGGAACAATATTTGTGTATTTATCGGTCGCTAGTGTTGTGATTCAGCGCGCGAGGACGCGGCTGGGGCGGGCGCGCGCCGTGTTTGGCGACTCGGTGAGCAAACTCGCGCTCTAGCCGCATTTGCAATTCGTTTGCGGACTACGAAATACTCTGCACCCGACCAAGTCTTTTGTGTAACCGGATTTCTCGGTTAACGACCTAGATTCTGCATATTTATGCAGTTTGGTCACACAATTTTTCGTGTCTGTAACTATCTCTTAAGCCTTGAATGTGATGTGATGGTGATAACATTTCTCTGCTTGTTAGCCATTTGTTTTCACCGCTAACTTGTACAAGTATCAACCAATTCATAGGTTTGTTAAATTAAACATTTTTTTTTTTAACTGTGAGATGTTTGCAAGATTTATTCAATACTTCTTTACAGGGTTATCTAATTGTAATACTCGTATAAGCAGATAGCAGCAGCTGCCAGAAAATAAATTACATACATATTAAGATTAGCACATGATAAAAAGGACTCCGTGCTGTTTAAAAGCCTTCTCATAGATATCGTGAGGTTGAAAATCAATCCGCCTAGCCTTTTCATAACTTTGGTGGGGTCGTCTTCCAGTCTTACCGGATGCAACTGAATACCGGTATTTAACATGGATCGACTGCCTATCTAACCTCCACAACCCAGTAACTGGGTAATACGATACCCCTTGATAAGACTTGTTGTCAGACTTTCGGGCTTCGCTTTCGGGATCCACGAATGACAGCCAGGACCAACGGCTTAACGTGCTTTCCGAAGCATGGAGGAGTCTTGGTATGTAAAGATGGTCTCTCATCCACGGACCAACCCCGGCAAGCGTATCGACCCGTGCCGCTGTTATTACTTAGCGTCGTGCTCTTGTTATACTGCCTTACAGGGTCATCCAATTATAATATAAGCAGATAGCAGCATCTGCAAGAAATAAATTACTCAAAGAATATATCGTGTGGGTGTACTACAAGTACACCTCTGCCCAACCCTTCGGGGAAACAAGGCGTGATGTTTTTTTATGTTATGTGTCAACCCATTATTATCATAATTTTACAAATGGAATAGCATGATAGCAACGGAAAAAGTAGGAGGTAAGTTGGTATTATTAGAACACATCAACTCACGAGCATGCTACTGCCCCTTCTCTTGAAATCTAAGCTCTACGCAGATGAAGTTATAAGCTTTCGTTAGTTCCAAATAACATGGCTGGCAGCACAAGATATCTTGAATTTAATTATAAAGTTAGACAATAGTCGTATAGCTACGTTCATGAACCCGTTTAATGTTCACTTTATGAGGAAACAGTCTCAAAAATAAACAAACAAGATAAACGTAGGTTCCGCACCGCCGCCGCGCCGCGCTGCGCCGGGGTAATGATCGTACCAGTGTGTGAGTGTTGCGAGGCGAGAGCAGTCGGGGGCAGGCTAGCTGGCTGGCTGGATACCTCACGGGCTTGGCTGGCTGGCTGGCTACCTCGTTCGTTGCAACTTACACTAATGTTCTTAATTTTTACACTGAGAGCAATACGAGCGAATCCAAGATTAACAATTGCCCTAAGCTAGGGAGCGAGAAAATTAACTTTTAAATGTAAATTTTACGAGGAAGTCATAACGTGAAAGCTGCCGCGGTTAGCTCTGATTTATTGCACTTGGAATTGAAAGTGTTAAAGGAGTTGCAATCTGAAAAAAGTTTTAATAGGTACCTCTTTAAAGAAATATAAATCATGATTGTAGAGCGAATTTAACTTTCGCAAAGTTGTCCAACATTTAGGCTCATCTACTTGAGTGGCTATTTAATGACGGCGCTTATTTCGCTAATCAGAAAAGTATTCATTAGCTTCACAGTAGACGAAGATGATTATATTTTATCCCAACCCTTTGCGAAAGTCTGTGAAATGTCTCTACAATAAAATATACATTGTCAAAAAGTTGAGATATTTACTTGTGAGTTTCTGCTTATTGTCAACGTACTTATATTTACATTAGCAAACTTGTTTTATTGTAAAGAATAATCAAATGTTCATAGTATATTCTAACTAATCTTTGTTCTCTTTCATTAAAATACCTTCAGTAAAGTCAAAGTCATAATATTTATTTCAAATAGGCACGTAAGAGCCACTTTTGAACGTCAAAATTTACAAAAAAATTGAATTGAGTCTAGTTGCGCCTTCCAAAAGGTAGTTTCGTATGGAGAATAATGGGCAAGAAACACCACCGTTACTCTTTTAAAAATGTTTTACAATATTTTGTTTAAGTACATTAATTATATGATTATATCAAAATCAAAATCAAAATCAAAAGTCATTTATTCAAACTAGGCTGAGAATCAGCACTTTTCGAACGTCAAAAATTACATAAGACAGTCCCCCAAAAACGCCCACCCTTCACCACTTCCTAGTGCTTTAGCTGGGAAGAAGAAGTGGCGCAACAAACTCCCCAGCAGCACAGCTGTCTGTTCAGATATAAAACTTGAATCTATACAATAAAATGAAAAGAATTTGCATTACGCAACACAACATTAGATTATTTGCCTTATGTTAGCTAGCACACGCCACTATACCAAAAAAAAACATAAAAATCGTTGAAAACTATACTCAAGCAGAAATAACGTAAACAGAACGTACCTAAATAAAAGCCTCCAGGCATAATGGGCGTGCCCGCCCACACAAAGCTATAGCTGCAACTCGAAGTCAAAAATGATAAACTAGCACCATCGTAGTAAAATAAAAAACAGTTAATCATTAATAACAATAATAAAACCCTGGTCAGCAAGACGACCAGTCACCACAAGCAGCACCCGTTCACGAGCATAACGCAAAGATCAGCCATCACCCCCCTCGCCATATTTGAGGGAAGGAGGCAACCCGACCCCCGACGCTACCGCAAGCAGTGACATCTAAGGGAGCATGACGAACTTGCTGCCGGTTGCTCAGGCAAGAATAATATAATCAATTGTCTAGGTCGCTAGCTAACCACTTATTGCAATACAACTCATAAAAAAAACATTTTCATGAGTATATTATGTCACTAATAAATAAAAATAAATTGACTTAGACAGTCAAATAAAAATAAACAATTATATGAACTCATATAACCTGTCAGTAGGTACGCTAATTCTGGAGAAAGAACATGAACATTGTCTTGAGTTAATCACAGCGACCAACTATTCTTATCGTCTAAGTAGTCATTGATAGAATAGTATGCCTTTGAACAAAGATTGGATTTAACTTTAACTTTAAACGCATTAAAAGGCAAATCTAACAAAGAAGAGGGTAGCTTGTTATAAAAAGTTATACCAAGTCCAACAAATGAGTTATGAACCTTATGAAGCCGGTGAAAAGGAGCACGTAATTTATCCTTATTTCTGGTGTTAATATTGTGAATATCACTGTTTTTAGTGTATAAGTGTATATTTTGCCTAACATATAAGATGTTGGCGAAGATGAATTGTGATGCCGCCGTGAGTATACCAATATCCTTAAAAAAATCTCTTAGAGAAACTCTGGCACCCAGCTGGTAAATTGCTCGAACAGCTCGTTTTTGGAGTACAAAAATATTTTGAATGTCAGCTGCTTTACCCCACAGCAGAATACAGTAGGACATAACGCTATGAAAATAACTAAAATAGACTAATCGAGCTGTATCAACGTCAGTGTATTGTCTTACTTTCCTGACGGCGTATGCGGCCGAACTGAGCCTTCCCGCTAGGCTTGATATATGAGGTCCCCACTGAAGTTTGGCATCTACTGTTATACCCAGAAACACTGCCGAGTCTACAGTTTCAAGCACCTCTTTATCTAAAACGATGTTGGGACCTAAATTTCTAACATTCGGTAAGGCAAACTTTATACATTTCGTTTTCTTGGCATTGAGAACTAAATTATTTGTCGTAAACCAATCCGTAACCATTGAGAGTGCAATGTTTACGTCGTCAAAATCTTGTCTATTCCGGTCTACTTTAAAAATAAGAGAGGTATCATCTGCAAACAGTACAACGTCACAGACACCCTTTATATAGAATGGTAAATCGTTAATATACACTAAGAATAAGAATGGGCCTAGAATTGAGCCTTGAGGTACACCTAACTGAACTGGTAGCTCGGAAGATTTCACACCATCAACATCTACACATTGGAACCTATTATACAGATAAGAATTTATTACTTTAAGAGCTTCATTTTGGACGCCGTAATGATGTAGTTTACGCAAAAGAGTGTCATGGTGCACGCAATCAAAGGCTTTGGAGAGATCACAGAAAACTCCAATAGCATTTTGCGAGTTCTCCCATGCGTTAAATATGTGTTTCAGCAGTGCAACACCCGCATCTGTAGTCGAACGACCTTTTGTAAAGCCATATTGTTCATTGTGAAGGAGGCTGTTTATATTAAAATGTCTTAGCAACTGCTTGAGTATTAACTTTTCAAATATTTTGCTAAATGCAGGTAAGATAGAAATAGGCCTGAAATTGCCAACGTCATTTTTATTACCTGATTTAAATAAAGGTATGACTTTACTACTCTTCATAAGGTCAGGAAAAGTTCCTAAATCAACACATTTATTAAAAGTAACAGCTAGATAGGGGGCTACGATGTCTATTATATTACTTAATAGTTTAATGGAGATGCCCCAGTAATCACCAGTGTTTTTAGATTTAAGTGTGATAAAAACATTAACTACATCATGAGGTGTTACATGTTCGAAGCTAAATAAATGACTACATTTAGGCACACTACTATGCAAAAGATTTTCAGCTTTAGACAGGGATGAATTTAAGGAGCGAGTCGTAGTTATAGGTATGTTGGCAAAAAACTCATTGAATGCTTCAGCTACGTCAGCTGCATTATTAACTAATTTGTTTTCGACCATAATTTCTAATTGTTTTTCTTGTTTAACAGACTTACCAGTTTCATTGTTAATAATTTTCCAAGTGGTTTTTACTTTATTATTAGATTTTTTAATTGTATCGCTTAAAAATTTAGATTTAGCAAAAACACAAATCTTTTTAAATAATTTTGAATAATTTTTGACATACTCTAGAAAAGGAGTATCAAACCTGTATTTTTTCAAACCATATAACTCGTATAGTCTCGCTCTACTTTTATAAATACCTGGGGTAGCCCATTGATTAAAGCCAACGGAGGTACCATTAATGTTAATGGATTTGGTCTTGAAAGTAGATTGGTACTCCTTTTGTACAACATCAAAAAGGGCTCCATAGATGTCATTAGGATTCTCGAGTTCTACTATAGATGGTGTAATTTTATGTGCTATATTATTTTTAAACTTGTTGCAACGACTAGCTGTATAAGGCCTGCATTTTATTTTATGCGTATTTTTACGTAATATAGGGAAGCTAGCTAATAAACCACAGTGGTCAGACGTTAAGTCACTTAACACTAATTTATTTTTGGCATCACAATCACTAAATATATTATCTAGACAAGTCGACGAAGATGCCGTGATCCTAGTAGGTTCAAAAATCAAGTTACTTAAATTATAAGACCTAAACAGATTGAGTAGTCTAATACTTAATGGAGTAACATCTAAAATATTAATATTAAAATCTCCACATAAAATTATACTTTTATTACTAGATTTTAACCTATTCAGTGAATCCTCCATTACTGATTCAAAACGAATAAAATCCCCAGAGGGGGGTCGATAAACGCAAATTATAACGTATCGCTCGAGTTCAACACAAGACAACTCAATAGTACGCTCGATGGAAAGATTAACTAAATCTAAGCGTTGTTTACATTTCAACATATTTGAAACAAGAACTAAAGATCCACCGCGAATAGCACTTTTCCTTACAAATGCACTTTGTACAGTAAAATTATTATCATTCATAAATACCACTTCATGTTCTTTCAACCAGTGTTCAGTCAAACATAAGACCTGAACATCATAGTTCTCCATAAATAAACTTAACTCTAGCTCTTTGCCAGACAGACCCTGCATATTTTGATGTACAACGTTCAACATATGCGGCTGACCCGTTGTCGCACCTAATAGTTTAAACTACAAGGTGTATCAAAAGTAGTGTTAGTACCACTACTAACAGTAATCAATGGTACACTACAGGTACCAGTGTCACTATGTATATTGTATGCTAAAAGATTAGCAATATGTCTCCTACAACTAGGTGGCAAATACATTGTATAATTTGTCAGTTTGTAATCAGTAATAAATTGATTACAGTCAAAATATAAAATAGCGTCACTGTGACGACAAGTCCTATTATAAATTAACATATTTAAATTATAAATGTGCCTATTATGCTCATCAGACAAATAGTGAGAATAAGGCAAGGCACAAAAAATAAATTTACAACTATTTGTCTCATTGAGATGTAACATCAAATGGACACATTCAACTATGTCCTTTTTTCTTACAGTTAAACTATCCCCATATAATAAAATAACAGTTGAACTGGGGTTTATTTTTGTCAATTTAATAAAACTAATTAATTGGCTAATACTGGCACCGGGTAAACAATTATTAATTACATATTGTTGCGAACACTGATTAAATATACTACCAAAACCTTGACCAAATTTGTCAGAAAATACATATGTTGTATTAATCAAATTATTCATACTATTATTATTACTAATATTTCTACCTACTGGCTGAGCCACTGAGGGTGTGGGTGTAACAAGTTGAGGCTGGGGTGCCTGGGAGCAGGCACAGCTAAAAGAGAGGTTATTTGTCAGAGACTCATCACTATATGTGAACACGATGCACCTAGAATAAAATTACTATACCTTAATAGGTAAAAAGAATTAAAAATTAAGCAATGAAAAATAACTTAATTATGAGATACATGGTTCTCACATATTAGCAAATATCGTAAAAGTTGTTTTCCTAAAAAAAAAAAAAAAAAAATAATAAGTCAGTGTGTCATCAGTATAATCACAGAATGTAAAATCAATATCATAAAAATTACAAATTATACAATTAAAATAGCAACCAGTTTGATTTTGTCTAGACTCTAAATTGTGCTATGGAGCTGGACCAGCATGTTTCCAAGCATTCCTATCCTGGAAGTAAACACTGAAGACCTATCATTTCTGTTTTGAAACCCCTGTACTGGTACCTACACGAGCCGAGGAAGTTACTATAATAGTGTATATAGGGTCTAATCTTTGGCAGCAAATAATACATTATTATATGTTTTAAGGCTTCCATAGACAGCAGTAGCACAATTTCTATGAAAACTTCATGGAAAGTGTCACGCTGCCCGTCGCCCTGCCTGTCACACCTGCGATATCACGCTAGTCTGCACGAGCCTTTACACGAATCTCTCACCAACATATCATCAAAGCTTAAATTAATATGAATACGTCTGAAACTCATTCCATATATTTTTTAAACTTGTAAGACACATTAATTCCGTAAGAAATTTCAATTTCCAAGTACTTGGAAGCTTAACGCTTTGGACCGCAAAGTTATATGGATTGGAACTCTTTAGCGTTGACGAATGGTAAGAGGTAACGAATGTGTACAATCAAAACTTTGAAAAGATTCATTGCCACAAATTTAGCCAGCCAAAAATATGATCCAGCCTGAGTCAAAGAATTTGAGAACGGATGTGGCTCGGGGCGTCGGGCGGGGCGATGCCGCAACTCGAAAAACTTTTTCATTTCCACGCAGAAATATAAAAAGCGGAAAACTTTCTGCGAATAAACTATCATCCTGGAATATTTTAAAAACTCCTACAGATTTTTTACAGTGACATACTGATGTTCTTTTTAAAAACATCTAAAACTACTATAATAAGGTTTACTTTTCTATAAAAAGAAACCATTTGAAGAAGGAAAATAACTATTCAATTAATGATTATTTTTAGATAAAACCGGCAATCAGATTCCAGATATGCTATTTATAAAATAACTAGCTTCTCGCGACTTCGTTCGCGTGGAAGTCGTAAGACACCACAATATTCTAAAATGCCAGCCACGCGTTTATAAATAAACTACCTTGTTTGTCTAGTGGTCTGAAGCGTTACTATTGCGCATGAGGTCCTTGATTCGATTCCCGGGTCAGGAAAAGTGTTATTAGGTTTTCCATCTGGAATTTCTCAGTAAAAGACCGAAGTCTGGATTTATACCCGGTTAATGACAATAGGCTCGCCCCCTATCACATGGAACCTAAACATACACATAACTGGCAACATGTGGGTGTTCTATAGGTAGGTACACCTCTGCCTAACCGTTCGGGGAATTCAGAATGCTATGTTATTTTTATAAAACATACATACATACATAAACTCACGCCTTCTTTCCATGGGAGTAGGCAGAAACTATAGAACGCCACGTGCTATGCTCCTTACATACTCCTTTTGCTTCGCTTACGTTCATAAATCTGGTATTGAGAATTGAGTACTACGCATTCTGAAGAACATCACCAATAAGGTAATGTGGGCGTTCAAGCAAAAAGGGTCGAGTTCTCGTCATTTAGTTTCCGAGATATACGCAGTTTTGTAAAGTTGGGTGAAAACATTGCATTTTGCTATTTTAATTGGTTATTAATGAATGCTCAATCATCTACAAATTCATAAAGTTTTTCTCTAATCAAGCCTTTTCAGAGTTTCAACTTCAAATGTCTTAATTAAATGTCAATGATCTTAAATGTCAATGATCGCCCAAAATCCCAATCGGATTTTTACCCGTCTTTCGGAGACGCATTGAGCCAGGGTGGCTCACCTACCGGTGCTGAGGAGTCGCTGGGTTTTATTCCCAGTACGTCCACGGCACCGAAAGAAAAGCACAAAGAGTGCCAAAGGCGCGAGCACAATTTGTGCGCCCGGCTACCCCGGTTGCCGTAGAGGAAGGGAGTGATGCGGGGTCGGAGTCCGACGCTGCATCTGGCGCGAAGGGCTCTTTTAAGAGCCCGGAGCTCGTGGAGGTGGGGGCTGCAAAGTTCCTGAAGAAAAAGCGCTCCAAGCCAGGGGACGGCCAGGGGTCGTCCTCTGATGGTGGGCTGAACTCGGGCCGGAGGAAAATTGGCCGGTGGGGCGGGGTCCAAGGACGGGGTGGGGGCAGAGGGCTCACCACCCAGGAGCCCAGCCGAGCTAGCCCAGCCGAGCCGGCCCAGGGAGCCGAGAGGCTCCCAATGGAGAGGCTGTCTGATACCTCTGGTGGTGAGCTGGACGCCGCTGCCGGCTCCAAGGCGGAGCGAGTCGCCAGCAGCTTTGAGCAGGTCGTGGTAGCCGCGATTAAGGGTGTGGCCTTGAAGAGGATACAAGCCTCCAAAGACAAGGTCGTACCCGCTGCTACGGCCTCCATTATGGCGGCAGCGAGGGCCCTTCAGGCCGGCCTAACGTCGGACGAAATGTCCGAGATGCGGGCGGAGGTCGGCTGCCTGACGTCCGCTATGGAGCTTCTCCGAAAGGAGAACGAGGTACTCCGAGCGGCCCTGGCCCGGCTCCGAGGAGCTGGCCCTCAGGAGGTACGACAGGGGGTGGAGCAGCAAGGGCAGGGTCTTCCCGTGCCTGCGGAAGACCGGGTTCTGACCCTGGTGCGGCAGGAGCTGGCTGCCTTCCATAATCGGTTTTCCGTTCTGGAGGGCATTGTCCTGCGCCCTCCATTAGCGGCGAGCAAGCCAGCCACCTTTGCCGCCGCCGTGGCTGCCACGGCCCGGCCCACGGCCAAGCCCGCGGCAAATCCCGCGGCCAAACCCGCGGCGGCGAAATTAGTGCCACCCAAGGCCAAGAAGGGCGGGACAGCTGCGCAGGCAGCTGTGCAAAGGGCGAGGCCCCCAGCCCTGGCGGCGGGAAGGCTGCCCCCACCCCCACCCCCGCCTTCCAATTCTTCTCCGGCGGATACCGAATGGCAGGTAGCTGGAGAGAACAGGAGGGCGGGTAAGGCCAAAAGGGCGGCCAATAGAAAGGAGAGGCGGCAACGGCGCAAGAAGCGAAGCGCCGCGGCTAGGCTCCGCGCCCCGAAGTCCGCGGCTGTAGTAATCACACTACAGCCGGAAGCGGAGAAGAAGGACGTGACCTACCGGGAGGTGCTCGCTAAGGCGTGGGCGGCAGTGAACCTGGAGGAGATCGGCGTCGCCGATTGCTTCCGAATGAAGGTCACTGCGACGGGGGCCCGGATGCTGGAGATCCCCGGGGCGGCCAGTGGCCCTACCGCTGACGCCCTTGCCGAAAGGCTCAGGGCGTCCTTAAATGCGGAAGAGGCCCGGGTGTCCAGGCCTACCAAGTGCGCTGACATGCGCATTTTGGGCCTGGACGACTGCGTGACGGCGGAAGAAGTTGTGGCCGCCGTGGCTAGGACTGGAGGGTGCTCTGCCGAGCAGGTGAGGGCGGGCACCATCCGTCCTGATAACACGGGGATGCAAACCGTTACGGTGAGCTGCCCCGTGTCGGCGGCCCAAAAGATAGCCGGGGAGGGCCGAAGGCTCCGGGTGGGCTGGGTATCCGCGCAGGTTAAACTGCTGGAACCCAGACCTCTGAGGTGCTTCCGCTGCCGGGTGGGTAACCACGTGGGAGCATGTTGCACCTCGGAGGTGGACCGCAGCGATCACTGTTTCCGCTGTGGTCAGCCCGGTCACAAGGCTGGCTCTTGTAATGCCACGCCGCACTGTTTTGCATGTGCGGCGGCTGGCAAGCCGGCCGATCACCGGGCTGGGGGCAAGGCCTGCGCTCCCCCCCCCCAAACCCAGGGGCAGAGGCAAGCCCTCCGCCACCGCCGTCACCGCCGCAGCCGCCACTATTGCCGCCGCCGTTGCTGCCACCACCGCCGTCGCTGCCGCCGCTAACACCGCGGCAGGGCCTTCACAGGGGGCCCAGGAGGGGGCTGAAATGGAGTGCCAATAAATGGCCCCATTACGCCTCCTCCAGGCGAACATCAACCACTGCGCCGCTGCTCAGGATCTCTTGCTCCAGAGCATGGCGCAGTGGTCGATTAACATCGCCGTGGTCGCTGAGCCGTACTTTGTCCCGCCCAGGGACGACTGGGTGGAGGACCTGAGCGGCTCAGTGACTATTATTTCGTCGGCCGCTGCCGGTACCCCGTCCCTTGAGGCCGTCAAGAGGGGAGGGGGTTGCGTGGCAGCACGGTTCGGGGAGATTGTCGTGGTGGGAGTATACTTCTCCCCGAACCGAACTCTCGCCGAGTTCCACAACTCCCTTGGGGAGTTGAGAATCATCGTCGTCGGGTACCATCCCCTCCCAGTGATCGTCCTCGGGGACTTCAATGCCAAGAACGTGGCTTGGGGTTCTCGGTATACGGACACACGGGGCAGGATGGTGGAGGACTGGGCTCTGGAGACAGGCCTGGTCGTCCTAAACCGGGGTTCTGTCCCCACGTGTGTGCGGATGCGGGGTGAATCAGTGGTGGACATCTCGTTCGCCAGCCCCGCTCTGTCACCGCGTGTCATCGACTGGCGCGTCATGGAGGGGGTGGAGACCTATTCCGATCACCGGTACATCCGGTTTGACGTCTCCGACCAGACCTCGGGCGCGCCGGTCTGACAGACCCCGAGTGGTCCGCGGTGGGCGCTGAAGCAGCTGGACCGGGAGCTCCTCCTGGAAGCCACGATCGTGCAGGCCTGGGTGTCATCACCGGACAGGCCTGCCGACATCAATGACGAGGCGGAGTGGTTCCGGGAGGCCATGTCCGAAATATGTGACGTGGCAATGCCCCGGGTCCAGCCCGGACGTGCCCGGCGCCAGGTGTACTGGTGGTCGCGTGAGCTGACCGCTTTACGCGAGGCGTGCGTTGCTGCGCGCCACCGGTACTCCAGGCACCGCAGGCTCCGTGTCCGCCCTCCGGATACGGAAGCCATTCAGGCGGAGCTATACGAGGGGTACAGAGCAGCGAAGACTGCCCTCCGAGCAGAGATCCAGCGGGCCAGAGGACTGGCCCGCGAGGAGACGCTGGAGACTCTCAACAGAGACCCGTGGGGACGCCCCTACAAATGGGTGCGACATAAACTCCGCCCATGGGCTCCCCCGCTGACGCAGAGTCTCCGGCCCCAGCTCGTGGAGGACGTGGTGAGCGCTCTGTTCCCTTCGCGAGGGGAACATACTCCCCCGCCCATGGCTCCGCCTCCTGCGGTGCCAGATGCGGACCACACCGACGACGACGATGCTCCAGAGGTGACCGAGGTAGATCTGAGAGTGGCGGTACGTAGGCTGAATGCCAAGAATACCGCCCCAGGACCCGATGGCTTGCCTGGAAAAGCCTGGGTTCTGGCTTTAGAGGCTCTCGGGCCTCGACTAAGGGGGCTCCTAAGCGCATGCTTGGAGAGGGGTCAGTTTCCACTTCGTTGGAAGACGGGGAAACTGGTCCTCATAAAGAAACCAGGGCGCCCGGCGGACTCTCCGTCCGCTTACCGGCCCATCGTGCTGCTCGACGAGGTGGGCAAGCTCTTTGAAAGAGTAATTGCAGACCGCCTTGTCGGGCGGCTGGTGCAGGTGGGGCCGGATTTGGCGGAGAGCCAGTTTGGTTTCCGTAAGGGGCGCTCTACGGTGGATGCCATCATGCGCGTTCGAGCCCTCACGACGGGGGATGCTGTTGCCCAGGGTGGGGTCGTCTTGGCGGTGTCTCTTGATATCGCCAATGCCTTCAATACCTTGCCCTGGAGTTGCATTAGGGAGGCACTTCGGTATCACCGGATGCCGACCTACCTCTGTCGTGTGGTCGAGGCCTATTTGACGGACAGGGCCGTCATCTACCCCGGTCACCACGGAGAGTGGAACCGGCGAGAGATGTCGTGCGGTGTCCCACAGGGATCGGTCCTGGGGCCGCATCTGTGGGACATCGGGTACGACTGGGTGCTGTGCGCCGACCTCCCTAGTGGCGTCAGCGTAGTCTGCTACGCTGACGACACGCTAGTCCTGGCACAAGGGAGTTCGCATCAGGCGGCGGCCGAACTGGCGGCACGTGGGGTTGCGACAATCGTCGATAGGATCCGGCAATTGGGACTTGAGGTGGCATTGCACAAGTCCGAGGCCATGTGTTTTTATGGTCCTCGGAACGCGCCACTGTCGGGTTCCCAGATAACGGCGGGAGGGGTTCACATCGGCGTCGAGTCGACGATGAAGTACCTGGGACTCGTCCTCGACAGCCGGTGGAACTTCGTGGAGCATTTTCGACGTTTGGCTCCCAGACTGGAGCGGGCCGGGGCTGCTTTGAAGCGGCTCCTGCCCAATCTAGGGGGTCCAAACGCCTCCTGCCGGAAGCTCTACGCGGGGATCGTGCGGTCCATGGCCCTTTACGGGGCACCGGTGTGGGCGCGTTCTCTGAGGCTGCGACCAGCACAGCGGTTGAACGCGTCCCAAAGGGTCATGGCCATCAGGATGGTACGGGGATACCGCACGGTCTCCCGTGAGGCGGCGAGCCTCCTTGCCGGATTGCCGCCATGGGATCTGGAGGCGAAAGTCCTCGCGCACATTTGGGTGTGGCGCGAAGAGGCGAAACTCCGGGGCATAACTCCGCTGCCGCAAGAAATTGCGGCACAGCGGACGGAGCTCCGGAGGGATCTCATGGCGACATGGAGAGTGCGATTGTCGCAACCCAGCGCTGGGCACGCCACAATTGTGGCGATAAGTCCCCTCTTTGAGGAGTGGCTGGAGAGGCGCCACGGCGTCCTCACCTTCCGCCTGACGCAGGTCCTCACCGGACATGGATGTTTCGGGAGGTTCCTGTTTAGGATTAAGCGGGAGGAAACGCCCGGGTGTCACCACTGTGTGGATCGCCCGGAGGACACGGTGGAGCATACGGTGGAGGTCTGCCCAGCTTGGGCGGAGCACCGCCGTGTCCTCACGGAGGCGATCGGCGGCGGCGATCTCTCGCGTCCGGGCCTGGTTCAGGCCATGGTTCGGAGCAAGAGTGCATGGGAGGCCGTTACCTCCTTCTGCGAAGCAGTTATGCTAGCGAAGGAGGAGGCGGAACGCGTGAGGGTGAGACAAGGTTCGCGCCCTCATGCCCCTAGTCGCCGCAGGAGACGCCCCGGGCGTCGGGAGTCGCAAGCCGATTTCCGGCCACCGTAGGCGCGGGCCTGCGGACGGTGAGCGATGGGTAGCTCGCCGTCCGATAAGGACCAGGCCCGGATCGACGGCGCGCTGTGTTCCACGCGCGCCTCAAAGAGATGTCAGCACAAACTGACGGGGTCCGTTAGGACCAATGCCTGCCGGGGTTGCGAGTTTGTCCGAAAGGGATATCGTGGCCCTGGCACACAGGCAACGGAAGGAACACGGGTGGGTTTTAGTCAGTAAAAGTCTGACACGCCCTCCCGCTCCGCCCAAAGCGGGAGAAGTTATTTGATGATTTCCCACCCAAAAAAAAAAAAAAAAAATAATAATTCTTATAAAACAAAAAACAGTTTTTGAATATTTTTTTAATCCTTATTATCAATTGACTATTCTAGATACCGAATCTAGACTTAATTTAATACCCCACTACTGGACCCTTTTTGATTGGACTCCCATATGTCCTCCTAGCGCAGATGTGAGTGGAAACGAGTGTTTCCACTCACATCTGCCTGGTAAATACCTTTTGTTAGTCGCCTTTCATTCATCCTCTCAACATGACCGAACCATATTATATACTCTTTCTTTTAAACCGCAGCGTTGCCTTTCACATAATTTTTCAGCCTATCATTCATAATCACGGGAACACATTTCCTCAGCATTTCATGCACCTACTTTCATGCTTCTTTTGCCACACTCAACATTAACTTCTATACATAAGCGTGAGTACCAGCATACCATTGTGAACAGCTAGTCAAGCCTTTTTGCGCATCGACGGGTTGGTCACAATCGCATGTATAACACAATTCACTTTATTTCCCGCATTTACTATTTATCAAACTTTCCTGTATACTACATTTGTAATTGTGGTCTCAGTTGCCATAATATACAGAGACTCAGGACTGGTGACGCGTAAGCAAGTGACGTACAGCTGTCCGTGTGAGAAGCAGTTAGTCCTGAGGTCGCCTCCGCAGTCTTCAGTAGCAATTTCCCATTGCTCGCGAAGTTTTTTGTTTTTAGTAAATTAATGAACGCCTGCGTTCCTGCTTATACTACCTAATGTCACAAAACGGATACACTAACTGATGCATTCTTACAGATTATTCTTGATGAACGAATATCACTAAAATAATGTAACAGTAGATTATACAGAACACATGACCGGTAGGGCTAAAAGCTTCTGGAGTGGCGACCCCGTACTGGAAGACGTAGCGTTGGAAGGCCTCCCACAAGATGGACCGATGACTTTGTGAACGCCGCAGGAATCCGCTGGATTCGGGGAGCACAGAACCGGTCGAAGTGGTGATACTTGGGGGATATCTTTCGGCTAAAATGATGATG
This sequence comes from Tiliacea citrago, assembly GCA_963921375.1. NCBI lineage: Eukaryota > Metazoa > Arthropoda > Insecta > Lepidoptera > Noctuidae > Tiliacea > Tiliacea citrago. Next base: position 16,879,062 of record OY992787.1, read on the forward strand.
ACGTGATAAAACTACAAATTAACGATATTTGGACTTTTTCCTTTACTTGTGCTTTTAGCCAAATTTTATCATTCTAGGTCAACGGGAAGTACCCAATAGATTTTGATAAATTTGCGAGTATAAAATATGTCGCATAAATGGCCGTTTTTTTTTTTAATGCGTTGTCTTAGAAGTTAGATTTTTTTGAGCTCCAGAGAACCGTACCCCTACGTAGATATTTGAAATTAATTTCAACTTAATACCTCCACGCGTTCCTGACAAAAAGGGTCTTAACTGACAGACAGACAGACAGACGGACGGGCGGACAACGAAGTGATCCTATAAGGGTTCCGTTTATTCCTGTTGAGGTACGGAGAAAAAAAGTAAGTTGGAGTCTCATTTCCCATGATAGGTATGTGTGGGAACAGGTTTTTCCGACTATTCTAGCACTCAAACCTGAGTTGGTCTAGTAGAGTTTTTTGATCCTCATATGAAACAGGATCTATTCATTTTTTTATTAAATGAAAATTGCCCATTATGTTCTGACTGTACATTTTTTTTAATCTATGTATGTAGGATAAAATGTCTCAAACAATTAAGGATAGTCTTCTAAGACCGATTTCATGTAGCTACAACGGTTAAGGTATCCTTACTGCCCCATCTCAAAAATCCACCCTATTTATGTGATGGTTAAGAGCTTAGCCCCATAAAGATATACCGTGATGATTAAATCTGTTACTATCTGCAATGTTCTTACCGTTTGGCTCGTCTTTTTACAATTTACTGTAAACTATAGAGGAAAGCAAACATAATGTAATATTGCTCATTCCCCATTGAAAATAGCGTAATAATATAATAATATATCCTACCGACTGACCAGGCTAATATGGAATATGTGTACAAAATTTTAACAGAATCAAAAGAAAATATAGTTTATTATCCCGACACAAGATATTTTTTCTCTAGATCAATTATTACTTTAGTTATAAACGAAATAAGAATTGAGACTTACGCTATTTAGTTTCGTGCTCGAACACGATCAAAGAGCGCACGCGATATTCAACTTTATTACTGATGTATTAGCGTTTACCACATAACGGAGAGGCGGGGAGCGAGGGGCGGAACTTACGTTCGAAATTTGATTTAGACTGCCTGCTCATAATAATTAATCCATTCTATCCTCACTATTTCTATTGTGCTAATACTCGTATCACTGGTTTTTCTGATTGTATCGATTTATCTAGTGTACGTAACAAGTTTGTGAGCGTTCCTGACTGTTTAAACTTATCTATGGATCGCAGTGATTTAGTTTTATTTCATACTAGCTGCGCCCCGCGGTTTCACCCGCGTAACTCTCGATCCCGTGGGAATATCGGGATAAAAAGTATTCTATGTCTTAATGCAGGGTGTCAGCTACCCCCATAATTTTTTTTTTTTCAAAATTGGTCCAGCCGTTTGAGCGTGAAGAAGTAACAAACATACACACACACTCACAAACTTTCGCCTTTATAATATTAGTGTGATTCGGGAGCAGCTCATTTTCACGCATTCAGACAAACAGATAAAAATTCTTAAAAATATATTTTCGGCATTAGTATCGATCCCAGACCTCGTAGCACCTGGTAGACCTCGTAGACCTAGTAGACCTCGTAGCACCTCGTAGACCTCGTAGTACCTGGGACTCGTCCTCGACAGCCGGTGGAACTTCGTCGAGCACTTCCGACGTTTGGCTCCCAGACTGGAGCGGGCCGGGGCTGCCTTGAAGCGGCTCCTGCCCAATCTGGGGGGTCCAAACGCCTCCTGCCGGAGGCTCTACGCGGGGATCGTGCGGTCCATGGCCCTTTACGGGGCACCGGTGTGGGCGCGTTCTCTGAGGCTGCGACCAGCGCAGCGGTTGAACGCGTCCCAAAGGGTCATGGCCATCAGGATGGTACGGGGTTACCGCACGGTCTCCCGTGAGGCGGCGAGCCTCCTTGCCGGACTGCCGCCATGGGATCTGGAGGCGAAAGTCCTCGCGCACATTTGGGTGTGGCGCCAAGAGGCGAAACTCCGGGGCATAACTCCGCTGCCGCAGGAAATCGCGGCACAGCGGACGGAGCTCCGGCGCGATCTCATGGCGACATGGAGAGTGCGATTGTCGCAACCCAGCGCTGGGCACGCCACAATTGTGGCGATAAGTCCCCTCTTTGAGGAGTGGCTAGAGAGGCGCCACGGCGTCCTCACCTTCCGCCTGACGCAGGTCCTCACCGGACATGGATGTTTCGGGAGGTTCCTGTTTAGGATTAAGCGGGAGGAAACGCCCGGGTGTCACCACTGTGTGGATCGCCCGGAGGACACGGTGGAGCATACGGTGGAGGTCTGCCCTGCTTGGGCGGAGCACCGCCGTGTCCTCACGGCAGCGATCGGCGGCGGCGATCTCTCGCGTCCGGCCCTGGTTCAGGCCATGGTTCGGAGCGAGAGTGCATGGGAGGCCGTCACCTCCTTCTGCGAAACAGTGATGCTTGCGAAGGAGGAGGCGGAACGCGTGAGGGTAAGGCAAAATCAACGCCCTCGCGCCCTTAGTCGCCGCAGGAGACGCCCCGGGCGTCGGGAATCGCAGGCCGATTCCCGGCCACCGTAGGCGCGGGCTTGCGGACGGTGAGCGATGGGTAGCTCACCGTCCGATAAGGACCAAGCCCGGGTCGACGGCGCGTTGTGTTCCACGCGCGCCTCAAAGAGACGTCACCACCAATTGACGGGGTCCGAAAGGGCCAATGCCTGCCAGGGTTACGAGCCTGTCCGAAAGGGATATCGTGGCCCTGGCACACAGGCATCTGAAGGAACACGGTGGGTTTTAGTCAGTAAAAGTCTGACACTCCCTCCCGCTCCACCCAGAGCGGGAGAAGTTATTTGATAATTTCCCACCCAAAAAAAAAAAAAAAAAAAAAAAAAAGACCTCGTAGCAATTACTTTTTTCAAAAGTACCTATTGAATGTATGTATATAAATCTGTAGGTCCCAAAGAGATTTAAGATTTGTTAAGTAAATAATTTATTGGCTTTGGTCGGTCTCTTAACCACAAATGGTGTTATTTGCTGACGATACTTCCTTATAATTTTTAAAGTAGATAGACGTGCTACAAATTTTGACGACGTATATAACGCTCTACTGCAGGTCCAAAACTGGTCTGCCAGGGATGCGAGTTTGTCCGGAAAGGATATCGTGGCCCTGGCACACAGGCAAATGAAGGAACACGGGTGGGTTTTAGTCAGTAAAAGTTTGGACAAGCCCTCCCGCTCCACCCAGAGCGGGAGAAGTTATTTTATAATATACCACCCCAAAAGCGTTAGTATTAAATGGAAAAAAATGATTATGAGATAGTATTGAATCGAAAGAAAAAATAATTCGTCGATAAAACTGTTTTCCTGGGGATCACGCTCGACTCTAGGCTACAATATCGTCCTCATTTAACATCTCTTGCAGGACGGCTAAGTCCAGCAGCATATGCTGTCAGAAAAATCCGTCATTTTACTGATGTAGATACCGCGAGGCTAGTCTATTTTAGTTTTTCTATTTTAGTTACTTTCATAGTATCATGTCTTACGGTATTTTATTTTGGGGACGGGCTGCAGACATCGTGTCTATTTTTATTCTGCAGAAAAGAGCCATCAGACCCATATATAATCTCTGGAGGCGCGATTCTCTTACGTAACTGTTTAAGGATATTAACATCAAGACGGTGCCTATCTATGAAAACATCATGTACGTAAGAAAAAATTTACATCTTTTTAGTAAAAGAGGCGAAAGACATCATTTTAGTACTAGAATTAGGGGGGAATTATTTTATTATTAGCTCAACCAGATTGCAGACTGGCAAAAGTAGACTCATCTTTCATGGGGTCCTACCCACATACTTCAACAGAATGAGACGAAGTTCAAATTACACTAATATTATAAAGGCGAAAGTTTGTGTGTGTATGTTTGTTACTTCTTCACGCTGACTTCTAACGGCTGAACCAATTTAGATAAAATTTTGTATGGAGATAGCTGACACCCTGGATTAAGACATAGGCGACTTTTTATCCCGATATTCCCACGGGATCGAGACTTACGCGGGTGAAACCGCGGAGCGCAGCTAGTTGTATAAAACGCACACTATTAAGTTGGGGGATTACATCGCTGATAAAAATGCTTGGCTCAATGCTGGTTCTGCTTCTCAACCAAAACTAATTGATTAACATTTTAAAATACTGTTGGAGCTGCTGAAGATTGTAAGACTATCTTTTCATTGTTTAAACTCAATCTCCTTTGTATTATATAATTGCATAGCACAGGTGTGAATACTATGTACAATAGAGCTACCATTTACTGGTTAATATGTCTTTCATTTCAATATGCTTTTCATGACTAAAAATAAAAATAAATAATTTTCAATTTACTTAATTTTATTCAATTGTATTAAATTTTTATTCCTTTAAAAGCATAAATTAATTTGTACCAGAACTATCTGTATCATTATAATTATTATTATTATAGCAAATCATTATGTCACGGTTTAGATTGTTACTTATGGTTGTAGGAGGAAGGCCCCGGTGTCTGTCACACAGTACTAGCACAGACATCGTCGTTAACTCTATCTTTAAAATACTCAAAACTCTGTACATTGTGTTTTTGTTTAGGATAGATGAGTTGTACCCACAATTTTGTAATGTTTTATTTGTTTATTTTTCATTGTCTTGAGTGTGTCCTGCTGGCGGCTGAGAGTATGTCATGCTCACTATGTCTCGCTGATTGTGTCGCGTGTATTGGATCATTTAGCTCCCTTCAAAATGGTTGAGCTGAATGGTGCTGATCCTTACGTCATGTTCGTGAACGGGCGCTGTCAGTTGGGACTGGTCATCATCATCACTATCTCTTAGCTGCCACGGCTTATTTTAATTATTTTCGTATTGAATTGTTTAAATCTTTTTTTCACGGACGCTTCTGACGTTTTGTATAATTCACAGTTCTCACATGTATAATTTAAATATGAATTACAACATTCATATTTAAATTATACATGTGAGAATACTGTGTATCAAAATTTTAATTTAAAAGAGTGTCCGTGGAGTTTCTTGCCCGTTCTGTTCCATAGGAACCTACTACTCTTTGGAATGGGTAACAGCTTCACATTTCTAACTGACCGACTTCTTGACAATTCAAAAGTGCCTGTAAAAGTTTAAATGGTTTTATTGAAATAAATGCTTTGAGTCTACCAAAATGTATATTTATAAATCTCCAAATATCGAGTCGATTTAGATGTAGGTACCTAGAATCGGTTTGCTGTCCGGAGTTTATTTACAGTTCACAACACAGCGATTTGGAATAACATCTTATCATATTTCAAGTAGAGCTCAGTTCCATTTATTATAGACTGAGTTTCCGAGGGCGCATTCACCGCGGACACGATAGAGGACAATGTTTCAATTTTTTCTATAAATGTAACGGAGGCTCCTCGGTTCACCGGAAGCACTCAATTATGTTATAATCAAGGTGTCCGGGGGTCGAGAGCGACGAGCAATGGGGCAGGCGGCCCGAGCGCCGCCATGCGACCCTCTACCAACTAACTTAAATGTCACGGCTTTAATGCACGACCCATTCATTATTAAAATGCGACTCTCAGCGTACAACGACCCTTCCTTGTAATAATACCTCGGTAAAAAGTTTCTACGTGAAAATAATACTGAAATACACAATAATTTCTGTACTCATCTGGGAATGAAGAAAAACCACGGAGTTGCTTATCAGGGCAGGTTGAAATACACTTTCCCACTGTGTTGAACAACATTGTAATACAACTTTTCGCTGTTGCAAAAATTTTGTTTATTCGGGTTGCGTATTTGAAACCAAGCAAGTTTTAACGAGATGATTGTATGTGATTCTGAACCCAAAATAATAAAAAAGATATCTTAATCGGGCTTTAACTTTTTATTGGGTTTATCTTGTGTGTCGGTCGAGGTTAAAGGGCTTTCCGGAAATAACTGGGTTTTTTACTGTTTTAGTTCAGAATACAGCATTCAATCACATCGTGTGGCTTGTAGTTTGAAATGTAAACTAGTCAAAACGTTATTAAATAAAATAAAATAAAATAATTATAGAATACAGTTTATTTATAAAATAAAATTATCTTAATTACTAGGATAAGTTTTTTACTAACAAATGAGTCTTGTTTACTTGAAATAAATAAATTGAATTGAATTGTTATTACAGCACAATCTAAACCCTCGAGTTTATAGTAACAATGATACTTTATCGTTGTTCATATAATATCTACATTTTTAGAGCCTTTCAGTTTTTATATATGATAAAGCGCCCACAAAAAAAAAAATTTTTAGTAACTTAAAAAAGAACATACACATTTAGCTAATGCAATCAATATCGATCACATACCTACTAAGTAATTTAGGAATCTAACGAACCAGGCTGAGCGACGCTACTGCGGGTACACTAGGCAGCCCTTCCCTAGACGTGTTGGTTTAAAAACCAATTCGTTTTCCTTTATACCACGTCCGATGAATATTATATTGTATTCTGTTTATGATCTGACTTTGTGTAGGGATTGCCATGTTGTTGCAAGAAAGGCGAAAGCCTAGCAAATTGATTGATCGTTCTGTCGACGAGAATGTTTTGTACAAACTCAATCTGTTAACCTTTATATTATTAAAGCAAGATGTTGCGCATCGATTTCTGCTAAAATACAAAACAAATACAATAAAAATATAAATACAAGTCTGATAAAAAGTAATTATACTTGTAAAATGAATCTTCTTTACTTTGAATATCTATATAACAAATGTAGCGAAATAAATTTATTTAGATACATGTATATTCGTAGGTATTAATAAATCGCCCGTTAGCTGTAAGTAAACTACGCAGGGATTTTTTGTGATTTAGCATGTGTACAAAAACCGCAAAGAGCCGAGTCCGCTCGTTAATTTGCTCCTTTCTGTGTCGTTCACTCGTTCGTAATCAAACAATCGCGGCTGGCCGTTGATCGAAGGACGGGACTATAGCGATTTGTTACATATTGTGTTGATATTTAATTTATCACGGTGATTCAATTTTCGCAGCAATTAATCACTGAACAATAGCCTTGGTCAGTGGACGACGGCTGGACGAAAAGATAGACGAAGTACCCGCTTGAAAATTATAAATATAGACGTTTGCCTGTCCACACACGACCACACAGTGCTACGCGTTATTAGGAAAAAGGCAACGCTTAAAATAACATTGTAAGGATAATACAGGACCTCAGAGATATTACATATTTTTGGACAACTTTAAAGCCAATAAACAAATATCACGTCATTCAGGATTATCTTCACTATTGGTATTATCCTGTTTTTTTTAACCATTATTTTTTTCATATCTATTTGATAATAAGGTTGCTGGTTACAAGCTACCAGGCTGCTTACTTGCTTAGTTCTATAACGTCCATCCTCCATTGGTATTGGCTGGTTCTGTATATTTAATCGACAAAGGACAATGACCATTAATTATATTCAAGGAATTCATAAATTAATGAATTCGGGTTAGTCATTAGAATATTCATTATGTATATTGAATACCTACACCTAGTACTTATGTAAAAAATACCGCCCACAGCTTTTCTATGTATCATGAATAGAAACAGACTTTCAGGATGGAATTAAATATTTACAATGCTGAATTGGTGTCAACAATCTGATACACACATTCTTAATGGCATTCAAAACCCTATCCCCATTTGACATCTTTATTATTTTAAAGTGCTGGGACCGTATTATGAAGTATAAATGCCATTATGATTCCAGAGCAAAAAAGGGACGGTGCTAGCGGTCATGTATAGATCCATCTCTCTCTTGCACTGGAATCATGATGGCATTTATTCTTCATAAAACGGCACCTGGGCTGAATTGACATGGCTGTCATAAGTCCACCTGTCTTCAGGGCTCTTGATTTTACTACGTTTTATTATATATATACATATATATATATATATATATATATATTATATTATATTATTATACTTATATTATTTAAAAAAACCGGCCAGGTGCATTTCAGACCACGCACAATAAAGGGTTCCGTAGTTAGGATGAATTTATCCCAAGAGCAAACTTAACATTGTAGTTGAAAAACATGTTCCTCGATACAATTCTAAGCTTGTACGCACAATATTGAGCGATTTACCATGTTAGTTTAGCACCATCAACTTCTTATAGGTTTTCCTGTAATCTATAAGTATAGAACTATTCTATGTAATTTTTTTTTAATATTTTAGGCTCAGCAGTTTCCGAGACAAGGGGGTCTGGTCAATTTCCATCTAGTTTCGTTAATTACTTTAAAACTTATTATTTGAAAATTATAAAAAATATATATAATATTTGAAATACGCATAACAAGTCCTTTCTTTTGATATATTATATATCACACAGTACAGTTTGCAATTTTTTTATTTGTAATTTTACCCCAAAAGTGAACCCTATATTCGAAATTCATTTATTTATGTTACACGTTCGTGTTTGGGTCGCAGAAATACATATGTGTACCAAATTTCAACTTAATCAGCCCAGTAGATTCGGAGCAAAGCGGCTGTGACAGACGAACAAACAGACAGACACACGCGTGATCCTATAGGAGTCCGTTTTTTCCATTCGAGGTTTTGGAATCCTAAAAAAATATGTGGAATATAATATCTAACATTCTCTCCGAGTGTAAGAATCTACATTTTCGCAAGAAGATAACTTAATAAAAACTTCAACATAAAGCCATTTCAGCTAGATAGACTAAAAGCAGCCACCAGCGTTAGACAGAGAATAATTTTGTCATGGAAATTTGAAATCTCTTAGTAGTCTAAAGCCTAATATCCAGCTCGGCTGCAAGCGCATTAGCCTTTATGAAACGTCACACCCATTAGCAACGTAGTGCCATCACCGTCGCCTGTATTTTTTTCCACTTTTCGATTTGATCTTTTGCAAAATTCATCAGTTTCGTATTCCATCCACTCATTATTCTTTGGTAAGTTATAAATTTATTCCCAACTCCACCTTATTTTTCAATAAAAGAGTGGACTGTTCTGAAACAATTTTGTAACAGGAAGTTGAGCTTATTTTTAACAGTAGGCCCACTTACTCCTACTATTTATATAATATACTTTTGACACTTTTACACTGATATACTTTTCGCTGAACACTAACAATATAACAATATATATATATATATATTTCAATGACAATATAACTGTTCTATACAACAAGACCTATCTCAAACACGCAAATCATCAGTGAAAAGTATTTTTTTCCCCAGTTGGAATGATAAAAAATTATCACAGGTACAGTTAATTAGCAGCGTTAACAATCTTCCGTAGCGTTAACTTTTGGACGTAGCGTTTTATTTCACCCGGATTCGCACTGAAGTGGACTGCAGCTTTTCGGTAATCTTCCATAATAATGCAAAATACGAGTTGCACTCGCGTACCCACTCTGCGCAGATACACCTAATTACTTGCCCTCTAATTAAGTGCGAGTTAACTTACTGTTTCATAAACTTGTAGTCATGAGACAAGTTAAAATGCAAATAAAGTTTGATCGCTTCTTTTTAACTACAGAACAGATATTGTTGATTTTGGCAGAAGGGAAACTTGAATTACATAAAGACGACCGTCTATTATAACACAGGATGTGCATAGAGGTTTGCCACGGTTCATTTGTTTGCTAGGATTTGTTTGCATAGCGTGTACTCACGTGCACAAAGCTAAGTACACGTGCGTAGCTTAGTCGTTGGCTGCTATAGAGTGGCGCCTTAAAGTTTTTCTTCACAAAAGTAGCTGCAGGCCTATCTGATGTCAATAACGATAGGTAATCGCATATTGCGTTCTTAGAATTCCAGGACGACATATGTATTTTTACTAACATCCATTTGCAAATTTTGCCAAAATTTTCAGGTTATTGCATATTTTACCTCAAATCTACTGATTATGCATATTTGGGCATGTTTATAATATTAACTAGATAAATACATACCTACATACATAAACATATATAGCCATTAGGTATAATAATACATATTTAAACAATATTTTAAGCGATAGAACATCATTTGGGACAGTACATTTTCAAGAACAACAACGATAATATCTCGTTGAAAATGTAGTGAAAAAAAACATTATTTGTTCAAACTAAATGTTGCACTTTTCAGATGCATATTTCGTCCGTTTAAAGTTGCTTGGTCTCTAAATTTCTGTGTACGATCATTAAAGGCGCGCACAGAATAATTAAAAAGACAACATCCTTAGTTACTTCAGAAACGTGCGGATAAAATATCCATGAGGTCATTTGCATGCAATGTCTATTACTTATTGAAACCGAGATCAATTCACAACTACTAGTTTCATGTAGGTACCTACTACTACCGATCTTTACTATGTAAAAGTAAAGCAACCTTACTTCTGATCGTAATCCTATATACCCAAGTGCGTTCAATCCCAAATTCCCAACTTACAAAACAGTTACAACCGCAAGTCCTTACACACGTTTTTCATAGTTGTAGTATTGTTCTCTATTGATTCCAAGCGAAACATTTGCGGCCACTGAGCTCGATCAAACTTTATCCTGGACATATTGGCCGAAGTTATATCGGATCGACGCGGCAGTAAAACTGGATAATAATAAGCAGTGGATACAATAAAACACGGCGCTTACGATCACACAATTCGATGACACCTATAAAACCGGGCTGCATCACCCATTCGCTCTGTTTATGTCACGCCCCCAATTTATATGCTTAAGAAGTTTTTATTTTATAGCACACGTAATAAAACAATGTTTGTATTCATACGTTGTATTAAATGAATCTTTTTTATAGACATTTAAGCTCGGCACGTACATTAATTCGTTCCTACTTCCAATACGCGTGTAAGTTCTTTCTGATTTTCAAGACACGTTTTTTTTTCAGTTAAAGTAGTAACTACCACTTCTCTCTCTGTTAGTTTTAAAATTATGTAAATATTTTATAAATATAATAGAAAATCAAATTTCAAAAAAAATAAATTTCAAAATATCTTGTATTGGGGTATAATGTGGTCACTAAAATATCACTTTATATGACTACGTAGTTATTTGCTACGTCAAGTCATCAGTCGCAGAGGCCGTTTGATGTAGTGTCCACAAACTACGGTATCGATATTTCAATTAATATGCATCGTTACTTTAAACTTTACTTAGTGGAAGTGGGGTGAAGCAAGTTTTAATAAGGGTCTCTCTGGGTCATTACAGGCTCGTAGCGGTAATTGTCAGAGGCGGCGCGGCCCCAGCACTTAACGACACTTCTGGTTGACGTAGGCAGCCACTCCTTACTGCCGCCGTTTGTATTTCAATAGCTTTGTGAAACGAAATAAACGTATATCTGCTCAACAAATATACGTTTTTAGCATAAATGTGCCCAGCATTTGTTTTGTTTATTTTTATTTAAAACAAAAGCCTGTATTCCTCTTATTATTATTGGAATACGCCTCTGTATTGTACGAAATACTCTGTGCTCATAAGAACGACGGATTTAAGGCGAGGCATCATTCGTTCTAGTCTTAACCACGGGCTTGATAGAGTTGCTGAAGTTTCCAATCTAATAAAACGAATCACGTGTTCAACGATCCTTACACAAGTAAATTAAGACGAAGAGATTGCAAGGCAAGAGATACGACATCTGTCGTATTCAAACTTTACACGAAGGGTTGAATAGGCTTCCTTATCAATTAGGTACACGCCCAATCTTTTTTCTTCGTGTTGGTATCAATTGTCTACTAGGATTCCACCGTATTGGGCGTTTGGTTGAGCGTAGGCATTCAGTGTCTACGTGGCTATGCTACGCGGCTGCTACGCAGGACTAACTCCCATTATTACAATTAAATTATAATTAAAATAAAACTAGGTTACCTATCACAAAAATAACAAAAGTTCATGCTCCGCAATATTACACACCCTCTTACACTCATTCACACACACCTGCATCACAGACAAAGAGAGGACTGGATACACACCGAGATATTATATTTTTAAATATTGTAAAAAAAAAACTCTTCTTTTTTTTTCTTCTAAATTTTTATTTCTATATTTTGTGTAAGATACGTACATTCATACATGGTATCATTGCACTGTCTTTATAAAGATACTTAATTTGTAACTCAGGGGGATCGACGTGGAGTGCTGAAATACAGGCTATGCCTAGTTCGGCCTCAAATGCTAATACTTTTGTGTACTGTAAGTTTAGATTAAGCACTATATTTGATAAAAAATGTACATTTATATGTGAATAAACATTATATTATATATTATTATGGACGTAATTAATTTATTAGGTTTACTTATTTAAAGAACTATGATAAAAATAAGTGCCCCGTTTGTGTGATACTTCTGCAATTTTTATTATGGAAACCAGATTAACGGATTAGCCGTGATTCAATTAGCTAAGTTAAATAATGCTTCATTTCCTAAGCTATCATATTTGTCCAGAGATACCTAATTAAAGTAATATGAAGACATTATTATTAGTGACTACTTAGCATCCCAATATGATGAAAGTGAAAAGTTTCATAAAAACTCTTTACAAAGCGTTTTAAAAAAACAACATCGGATTTTCCCAAAAAAATGCGAGCGATGGAAACAAGCCGTAAATTAATCAATCAAAAACCGTGGGTAGGATAGACCTACTGACCTAATTATCATATTTACATATGCTATTGAATTATGTATGTTTTTCGGTGAAAAGCATGAAATGTTTAGATGTTTACATGTTAAAAAGGGCATGTTCTAATTGGTGCGGGATCGCAATCACGGCAGACATGTCATGTCAAACGTATAGCGTTGGCTCGGCGCGTACGTAAGGTTACGGGTAGACGGTGACGACTAATTCAATTCCGCAGCAGCGAACTGAATGCTAACGACCGGCTTAAAATGAACACGTATACTGAAATAACACATGCGAGAACATACTCTAGTCACTAATAATACGCGCCGAATATAAAGCGCGGGATTTCTACCGGTTCTGACGTAACCGTACTCAAGATTATTATAATTCTAAGCGGTTTAAGGATTTCGATTTTAATTTTCTTAAAATTTGCCCTCTAACTTAATTTCTTTCTTTCTTTGAGAATAATTTTTCGAGGCCTTTGATTTTCTCGCTTACCTTTTCAAGGGATTTCTCGGGAGTAATACAATTTATTATAGCAGTCTTGATCTCACTTTAATCAAGTGTCCTCACTGGCTCATTAATGGATAATTCAAACCGCTCTTTAATTACGCTGAGTCACAATCTTTTAAGAATATTTTCCCTTTGGCTCTTCCTCGAGGTGGGCGACGAAACGTCCAAACGAAAGTCAGGATACGAACGACGAATATGTTTCGGTAAATAGGTACTCTTACGTATACATGTGTAAAGGACGTGTGAAAACGATATTTTTATTGTATTTTGAGCACGAAAAGTTTTTTATCGCAGGGGCTCCGTCTCCAGCGGCAGCGCCGGCAACCAGCCCGCTGTCGGCAAGTATTGTGGAATGATTAATTGTTCTGTAAATTGAATTCACCGTGATAAATGAAATATCCGCACAATAGGTAATAAATTACGCTGACCCGTTTGGGCGTAAGATGAAACGGTCTGAAAGTAGGTCCGGACGGATGTTACAGGATAATAGGTATAAAACACAACACACGTAAAACACCTGCCCGAAGGTATTGTTGGGATTTTAATTCGCATGGGGCACGGAACGGCTTTGTTAAACGAACTCGTACAGCTTGCTTTCAGTCTGTTACTACCTGCGTTCTATCTCGATGTTGCTGTGTTCGTTACTATTCCGATACGATGCGATTAACAAAACATGTCATTTAAATACACAAAAAAAAATTACTGAATTATTTAACAAACCCCTACTTAATTATTATGAAAATTCATATCGGAACAGGATTAATTGGTCCAATTGTTTTTACCCGACTGCGGCGAAGCCAAAAAAGGGGGGTTATGTGTTTGATCTGTATCTATGTATACATACATAGGCATACATACCTACATATGTAGGTATATATGTATGCATGTATGTATGTCCATCTCTATGTTCCCTCGTAACTACTAAACGGCCGAACCGATTTTGATGAATGATATTATGTCGTTAGATTCGTCTTTATTGCGCGAGTGTCTTTTGAGTGTGTGTGTGTGTGTGTTTGTTTGTTTTTGTGTTGTGTGTGTGTTTGTATTGAAATTATAAAAACTGGCGGATTTTTGGCGCCAAAATATATGTTTGAAAAAAAGATATGTCCCTAACCTATTAAGTGGGGTATCAAAATAAATGATTTTCAAATGTGATTACAAATTATATGTTATAATGTAATTTGGAATGAGAAATGATAAAAAACAGTCCCGAACTTTTGGAGTGAGTGGGTAAGAGGGCGTTATCACCCAATTATGAGTGACTAAATAACCTAATTTACCGTCTTAGAATCCTAACGAAAAAGTGTAAATTAAATTAGTTAATAAAAAAAATCAAAAAACCCGACTGCGTAAAAAGTGAACTTTAAAAAAGATAGTTACTAGATTTATCTATCTTAATACTATAAACAATCTCATGCAGTCGGAGGCATCTTCTTAAATTTAACAATAAAGACCTATTGCCTCCGATTGCATGATATTGTTTATAGTATTAAGTTACATAAATCTTGTTTCCATCTTTTTTAACTTTTTATATAGGTACCTGAGTAATGAACTCGAATCGATACAACTCGAGAACGACTCTTTAAAAGACATAAATTTTTTCGACCGCACGAATGACAGCTGCTGACTGTCAATGGAACCTGTAGCCTTACTGACTGGCTCGTTAGAGGGTTACCTAATACGTGCCGTGCCATATGTTGAATGAACTATGCACTTTTGGAGGTGGTGAATAATTATTAGAAACATAACTTACCTACACTCAAAAAATTACAAAGCATCCATGTAGAGTGCTACCGAAAACTGTATTTTTGTTCGGGGGAAATTAGACCAAAATCCGCCTGATATGCATTTTCGGGCGAAAAAGGAAAACAAAAAAAAAATTGTTTGTCGATAAGTCTTTGTTTGGTAAAAGTAAAATAAATACAGGGGCAATCTTTTAATCATTGTAACTTAAATTATGCGAAAGTAACTTTACATGTTTATTTATAAACGATCTGGTATTATTTGTTGTTGTTAAATTTCTCAGTTATTGTGCCTTTATTTGTTGTAGCGATGGATTTTCTCTGAAAAAAATATTTTTTTTATATTGTTTAGCCTAAACTTAATATTATTCGGTCACTTCAAAAAAATGTAGCACAATTCCTGGAATTTATTTTGTTTCACGTGCATAGATACAGATTAAGATCTAGCTATAGATAAGTTACTAAATACGAATAGATATAAGTGTGTACCCAGCTGACTAATTGACATAAGCCACCATTATACTTGCCTAGGGGGTGGTACTTATATCCATAGATCTATGGCTTATAACACACTCTGATAAACGCTATGGCCTCTTGATTAGAATTCATTATGCGGTTACGTTTTAGCATTTAATTTGATGCTCAGAGAATGAGATTTACAGTTTTTTGTTATATTTTCTTAACAGTGCGTTGCATACCTACATTATAATTGTAAATAGCACTGCCTTTAAGTAAAAATTACATTAGCAAAACGATGCCACCTTAATTAATACGAAAAAACTTGAACCAAACTTAAATACAATCAATTCTAGAAACTCAAGTCTATTAAATAATCAGGAACCCATGATCAAACTTTGTCTTCCTTTAATGGATACTTACATAACTTACATTAATTCGTTGAGACACAATGTCCTGATTCTGTTTAAACTTCTAAGTGGTAATGAAGACAAAAGACTTTGATAAAATAAAAGGCTATTTTAAAATATAGAACGACATTGAAGTCAGTTCAGATAAAATGTATTACAAGATAGGAAGCTGAAGTCACGCATCTTGATGCGAGTGTAAATACATGATTTAAGCATTATTACGTAATTATGATTGTAATATGAACCTAACATCGTGAGAAAGGCACTCCAGGCGTACATTTATTGAACAAAGCGGCAAGAAAAACGACGGCAACAAGCGGCGCCGGCTGTTCTAAATTGCCAACACTTCTGAGCCGTGGGCGTTTACTGGAGTTCACTCCACTTCATTATTTGTTACATTGCATCGATCCGGGATCGCGTAAAGTGTTATATGATAGCACCATCAGTGTATGCGCCAGATATAAAAGACGATAGCATCCCTTTTTCCGTATTGCAAGTACGAAAACGCTGACGATGAAATGTAAAAGGGAAATTCATTTGTCATTAAGTTGCATTGTAACTGAACAATATTCGCAAAAATAAAAATGTGGCAGAGCATTTTCGTGCAGAGCAATAATGCAAGCAAATCAGACTTTCGAAAAAAAAACATAACTTACTTGTCTACATACATAGCACATATACATGTATACATAGATATTGTATAGTAAGAACTGTAAGTGCTCGCATTTGCGATATGAGAATGCGATGTGTGGATATTTCGGTTGTTAATTTGGGAATAGTGTGTGCATCCATTAGTGATGTTTCAATGTTAAAAATAAGTTTGTGCATCAAGCCAGACGGTCGAGCAATGAGCGCAACTTTTTTAAATTTGAACTCTGTAAAGTAATTAGAATTTTTCCAACGGCCCCATTGTGCTGCGAACTCAGCTCACGCAAACTTTTAATGCGACTTAAATTCAAATGCTATTTTACGGTTTCTCTTTGTGAAGTTGATTTCAATGAAATATTGAGTTCGGCGACATTGATTGTCTACTTTTAATTTGTCTGTGTGAGTTTTTAACTATTTATTTCACTTAATAAAATAGTGTTGACCGCAACAACCTACAGAGCAATAAAAAGACAAAATAATTTTCATGCCTAACTGGAAAGGACTTGAAGCTGAAGTAGATTCCATTGACGGAACTAATTGCCACTCATTAAATGTTCTTCACCAAAATTGCAGACTTAAACAGTAAAAAAACCGGCCAAGTGCGAGTCGGACTCGTGCACGAAAGGTCTACCATTATCTATAAAAACGGCAAAAATATCACGTTCGTTGCATGGGAGCCCTTAAATATTTGTTTTATTTTAATTTAATTATTTATTTTGAAAGTGAATATATAACTAAATATTCTTTGAATATTTCAAGCGTCTACCTGTTGCCGTTATCAATATCGAGCAAAAACGAGCAAACTAATCACGTTTGTTGTATGGGAGCCCCCTTCAATATTTATTTTATTCTGTTTTTTAGTATTTTTTGTTATAGCGGCAACAGAAATACATCATCTGTGAAAATTTCAACTGTCTATCACGGTTCATGAGATACAGCCTGGTGACAGACGGACAGACAGACAGACAGACGGCGGAGCCTTAGTAATAGGGTTCCCGTTTTACCCTTTGGGTACGGAACCCTAAAAATAACTCTTAGAAATTGCAATCGACTCGTTTCTAAATGAAGTTTTACTTATTGATGTAATATGCTTGACGGAGACTTTTATTAAGGCAGGTGAGAAAAGCAGCGTTACTTTGAATGACTACAAATTAGGAGACTGGTACTCAAGAAAGAATAAAGGCTCGTACAGACTACTGTCGCGCCCGCGATATCGCCCCAGTCTGCACGAGCCTTAAAAAGCGAGCCGGTGTTTGCTGCCTAAATCACATTGAGTACAAAATACTGACACAATTAAAAATATATGCATCTGATAATGTGTTTGAGTGTTGTGGAATTGAACTCTTACAATATAACATTATAACATATTTTCCATGAGTTTCGCTTCATACGGGCGTTCCCTATTTAAACGGTGCGAAGAGTGCACGTCTGTGAAGCTCAAATTGCTTTATTTTGTAATGTTCTAGATTTAAGTCTCTAGACACTTTGAATTTTTCTTTTTGTCTCTAATATTCATAAGCTAATGTCATGCATACCTGTTATTCGCATGGTTACTGAAGTTACAATTATAGATGTTATTTAATTTTGAATTGTAAGTGACTGTGCTGTTGGTGTGCTTATTATAAATAAATAAATAATAATATCGTACGCCAAGCTCAAACCCCTTTGTTGCCCTACGTAATTTAGAAGTAATGTTGGCAACCTGCGAAACAAATAAAAAAAAAAACAATTAGTGATAGTAGGTGACCTTAACATTTATATTTTGAGCCACAAAATCGATAGAAATAAAAAATGCCTAGACGAATTAACTAGGATTGTAAATAATTTTGGCTTAACACTACAAAACAACCAACGAGAAGAAATTCATGTTTGGACCAAATAATAAGTAACTGTATTTAAGCATACAATATGTGAATGACAGACCATGAAACAGCTCAGATGATATCTATACAAATAGACAATAAAGATCCACCTCTACGCTTTCGCAAAATTTATAAGCACGTGATATTAGCACAGAAAAAAAAGAAAAGTTCTTTAGCTGTGTCAAAATTAAAATGGACAGAAATATTTTCTAATCAGGTAGCTAACAGTGCGTTTAATCAGTTTCACGATACACTTGTCTTGTTCTTTGGTTTGTGCTTCCCTAAAATTAAGATCAAAATCAACCTATCGAAAAAATATACGAAATGGATCTCCAAAGGTATTAAAAATCTGCTAAAACCAAAAGGAGCTTGCGCTTAAAATACTACTTCTCATCTGACAGAGGCAGTAAATTAAAATACTTAAATTATAATTAATTACTTAAAAATGTATACAAAAAGCACAAAAAAATAATTATACAAATTACATAACCAGGACTAAAAATAAATGTAAGGCGTCATGGAACTTAATTAAATATAACTCCAATTATAATCAAATTCAGGAATCAAATATTAAGGAGATAGAAACTGAAACCGGACCACTAACATGCCCCACGGACATTGCTAATTATGTAAATTACTATTTTATCAATTTGACGAACAACGATTCTGACATTACCTAACACTAATAATAAATGTTATCACATTGATCCTATTAATTCTAGTATGCTGATCCTGCTCCACAACCACAACTAATTCATTAACATTTGAAAATACTGTTGGAGCTGCTGAAGATTGTAAGACTTTTCATTGTATAAACTCAATCTCCTTTGTATTATATAATTGCATAGCACAGCTGTGAGTACTATGTACAATAGAGCTACCATTTACCGGGTAATATGTCTTTCATTGATTTGAATGTGCCTTGGTGGCTGAGAGTATGTCATGCTCACTCTGATGTCTCGCTGGTGGTGGCGCGTGTGTTGGATTATTTAGCTCCATTGCTGATCCATGCATCATGTTCTTAAACGGTCAGTTGGGACTGGTCATCTCTTAGGTGCCACGGCTTATTTTAATTATTTTAGTTTTGAATAGTTTTTTTTATCGTTTTATCACGGACGCTTCTGACGTTTTGCATCGTTCTCACATGTATAATTTTAATATGAATGATGTAACCAATACTTTGTATCAATATTTTAATTCAAAAGAGCGTCCGTGGAGTTTCTTGCCCGTTCTTCTCCTTAGGAACCTACTACTCTTTGGAATGGGCAACTAGCTTCATATTTCTAACTGACCGACTTCTTGACAATTCAAAAGTGCCTGTAAATGGTTTAATTGAAATAAATGCTTTAAGTTTGAGTTTATGTTTTTAATGCACACTAATGATGGCGAAATACAAAAAGTAATAAAATCACTCAAGGATACAAACTCAACAGGCTATGATCAAATACTTATTTTTTTTATAAAATACATATTATTACTCCGGTACTAGTACCTACATCTAATACTCGTAGACTTATCATTATTCACGAATACAACAGAATTTGATTTAGACTGCCTGCTCTTAAGGCGCTACAGTTCAATAATCACAAAAATATCACATTACTAGGCTATTGCAATCAGATTTAGATAATTAAAATGATAACATGGTGAATTCCATATAGGATGGCAAAGGGAATGTCTCGCAAAAAGTACGTTCCGTCAGCTGTGACTCTCACAGTAGTCTATGGCTCTGACGTCTAACCTTCACTTTCCCAAACTTAAAAAAAATTAAACGTCAGCCGACAATTGAGTGTTGCCGCTTTCAACCCAGTTTTACCACTTCCAATATTGACTTCACCTAAGTACACGACTTTGGATGGATGTCTTGGCGGGAAAGTGAACCGTCATGTTTAGCAGTTTGGTTTTATATTCTAAAATTTGTGTTTAGCCGAATATTAACGTGTAATAATGGTGGATTTATTAACCATTAAGTGTTCGTAAACGTGCATTAGTGTAGGAAATGAAACAAAACAGTGCAACATCACTTCAAATTCTCTCCAAGAAGTCCGCGTGAGGTCTCAGTAAAGTGCCTCAAGGGGAGCGGGCGGGCGGGGATATCATCTTTCATGCATTGAATATTTATTTCATTATTATTAAACTTACCTTATTTTACTTGACACTGGCTAAATGTGCAAACCGCAAAAAGCCAAAAAAAAAGTACTCCACCGGCAAATTTGGCGGAACATTATTGGCTGGTTGTTAATTCGTTTTATTTTAGAAATAATTATTTCAAATTGAGAAAACAATTGAACGTCACCTTATATGCGATTGTTTTAATTTTATTCGTACTTAAATCTTATTTTTTTTAAGTAAAAAAAAAAGTTTTACAATATTTTGTTTAAGATAATTAATTATACGCGAGGAACATGCATCTAGAATAAAATTACTATACCACAAAATGTAAAAAAAAATTAAGCAATGACAGATAATTTATTAATGAGACAGATACCATGGTGCTCACATATTTACAAACATCGTAAAAAAAAATGTTTTCCTAATAAAATTAAAATAATAAGTGTGTGAGTGAAGGTAATCACAGAATGTAAAATGAATGTCATACAAATAATGTTTTTTTTTTTTTTTTTGTAATATGCTTGTATACAAAGTGTACTTATAGTATGTGTTTTAAATTTTCTTTCATTTAATTGCAATTTATCACAAGGTATTTTGTTGTAAAATTTAACACAATACCCCATAAAAGACTTTAGATAATCTAAAAAATGGTTGATCTATTTTATCTTTATTTCTAGTATGTCTCTCAGTTATCTTGTTAAAAAGATGTAGATTTTTCCATACATACGTACATAAAACATACATAAACTCACTCCTTCTTCCCATGGGGGTAGGCAGAAACTATAGAACGCCACCTGCTACGCTCCTTACATACTCCTTTTACTTCGACTACGTTCTGGTCATATACGCACGCTTATTGCGAGTACCTTACATACGTAATATTTTCATAAATGAATTGGCAAGGCACCGTCATAATATTAATCTTTTTAAATAGTTCGCTAAGAGATTCTCGGCGACGTAGATTATAAATGGCTCTGACAACTCTCTTTTTCAAAATAAAGATGGATTCAATGTCAGCAGCCCGACCCCACAGTAAAATGCCATACGACATAATGCTGTGGAAGTAGTTAAAATAAACCAAACGACCGGTTTCTATATCTGTTAACTGTCTTAGCTTTCTAACAGCATAAGGGGCCGAGCTTAGCCGACCCGCAAGAGATGTTGTGTGTGGCCCCCATTGTAGTTTCTCGTCTAGAGTGATTCCTAGGAAAACTGTTTGATTAATAAATTCCAGTTTTTCTCCGTTCAACATGATCACATTCGGTACTTCTAACATTAGGTAGTTTAAATATAATACATTTAGTTTTTAGGGTTTCTTGTCCTGTCCGTCCGTCGGTCCTCAGACACTCTTAGTACTAGAAAGCTGTAATTTGGCATGGGTGTACATATTAGTTATGCCGCCGACAAAGTCGTAGAATACAATCAAGAAAAAAAATTTTTTTTAGGGTACCTCCCTTACACGTAAAGTGGGGATGATTGTTTTTTTTTTCTCGTGTATCCCATGGTGTGGGGTATCGTTGGGTAGGCCGTTTAAAAACATTATAAGTCTGTGAAAATTATTTTTCGATGCATGGATCCGTTTGCGTAATATTAAGCTTTAAAGTGCTAAATTTTGTTAGAGTCAAGTATTTTTTACATTTAGTACCAAATTATTTACCGTAAACCAATTTTGGACTTGAAGAATAGAGTTATTCACGTCGTCAAGATTTTGTGACCGTCGCGTCTGTCTATTTTAAAGATCAATGATGTGCCATCTGCAATAACACCATCTTCGGTTGATTTTGAAGTAATTGGGGTAAATCATTAATGTAAACTAAAAAGGGGAATGGACCCAATATCGAACCTTGAAGAACGCCCATTGCCATTTCAGACCCTAATGAGTTTAGGCCGTTTACTTGAACTTTAACCTTTCTATCTTTCAGGTATGATCTTAGTACAATCTGTTCAGACAATCTTTGCACGAAACCAACTTAGGTGACAACTCTTCCTTAACGAGGGCTACCAAATTGTACAATGCTCTATGCCGCATAGCTGAGATTGATATCAATCATGACAGTCTTAACATATTTAAAAATAAATTATATAAGCACTTTCGGTTAGAGGACATTTGACTTATCATTCCAATATTTAAATAATTTAACAATTTAAATTTTTTATTATATTAAACTCAATTCACTTTATAATTCTATTTTAAACTATTCTCTTTTATTCCTAATTTTTTCGTTTTATTTTTATTAATTAATTCAGACATAATAATGAAAATTAAGTTAATGCTTGGTTACTGTATTGTATTATTGTAAATTAAAACTTTTTTTTATTAGCATATAAATCTTTTATAATAGCATGAATATTGTTTTTTTTATGTATTCTTAATTTTAATTATGTATTCAGAGCATATGTACTCGATAATGTGTGAGCTGTGGTTACCTGTAATTGAGTGTGCATTACGGGATAATGTATAATTAGAAAAGTTTTTATTATTGTAAAAGATAAGAGTAATGTATCTCGTTGGTAATCCTTAAATAAATAGTAAATCAAGAGCTGTATTACTAATCCCATAGTGCTCAAGTTTCAGCAGAAGTGTCTCATAGTTTACGCAATCGAACGCTTTAGAAATGTCACAAAAGATTCCAATGGCATCTTGTGCTTCCTCCCAGGCGCTAAAAATGTTCTTTATTAGGGTGACACTGGCGTCAGTGGTACAACGCCCTTTATTCATTTGTTTATTTTATCAGTTGCATTTGTTTTTTTTTAACTTTCAATCTTTTTAAATATCAACGACTTCATTTTGCCTGACTGGAGCGCAACTGAGATTGCCAGGGCACTTGAGATGAGGATAAATGATCAAACCTACAGAGTGATCTCAAGAATTCTTCACCGACCTGCTTCAACAATTTATCGCAGTATCCAACGATTCAGGGAGACTAATGCTTTTGTGACAAGACCAGGCAAGGCAGAAAAAGACGTACTTTGAGTAGGGATGATCGTTTCATTCAGCTTCGCGTACGTAGGAACCCACGCCTAACGGCCGTCCAAGCCAGAAATGAGCTTGAGGAAGTTCCAGGTGTTACAGCAACTGAGCGTACGGTACGAAGAAGATTCAAAGAAGTTGGTTTTGGTTCGTTCTTGCCCGCCAAGGCTCCAAAATTTGAGATACATCATCGTAGAAACAGACTAACTTTTGCTCGGGAACATCGACTTTGGACCACGGACCAATGGAGTAAAATATTTTTTAGTGATGAGTGCAGAATTCTTTTAAATCAAGTTCAAAGAAGGCAAAGAATATATAGACGCAAAGGAGAACGATATAATCAGAAAAAAAAAAAAACTACAGTGGCATATGGCGGAGGATCAACAATGGTTTGGGAGCTAGTAAGGACCTGGTGGTGATCGATGGAGGAAGTCTGACCGCAGCTCGACATATAAGATCAATTTTAGAAGAAAATGTGGTACCGTTTGACCCCTTTATCGGTAACGACTTCGTTTTGATGCAGGATAATGCTCGGTCGCATACTGCTCGTTCAACTCAACCATATCTTAACAATGTGAATATCATAGTTATGGGTAGGCCGGCGAGATCACGGGATATGAATCCGATAGAACACGTCTGGGACCTGCTGAAACGAAGAGTAAAATCCAGAATCCCAGCTCTTATCAATGTGGGTAAACTGCGAATTGCCGTAGTTGAGGAATGGCAGAGACTGTCACAGGAAACAGTTGATAACAATCATTCTCAGCATGTCTAGGCGCGTGGAAACTCTAATAAGAGCACGTGGATTCGTCCACGTGCTCACACGCGATATTCGTTTGTATAATTTTTATTTATTAAATTGTTTTTTAATTACCTTTTTCCTTTTCTTGGTTACAAAATCAAAAAAGTACATTTATCACAAAAAAAAAATCTCGCAAAATTAATATTCTCATTTTAATTTTAAAAGGTGAAATTTTAAATAAAAAAAGAGGACTAAATACTAGATTTTAAAACTAAAAGGATTTTTTTTTTAAATGGCCTTTATTTTATGTTCCGCTAAATGTACTTACCTAATCGTATGTAAATCTCTCATAGAGGCACATCATTCATGAACCAATGTTATTCCAATGATATATTTTTCGAACAACTCAAACGCTAAAGGCAAACTTGAAAGTCATTCAACGAACTCGAACTCGGCGCAAATAGATGTCATCAATCGAAGAGGCTTTCGATCAAAGACAAGGGACAAAGGGACATCGTAGAGCAAGGGCTGATATGCGGAAGAATTATTACCGATGACGATGGCCCTAATGCCTGAGCTAAACGTATTTATTTGGTGACCTGTTAGAGGTAAACTGTCAGCCTGAATGCACGTATACTTATGGTTTTAGTGGCGCCGCTTCTTAACATAATCTCTTTCATTTTATATGACTTTAATGGACTCTAAAGTTAACGAGTGAATGAAGGGTCAGTCATAATATTAAAACGTGGTCTTTGGATATTACGAAATCTACGACTAGTACCTAATATCCTTTGTCCAAGGCAATCTTTTCCACCCTAATTTGGTCTAGAAGTAATCGAAATATGTGTGTAGCTACTATTTATACCGCTTCACATTAAAATGCAACGGAGAAAAATAAATAACTTATTTTATTTTAAAACAAAACAAAAACGAGACTGAACTTCTGTGGTTGGATTTCCCCGCGAAACTACCCACTAGACTAAGCGTCAAATCCCACTTCACGAAACGCAGTTAGTTCACAAATCTTAATCAGGTTTCTCATAAAAGGATCTCCTACATTGTAGACGTTTAATCCTTGCTTTTGAAATATTCCATTAATCTTATAATTGCGCAGCAGTTGTTTTATTATGGAAATTGCTTGACTGGTATTTGATTTTCTTACATGCTATGCAGTACACGGAACAGGCGACATGCCTGTTATCGATAGAAAGGGTTATTATGAGAGGAATGGAGCATGTTGAGCCAATAATTGGGAGTTTTTGTCGTGTGGCTTTTGGCAGGTGCGTCGGCTGCTGAGGGACTGCTGTCAAAACAATGAACTGTTTTTGGTACACTTTTATATGCGCTTGGTGATTGTGAATATTTTTAAAACCCACTTTTAATTAAGAGTGAGATAGGTATGCTATGATATTATCATACACAAAAGCAATTTGTTAAACTATTCTACCACAACAATAGCACCATACCCACGTATTTCGTTCATAAAGAAAGCCGTTTAGATAGCCACGTACCGTCAACAAAAACAATGTCGTGGCGTGGTTGAAAGAGCGGGATTCCGGCTGCAATCATCTAGATAACACTTGAGGGATTTATCCAAAATAACATTTCGCCTGCGGAAAGTTCTTAATGAAATAAGTTAGTAATCCTCGGGTAATTCGTTAAATGTTTGTGCGATAGATACTAGTTTGGAAGCTCTCCCCGAGTGGCTGTTTCATGCTTTGATTACAGCGCGCGGCGTCTTCACCGTATCAATGATTCACGTGAACGTGCGCTCAAGTTTACCTATCATTTACATTGTTATACAAGAACGTTATAAACTTTGTCTACATATTTATGAATAGTATGCAGATTGGGAGAAAGTTTCAGGCGTGTTTACTGTTTGCTACTCCAACGATTGATCATGATGATCAGCTTAATAACGTCTCCTCGAGCTCAAAACTTAACAGAACTGTTTTTGTGTATACTTGAAAGAGAAGTTTAGAATAATTGTATGATCTCTATAAAGTATAAATTCTTCAGTGTTATTTCTTTATGTAGTAAATCTTTATAAAATAATAATTGAAGAATTCACAAAAGGAGCTACGAGTTTATATTTATAAAAACATTTGCAATAATAAAATCGCGTGGTTCACGGCTTTAAAACTGGATCGTGGCGAGAGGTTAATTACCAGAATATCTGAGTACTCCACTCAATATAACGGGCGGCAGCCGCGATATATTTGCGATCCTTTTCGGTCATATTAACAACGGCGAGTCGCAATATCTACGTTTCCGAATTAATTATTTCAAGTAGTAAAAATTATTGTTGGGTTGTAATTCAAAATTCAAGATTAGAAACTTATATCTTTAGTATCAGACTAAAGATATAAGTTTTAAAAGCAGGGATGCATATTTATACCGAGTTCAAGAAATTGTAAACTCTGAAAGGATACGAATACGGATCTGAATCTAATACCAATTTATCTTTTTTGAATCTATTCGTCATCCAGCCTGCCAGAAATATGTACACTTTCTGCTGTTTCCACTAAATAAAAACTAATCGGTTCTCGTTTCAACCTGTTACATCTACTTACTTCATACGTCCGTATAACAATTTACTCGCAAGGGTCATCGAGACCCTGACTTGGGCAACACTAAGTTCTGCCGAATAAAAAAGTCCCATAAAATAAAGCTAAAACTAACCGTCGGTCGGTCGCCGGGCACAGGTTATTTATATAAGTCATGTCAGACAACGCTTCTGGCCTGAAAGTTCACTCATATTTTTTGTTTGACAAATTGCCGCGGTAACGGGACTTGGCTAAAGTTTCACCTCCATTTAAGCGTCCATTAATACCTACCCGGTGGCCGTGACTCTCTTTACATTTTATGAAATATTGAGTATCGACCTACCTCTCGCAAAAAGTATAGGAGTGCCTCTTAATAGCACGTTGTACGGCGCGTAGGGGAACTGAAAAATATTTTGCGAGGATCTTTCTTTTAGAAAACATAAATATTTACGGTCTAGGTAATTTTCAAGTAATTGTTTATCGTCAACTAATCTTAAAACACTAATTAATTCCAAGTCGAAAAATCTCGACCTTCCCATCAGGAGTGACGTCATTCAACGTTCAACGTCTCTCTCGAGTTGTGATCTTGTTTGTCAATTTTATTATTCGTCACATCGCCCGACACGTACCGCGCCCTTATTCTGCTCGAAGGCAACCCCCTTAGCTTTTTACCCTTGGCCGACATTACTCTAATGAATATCAAGGATAAGAGGCTCCACTGAGATAACTTTTTTTCTATTGCTTGATTCGGGAGTTCGATCTCCTTATGGCTCTGATGGAAATTATATTTTAGATTTTCATCTTTTAGGTTTTATACCTAAAGGATGAAAATCTACCACCTACAACATCGTGAAGCTCTATTGACAGGTTAAGTACTACCTGTTGTAAACCTCTCATTTTACCTACCTACTGCAAATAGGCTATGAAAGTAAAACATGAACTTAGTCAAGTATTGAATCTGAGCCCGTTAAACAAAGCTACAGTTACCCGAAGCGCACTCCACGCTGCCTGTGCTGGTTCTACGAATACCTGTGACAGTCGTCACAGCCAGTCGGCCTAACTAAGGAACATTTGAGCCCCGAGTTATTGTCTCAATTATAGGCAGTCGCTTCCTGTGAATTTCTGATATTCAGCATTCGATTGTTTTCGCTAGTTGGAATAACGACTATAACTATTTAGATAAAGGCTTGAAAGATATCTTAAGCTATATCAAGACAACAATTACGTATTGTCTAAAATATTAAAGCTCCATCAAATTATACAAACAGAATAAAATAAATAACTTTAAAATTTAAATAAATTATTTGCGTATTATTGTAACAAGATTAGTTTGCGTAAACGTCTTACAAGTGTCTACGCGGTTTAGAGGCGTGCTACGAGCGCTACGCGGGTCGGATTACCTACGCGTCGGCGTAGCACTTCAACTTGTGCTACGAAGTACCTTGTTCTGTTAGTACGAGTATGTTACATTCCAACAACCACTGCTGAATTAAAACAATTTTCCTATGTTCTAATATTTCTATAGGCTGTACGAGTAGGTGTAACAATAAACCAATTTCGTCTTAAGGAAGCTTTGATGAATATCGTCTACAGCTTTTACCAAATAAACAAGGGTGAAATGAATAATATAATAAGGAAATAATTGTTAAAAGGATTTTTGTTTTATGGTTTTTTATGTTTGGTATGGAAGGAGAAAACGCATGTGACTAAATGAGTTAAAGATATTAACATCATGACGGTACCTTGTCAATATATCTATGAAATCATCATGTACGTAAGAAAAAATCTAAATCTTTTTAGTAAAAGAGGTGAAAGACACAATTATAGGACTAGAAATAGGGACCAATTAGTTCAACCAGGTTTCAGACTGGCCGTAGTAAACTCATCCTTCATGGGGTACTGTTTAAAATGTTACAATAAAATACCTCCCCACATCGTCCAACTAAATGAAACGAAATTTAAGTCTTGTATAAAACGTACACTATGTAGCCAAGCATATTATAAGTTGGGGGATTACATCGCTGACAAAAATGCTTGGCTTAACGCTGGTCCTGCTCCACAAGGGCGCATATACTAATTGATTAGCATTCAAAAATATTGTTGGAGCTGCTGAAGATTGTAAATACTATCTTTATATTGTATAGATTCAATCTCTTAGTATCGTATAATTTCATAGCACATGTGTGAGCTCTATTTACCTACCATTTACTAAGTACGTCTTTCATTGACTTGAATGTGCCCTGGCGGCTGATTGTGTCATGCTCACTCAAATGTCTCGCTGATGGTGGCGTGTGTGTTGGATCATTAAGTTCCCTTCAAAATGGTTGAGCTAAATGGTGCTGATCCATGCGTCATGTTCGTGAACGGGCGCCGTCAGTGGGGACTGGTCATTTCTTGACTGCCACGGCTTATTTTAACTTATTTTAAATGTTTTTTTTTATTTTTATGGTTTTATCTTTTTATTGCGGACGCTTTTAACGTGCACGTCTTTCTACATTGTCCTCACATGTATAATTTCAACATAAATGATGTAACCAATACTTTGTCACAATATTTTGATTAAAAAGAGTGTCCGTGGAGTTTCTTGCCCGTTCTTCTCCATAGGAACCTACTACGCTTTGGAATGGGCAACTAGCTTCATCTCTTTGACTGACCGACCCCTTGACAATTCAAAAGTGCCTGTAATTGGTTTATTTGAAATAAATGCTTTGAGTTTGAGTTTGAGTTGAGTTTGAGTAATAAATATAAATGTTGATGGATGGAGAGGGAGAGGAAGGCCAAAGAAGAAAGCGTGACGGTTAACAGGGGAGAATGGAGGAAGAAAACGTGTTGTGCCGACCCCAAGTAACATGGGGCAAGGGTAGAAATATGATGATGATAAAGAAAATCAATACAAAAGTTATGCGATATTTGTACGAATCAGACGAGCTCATTGGCTGAAAATTTTGAGCGAAGCTTACGTTTCGCTCAACTATTATTTCTAGCCGAAAGATCGAACTTTTCATTGAAATTCAGGCTTCGTTAGCATGCCAACCGCAATACCGAAATCAATTAAATATACATTCCAGGTCAGCGAACTGAGAAATGCATGGGTGGTGCTCGCACGGGCCCCGCGAGCCGCCCCCCCGCGCCCCCACGTTGCGCTCCCCAGGGCCCGATGTACCTCCTGCACATTCTAATCACTCCTAACTACACATCTTACCTTTCCGAACCTTCCAATTAGCCTAAAACCGCCTAGTGGTTTCCAAACATGGGAAATATTGTTTGAGAGTAAGAACAATCATGTTGAATATATGAAGACGTGAGTGATTCACAAAATAACTGTTTAGAACTAATGTAAACATGAAAGTTCCATGTAGGTATATACTTCGATAAACTGTAACATATTTTGGATCGTTATTTCTTCAAACGATCGCAATTCGCAGTTGGCAACAAAAACATACGTAAACAGCTTTATTTCATTTAAAACTAGTAACCAATCAAAATATGTACAACTAAAAGATTAAATAGACTAACGTGGTTCCAGTTAAACGATTAACGAGAGTGAATTGTCACTTAGTGACACAAGTGACTAGAGTGGCACGAGCCATGTGAAGAATACTGTGTGTGACTGTGTGAGCAACATCGGCGTCGCTCCGAGCCGAAATTGTCAAGTTATGTAAATGTGGTCGGAAACTTGGA
Organism: Tiliacea citrago; assembly: GCA_963921375.1. Taxonomy (NCBI): domain Eukaryota; kingdom Metazoa; phylum Arthropoda; class Insecta; order Lepidoptera; family Noctuidae; genus Tiliacea; species Tiliacea citrago. The sequence continues at coordinate 16,909,404 of OY992787.1, forward strand.
GCGACGAGTAGCGCGTCCGCTGTGTTGTGTCGCCTCTCGATACTCAATAACATGCCCCTTTAATAATTCATTACAATATTCACTTGCCCGATAACAACTTTTATTGCTGTAAACCGACGACACACCATTTGTTACCGCTCTTTCAAGTTCTACGCATTCTCCAGCCGCATTCCCCTTTCGATTTTTCGACTTCTACAAAGTATACATATAACTTCTAGAAAGCACTACAATGTTATAAATAGGATTCAACGGAACTGTATAAGATATTTATAAGGCTGTTGCTAAAGAAATGTTATATAGAAATCAAATACACAAGTATGAAATGAAAAATGAGAAATGTTATATATAAATCAAATACACAAGTACATTTTCCGCCTGTACATTTCTCTCACAATAATAAAAACGTTAAACTTAATCAATACGGACAAAGCAAAAGCTCTATGCAGCAGCGTGACTCCCGAGAGATGCTAAAGTAAATTAAAATCTAAAATGAAATGGATTTAAAAAAGAATATCAAAAGAGGATACGGAGATATTTTAACCTTTGGTGGCGTAGAATGAGATGATAACAAGGCGTTTAGTATTCGAGTCACGAAAGCTCGATCCACCTGCTTTTCATATCACGACAATTGCCGACCCCGAGGAATCGGCTCTCTAGCGGAATGACAATTCTTGTCTATGAAAATCAATTGGGGAGAACGAGGAGCTCCGGGGCCGGCGACAATTCCAATTTCATTAATAGCTTCCGTCGCAGCGTAGGGATGCCACTGCGTCGGCATTCGGAATACCTCAAAGTCTCTTTTGTTTACGGCCGCTGCAGTGAGGCTATAACGAGCGCTGTAATTAACAAACGATTAGCGAGCCGCCGACGCGCCGTGAGCGCACGTCACCCAACTACTTCAATATCAGACGCCGGATTTATTACTACTGGACGAATCATAACACCAGGTACGTATGATAATAACAAGTCTTTTTCACTACTGAGTATTACAAGTAATCATGTTGCCCGTTAACTACCAGCATGTTTATGATTAAATATAATTTTACAGAAAGCGGTATTATGGTCAACTAATTAATTATAGACTTTGCGTCTTTGTGCTTGTATCGATTTCACAATAATGTGTACGTATTGTTTATTCCGCTTTACACCTTTAGGTGGATATTAGGTACCTATGTACATAATGTAAGGCACATATTGTAAATATATGTTTTGGAGGGTTTGGGTGCTTTTGCTTTGTACTCAGTTTTTGATTTAACATAGCATCTTTTTTTTGTTGGCAAACCGTTCTTTCATAGTGAAACTGTATTTTTCCGTTGAAAATCTGAAACCTTTGTAACTATATTTTTGCAGCAGTAAAATATTTTTTTATTTGAACCTATGAAGACATTCTTCGCAAACATTTCATATGTAAATACTTTAGTAAAATTAATATCTGAAGTGTTTAAAAATGCTTTGCTTGCGTTTGATTTCGTCCAACAAGTAAACGAATTAATAAAATTCAGCTGTGACATATTTTATTAGTATAACAAGTTCTTTTGCTAATCGCACTAACTAGTTGGCACAAGTTCTGAGCCAGTTCCCAAGTTTCGGGACGCTGATGTGCTCTACACTGTAACATCCTGTGTAACATAAACAAGTGATTAAATTTTATTCACAGACGCCTTAGTAGCACTTCATTCTAATTATAATTTAAGTAGTTTAATACAATTATAATTATGTGTCTAGTGTTTGAAGTGTCTAGTAATGTTTTATTCCCATACTAATAAAGTTAGGAGTTTAAGAACCGGCCAAGTGTGAGTCATATTGTACATACTCACGCACTGACGGCGCCCGTCGTGGGTATTTATCACGCCTGATTATAATGTATCTTTGTTTAAATAGCGGTGCTGAAACGAAAACAGGTACCAAGTCTGAACGTTCAATTTTATTTACCGATTATTTATTGGTATGTGTCTAATGTCTTATGTAAACATGCCTCAGAATAGATACGGGGTCTCCTTAATTTCACACAATATGTACCTATAAATTCAAAGTCAAATAATTTATACCAGATAGCCCATAAAAAGGCACTTTAGAACGACAATACTTAATTACAAGCAAACAGAAGTGATTCTAGTAATTATATATCTATCAACGTCATCTGCACTATCAATGCACATAATACAATTGTCATCCCTAAGCGCATCACGCACGCAACTGGCGTGACAGATATTCCTGGCGAGAGGGCGCCACTGTGGTTTGTGCATAAATGTGAACGGACCGTGGACAAAAAAATAAACTTTTTGGGACACTTTTCTGTATAAGGCCAGGTTTTCTAATACGATCAAATAACACGTAGGTGAGCACGTAGGTATTTGAGCGATAGATAAACAATTCCGTCAGGTAGAAAACGTTTTCTGTTTTTTTATGATTGTCTATGTGCCTCGAAGTCGTTTATGAAAACAACCCAACCTTGAAACCGTACCCAAATTATACCTACCGCTAGTTTTACTAATAGTGACAGTTTGAGAGCCGGCCCTAGTTTTAGTTCAGTGGTAATTATAGAGAAATCACTTATCATCCTACTCAAAGATGATTTACAGTCAGCCTTCTCTAAGTCAGCCACTTCAAAACTATGTAGACTCGTACTTATCTATTTTTAGAATTTTGATCATCATCCCAAAAATACGATTTCTTACATTATTTTCACAAACATTTTCATGAAATTAATTTAGTGAACCAGCTCTCTCTCTAACCGTAGATAAACTTATTCCATGATATTATTTCACATTAAAAGTATTTTGCTTTGAAGTTTCTGAACGTTAATTAAATAGACTGGTTGGCGAAATATATTGAAGTACTTAACTAGACGCCTAGACACTAAGTAAACTTCACATACTGTATGGCATTTAGTAGTTGTTGAATTTTAAATCGTTATAATATTTCATGTCAATTTTTTTGACTCAGCGTTTTTGACATAAAAAATTGAAATTATTTTACAAAAATAGAATATGTAATACAATGAGGACCAGTGGGTCACAATTTAATGAAAATTATTGTTTTAGTTCTAATGCCACTCTTTGTGTTGACTTCAAATCCGTAACAATATTCAATAATAAGCACAAATCTTCAAATGGTTCTCTAGAGAGTCTATAAAGTTGGGCACTAACATATTTTATGCTAAATAAGCTCTTCCCGACATTAATTTGACTTTAATAGACTCAAAAACGTTTATAATTTTAATGTAAACAAATGTTTCACACCTCAAAATGCTAGTGAGCTAGGTAACTACTATCGCAAGCGTATTTTTCGATAGCATCTGTCGAATTAATGACTCATGGTGCCATTTTGTATGGTGACAGCTGAAAAACGTTAGTGACTATCGAATAGATTACGTTAGGTTTCTTACCTATCGAAATCTATAGTGCTCATGGTACCTACGTATTTTACCGCAAGAGGCGCTGTACAATATTTCATACATATTATTTACGGAGACGCTAGCGAGTTTTGACTATGTAAACTCATAGTAGAGGTACTGTTATCTATAACGATGAATGCCTATTGTGTTGTGTTATTAAGCCCACCGTGCCAAAACAAACACGTTGACATTGATGTGCAAGTTACAAGCACACATTATTGCGTTCGATGCTGAACGCTGATAAGTCTGAAAGCTGGTCGCAATCAATAGTAGAAATAATAATCGTAGATTTCAGTTGGTTTAGTACAAATATCATACAATGTCTGGCTTAACAATTTCATGCACGTACTCATAAGTTAATAAAGCGGGCAAGTTACGATTATGTATGGCAGTGCTTATCCTAGACCCTGTTTTATGCCGGCATTAGGGTAACCTTTGACCAGCGGAGACGTGTACCACAGGTGTTGAACTACAGCCGCAAGGACGTAAAGCTTTCATGTATTTAGATATCTTATGAAATATGTTAATAGTACGCCTAAACTTTGGGGACACCGAGCCAACTTCAGCCTTAAACAAGTACCCAGTTGTGAACTTGAGCAGACGATTTGGGGAATATTTCACTTAACTTGAAGAACAAAAACAAATAGTATCGGGAAAGTACTAAAAAGTATTATATCATGTCTTCTCACTGTCAGCTCTCAATCCAACTTGTTTCCATCACTGGCAAAATTGAATGGAAACGCTGCGAACTTCGGTTTTCTCATCAAACTACAAAAATAAGTTTAAGTAAGTGTAAGTTTTGTATTACAATACCTGCACATTGTCACCAATGAAACTAAAACAAAGAATGGAAGAGAAAACCTTGGAATTATTGCATTATTTGTCAGTTCTGTAACTATTCTGACTTAGACAGATTCTAGCTTAAAACATAGACTTTCAGACATTTGTCTTGGCTCCAGCTAGGCGGAGAGCCGATGTTCATTAACTCCGAGTTACATAGTTGGTGGCGCAAACATTGCAAGCGGCAGGTGTATTTGTTGAGCAGTGGCTGAGGTCGCGGAAACCTTATGCTGGATTAATACTTAACAGTAATTGTGGCTTTGACATTATTACCGAGGCATGATTATAAGCAGAATAGCATCGATTACATGTCCCGTACCTATGCTTACCCCCGTACCTATTCATAAATTATTTACAAACGCCTTGTGATTAAAAGAGGTTTTAGGTTCATGGTCAAGTTGGTTTTGTTAAATAGCTCAACACAAATCTGAATAGTTACGTGGGGTACATATTTTTGTTTCCTTTCTGAAGGTTAACTATGTGAAAAGAACTTAAAAAATATAGGATGTTTAATTTTTTTGATACAATCATCATCATCATCAGCCCATAGCAGTCCACTGCTGGACATAGGCCTCCCCAATTGCACGCCATTCAGCTCGATTCTCGGCAACTCTCATCCAGCTGCCACCAGCCCTCCTGCGAAGATCGTCGCTCCACCTAGCCTGAGGGCGTCCTACCTTACGTTTGCACTCAAGAACACGTCTACCCCAACGGTCATCGGTTCTACGGCTAATATGGCCGGCCCATTGCCACTTCAGCTTGCTTATTGCTTATTGGCTATGTCGATAACTTTGGTTCTCTGCCGGATCACCTTGTTCCGGTTTCGATCCCTCAGAGAGACTCCAAGCATAGCCCGTTCCATAGGAACCTAGGAATACAAACCTGCACCTCACGCTTGACCAATAGCTCACGACCTAGGAATACAAACCTGCACCTCACGCTTGACCAATAGCTCCCGACCTAGGAATACAAACCTGCACCTCACGCTTGACCAATAGCTCACGACCTAGGAATACAAACCTGCACCTCACGCTTGACCAATAGCTCCCGACCTAGGAATACAAACCTGCACCTCACGCTTGACCAATAGCTCCCGACCTAGGAATACAAACCTACACCTCACGCTTGACCAATAGCTCCCGACCTAGGAATACAAACCTGCACCTCACGCTTGACCAATAGCTCCCGACCTAGGAATACAAACCTGCACCTCACGCTTGACCAATAGCTCCCGACCTAGGAATACAAACCTGCACCTCACGCTTGACCAATAGCTCCCGACCTAGGAATACAAACCTGCACCTCACGCTTGACCAATAGCTCCCGACCTAGGAATACAAACCTGCACCTCACGCTTGACCAATAGCTCCCGACCTAGGAATACAAACCTGCACCTCACGCTTGACCAACAGCTCCCGACCTAGGAATACAAACCTGCACCTCACGCTTGACAAATAGCTCCCGACCTAGGAATACAAACCTACACCTCACGCTTGACCAATAGCTCCCGACCTAGGAATACAAACCTGCACCTCACGCTTGACCAATAGCTCCCGACCTAGGAATACAAACCTGCACCTCACGCTTGACCAATAGCTCCCGACCTAGGAATACAAACCTGCACCTCACGCTTGACCAATAGCTCCCGACCTAGGAATACAAACCTGCACCTCACGCTTGACCAATAGCTCCCGACCTAGGAATACAAACCTGCACCTCACGCTTGACCAATAGCTCCCGACCTAGGAATACAAACCTGCACCTCACGCTTGACCAATAGCTCCCGACCTAGGAATACAAACCTGCACCTCACGCTTGACCAATAGCTCCCGACCTAGGAATACAAACCTGCACCTCACGCTTGACCAATAGCTCCCGACCTAGGAATACAAACCTGCACCTCACGCTTGACCAATAGCTCCCGACCTAGGAATACAAACCTACACCTCACGCTTGACCAATAGCTCCAGACCTAGGAATACAAACCTGCACCTCACGCTTGACCAATAGCTCTCGACCTAGGAATACAAACCTGCACCTCACGCTTGACCAATAGCTCCCGACCTAGGAATACAAACCTGCACCTCACGCTTGACCAATAGCTCCCGACCTAGGAATACAAACCTACACCTCACGCTTGACCAATAGCTCCCGACCTAGGAATACAAACCTGCACCTCACGCTTGACCAATAGCTCCCGACCTAGGAATACAAACCTACACCTCACGCTTGACCAATAGCTCTCGACCTAGGAATACAAACCTGCACCTCACGCTTGACCAATAGCTCCCGACCTAGGAATACAAACCTGCACCTCGCGCTTGACCAATAGCTCTCGACCTAGGAATACAAACCTGCACCTCGCGCTTGACCAATAGCTCCCGACCTAGGAATACAAACCTGCACCTCACGCTTGACCAATAGCTCCCGACCTAGGAATACAAACCTGCACCTCACGCTTGACCAATAGCTCCCGACCTAGGAATACAAACCTGCACCTCACGCTTGACCAATAGCTCCCGACCTAGGAATACAAACCTGCACCTCACGCTTGACCAATAGCTCCCGACCTAGGAATACAAACCTGCACCTCACGCTTGACCAATAGCTCCCGACCTAGGAATACAAACCTGCACCTCACGCTTGACCAATAGCTCCCGACCTAGGAATACAAACCTGCACCTCACGCTTGACCAATAGCTCCCGACCTAGGAATACAAACCTGCACCTCACGCTTGACCAATAGCTCCCGACCTAGGAATACAAACCTGCACCTCACGCTTGACCAATAGCTCCCGACCTAGGAATACAAACCTGCACCTCACGCTTGACCAATAGCTCCCGACCTAGGAATACAAACCTGCACCTCACGCTTGACCAATAGCTCCCGACCTAGGAATACAAACCTGCACCTCACGCTTGACCAATAGCTCCCGACCTAGGAATACAAACCTGCACCTCACGCTTGACCAATAGCTCCCGACCTAGGAATACAAACCTGCACCTCACGCTTGACCAATAGCTCCCGACCTAGGAATACAAACCTGCACCTCACGCTTGACCAATAGCTCCCGACCTAGGAATACAAACCTACACCTCACTCTTGACCAATAGACTAATGGGCGGTTTCATCGAGAGCCATCGGTTGGAAACTAGACCTACTTATGTATACTAACTGTGATTTTTATAGCGAACCCGAGGTACGGTAAGACAAGGTAAATTCAACTTGAAAGAGCATCTTTATTATACTAATGGTGTTCTACAACTTAGGTTACTTTATTAAGAACTGAAGTTTATTTAATCCGAAATAATTAATTACGACGCTAATCTTAAGTACAAAATGGATTTTCGGAGAAGTTCTAAATGAGTCTTAAAGATATTTAAATAAGGGGAAAGCACGGAATACTTCTCCGGTCTTCTAATTAGTATTCAACAAATAAAACGAGTCGTTTCTCCATTTCCATGACTAATATGAAAACAGCAATAAATGTTCTGAAAACAAATAAAACTCACTAGCTTACTTTGTATCTACTGCCCTATACCAGATACTGATTATCCACACCAGCTTTTAACAATAAACAGACACAGTGGTTGCAATACTAACAGTTTCAACACACTCATAGTTTTCAACCACACCACCTGTAAATATGCAAGCACGTAATTAATCAACTTAATATAGTCGGACATAGGCCTCTCATTGCACACAATCCTTCAGCTCCGCATTCAATGTGCCCGGTACACATACATAATGTGCCGTAATAAAGTGGGCCCGACACCCGCCTGTTGCCTTCCGACTACCGACACATTGGAAGTATCCCACTACGGAGGATTAATACACTGGGTTTGGTTTAGCGCAGACTCGGATTACGCGGCCTACGCCGTAATTAGTTTTGGTATCATGCAAACAATATTTTGTTACCTACACTATATACCATTATTTGTGTAATAACACAATATGCCTATTGTGTTATTACTCAAACTCGTATGGGCCCAATTGCCAATGCAAATGCTGACATGGCGATTCTCAGGTGCGAATGTACCTTATGCTTGAACTTTATAGATATAATAAAGAGATAAAAAAACCTCGTGTTTTTCGGACTGATTTCTAATTTAATTTGTGATACTGTTATTTTCCGGACACGATACTTTTGCAAAAAACTTAAAAAAAAAAAACATTTTCTACCCTGCAAGTTTTTGTACATTCTAAGGACCTGAATATTATACAAACACTGTATACAGGTTGATATAAGTATACAGTCATTGTTTCAGTCTTGACACCTCTCCCTTTTCAGATTCTGAACACGGCTGTGTAGTAAACTTTTCTCCCATTTTGTTTGATTTCCTATAGAGACGGGCGGATCGGCCAACAGAATTGTTACGAGATTCACTTTATTTGATAATCTAGGGACCAACGCTAATTTTAACTAGAACGGGATGAAAGTTTTCAGTATCTTACTATAATATTCGGCGTCTATCAACGGTAAGGGAGACTACTGAGTGTTAGGATTACCCTCGGGGTATTATTTATTGTCATCAGTCACTTCTTATTTCCATTCCAATATAAAAAAAAATCCTCCACTAACCTCTACTTGAATCACAAATAGTTTATTTATAGTGTAAAGTTAAAATAATATGTATAAAATTATATTTATTTTTAAATTAAAACATGTCTGTAAGTTATAACGGCATCAGAATAATAAAAAAGATGCTAAAAATTAATTAAGTAACAACAAAAACACGTGTTGCCTCAAACTTCAACCAGTAAATCGAATAAAATATTTTAATTAAGTTTCTCTCAATGCAGACAGGTGTCAATTGATCGGCTGTGCAACACTATTTGTCAGTGGCGAGCGCGCGACTCTTGCGCACCCGACCGGAAACGGTGACGAAAGAAATCGATCAGAAGAAATTTATTTAGACAAAAGGTAACAAAAAATGAGGGCGACTACTTCGCAACATAACCTTGACTGGCGACGCCCTTGACTCTAGTGAAAACAGTCGCGACTTCGGACGGCTCATCAGCTCTGCGACTTTAGCGAAATGAAATTCTGTATTATGTCTGTTCGTCTGCAATGTGTGGATGATGTCGAAGTAAATAACAATTCATTGGGAAACTAACATTTTATGCTTATTTATTTATAGCCGTAAAATGAATTTGTTTATTGCCGTAGTGATTAAAAGCTAGACTATATTTTTTAAATACTTTGAATCACTATGAACATAATTTTAAGTAAGTATAAAGTACTGTAGAAATATTATACAAAAGAGAACATATACACGTAGGAACGTTATAATCGCTTATACTTATTTACTTAGAGCACTCCACTGAGCCATATTTTTGAAACTCGGCAGGGAAATATGGAAGTACACACACAACGCATTAATTTATTCCCTGGCCCCGAGTGCGTGACGGATTGGCGCAAAGTTCAAATTGTATCAAAAGTTCGTACTCGTCGTCGACGGCTCTTCGATGGTAGTTTATCCGACTTTTGCGTCGGTTTGGTGTAAGCCAAAATTTCATGAATTTTAATTTGAGTAACTTCGCAATGCTAACACTGACGTAGTTAAGAGAAAGTCTGTAACGACCGCATGAAGAGTCAATGTTTACTTCATTCCAAACGAACATTTGATCATAATTATAATTCCAAAATTAAACTTCTTAAATTAAATTTTAAAGTGTTTTTTAAACGGCAAGTTAAACAATTCGCAATTTAACGGCAAACATTGATAAATACATTATGTAACTACACGTATTTACTGTTTCACTACTCGTGTATAATGCCAGCCTGACACGTGGCCCATGTCGTGAACACTCACGTATATTTATTTACATACGGTAACTTCACTGAATGGGGCTTAATTTGTTAGTTGCGCTTCGTTATATTTACATCAATTAGGTACTTGTAGTAAAATTTATCCAATTTTCAGCTGTGTATCCTTACCAACCATAGTTGTTATCAGTATTTATCTCAATATCAATATTATATTAATTTAATCAGATCTATGTAGAGTTATAATTGAATTAATCACACATATCTTTTTATAATATTTATCTATAAATCGGTTTGATTTATTATTGTTTGCGTAATGTAAACAGACCACTTATTTCTCTTGTATGGCTTTTATTTGACTAAATTAGCTTACATTGTATCGCATGTAATTGCAATATAATTCAGAAGTTGTGAAGACCGAAACATTGACGGCGATACGTATCTATTATTTAAAATATAATTCAGGTCAGGCGCGTACCTGTGGCCGTCATTCATTACCCTGACATTAAAAGCAATAACTACACTATTATTGGCAATACTATATAAGCTCAGAGAAATCTGTAACAGGCATCATTTGGCAATCATTACCCAACAGAACCAGGACAACAGTTCAGGATGAGAGCTATCATCGCAGCTTGTTTCTTGGCGTTAGTGGTCGCCGTGTGCGCCAGGGACATGCGTCTGAGGAGAGACGTCGACCTACAGACTGCACCCTCAAACAAGTGGGAAAAGGGCGAAGGTGGCGAGCACCACGGAGACCATCATCATGAGCACGGCGGACATGGCGAGAAGGGATACAAGGGATACCACGACCATGAGCACGGCAATAAGGGACACTCCCACCACGAAGGACACAAAGGACACTATGACGAGAACGGAGGACACAAGAAAAATCATCATCACGACGATGGCTACTATGATGAACATCATCACGGTGAGAAAGGCGAGAAGGGCCACGGTTTCGAAGAACACGGACACTTCCACAAAGGCCATTCCACGAAAGGACATCACGGTATCCACAAATTAGACGAATTCAAGAAGGACAAGCACTTCCACGACAAGCACGGTGAATCTGGTTTCGAAGAAGGATATGGTGGACATCACAACGAGGGAGGCTACAAAGAAGGTGGACACTTTGACAAGGGACACAAGGATGGCGGCTTCCATGAACAAGAGCACGGTAACAAGGGCTTCTATGAAAAGGGAGGTCACCACAACGACCACAAGGGTCACCACGACGAGGGCGCCGATCACGAGTACTGGGGCCACCACGCGGACCACGGCAACAAAGGAGGCCATGAGGACCACAAAGACTGGGGTTGGAATAAAGGTCATAAATAAGTTAACGCTGTGATTATTATGAGATGAGGCTTTTTGTTATTGTTGATACTTTGTGATACACGAATAAATATTTATTTTAATATGCTACTGAGGGATTTTATTTAAAAACATTCGTTCTAGGAACCCAAAAATAAAGCAGTGGTTTTATTTTTTTGTAGTTTACTTTCCTAAATTAATTAGGTAACCCTCCTCTTTTGCCTGAAAGTAAACAGAGATTACTGGCGTTTAAATATTAGACACTGGATTTTCTTTCGGAAGGACATCATCCCGTTATTTTAAGGAAGAAAATTAAAGTATTACTTTTATTTCTGAGGACCCCGACATTATAATTTATTGGTAGAATAAATAACCACTTACTGAACTTCTTTATTTCGTAGATAAAATAATATCTAAGAACCAATTAATAACTTTTAATTTTTATTAAAATACTTAGTCAAAGCCAGATATTAATGTTCTTGGTTTAAGGACTGTAAGTTTTAGACACATTAATAATTAAGTTAGATTTCCGTGAAAAATCAGTTGTTAAAATAAAAATAGTTGAAAACTCTGGCATTAGGTTTATTAGCTACGGCTTTATAAAACTAACAACGCGGGACTCTCGAGAAGCGTCGGCGGTTGAAATCCCCACTGAATACCTAATCCAGTGTCCTAGCCGAGTGCCCGTCTACTAAAAAGTATCCTATATTTTCAGTAGCTTCGTTTATGTACTAACATTACATAACAGTGGGCCATTGTTGGCTAATATCATATGTAGCTAAGAACTTACTTTAAAAATATTTATTCAAGAACGTCCATTTTAATTCAAATTCAATTAACAGAGCTACACAGTTTAACGTGGCGAAACAAATTCTGTAATTTAGTAATTTAATGAAAACGGTTCAATTATTATTATCTTGTAAATCATAACGTTAATCCAGTGTCATCGCAAGGCTTAACAAAAAGGTTCTATTCAAAACGAAGTCAGAAGTGAGCAAGCCACGCGTAGGACAAGCCAAGAAGTATTCATGGTTAATTAAAATAAAATTAATCACAACCTTAAAAATGTTCATACAATTTAAATACCCCTGTCAGTACCATAATACATAAGTGCCTGTTTAATGATTTGTTACAATAAAGGGTTAAATTGAACCATTTATTATAATTAAATTACTAAACATATTATATCCCTTACTTAATGCTATCTTTATAAATGTTAATCATTGAACACTAATGTAGATATTCAAAAAGTCAATAGTCACGTAATTATAGTGATAATGTCATACCAAAAATGAAATCAATTAAAAAACAATAGGCACTTATTTACTTAACGAGATTTTCCAATAAAATGCAAGACAAGTTATTTGTACCAAGAAGTTTATGTAACCGACGTACGGACATATCAAAACCGGTTTTAAAACGGAACCCTTAAAATACTCTAGTGATATGATATGCATTGTAGTTCAGAATACTAAAGTACACGCGACTTTGTCGACAGTATCTTAGTATGCCGTTGATTGTATCGTCGCCGTCGTGTTCATAGCCTATGAATCCTCGTTTTTATGAAAGTTTCCTTATAGTGGCAACACAATTTCAAGCGATAGGAATCAAATACAAAGGAACATTGTTTTAGATGGACTTACAATAATGTCAGTTCGTATTTTACCGGATTATGTTTGAGTTGACTAAGGGATTTGTAAATCATGAGCTTAATTAGTTCCGTGTGGTCCCGGACGGCAAGAATAGCACCATCCTATTTCTTCCCGTGGATGTGTGGGGCGACTAAGGGACTTACTAGAGAATGGGCAGCAGCGTTCTCTATTTATTTTAACACCATACTGCAATAGCCAACCCGCCTGCCAAGCGTGGCGATTATGGCTACCCCCTTTGGGGGAGGCCTATGTCCAGCAGTGGACGTCTTTTAGCTGAAATGATGATGATGATGAGCTTAATTATGTAACTAAATGCTTGGACAAATGTCAACTTTTTTTAAATTGTAAGATGTAGGACAAAGGACTAGAACTCAAAACGGAATAAAGGCGAATTTCAACAATGAAACCGAACGCGATAAATCAATTCATGAACAATAACTTGTATCTTAATTACATGGTATAAAAAAGAAAATTAAATTACATACTGAAAAAAACACGTTAAATATTACAATAATGCATAAATACAACATTTAAAGGAATTTTGTTCTTCAACAGCCTAAAGACCCTTCCTTATTCAACAGGAAACTTTTAAGTTGATTTTTAAAAGAGCTTGACTAGATAGCGCTTTTTAGGGTTCCGTACCCAAAGGGAACCCTATTACTAAGGCTCCGCCGTCTGTCTGTCGTCTGTCTGTTACCAGGCTGTATCTCATTAACCGTAATAGTTAGACAGTTGAAATTTTCACAGATGATGTATTTCTGTTGCCGCTATAACAATAAATACTAAAAAACAGAATAAAATAAATATTTAAGGGGGCTGCCACACAACAAACGTGATTTTTTTGCCGTTTTTATAGATAATGGTACGGAACCCTTCGTGCGCGAGTCCGACTCGCACTTGGCTGGTTTTTTTATCTAGAGGTAACTTATTAAATAGTATAACCGATTGATATCTGGGACTGTGCCTCACAATATTCAAATTAGGCCGTACCTTGTAACGTTGAATGTCTTGTCTACGTGTGCCTTCTCTAATCTAGGGGTCTAATCCGAACATAAATCCGAAGTAACGGCCGAATGTTCGGTCGTTTTTTTACTACGGCTAACTATCTCTAACTACAGCGAAAAAACAAAACAAAGACTGTCGAAGAGATAAGCCAAAGTCAAAAGTGTGACTTGAAGTCGGGTAAGGACTCAAAGTCAAAAAAGGAAACTATGGAAGTTATAAAACTGCCGAACATTCGGCCGATACTTCGGTTTAGCGCTTCGGAGTAGACCCCCGTCGTTGTCGTTCTTCTGCTATCTCATATTCGTCATCTTACTTGACCAACAAATCTAAACCGCGTTCAAGAGCTGTCAGTGTCAAAATTGATGTGGAATATTGAAAGTGACAGTTCTTGAACACGGTTTAAAAGTGTTGATCGCGTTCAGTGTCATTAGTGAAATTCGCCTAAAGTGACCAACAACAGTAAAGGGCTTTTTATAAGACTCAATGAATATCTACTTTAGCTCGTGTATGGAATAGATCGTAATAATAAAAATGATAATATGTTTATTTATTTTCTCTAATAATGGTTTTGTAGCACTTAAGAGGAGGCTCCCTATTTTTATGTTAATTTGCATGAATATTCTCAAACAGTCACACATACAAGCAAAATTAAACATTAGTATATGATTTATTTAATCTTTTTCTTTCCATGTTGAAGTCAGTTACGTAATTGTAATATTTTCGCTTGATACACTTTTTATTCGTATCATGTCTTTTTTAAGGATAATTATAAAAAACAAACAAGACTGTTTGGCTTTTATGTCTAAAATAAATATTCAAAGCAAGAAAATATAGTTTATTATCCAGCCACCAGATATTTTTTCTCTAGAGCAATTATTACTTTAGTTATAAACGAAATAAGAATTGAGACTTACGCTATTTAGTTTCGTGCTCAAACACGATCAGAGAGCGCACGCGATATTCAACTTTATTACTGATGTGTTAGCGTTTAGCACATAACGGAGTGGCGGCGAGCATGGGGTGGAGCTTGCGTGGAAATTTGATTTAGACGGCCTGGTCTTAACATTTTTGAACAATAAAAATTCATATTGTGAGAGCTGGTGCCTGAAGTAGGTTTTAAAAAAAACCTACAGTATTACAGACTGCAATGTAATGTAATGTCTATGGCATTAAGTCCGCCTCTGTACATTTTAGTTTTGTGCTTAAAGTATTCAATAAATAAATAAATGTGGGGTGGATATATTTGATTACCTACATTGATTGGGGTATTGGATGAGCTATGCAACGCTGGTGTTAGTTTGTTGAATATGACGGCAAACCCGTATATTCCGGTTATCTTATTGATGACTGCACCCGCTCTTATTGTAGACATTATGTCTGGCAAAGTTTTAAATTGTATTAGCCCACACAACTGTTTCAATGTTTATTTCTTGTTCTGATGTTTTGTCCCCCTTTAATTTGATGGCATTATTGCTCACACTACTCATGCTTATTTCTAATGGGTATTCTTGACAGATACATGCATAATTCTAAAAAATATATAATGAACCAATAAACACCATCAGAACTTGATAGAATTGAAGTATTATCAGCGTAATAAAGATGAGTATTTTTATGACAAACTACAGATTCATTTGGCACATACCGATCCACAAGAATTCCTTTCCGGGTCCGGTGACGGTCGCAAAGATAATGACATTCCTAACTATGAACCCCTCACATTGCTAGCATTTCATGCCAACATTTTTATAATGCATCGCTTCATTCGCTAGGAAATGAAAAAACTGTAAATCATACATTATCACATCATCATATCATCATATCATTACCGTAATTAATTAGAGAAGACATTGACCGATCTAAATATTACCACGGTGTGAACATATTTTTGAACACCTCATGCAGATGCCAAACATGAGAGAATTGATTCGTTGCATTTCATTTCTTTCGTGTTTCAAATTACGTTCACGTTCTCCTGTTGTCAAACAACAATTTTTCGTTAACATTCAAATCATATTCATAAGCACGTTATGTTGATAAAACGAACGTTACTAAAAAATCAATCAATCTGCCTAGTTTTTTCCCCAACTATGCTGGGGTCGGCTTCCAGTCTAACCTAAGTATTTTACATGGAGCGACTGCCTACCTGACCTCCACAACCCAGTTACTGAGTAACACAAATTATATTTGGGTGAAACACCAAGTTAGCGGATTGTAATGCAAACCAAATGTTCGATAGAACACACTGCCTGCACTTATGTAAATGCCTGCGCTACATATTCTGAACGTAACTGGTCGTACAATTATAGCCTGTTGCGCAACAAACCAACCATCCACTGTGGAGATTTTGGATAACATTCTGATGTATAGACTTAGGTACGGAACAAATGTATGATTTACAATTACTACACCGGGTTTTGCTTCAAATGTTACGGATTCAATTCGTTTATCTTTCTTACCGTTATTGGTTAAATCTACGACTCGTGTTTTTTTTTTTTTATGCAGCGTAGCTTCACTCGTGCAACGTAGAAGAATTTTTGCTTCATTAGTCGCATCCATGGGTAAGTAAACCTTTACTTTACAGGAACTGTTCCGGTTATGGATGATTTTAAATATAATTCAGCAAACTAATGGTCAATTAGTAGGTTCTTTAGTTAAATGATTTATTGATAATAGTTAAGTAACTTCTTGCAACTTTGAGTACGAACTTTTACAATCAATCATATTATTGTGAATATGTTGCCATGTCTGCTGGACACGGTCCTCTAGTATCTGTAATGAGGGATGTAATGTAGGACACTGATTATTTATCCCGCATCATGATTTAGGGCAAGCAAAAACAACTGTATTTGTTCTCAAAAGCACAATATATACGCGAAAAGCCCTGTTTTGTAGCTCACTTTTAATACATCCCAATGCAATTCTTAATATCTACTAAAAGATAATATTGTTAAGTAATAAAATAACGCTAATGGTACGCTACCCCTGACATATCAGCTATCGTCACAAAACAAAGATGAATCACAAGAAGCAGCGAATACAAACACGGGAAATAAGTAAGAGATACAGAAATATCTTAAATCTGCCTCATTTATCATTTTCAAAGTGAATATTAACGGCATGTCTGTCATTTGGCAAACGAGATAAGGATCGTGTTAATGTACAAATCATATTTCCTATACTTTTACGTACAAAAGTACTCTTTTACGTAAAAATTTCATCGAGTTTTTCGTTTAAAAGTTTTCAAAATTATTTCATTCCATTTTCTATGCAAACTTATTGCGCTATTTTAGTTTTTATTTTCCCAGTATAACTTGTTCTTCGAATGATCTAAGCTTCTAAAGTAATGAAGGAAACATAAAACTGTTTCTTTGTCCACGAATTCATTGTGAAAGGTCAATGCTTTACTCGATGCAGTTCGTAGTTGACTACTTTTATACTTTCTATGACTTTTCTTTCTAATTTAAATATCCTACATGTCCCGTCGCTTTTAAAATAAGTTACTGATGAAAATGAGCTGCTGAATACTCTTATTTATTTTATAATTTAAGCACAAAAATGTACAGAGGCGGAGTTAATGCCATGCAATATCTAAGATACTCGTAAGTGATAAAGACACTGCGATCAACAATGCATTGGTTAAACATGTTATTCCAACCGTATCAATTACAGAGGGCAACAAATAGGTCCATGTAAACATTCATTGGTATTAGGATGACATGTTTCAATTTACAAGTCTGCAGTTCTGCACACTCAACTAGTGATTGACGGTTGGCGCAGTGGTTAAGCGATTGACTGCTGCGCTGCGTGTCGCGGGTTCGATTCCCGCACGGAACAAATATTTGTATGACCTACAAGTAGTTGTTCCGGGTCTGGCTGTTTGTGTATGTGAGTTTGAATGTTTGTAAACGCACCCACGATACAGGAGAAATTCCTAGTGTGGGGCAACGTTTTTTTTTTTAAAAAAAAAAACAAAACTGGACACACTTGTACATTAGAAACAAAAATGAAAAAATGTTGTCTATATCTGATACGATACTGGTTCGGAAGTTATCTCATAACAAACTTAATGTGGAAGGAAGTGGAAATCTCTGGCGGTCGTTAGTTGTTGCAACCTTGACACTCTCAGCAGCGGTGACTTACCTAACCGCCGCTGTCGTTTAGTATATAAAATCATTGTCACTGATGGATTGATATCATTCAGTAACAACAAGTCTAATCAACCATGAGGAGTAGCCTTCTGGTGGCATTTGGCCTTTTGGCCATCGCCGCCCTCAGCTCCGCCAGGGAGATCCGGGAGAAGAGGGACGCCGATCTCGAGACCGCTGCGTCACATGGACACCACTGGGACAAAGGTGGTGGCCACGAGCACCATGGACACCACCACCACGACCACGGCGGTGACCACCACAAGGGACACAAGGGACACCACGAGCACCACCACGGCAAGCACGGACACCACCACCACGAGGGACACAAGGGACACCACGGAGAGCACGGCGGACACAAGAAGCACCACCACCACGACGACGGCTACCACCACCATGAACACCATGGCGAGAAGGGCGACCACGGCCACGGCCACGACGAGCACGGCCACTGGCACAAGGGTCACGACACCAAGGGACACCACGGCGTCGAGAAACACGACGAGTTCAAGAAGGACAAGCACTTCCACGACCATCACGGAGACAAAGGTTTCCATGAGCACCACGGCGGACACCACCACGAGGGCGGCCACAAGAAGGGCGGACACTTCCACAAGGGTCACAAGCACGGTGGCCATCACGAACACGGCCACGGCAAGAAGGGCCACCACGAGCATGGCGGCCACCACCACCACCACAAGGGCCACCACGGCGGGGGCGGCCACCACGAGCATCACCACGACCACCACGACCACGACAAGAAGGGAGGCCATGAGGATCACAAGCACTGGGGACACAAGAAAGGTCACTAAGCTGTTGCTGAATGTACCTGAACTGTTATTTGTTGATATTACATTGTTATCGAGCGTTTTTGTTATGTTTATACGACAAAGAATTACATTTTGTACAAAATAACTAAGTACTTCTCTCTTTTATTTCATATCATTACGAAGTATCAGTCATTACTGTGCAAAACCCTAATAATTCGCATCCAATCAATCAATGCAATCCAAGAATTGCATGCCCAAGGATATTTACAAAATTCCAAAGGTGGAATGACTGATAATACCCAAGTAACATATATCTCACTAATTTGCTAACGTTTATTTAACTGCATATTTTTTTTTGTAAAATAAAAAGTATATCAAAAATACTTAGTTACCTGCCCAATCGTGAACAAGTACCATCCTACCCGTGGTCAGGACCCCAGACAGAGGAACCACCTAACACAATACAATTAAACACATTGTTGAAGAATGTTATTTTTAGTCAAATAAAATCCCATTTCATGAGTTTATTCTTCGAAATCGTTTTTGACGTCACTTATTATTTAGCTAATTAGCTATATTTTTTATATTTATAGCTTTATTTAGTATATATAGCTACTATTACTTAGCTTGAGCTAATTAAAGGATCCAGGGCAAAATTATTTCGGAATGGATTCTGCGAATACATTTTCAAGTAGGTATTGGTTTCTGACTTTCTCATTTGCTTTACAGTACCTAAGTACCTACTACCTATGGGGTGGAATAAATCTTTAAAATGGTACTATTAAAGTATATATTGCATTTTCACGACATCCGAAAAATGGGACAGAGGCCCGTGTATTGTATAAAAACGCGCAGTTTTTTAAAGATTATTTTGGGTTTTATTCTTTATTGATGTACCTAGATCAAAATCAAAAATCCCTTATTAGAATATGTATATGTACCTAACGTCATTTAGTAAATAGAGTGCGTATGCCTAGGCCGACCTGCAGTGCTCTTGCTATTTTTGCGTTTATGTAGGTTTTCTTTTGTAAATTTAAGTTTAACACATACATAAACTCACGCCTTCTTCCCATGGGGGTAGGCAGAAACTATAGAACGCCACCTGCTACGCTCCTTACATACTCCTTTTGCTTCGCCTACGTTCATACATCTGGTCATACACGCACGCCGATTGCGAGTACTACGCACCTGACCTTTCTGAAGAACATCACCAATTTGGTCACTATATGTCCTCCTAGGGCGTTTCCACTCACCTCTGCTTTATAAATACCTTTTGTTAGTCGCGTTCCACTCATCCTCTCAACAGTTTAACAATTATGATCATAACGATTTGGGAATATCAAAGGTCAATTTATTGGAAGGGTTAATGAAGAGAACCAAATGACTATTGGAAAAAGAATCGTGAATTAATATTTATTATGAAAAGTCAGAGCCCAATTTAACAATGAAACTGTATTGAGATAAATCCAAGCATTAGATAAAAATAATACAATATAATTTTATTATCGTACTATTTTGATCTCGACCATAAATAATTTATGTTCGAGATCAAAATAGTACGATAATAAAATTGTGATTCTTTTTCCAATAGTCATCAGCTATTGGAATTATTAAGTGAACGAAATCAACTGGGTACTTTTATTTCTAATGTAAGTATTTTACACGAAATTAGAATTAGTTATTTTCTATCAGGTTAAGTAATCATAATTATTATTAATAAATACATAAATATCGATGGTGCATGCATTGTACTACCTACTTAATAATCTTTCAGACTGGATGGTTACGCTTTTGAAAATCCTTCTAGCTTAAAGGCCACGAGTGTTGAGAAGTCAGCCTGACTTCTAGCCAGTTACTCGTACTCCTTCAAAAAGGGTACAAAGATAATGTATGCATATTTAATGAAATGGCTTCTTTAGCTTTAGAAGCGTTTTCTTTAAACGAAAGCCACTACCGGGTCCTAGTGGGCAACCAATCAATAAAAACCGGCGAAGTGCGTGTCGGACTACGCACAATGGAGGGTTCCGTAGTGGGGATTAATTTATCCTAAGAACAAACATAACATTGTAGTTGAAAAACATGTGAACATACATTCCAACTGCATATGTAAGTTTGTACGCACAATATTGAGAGGTTTACCGTCTTATTTTAGGATCATAGACTTCTTATAGGGTTTTCTGTAATCTATAAGTATAAAACTAAACTCTGTATTTTTTTCAAAATTGTAGGTCAGCAGATTCGGAGATAATGGTAATTTTCCATCTATTTTCTTTAATAACTTTAAAACTAATTATTTTAAAGATATAAAAAAAATATAACAACCCCTTTCGTTTGATATGTCACACGGTACATTTTGCAAAACATTTTTTTTTAATTTTATAATTTGCCCCCCAAAAGTGACCCCCATATTCAAAATGTATTTATAAATTACGTTACACGTCCGTGTTTGGGTCACAGAATATTCATATGTATACCAAATACAACTTAATCGGCCCAGTAGATACTGAGCAAATCGGCTGTGACATACGGACAGGCAGACAGACAGCTAGACAGACAGACAGCCACACGAGTGATCCTATAAGGGTTCTGCTTTTTCCTTTCGAGATACGGAACCCTAAAAATAAATCGAGGACTTGAAAAAGTTGCCTATTTGTAAAACAATCTTCTCAGTCGTATTTTATCAAATAAACATTGTGTTATTTATCTATGATTTTTGTTCACATTTTTCATTTCTCTTGTTCCCATCACAGCAAGTAACAACAAACTAACAATATTGAGAATCAGTATTTTTCCAAGTTTGTTTCCAAGAAGCCTACAAACTATTACATCAATGTCTTTGAGCTTATATAATTTTTCTTAGTTGACATTTTGACCTTTTTCATACGGATGTACCACAAATTATTCGTTGGTTCGATCACTAGATCGAAGGCATCAGTGACTGCTTAGTATGGAGTCCTTCTTTATGAGTTAGTCAAATTCTTAGCAGCAGCTCAGAGTCTAGATTTGTGCCTGAATTATCTTATATTCTAGCGATCCGCCCCTGCTTCACGACTCGACAGAACATCGAGATTCAATTTTTAGGGTCCCGTAGTCAACAAGGAACCCTTATAGTTTTGCCATGTCCATCTGTCTGTCTGCCTGTCTGTCCCCAGTTTAGCTTAGAGACTCTACTTTACTAGAAAGCTATTATTTGGCGTGGGAGTACATCTGTACTCCCACGCCAATAAAAATTTATTTATCACTTTATCGGCATGATTAATCTTAATCATGCCGATAAAGTGATAAATAAATTTTTAGTGCCCATGCGCATAAAGTGGGAATGATATTCTTTTTCTCGTCTATCCCATGGTGTGAAATATCGTTGGATAGGCCGTTCAAAAATATGGTGGGTCCGTGAAACCCATTTTTCGATTCAGGGATCCGGTTGCGTAATATTAAGCTTTAAAGTGCTATTTTTTGTTAGAGTCAAGCCCTCCCCCCCCCCCCCCCCGCCCCTGCCAGCTAAATGGTATGTTTTTGGTTAAGTGAAACAATTCATGGCAGTAGTCAAGGAAAACTGTCTCAGCTAAATAGGCTTTAGGCTTTGCAAGTTAAGGAGTAATAGTCGATCAACTTGCATTTGCAGTTGGCGAATTGACCGTGACGTATATCGATGTATGGGAGAACAAGTTTTTCAACTACAAAGTTAAGTTTGTTTTTGGGATAAATTCAACCCAACTACGGAACCCTTCATTGTGCGTGGTCCGACACGCACTGGTCGCTTTAGAGTTTAATAGACTGTTCTTTGTTTGTATCCCAATCAAAATCCATTTTCAAATTAAGAAAAAGAAAGCGGTCACACATACAGACACGAAAAGCTACTTTATTTTATACTATTTATAGAATTATAGTATACGAGTAGGTAGGTAGGTATAATTTACCTTGAACATAACTCGTAAGATGCTTTTCAAACTACATAGATCATGTTTGAAATAGGGCAAAGAACAAGTGATTTCCGCATGTTCGCTTCGGTACAATATGCAATATACATACGTACATACATGCCATAAATGTTACTATCACTAGCACAAACGTAAGATAATGAGGCCTTGTTACCCTACAGCTGCCTGTTGATTACATGCAAGTTCTCGTGTTATAATCTAACAAGATATCGCTGTATTAGCTTATATACTAATGAATCAATAGACCTTCCTAATTAATTGAGATATATAATACCAAAATATTTGTTCCGTGTGGTGCCGGACGTAAAGAATAACATCATCCTATTTCTTCCCGTGAGTGTCGTAAAAGGCGACTAAGGGACTTACTAGAGAATGGGCACCAGCGTTCTCTATACATTTTAACACCATACTGCGATCGCCAACCTGCCTGCCAAGCGTGGCGATTATGGCAACACCCCCCTTGGGGGAGGCCTATGTCCAGCAGTGGACGTTGATTATATAAACTTTAGTAGAGGGGCGTGCAGTTTTAAACTGGACGACCTCTACTACTTTAATAAAACAAAAGATAAATGATTAATAACAAAGTTTTGAAAGTCTTTCACTTCCCACACCATCATCATAAAAACAGTAACACTCATGCATTATACTGTTTTATCATTCGACGGAACCTTACGAATGTCAGTACACGATAGAATTACGGGAAGTGAGTGTAAAACTAAATGATCATACGGCAGGTCGTTAGAAAAAGAATATGAACGAAATAGTTAAAGAAGCAACTACTTAATAAAAAAACTGGCTAAGTGCGTGTCGGACCACGCACAGTGAAGAGTTCCGTATTTATCCCAAAAACAAACTTAACATTGTAGTTGAAAAACATGCTCTCCCATACATCGACATACACATAATCAGCCTATAACGTTCCCACTGCTGGGACACAGGCCTCCTCTCTGTGAAAGGGAGTGGGCCGTAATCCACCACGCGGGCCCAGTGCGGGTTGGTAGATGTCACATGTCTTCGAATTTTTTGGTTCTAGTTTCCTCACGATGTTTTCCTTCACCGTTTTGAGAGCAGTAGTGATGAAATAATTTACACAAAGTAAAGCGCCTGACAGGGTTCGAACCTACGACCTACGACTCGTAAGTCGCGGCCGTTACCGACTGGGCCACCACTGCTCCCCGTGCATTATTTCACATATCCAAAACCAACCGTTTATCTGGCAGGGGTCCCCACTTGACCCTAACAAAAAATAGCACTTTAAAGCTTAATATTACGCAAACGGATCCCTGAATTGAAAAACGGTTTTCACAGACCCACAATATTTTTGAACGGGCTATCCAACAATATCCCATACTATGGGGTAGACGAGAAAAAAATATATCATCCCCACTTTCCGTGCAAGGGAGGTACTCTAAAAAAATTTTTTTTTCATAATTTTCTTTTACGACTCTGTCGGCGTGATTAATTTCTATATCCATGCCAAATTACAGCTTTCTAGTACTAAGAGTCTGTGAGCTAAGCTGGGGACAGACGGACAGACGGACGGACGGACATACAGACAGACAGACGGACATGGCTAAACTATAAGGGTTCCGTGTTGACTACGGAACCCTAAAAAGGCGTGGTTCATAATTTTGAAAATATGGGTGAAACTTACCTAAACAGAAGACGATAACGTACGATACGCTACCGGCACCGTATGTGCAACCTATGTTTCTGTTAAAAAATCATAAAACGTTTTTACGCAGTCTACAAACAATCGAAGTAAAAACTGTTGTTACCGTTACCGATCAAAGTTGATATTAAATCAATACTCACCTAGCGCTAGGGCGCTTGACCTTGGTAGTAAGTAAGTGCAAGCACCCGAGCTAGTGCAACTATTGCCTAACGCAGGTACGAGAAAACCAGACCCACAGTATCTATAAAACGTTGTGGTGACAATATTACGTGCCATATCTCATCTCGATCTGTCCAAGAATACATCAACTATGAGGGTGGCGCTCCTTTTGAGCTGTGCAGTGCTGGCGCTGGCCGCACTAGCACAGGCACGAGACCTACGTGAGAAACGCGACGCGGACCTCGAGGCGGCTGCTTCTGGACATCACCACGAAAAGGGTGGCGGCAAAGAACATCACCATGACCACCATCATGACCACAAAGGACACGGACACAAAGGATACAAAGGACACCATCACCATGAACATGGCAAGAAAGGTCACCACCACCACGAAGGACACAAAGGACACCATGGCCACCACGAAGGACACAAGAAACATCATCACCACGACGATGGACACCACCATGAGCACCACCACGGAGAAAAGGGAGAGAAAGGTCACGGTTTCGAAGAAAAGGGACATTACCACAAGGGTCACTCCACGAAAGGACATCACGGTGTTCACAAGCTAGACGAGTTCAAGAAGGACAAGCACTTCCACCACAAACACGGTGAGAAAGGCTTCGAAGAGGGATACGGTGGCCATCATGGCGAGCACGGACACAAGAAGGGCGGACACTTCGACAAAGGACACAAACATCACGGCCACCATGAGCACCATCACGGCAAGAAGGGACACCACGAGGAAGGAGGACACCACCACGAGCACAAGGGCCACCACGACGATGGGGGGCACCACGAGCACCACCACCACCACCACGGCCACGGCAAGAAGGGCGAACATGAAGACCACAAACACTGGGGACACAAGAAAGGACATTAAAAAATTAGAAGATCCACTTTATTGACGTAGTACCTGTCTGATAGACGTAATTGTTATGTTTTTATATTTTTGTTAAAAACTCAATGTAAATAAACACTATTTTATTCGAGCGTGCTTTGACTTTCTTAGACCAAGTGGGCGTGAACACGAAATAATACATCGTTATCACGGGTTAAGTTTTTTCTACAACAGAAACGAACGAAGACTTCCAGTTTTCATTATGGGGGATGCGCTAAGGTAGCCCGCGAAATTAATTTTTTTTTACGTTTTTTGCAATTTGCAGGTCAGTAACAGGTTGTATCTGCCAGGGTTGCGAGTTTGTCCGAAAGGGATATCGTGGCCCTGGCACACAGGCAAATAAAGGAACACGGGTGCTTTAGTCAGTAAAAGTCTGACACGCCCCCCCGCTCCGCCCAGAGCGGGAGAAGTTATTTGATAATTTCCCACCCAAAAAAAAAAAAAAAAAGTAACAGGTTGTATGTTGATCTAAATATGATTCGCGGCCATAACAAATATGGCTTTACGGAATTATAATCAATAGAATCAGCATTTTTTTTTTTTTTATTTTTTTTTTTTTTTTTTTATTCATAAGTTCACATAAAAATTACCAAGAAGTTACATCTTTACCAAGTTACATATTAATTAGTAAGAACATGTTAAATTATGTCTAAAATAAATCAAGTGTATAACTTATAAAGATTAATTAAGTTAAGGGTCTAATTGAACACAATAGCGAACTGCCTGATGTAGGTTTATTCAAACCTGTGTTTCAGGCCATCACTTAACAACGCTGTGTGCTTTAGTGGACATTAAGTTACTGTACATAGAGCTAGCATTGATACATAGTAATTATAGTTTTAAATAAATATTGATTTAACACTAATAAGCTTATTGCATTACATCTAGCAAGTTTTCAGTGTCTGAGTAATTAAGTGTCGCTAAATATTCACTTTATATTACAACTCTCTAAGTTCAAAAAATCCTACTGAATGATTATTTCAGAAATAATCTTTCAGTAGGATTTTTTGAACTGATGATGATGCTTTTTTGATTCTAATTCAGTAAAGCCATATTTGTTATGGCGACGAATCATATTTAGATCAACAACTCGGACAACCTGTTACTGACCTGCAAATTCCAAAAAACGTAATAAAATTTGAATTTCGCGGGCTACCTTCGCGCATCCCCCTTAATTCATCATTTAATAAAATGTAGACCAGTTTGAATTAAGCTAGTGTCTGGAATTATTGAAACTTTTAATTGGTCGGCTAATGAAAAGTAGTCAACGCTAATAACGCTTTCCGACTAAAAGCAACTATTCCAGTATTGCTTTTGTGCCCAGTCGTTGTTAATGGTCGCAGTAATTTCAATTTAACGAGTTCCTTGTCTTTTTTTCGTGTCGGCATGACCTACCCGTAACATATGCCGTGACAAGACTAGTCAGTCAGTAAGTTTGGTAGCAAGGCTAGCTGCCCTGAGCGCGCAGGACGTAGTCAAATCAAATCAAAATACATATTTAATTTGACATTAACTTAATTGGGCACTTATGAAACGTATGAAGCTAGGTGCACGGTTCTAATCGATCGTTTCTTATGGAGAAGAACCGGCAAGGAACTTCACGGTTACTCTTTAAAAATAATGGGCTTTTACAATGTTTTCAAATCACGGTGTTAATAGGTATGGGAGGAGTGTTGATTGCCGTCAGGCTAGGATTTTAATTCACACATTCTACGTGACATAACATCACGCCTGTATTCCTCGAAGGTTTAGGCAGAGGTACACCTATAGTACATCCACATTTCAACAGTTTTTTAAGTCCCAGGTAATAGGCCATATATCAACCGGACAAAAATCCAAACTCTGGGCTGCTACTGCGAAATTACAGATGATAAAGCCCAATAACACTTTGGCCGACCCGGAAATAAAACCCAGGACCTCATGTTCAGGATTATCGCTTGAAACCACTAGACTAACGAGGGAGTTCCACTAGAGATCAACGAAGCAGTTACATACATTCTAATATTCTATCATATTGAAAGTCGCGCCTTTCTCTCAAGAGAAAAGCAAAAAAACAATGAGTTACGTGCTACGATTTCACGGATGTTTTCATGTTATCCCAAATTCGCATTTCTTACTAAGTTTTTTCTTGTCCCTTATGAGTGAGTAAGATACCCCAATATTACAATGCTAAAATAGGTTAACTGAATTACAGTCACAAACAAACTATGTATTTTCGGGTAAAATAGAATCGACAAAAATTTTTAAATTCTGGCGTTCACAATGATTTCCATAAAACCTAGATAAGTCAAATTATTTAATTCAAATAGGCAAATATAAGGCATTTTTGAACGTCAATATTTACAACAAAATAAAATTGATTCTAGTCACCCCTTCCAAAAGGTAGTTAGTAGATAGTTTGGAGATTAATTACGATACCTCAAAAAAAATTCGTTTCCGTTTTTCAACGGATGGTGTGGTGTGTGTTGGATCGGAATTAACACTAGAAAGCTCCTTCACTGTACTATGACATTATGACGGTTTATTTCAAATAATAACTCGAGAAACAAGTTGTGGCGATGTCTCTTTTAAGTTACGTTTATTTTGTTGTAGACGTGCTATAAATATATTTGTAGCAAGTTTATGTGGTTACATGTCTAGACTTGGTGTAATAAACACACTCTCAATAACGATACGTAGGCACATGTCGTCGCGTGTTATAAAGATAATAAAATGGACGCTCAGGCCGACATTTCTACCTAATGTTTTAATAGGACTTTGGAGTAGACAAAATAAATAAGAATAGCTATCAAACTACCAATATTTTGTAATGTCAATGGCTATCTATTTCATGCCAAGTGACTATGACAGCGCGTTAAAGGACCTAAACGATGATCTTGACAGGATAGCATGTTGGGCTGAAAACAACGGTTTGGTACTTACCCCTACATAAACTAAACAAAATAATGCTGTTTGGAACCAAGAACCAAATCAGTGCAGTGTTGGCACCACTCAACGTGGGTAACGTTGGGTGAGTCGGCCCGTCAAATTAGTGACGCACGTAATCTGGGTGTGAACATGGACTCTGGGTTCAGGTGGCACAGGTGATCAAAGTCGAATCATTTATTTCAGTAGACCACTTTTGTACGACATAATGAATACACCTACATGAAAACAGAATTGATTCACGCTGGCTGTATCAGGCAGGGCACACTTGTTTCTACCGACTTAAGGTCCATTATAAATTAAGGCTTTATCTATGCAGGCGAATTTCGGAAGTCGGTGGCCAAAAATTAAAATACAGAACCAAAGACACCGACTTCCGAAATTAAATTAAATATAATATTAAATGTGGGTGTACTGCAGGCTCACCTCTGCCCAACCCTTCGGGGAAACAAGGCGTGATGTTATGTTATGTGCTTCCGAAATTGAAGTTATTTTGCACTTTTTAGTGTTTGTTTTTTGCAAGTCGGTTGTTTTTTTTTTGTAAAAAAGTTTTTTTCATTACTCATACTCGGAATGTAGTGTTTGTTTGATTTGAGTAGCGGGTGGAAAACTCTGCTTCCCACCCTTAGGCGGGAAAGATTCATAGTAATTGCATCCCTCCCTAGGGCGGAAATAAATTTTAAATATAGAACTAAATTTGGTTAGGTGGTCTGCGGTCTTGTGAGTGTAACAGCCAGTGTGAATTAAAAAAAAATACCTATTAAGCGAGTCGGCCCGCGGCGGTGAAGCGCTGTGTTCCATATTTAAAATTTTAAAAAGACTATTATAATTTGACGGAATACTAACTCTGTAAGCTGTACCGAAATCCAAAATCTGAGTTTTGACTAATATTTGATTAAAAATGAGTTCAAGCGATTCTGAAATATTGACCCCAGATTCGGTTAAAGACGAGGCAAATACAGTAATCCAAAATCTTTTGCCAGAAATTTTAAAGGAAAGATATTTGAATACATACAACGATTTTATTAAGTGGCGAGCAAAGAAGAAAATAAAATATTTAAGAAAAACTTTTTTTTTTTTACTTTCCTTAAATGCGAAAATATTTCACGGGTGAAAGTCACCAATTCCTTTCGACCCTTGTATAACAATCTACTATTTCATATAATAATATCGAAAGTAATGTCAAAACTGCACACATGGACGTATAAAAAACTCGGACGGATTCTCGTTAACAGAAAACTGTGTCACTCAGAGTCAGCCAGCTCGCTGTACGTACAGGCCGGCACGCACACATTCACAGCATACTCACCCATTACGCGTGCAAACGTCAACACAGTCGACACGTTTACGCGGCAAAAAAAGTATTGAAATACAGCATGTCTTGTGTGATGAAATGTTGCAAAAACCGTAGCGATCGAAAGAAAAAAAATACAGGAATCACGTTTCATAGGTAAATGAATAATTCAACAACTTAGTTCCCGATTTTATAGATTACAATCAATATTTATTCACCAGATCAAAATAATTCATCACAAGGCCAGTGTTGCCAATATTCACGTGTGCAAATTACCCTAAATATATGGGAAATTAATATATTTTTTAATCAATTCAATTTATTTAGGTTAATTATTACTAGTTGTTTTATATTCTTTCTACTAGATTTCCTAAAGTAAATGAAGTTTGGCGAAATGATTGGATTGAAAAAATTCGAAATTGTAACTGTCAGTATGACTGGATTCCAAACAAATACAGTGTCATTTGCAGTTTACATTCATTTTGAAACGAATGACTTTTATACAACTAAAGGAGGACTCCGGCGCGGCGGCGTGTTGTTACATATGCAGTAACTCAAAAGGTAAATTAACAATCTAAGCTAACATGTTAGTAATATGGTATTTATTTTGAAATTACGAAAACGACACGATATTTTTCTTAAAATAAAACAATAATGTGTGGGTAATTTTGGCTATCATGACAACCCTAAATTCACTCACACCTAAGACTGTCGCCGCCATTACGGGACACAGTTTTGTCTTAGCGGGAGTTCCGTCCGACTTTTTTTTTAGGTCCATGACTGCACATTAAACATTTTTGAAAAAAGTAATTCACCGATTCAAACGAACGATTCAAATGCTGAATATATAGTAACAGTTTTTAGATTTTTTGCCTGTTTGTCTGAATGTATGTTCCAGCATCATGTAAATACTACTAGATAGATTCTGTTAAAATTTTGATATCTATTAGTAGATTATTAACCAAGGGGATAAAGCAGTGTCTTCTGTCGCGGATGACGATTTAAATCGCGAGCGTAACGAAGGACTCGAGGTTTACTCCCGAGCGTAGCGAGGGTGTTAAAAACTTAAATCACGAGCGAAGCGAGGGATTTATGACGAGTCCTGAGTGTAGCGAGGGATTTAAGTTCACCCAAGACTAAGACAGCTGTATCACCGAGGAAAATACTCTACTTTTCGTACCATTTGCGAAAAAAATTAACACAATAATAACATGAGATAAGCATTTATTAAAAATAATGAAAAGTAAAAGTTAACATTCGAAACATTGGTCCAATTATTGATAGAGAGAGGTACATTTTTGTTTGGTACATTTATTGTTGATGAGTTGATTTGAGTATTTCTCTGTTCTTGCGTCTGAGGAACTTGCGTTTCATTGTAGATAGTATACGTCGGAGATAGTGGTGGTGGTGCATCGTGAGTTACGGACGAAGATCGCGAAGTTAATGGTTATGGCTCTGATGGATTAAGTTTTATATTTTTGTTAATTTGACTGCTTAATATGGTTTTATTCGCCATTGAGCTTTCGATATAACCCTCAGCTACTCTTTCAGAGCTCCAACCACCGTGTCTTTTTATTGACGTAATATCCGCCCCTGAATCCGCCAAGAAAGTCGCCG
The DNA here is from genome assembly GCA_963921375.1 of Tiliacea citrago. Taxonomy (NCBI): domain Eukaryota; kingdom Metazoa; phylum Arthropoda; class Insecta; order Lepidoptera; family Noctuidae; genus Tiliacea; species Tiliacea citrago. The sequence goes on from OY992787.1 coordinate 16,940,816, forward strand.
AAGTTCTTCTAAAGCAGTGACCGGTGTAGAGTTCAACATCTTTAAGTTTTAAATATTTAGCAATTTCCTTTGGCATATTGCTAATTTTATTTTTGCCGATGGTTTGTCGAGTACATTTCCCATTCCGATAGTTTATAAAAAATCTATTGTTTTCCATGTTGGTGGGACGTAATGCTTGGTATTTATGAATGATTTTAGTATATTGTCCTTGTACAATGAATGACCGATTTTTCTTTGTCTTAGTTTCCTTTACATTAATCAGCAGTAACTCATTGGAATGATTTTCAACGTCCTCCACCTTTAAGTTTACAAGTTCACATCCGCGGCAAGCACCATTGAGTCCAAAAATTAAGGCCACCTATAACAAAGATAAAAAACAGGTAAATATATAGAATAATTACCATTACTAAGATACGAAATATTCATAGAAGCTTCATTAAGAAATTCTTCCACATTTTGAGTCGTCAAAATTTTAAACTTCTTTGCGCAATGCCCTTCTGATTTTCTTTTTAAAAAAGCCAGTAATTTCGTGAATCTATTTATTTCAATGCTGTGTTTGATGCTTATTGTAGCTTTCAGTTTTGAGTAGATACACCAAAGTGTATTCGGATTCTTTGTCTTGGATAAATAATCAAAATAGACAAGAAGTACTGATTCTGAAATTGATAGGCCTTTCGCACTTCTCCACGTTGAAAATTCTTCATAGGTTTTTAAAGAATTTTCCTTGGATTTTGTTGGAAGCAAATTATTTATAATTGCGGCAGCATTTGCACTGATGGAATCCGACAATTCACTGTCACTGTCGCTCTGATTTAACATCGTAACGTATTTTTAGAACATTAACTTATTTATAAAAATAAATTAAAATAAACTTAACGTTTATGTATTTGAAGAAAACAAAAACGCGACAAATTCCTAGACTAATATTTTTTTGTCGGAAAAGCAAAGGCATCAAGCTCATACGGCCTCGTCGGTTTTCGTAATTTTATTTAATAATCATAACTGCTTTTTCAAAAAAGATGTAATGTGATGTGATGGAATGCTTTATATACAAACTCAATGGTGTAAACACAGATGTAGTTCAATATAAATTTCGGTAAGTATTCCAAATTTAAATCACATTCTCCCCCTAGAGGATGAATGAAATTCAGTACAATTTTCTTTCCCTGTTTTTAACAGATTAAAAATGACTATTGTTATGTTCGCTTTTTGTGGCATAGAATGTCACTTTTTTGAGCAAGTGGTACGAAAAGATAATTTATAGTACGTATAACTTTTTACTATAAGTTATATAAATTATCTATAACTCTAGTCAGCCCTTAAGGCTATAAATAATCACGCTATTTGCTATGGGGTATGAGCAATATTGTATTATGTTCATATTCTTCTATAGTTTACCGCAAATTGTAAAAAGACGAGCCAAATGGTTAGAATATTGAAGACAGTTACAGATAACCTTTTAAAGGGATATTCCTTGGCTATACGTACACGTAACGTAGTAACTAGATTTTGTAGTGATATTTGTATTATGTATTAGTTTATTATTTTTTAAGATTATTTTGTGTATTTTGTCTATGGGTTAGTTGCCTGAAAATAAAGCAATTATTATTATATCTTTATGGAGCTAAACAGTCAATCATATCATAATAATATATAAGAACTGCTAATTTAGTCAGCTTTCCACGAAGTATATAGCTTAGCGGTTCGACGACGTCTTTGCAAACCTGTGATTATAAGTTCGATTTCAAACTATTGATATTTCGTAGGACGTAAGTACACAGAAAAACATGAAGTTTAGTCCTCTTCTGTCATCTATGGTTTAATGAAAATCAATAAGTACCTATCTATGATTACGAGACTTTGAATGAGAAATCCCGTATGTTCCCAATCTACTATATAACCTAAGGTTTGCATGGGCGCTATTTTTTCGCGCACTGTATTTTCAACTGTCGGTATTAAGCCGAGCCTTCAAAATCTGCACCAGTCTTCCTTGAAGATGAAGAGGCTATAGGACATGTTCTGCTGTTACGGCGACTGGCAATCGCAATAGTTTTTTTATTTCATCAAATCAATCAATTAGACCTAAAACCACGTAATTTCAATAAGATGGAGCCAGAAACCATGCAGCCTGAAACATAATCGAAACTTTGTTTGCATAAATTCCATGAAATGTTGACATTATTCGACCCTTAGATAAGATTCACCGGATAAGATCACATTCCTCAGGTCCAGACTTTTTTATGTAGGGTTATCTAAAGGGGCGTGACGTGGTTAATTTTGAACGCTAAAAGCAGAATATTTGGGACTCTGATGGTGGAATACCTAATAAAGTTGACGGCACGGTTGGCGCAGTGGTTAAGCGATTCACTGCTGCGCTGCGTGTCGCGGGTTCGATTCCCGCACGGAACAAATATTTGTATGACCTACATCATTAATTCAATAAAAACGAAAAACTTCGCAAGCAATGGAAAATTGCTACTGAAGGCTGCTGGTGTCGATCTCAGGACGAGCTGCTTCCCACACGGACAAATGTACGTCACTTGCTCCCGCGTCGCCAATCCTGACTCCTGTATATTTTGGCTGCTGTGCTGTGACCAAAACTACAAATGTAGTACACAGGGTAGTTTTATAAAAATGTGGTTGTTATTTAGAATATTGTGGTGTCTTACCACTTCCACGCGAACTAAGTCGCGGGCAGAAACTAGTTTTAATCTACAGTTCAGGTTTTCTTTGCAAAGCTACAAAAAACAAACACGAAAGTGTATACCTACCCAACGTGCAAGAAAAAGACAATCCGGCTTGCCAATCAGGGTTGTTAGGACACTGCTGGTCACGCGGTCTGCTTAGCCTTTTATGTTTCTACCTAATGTTTCCCAAAAGTTTTTGCATATTTCTATGAAGATTGTGTAATTCTGCAAGGGAATGAAATTCTGTAGTAAACCAAAAACCTTTTGCAAACGAACCTTGCCGTTTAAAAAGTCGGCCATGTGCGTGGCGGACCTCGCACAAAGAAGGGTTCCGTAGTTTGGATGAATATTTATGCAAACACATAATTATACACGACAGCAAAAATAAGTAGGTATGTACGAGTATTGCATAGTATTTCTCAATGAAACTGCTAAAAAAAGTAGTCTGCGTTTGTAACCCAAAATCAGTTTTCATTAAAATTAAGTGTTTTTCTCAGAATTTGTCTAGTTGAAACGATAGAGCTAACTCTATCGTTTCAACTAGACAAATTCTTTAGCTCTGACTGTTGACTTAAATATAAAATTCACTTGAAAAAAATCTTTTTTTTGAATTATGGGATCTAACAATGCCACACGCTTATGTGCACTGATTTATTTTTCATCCCTCGTTTACATGTATGGGTAGTGCCACCGTTATTTTTTTTCGTAATTCCGCTACACCCCTTTTTAACGATTCCAAGAATACACCTTCCTTCCAAATATCATCGGTATAGTGCCACTAGTCTCCCAGTAAAATGTCTGTATAACATACGGACGGACAGACTGGACAGAAGGATAAGACGAAATTAGAAGAACCCTAAAAACTGCTTACCTACTTCACTAGTTTTTTTTATAAAACTGCTAGATATACCTAAGCTCTACAGTTAATTGTAACTTTTTTATATTTCATTTCAAATCTGGAGTTTCTCAAGGTTGCTTTAAAGCTTCAATGTTTGGTAGGCACTATCAATAATTACTTAAAAAATTAAAGGTCCAGTATAACAAAATCGGTTTTAACCAAAGAATCGGAACTATAGTGCGAGCGGGGTTAAATAAATAACAGCCTATCATGTAATTACGTTTCAGTAACTTAAGGCGGCTCCCTGACCAAAACCCCGCGCTAGCCGTTTTTTGCACAGTTTTTAGGAGCTAACTACTTGTTATTTAAAAAGAAATATCAACTAATAAAAATACATTAAATTTCTACATAATCTTGAGTCCAAACGGATCGTTTTTTTTTTTTTTTTACATATGTATACGTTTAATTAATCTGCTTCCAACGAAACCTTAAAAATGTGAAATAATGATTGATAAAATGAATCTACTCGTAAAGTAAACATTATTTAGTTTTGCTATTGACACTGATGGATAGGCAATTTAATACCGAACATTTACAACGTTTTTTTTTTTTCAAAATACCAAATTTAGATTTTATAAAGATTTTATTCCAAAATCTGGGCGTATTCACTACTGTAACTCATGCGCCCCATATCGGGATTCAGTCTGCCGCAAGGGCTCGAGGGTGAAACGCGTATCGCTTGTCACCACGTCGATCACGTGACTCGTCACATTATCAGTAGATAATAGTCTATGTTTATAGTTTGTTATTGACGTTTGTTTTGGTTATAGATTTTTGTGTTAGTTATTTATTGTGTTATTTACTGCGAAAGGACGCTTTGTGTGTGTATTTAGAACTATTGAATTTTGCGAAAGGACGCTACTGTTGTGTAAACATACAAAATGCCAAAGTGCAAGAATGTTGTGCGACAAAGACGTGCAATAATGGCTAAGATAAATGAAGTTCGGTAAGCTGTCTCATAGTATTATTCTAAATAACAGTGAAATTATTTATTTATCTAAGTATCGTATATTTTAAATTACTATAAAATATATTTTTATTAAAAACAATGCAATTTATTTATCTTTTTTTTTGTAGCTGGGCTAAAAGAAAAGGACAAAATAGTTATGACGTAACACAAACAACATCTACACATTCTCAACAAAATTTCGTTGATAGCGGGTATGTACCTACCTACTATAAACCTAATAAGTACTGTTCTAAGGTGTGAGTAAAATCACAAATCTCATCATTGACATATAATATTTTATCAACAAATAAAAATGAATCTTCGCGCAAATCTTCGTTACCATGCGTGTGCCATAGAGTTATGAAACTACAGACATGAACATTCACATTGATTCAGTACTTACGTGGTTCAGTGATTGTTATGTATTGATTTTATTTATTTGAGATTTATTGTTTTTAAAATAAATAATATTTTTTAGGTTACAAGATAACCAAAGTGATGCACCTCTAATGGAAATTTCGAATATACAACCGATGAAAATAAGCAAAAATGAGTAAGTATTAGATAATATAATCCTTTTCTCGGTTACGTAGCGTTTACAGGGTAAATTTCCTTTTTAGCATGCTAAAGTACAATTTTATTACATGTCGTACTAATTTTAATTGGCGATAAAAACAGAACTTTCATTTCATAAAAACTAGCACATTCCTATTACACACCCTCTGTGTGGGCGGGAAATACTAGCAATTGTGAAAGTACCTATTTGCTAGTCGGGCGCTGGCTGAGAACTGGAATACACCAGGAATACTCGCATAAGAAATCCATTCATGTCTTCATACAAATAAGGAGCACAATCATATTTTCAAAAAAATACTTTGATTCAAAATTTTTTTTTTTTTCTCTTTCAATATTTTTACTAGCATGAATGGACACTATACTATTGCGGGTTAACGGGAACGCCCTCTGTTAGTTAACATACTGTATTATAAAGAGGTAAAATTTGGTTGTTTGTTAGGGGGGTAACCACCAGAACTACCAGTCAGATTTTAAAAATTCTTTTAGCGCTAGATAGCCCAATTCTTGAGGAAGGTGTGCTAAAGCCGATAGTGAGGTCAAATTCAAATCCAAGATGGCGGCTGCGAATATTTTCAAATTTTTCGTCACGGGTGTCGCTTTCATTGTATTTGAGGGAGCTAAACCCGATAGTGAGGTCAAAATGAAAATCCAAGATGGCGGCTGCCAACGAGACTTAATGCTACCAAATATTTTCAAGTATTTTAAAACCTGGTTTTCCACCCCGGTATTTTTACATACTTACAAGACTTACAAGCCCTGGTATTTTGCAAGTATATCTTATCCCTGTCACATATAGTCACCGGAAACTTAAAAATCTGCCATCATTATGCAAAATATTTTTCTTTTGCAGTTTACGAGAAGACTTTACAAGAGACTTGACAGAATCTGAAAACACTGAAGAAACCAATAAAAACATTGAAGAGGTAAATTTCTGATACCTTCCACGTGTGTTTTGAACTTCAATAAAAATAAAAGTTTGAAAGGGCATTTATGTTCGAAAATAAATAACAGTTTCTACTTTTGGGTACCTACATAATAAAACTTGTTTTTTTTTTTAGTTACAAGATTCGTATGAAAAGGAACCAGAAACTTACGAAAAAAATATAAACAGAAGAATTATTGATGTCAGCCACTTCCTTTCTGAATTAAAACGCATTTCAAACCATGGACCACTTGGATGTAGCTTCACAGAACTTGACCTCGTAGCTGAAACCCTAATTGGTCTACAGTCAAAATTTACATTTAAATGTCGGCTTTGCAATCAAAAGTTTGTAATTAATGGAGACAACTGCAGTGACAACTACCTAAGTATTAATACGTGCGCTGTCGCAGGTACTATTGCAATAGGTGGGGGGCATTCACAGCTGGATGAACTTATGTCTGCAATCAACCTCCCGTTGTTATCTGAAAAGACGTATTCAGAGAACCATGACCTTGTCAGTAGGAAATGGGAAGATGTTTTAGTAGAATCTATGAATCAGGCTGCAGAAAGAGAAAAACTATTCGCAATTTCTAATGGCAGGGTGAACAAAGATGGAATTCCCATAATAGATGTCGTTGCTGATGGTTGCTGGTCCAAACGTAGTTATAAAAAGAATTACAATGCTCTTTCGGGCGCAGCTGCCATTATTGGCAAACATACAGGAGAAATTCTATTTTTAGGTATTAAAAATAAATACTGTTGCATCTGTACCCGTGCAGAAAACAACAATGCTGATCCTTCAGAACACAAATGTTTCAAAAATTACAGTGGTCCATCCACAAACATGGAGAGTGAAATAATTGTGGAAGGATTTAAAGAATCCATTAGAATGTATAATTTAATTTACGGAAAACTCATATCCGATGGTGATGCTGGCACCTACTCAAAAATATTACAGGCTAGGCCGTATCCTGACCTCACTGTTGAAAAAATAGAGTGCCGGAACCACATCTTAAGAAATTTGTGCAATAAATTACAAGCACTCACCACAGATACTAAATATAACATAAAATACCGAAAATTCATTACAAAAAGAGCTATACTAAAAACAAGATTTATAATTTGCAAATTAATTAAAAAACATAAATTTAACTCTGATGTACAACTTCTGTTTGACGACCTATTAATTAGCCACCTCCATGGCTTCGGTGACCACACTAAGTGCCGATCATACTACTGTGATAATATCGGCAAAACGGACTTGCCAAATGATTTTATTTTAAGCCCTTTGTGGCAAAAAATATGTTTTATCATCCAAAACGTAGCAGGACATGCTCGCAGTCTCATGTATGACGTTGATAGCAACGTGGTTGAACGATTTAATAGCGTGGTAGCTAAGTTGGTTGGTGGCAAGAGAATAAATTTTTCTTTAAAAAATTCCTATCAAACCAGATATCATGCCGCTGCCGTAGCATTTAATGAAAAAAAAAACGATTTCTAGGCTATATAAATCAATGAATAAAGGACACAGCCCTCGAGGCAAAATAAAACGGCTAGAAAACAAACGGATAAATAAAAATGCGAAAAGAATACAAAATAGAAAACCAAAAAAACGAGCCATGTTCTCAGAAAAGTCGAAACAGGACCACAATTATGGTCAAGACTGCACAAAACCCGATATGCCTATCGATGTTTTTAATAAACTTAAAGACAATTTCATTGAAAATTTAAAAAAAACTAATGAGGAACGAAATTTGATCGAACGGACAACAGTTTTACAAAGCGAATGCAGCGAGTGGCTTGAATTGCGTAGGTCACTGTTAACCGCTTCCAACTTTGGAAAAGTTATCACACGGAGAAGTGACACAAGTTGTCATAACTTTATAAAAAAATTTTTGTACAAAAGTAACATTGACCATGTGTCGTCAATAAAACATGGCAAGGACAATGAAAAAATTGCTATCGAGCAATTAGAAAAGCAAGAAAAAATTAAAATTGATCCTTGTGGTCTATTCATTGACGAAGAATTGCCATTTTTAGGAGCCACTCCGGATGGCCTATGTAGCAACGATACAATCGTGGAAATTAAATGCCCGATAACGGCATTCAAAGTAGGTTTAGACGAAGCAATCAAAAAAAGGAAAGTGACCTTTTGGAAAGTCACAAAAAAAGGGCTGGAAATCAATAAAAACCACCAATGGTATTATCAAGTGCAGGGTCAACTACACATTACTAAACGATCAAAGTGCATATTTGCAGTTTGGTCAAATGAAAACTCTCCGCTAAAAACGGAATACATTGTTAAAGATGATACATTCTGGAAGGAGAAAATGAAAAAAAAGCTTACATCATTTTACGTAGATTGTTTGTTGCCAGAATTAGTCGACCCCCGCTACCCTCGAGGTATGACTATAAGAAATCCTTCCTACATTGAAGAGGCAATAACAAGCAAAAAAAAAAGGTAGAGAAAATATCGATCCTCAATTAAATGAAGAGATTGAGTTACCTGATTTAGATAGAGTTCTCCTATCTAAATCAGGTAACTCACCTGATTTAGATAGGAGAGTTCGTAACTCACAGTCACTTTCAGCTGAAAGTGACGAACCTACTGACCTTAACATGCCTACATGTACACGTTATTTAGATTTTAGGGATATGTAAACTAGAAAAAGTTACCTTAATAATAATTTGTATATGCCTGCCTACTCTAAAATAAATGATAATATCATTGACTTTGTTGTTTTTTTTATTATTTTTATACTTTTATCACTGTCTGAATAACAGGTAACTAACCTTCAATCTAAAAAATAAACACCGCATTATGTTTCTGATAGAGTACCATGAAGCACACTTAGCGTCCACAAAAATCATGGAAATGAGGCACATGACGAAATTTTTTTAAATTTTCGCAGCTGCTATCTTAGATTTTCATTTTGACCTCACTGTTGGCTTTATTTCCCTCAAATACTCTAAAAACGACACCCATGACGAAAACTAGAACATTTTCGCAGCCGCCATCTTGGATTTGCATTTTGACCTCACTGTCGGCTTTATTACCCTCAAATACTCTAAAAACGACACCCATGACGAAAACTAGAAAATTTTCGCAGCCGCCATCTTGGATTTTCATTTTGACCTCACTGTCGGCTTTATTACTCAAATATTAAGAAATCGATACCCATGACGAAACATTGGAAAATGTTTGCAGCCGCCATCTTTGATTTCATTTGACGAAATTCAGTGTGAATTCGAAAGAAGAAAGTCGCATCGAGGATATAAGTATCAACGCTTTTTCGCGTGACGATTTTTACTAGTCAACTTCTACCGCAAACAGCGCTTTATAACTTCGTTCCAAAAAAATATCGAATGCCCTGTCTGTGAATTCTAAGGTCAGTGATTGTTACATTCGTTAGTTGTTCGCCAGGTGGCGCTAGCAATGTTTTACGAAGTATTGTAGAGGTGGGGTGCGGCAAAGAGGGCACGAATGCTCAAGGTTTCTTGGTCGGGGTACCGCCTTAATTATGATCCGCTTGTTCATTACAAATTAACGTGCGTTTTTAATATGATAGTATTCGCTTAAATACTAAATCCTCATTTTAATTGCCCAGCATCAGAAACATAATAATATGATTAAGCAGATATTTTCAAAATATCAGTAATCAGTTAATGCAGCTGCTAAAACTGGGCAATAAATGTAGGTACCTATCCTTCATAAATTAGATGCACTGTCTAATCATTATTATTTTGCGAAGCTTTCAACAAGAAACCTTTAATGGCTTAATGCACAAAATCAACCTCCCTAAAACGGCATGAAATGGATTTAAACGATATTGGATTGCAGGGTAACGAGGTGATAACAACCACGACAGGCAAGTTTTGTAATCATGCTAAGAGCTAGAAAACTGCAAATTTTATTACGCAAGCTAACTAACTAATTCATTAATTAATGAAATGGCCACAGTTTTTGTAAACTTAGCTTGTTTGCTTTGCTTAGTCATATCTGATTTATTCAACACAAATAGATAAAGTCCCGTTTCACAAAGAGCTCTAGTAAAAACTGCGCTTCTGCCAGCATAGTTTTATACTAACAACGTAAAAGAATGGCGCGGCGGCAGATCATAAGCTTCTGGATTAGCATTAAGTGTACCTAATTAACGTAGTCTGCCACAAAAAATCTTAATTATGCTTGGGGTTGGAGTTGTATGTACCTAATTCGTTACAAAAGTACAGAAATCAGTGCAGTAATCTTATTTACAACGTATTCAATTAAATTAGGTAGGTAGGTAGGTACCGACTTATAAATATTTACACTGACTACTCGCTTAATAATATATAGGTTAAGGGCATACCTGTCAGCGAAGCAAACATTAGTTACAGCGAGTAGAACTAAAACTTAATTGTTGTTTATGTTAACATGTTCAAATTGTTAAACGTCAAACACCAATTTACGCTTCACTACAGGCGTCTAAATAGTTGCCGCAACAATAGCTCCGCGCACATTGTGCTTTTCAAAGTAAATAGGCGTTTTCCGATAGAACTCTTGTATGGACGTCGGCGCTTCAAAAAGATATTGTTGGCCCAACGCGTTCATTATTCACTTGTTTGTCTTGTACACTATAACAATGGCGGCAGAGCGCCATATGTTATACTGAACTATTCGAACCCGCTGTCCCGTATTTCCTAGAACAACGACCATCGATCGTTGATAGCTAACAAAAACCCGCCATGTGCGTGTCGGACCACGCACAATGAAGGGTTCCGTATTTAGGATAAATTTATCCCAAAACCAAGCTTAACATTGTAGTTGAAAAGCACGTTCTCCCATACATTCCAACTGCAAATGTAATAATGGTCGACTAATACTCGTTAACTTGTAAAGCCTACATAGCTGTGATAGTTTTCCTTTTAACTTCGTTATATAATATATACTACTGCCGTGATTTTTTTCATATACTCAAATCAACTATTTAACTTGCAGGAGGAACACTTGAGTCTAGTCCAACAAAAATTTGCACTTTAAAGCTTAATATTACGTAAACGGATACCTGAATCAAAAAATATTTTTTACAAACCCGCAATATTTTTAACGCTCTAATGATTCCCCACATGAGAAAATAAATATCATCCCCACTTTACGAGCATGGGAGGTACCCTACAAAAAAAATGTTAAAAGATTTTATTTACCACTTTGTTGGCGTGATTAATATATATAATACCCAAGTCAAATTAAAGCTTTCTACTACTAAGAGTCTTTGAGCTAAGCCGCGGATAGACAGATAGTCATACGAACATGGCGAAACTATAAAATAAATGTTCCTTGTTGACTTCGGAACCCTCAAAATTGACACTTAAATTCTTACAAGAATTTCAGTGAAAAATATACAATAGCCGTATATCAAAACATAATAGACAGCCACCAAACTTTTTTAATGTTTCCTAAGTGTTTTTCCTCAACACCATAAGTCATTATAAGCAAGTTCACGTATTCCGTAAAAAGTTAAAATAACAATGTCGTTGTTGGCTCGAAAAACAGAACAGAATAATAAATAAGGACATATTTTTCTAGCGTACTCACCTACTTGATAAAATGTAAAAAATATTATTGTTTACTTAACTAAATCCATAAAAAAGTGGTAGATAACAGCATTGTTTTAGCTAGTTGTAGAAAGAATTCAGCCAATAAATTATGCAGTGACTTGAGTTAGGAACGGTTGTCCCTTAAAGTATCCCTGAAATAAAGACATCCTGTGGTCTAGCACCCTGCCCGTGCCCAGCATTTCCTCAAGCTCAAGCATTCGGCCAACCCATATGCTTTACTTTGTATACATTTTCTAAAAAAATGTAATATAAAATTGGTATTTCGTAATATGTAGGTACCGCAACATACAGTAACTATATTTAACTGGACACAGGTCCAGTTGAAAACCAGCGTCAGGCACTAGATGTCTAGCACTTTTGCTGAACTGGGCCTTTTTGGCGCAGCCGTGAGGCACACTCTCCCGCTAATTTCTTACATCGCACTTTAGACTTTTTACTTGTTTAATTTGGTTGGTGACCTGACATACAGGTTTTGAAAAAGTCTTTGTTTAGGCACCAGTCTTCCACAAATTAATTATAAAATTGTGTCTGTAGACTTTATACTAACATTCTTTGTAATTTGTGGTAAGAAATAAATATATAATTTTTTATGTTGTTAATCTGGTGTATATTATATTGTGTGCCTTTTAGTCTGTGCTAAATAAACATGTTTTTTTTTCTTTTTAAATTCGTGCCTTTTAATTCTGCACATTATAAACTAAATTGTAGGTATCAAATATTTTCCAACTTCAAAGCAGCATAGTTTTCCGGAATAAAATAACTATAATATAACATTAAATAGTGATGTAGCTCGGCCATCACGTATTACCAGTAACGGTAATATATTTTTGGCGGGTAAGTCTTACGACGTACGTGTGAAATACCACGTAATGCATTCTATGGTTTTTCCTTTTTTTCGGCAAAACATATTTTTAAACCACATAACGTTTCGTTCTGCTTCATTGGTCTAGCTGGAGTCTAGAATTTAAGATTTGTAACTGGATATTGTCATTGAGAGAACAGTAAAGTCCAGAGATTGGAATCGTACCTAATGATGGTCAATTTAATTGGTTAACCTGGTAGGCTAGTATATGCGAAATCAGAATATATGTAGTTTGTTCAGAATAAGGAACTGAATCGATTTCAATATTTTTTACACCATGTTATATGTTCTCCCAAAAATATTTAAGTGTGATGGAAAATGTTATCACCATTTAATTACTTACAATACAAACGCCGTACGGTTAGGTACCTATTAAAACTGTTCCTTTTGCATAAAGCATATTACAGTGTCTCCGAATTTCTAGCCGAAAAAGTTTTTTAGTTTGACATAAATCCTGTAATCTGAACATTTAACTCATAATTTTGACATAAATCCTGTAATTTTGACATAAATCCTGTAATTTTGACATTCATCTTGTAATTTGACATGATCTAGACGTTCACATTGTAATTTAGCAATCAACATTGTAAAATCGACATAAATCTGTTAATTTGGACTTCGGTTGTAATTTTGACATGTATCTTTCAAATTTGACATACATTTTTAAACTTTGACATTGTTCTTGTATTTGTGATTTATTTTTTCAATCTGAATGTTGACATTATGTTTAATAATAATTTCGAATTAACAGGTCTCTAAGTTAAAAAAAATGTATTTGCAATTCTGGGTAACTTTCTTTCTTTTTGTGAAATTTTATAATAATATAACTCATAACTTTCTTTCTTTTTGTGAAATTTTATAATTTTTTAGTTGTCAATAAAAAGAATAATAGTTTTCAATATTATAGAAATATTTGTACGCCGATACTTACGGCTAAACATGACTGGACTTAAACAATTGATTTTAATCTTGCATGCTCTTGTATGTATACCATGTTTAGACAAATAAAGAATATCTTATCTTATCTTATCTTATCTTACCTACTGCCAAATTATTATCAATGAGCGCAAGACGACCCTGGAGGCCGCTTTTTTTTCTTCATTCTTTACTCAAAAATACTAGACGCGTGTTTCGGGTTTCGCATATACTAAAACTAATATTGTATAAGGACCGTCACCCTAAGATCAGTAATAATGCCTTACCCACCACAACTTTTTTTTAACACCACAACGGGGTAAGCGTTGTAGTGTGATGAATATCCTAACTAATATTATAAAAGCGAAAGTGAGTTTGTTATGCTTTCACGCTAAAATGGCTGAACGGTTTCGGATGAAATTTAGCACATGGGTAGACCATCACCTGAAGAAGTTAACTTTTTATCCTAAATCACAGACGAAGTCGCAGGCAACAGCTAATTATTATTTATATTCGTTCAATGTGTTCATATCCAGCACCAGTTAATGAATCCTGCGTAATAATACGATGTTTTATAACGTAGTTACGACTAAACGCTAATAATAACTTCAGTCTCGCGTGAATAATACGTGAATGGAAATCGAGTTCATATTGGTGACGATTAACGAGCTGACAAGCTCTCTCTGTATGCGCCATCGAAGGCTTAACCGGAGTACGCTATAGCGCATACACAGGTACTTGCGGTAACAATGAAATTATTACGGTACCTGAAGATCCGATTAGGTTTACTAGGTATCAGTATCGCGTTACATTAAGGTACCTAAGTAGGGATTTTAATAGGTTTGAGTTGCCTAGTAGTGACTTAAGAGGTGATCTTATAATTCGCCGAAATAATGGTGCAATTAACAAAGAGGTGACAATAACAAAACACCTTGCATAACGGCGCGGGGCGGCACGACGCGGGCTCGGCAGAGCTCGGCACGTCAGCTCCTGCTCACTTGGTCAGGATTACGAGCTGACAGCGTCTGCACCCATAAATCTAGTGACGTGACGTCACTAAGCTCCATACTCACTCGCTAATTAGTGTAAAAGCGTTATCAATGGATTACACCCTCACCCGTCTACTCTGTAACCACGCAAAATTCTAAAATATGTGGATAAATGCTCACAAATCTTCGTTGCGGTTCTGAGATTAACACCGATGAGGGTTTTTCAGGGTACGAAATTAACAGCTATACGTAACCGCACAAGATTTAAGCATCGACTTTTGATCTAGGTAAATAACTGCGTCCGTAGATGTTTGTTATTTTTTAATAAAACTGAACAAAAACGAAAGGCATCATTTATAACAATATCATAATGATAATGGCATTTCAGTATATTATTCGTAACCTTAAAACCTTACGTAAAAGGTTCTACTTTGTTTTCTTCCCAAATTTTCTATACTGGCCTTTATTATAATGTGACAGATTTAAATACTTTTTAAACCAACCAGAAAGTAAATGCCAGCTCCAGGAAACCGATTCATTCCTTTGCTTTATCTGACGTTTTCTAGTAACCTAATATACAAAAAAAAAACAATAATAATAAAATATATTTATTTTATTATTTTTTTCTAAAACAGCCTATTTTACAATGTGGTTTTAGCCTCACAACGAAAACCTCACAGGGTTTATCTGTGAGGCTTTCGTGTGCCGGCGAGCCGTTCCTTATATAAACGTTATTTTTATGGTGTACATAATAAAGAGTATTCTATTCTATCACGAAGACAAATTATAAGGTACCTATGCATTCTTACATGGCTTTTAGAATCCCGCCACCATAATCTTTGTTTACATAAGTATTCTCTTCAGTAACGAAATTAAACATGGTAATATCATCCTAAAAAGTTAGGTATTATAAAGTTTAAACAAAACCGTTAAAACACACCTGCTACGAGAATTGTTTAAAATTACGGATTCACTACAAATACACACTGAATGTTGAGATAGATGTTTGCTGTAATAATTTAGATACGTCACACACGTACATACTTCCTTGGTATACATTATCTACACTTAAAGAGCGTGTTGACATTTGATGACATCTTTACAACCCATCAATCGTTTATTTCTCATGAAATACGGCGGTATGTATTCTCAATTATTTACTACCTATATAGACATAGTTATACAACGTGCCGCTACAGTGGCGACATTAATTTGACATACTAGTAGGGCTAGTGGCCAGTAATCATATTTTTTTTTTTATATTTCTTGTAAAAAATTTTTTTTTTTTGTTATTTATTATATTAAGATAAATAATTATAAATTGAAAAAATAACAAACAAACTAAATAATAAAGCTCTCTCTTTCCTTCAATTCACCTATTCCTTGAACGTTATTTGTTTTTATTTCATAGGTTCGATGTTATGATCCATAACCCCGGCTAATTACCTCTATGCTACGCTGTTTAAGTACAGTTCCCTCCAAAATGCTATTTAGAAAATTGTAAATAAATCAATAAATATTAATGTTTCATGAAATTAAATTATTTTCATAAAACTTGAAGGCGAAACTGTTTAAGTGTGTTAAATTAACACGCTGTATATATATATGTGTAGGTACTATAAATTTGATGTATATGTCAACGAATAAGTTCGTGAACTACAAACAAATACATTACTCGCACGAGTACCGTTAAGATTTTAATGTGTAATATTTGTGTTTGTACAATGATGGATGCTACGACACACGTAGCCACGAGTGCTACACACGTAGCGCTACGGCCGCTACGCCGCGTAGACTCTACAAGATGAGCAATCAACCAACTTGAAAAATGTATTATTAAAGCCTAACAAAACGTTTCCTTACCTGACATATAATTGGAAAAATTGTGTGCGATAATTAAACTTTTGAAAGAATCTCTAAACTTTTCCTACAGTTTATCTAAAAGCGTAGACCTTCTGTGTTATTATTTCCATCAATAGTTTCTCACTAACCGACCTACTTTAATAGTTCTGTTGTTGACATCAGGATAAATTTGTTGTTACATTCGGCGCTATAATGTACTAGGGATAAAATCAGAAATATGGTGTAACAAGAAATTCAAATCATGTTGGCACAGCCTGTGAAATTAGCAAATAATTAGATAGACCGCAATCTGTTACCACCGAATTAAACGAATAACGTATCAATAGGTACTTTAATTAGTACGTGAGCTGTTTACGTATGCAACACAATGAAACAATAGACTCGTCTAAAAATACAGCTGAAACGCTACTCGTATGGAAAAAGAGAGTTTCCCATAACATAGCAGAATAAAACATGCAGACAATGGACTGAACTGTTTGTCGGCAAAACGACAGTTTGATTGAGCCTCTTGCATCCGCTGCAGTACTGAACCTCATTCACTTTGAATCCTTGACCGACACGTTGTTCAACCAGAAATCGATCCTGTAACTGAACCCTTAATCGTGCAATCCGTCAGCTAGCGACATTGATCCAATATCATGCTATTTAGCTTTACAGGTGGGCAGAACTCCAAGCGTGACAAATCCGAGGCGAGGTGACATTGCCGAAAGCCAACGTGACTCTGACAATGACAATGCTGTAGAAATTGAAGACAGACACAGTACGAGGTTAATTGGCTGTTTGGTAACGTATGACCTTCGTGATCTCGTTTTGATCAGACACTATTGTTTATTTTTTTCACAATATGTCACGGGATGATAAGCTAGCTTTTGACTAAATGCATCTAAAGAGACATTACAAATGTTTTTACCCGACTACGGCGAAGCATAAAGGAGGGTTATGATTTTGACCGGTATGTATGTATGTATGATCATCTGGTCCCTCATTACTTCTAAACTGCTTATCATAATTTGACAAATGAGGTATTCTTGGAACCGTCTTGATTGTGCGCTGGTTATAGGCTATGTGAGGTCACATTAAATTCAATATGGTGCCCTCTAGCGGACATAAAGTTAAAGCCAAAAAAAAAAAGATTTTATTAATGCTGTGTTGGGTATCAAATGAAAGGCCTTAATTGGCACATTTCAAATATATATATATTGTCAGCTGTTGCTCATGGCTTTGCTTGTATGCATCCAATAATTAGGTATAATTTCTATAAATCATAAGCAACAACAAACATATTTATTTTCTCTCCAAACCTACACAAAATACATAATTATATTATAATAAATACGTATTTCAGCAGTGCAGTGGTGGCCCAGTGGTTAACGGCCTCAACTTACGAGTAGTAGGTCGTAGGTTCGAACCCAGACAGGCGCTTTACTTTGTGTAAATTATTTCATTACCACTGCTCTCAAAACGGTGAAGGAAAACATTGTGAGGAAACCGACATGTCCTAGAACTAAAAATTCGAAGACATGTGACATCCACCAACCCGCACCGGGCCCGCGTGGTGGATTACGGCCCACTCCTTCTCACAGAAAGAGGAGGCCTGTGTCCCAGCAGTGGAAAGCAGCAGGCCACATTGAAATACGTACATAATCTGCATATAATGATATGCAGATTATGTACGTATTTCAATGTGGCCTATTTATAAAAAAATAACAAACGTACGTACCTGAATTTGACGGATTAAGAGGATCGGGAAAAAATCAAAGCAAAATGTTACCATTAATCCTTACTTGGGCAGTTACTATGCATAAGTTGCAGGGGTGCACTCTAGATAAAGCGGTAATTGATTTAGGGAAGTCACTATTCGCTAAGGGACAGGCCTATGTTGCCCTCAGCGGACTCAGATCCTTAGACGGATTATTTATTAGTTCCTTGGATCATCACAAATTTCTGAAATATCCTTATGACTCACGATCTCGTCAGGAATTAGAAAGGTTAAGAATTCTTTCAATTTTCGAAACATAAACCTATGGTATATGTCTTTTATATTACACAGGTACATATAAAACATTAAACCTAATGAATGAATGAATGAGGTGCACTCGAATGAACCTAACCAAATATTTTTTTAAAGCACCTCTGCAAATACTTTATCACGAAATTATAACCCCAAAATAATTTAAATAAAAAATAAGTTCAAAAACTAAACCCGACTATTGAAAAATCACGCTCTAAAAAGTATGAAACAAGAAAATATTCTCATCTGAAATTATTACGAACAAACTATTCAATATTTATCGTCTATTAAATAAACAACTTACACGTAATATGTGGTCCTATGCCACTTTGCCCTAAAGATTATGATCGCTTACTACTGTTAGAATGTGTTTTGATAGGTTAGGTGGTATACGACCACGGCTGTCTTCTGAACATCACTATGAATATGTATTAAATACATTAAAATATATTACGTGTAAGTTGTTTATTTAATAGACGATACTCGTAAATATTAAATAGTTTGTTCATAATAATTTCAGATGAGAATATTTTCTTGTTTCGTACTTTTTAGAGCGTGACTTTTCAATAGTCGGGTTTTAGTTTTTGAACTAATTTTTTTTTCAAAGATAAATAAATAAATGTATGCTCTTTATTCGAATAAGCATCTCGTACCTAAATATAATATTATAGGTGTCGTGTACTTAGGTTATTATGGCATTTAGATGCCACAAAAGACCGACGCGACGTAGACGTGGCTGCTGGCCGTACTCAAAGTCCAGGTGTACGGTGATTACGGTCAAACAGGTATCAGGCATATCCATGTGTATCCCACTTTTCTGATTTTAATCACACAGTAAACATAATATTTACATATTATCTCGACGCGAAAGTCGTACGATCCTGAGTGGTGGTCACCAACGTTAATTAGTTTAAAAGCATACTTAGATAAGCGACGGAATTTCGCTCTCACACCATTTAAAGTGCCGGGATGAAGCTACAATTTAAATTCATTCTCAACTTCAACATTAAAATCAATTAAAGTGCTACCTACGTACTGCAGTGTCATTTAGAAATGGGGTTTTGTAAAATACCAGTAATAAACTCAGATTATGCTGTACATATTATTTATTTAATAACTTAAGTAGTTCTTAATATAAAAAATAATAATTTAGTTATTAATTACCTACATAATTATGCCGTCACTTAACCGTTGTCGCAGTAATGAGTGCACTGTCATCAGATAAGTTACAGTTCCGAGAAAATAAATAAATCCGAAATCACTAGCGTCGTCTGTCGAGGACTGTACCTCATTCGGCCAGTTCCTAGAGATGTATTCAGTGACCCTTCTTGTATCCATATTTCTTATGGTGCTCATGATCGCCCTTCTTGCCATGGTTGTGATGATGTTTATGATGTGAGTCATGTCCACCGGACTCTTTGTGTCCCTTATGCTCATGGTGGTGGCCGCCCTTCTCATGGGAACCTTTTTCACCATGTTCTTTCTCGTGATGGTCACCATGATGATGACCTTTGTGGAAATGGCCACCCTTCTTGTGACCATGCTCCTCGTGGTGACCTCCATGCTTCTCTTCGTGGGCGGAATCTCCCTCTTCATCAAAGAAGTGTTTATCTTTCTTGAATTCATCAAGCTTATGTATTTCGTGGTGCCCTTTTGTCGAGTGACCCTTGTCGTAGTGTCCCTTCTCTTCGTATTTATGCCCTTTCTCACCTTTTTCACCTTTGTGGTATTCATCATAATTTCCATCATGGTGATGATGTTCTTTTTTGTGAGCGCCGTGGTCGTCATACTCACCCTTGTGGTGCTCCTTATCGTGATGTCCTTTTTCTCCCTTCTCATGATGATGATGACCCTTGTATCCCTTTACACCTTTTTCTTCGTGGTCGTGATGATGATCGGCATGGTGCTCTTTACCGCCTCCTTTTTTGTGTTCATGACTCTTTGGAGCTTCTTTTTTGTGTCCCGTCGCAGCAGGCTCTTGATCTTTCGTCTCTAGTTCTGTACTTTTATCCACTTGCCGTGAGGGTAAACGGCGTGTTTGAACAACCGCCAATAACGTTAGAAAACCTAAAACTAACGCCACCCTCATATTGCTAGGTTTTTTTTATCACGCGGTGTTGATGCGGTGTGCTCTACTCCTAATATTGACAACATCATTGATGGTGCAGCGTTTTATATAAGGCATTGTGTCAGATGTGCTAATCGCCGCGTCGCGCTACAGACGCGGCGGCCGCGAATTGCGGCAAGCGCTTGCCGGGCGACAACTTTGTATCCAAATCAACCCTGTTAGTACATAAAAACATGACCCCCTGCGTTATTCTAAAATAATTAATTGTTATTTGTACCTACATTTAAAAGCTTCAAAAATAATTTTAGATTTTGAAATAGTTTGCCATCGTTGTAAACTATCGTACCGAAACGTTCACTGCTGGGCACAAGGCCCTACCTTTAACAGCTATAACGAAGTACCTAACTACAATCCTTACAAAATTTTGGAATGGTCACAACGAGGAGCATAATTCTGTTTTCAAAACTACTGTTCAGAAAGTAGATTTGCTATTTAATCTACAGGCATTTCTAATATTTTTCTGAAGTAAATAGAAGTGCATTGATAATATAAAATAAATGAAACTGCTGAAAACTATTAAGGTAAGTACCAGTAGTAAAAGTAGATTTTTTAGACCACAAAATCTATATTTTAGAATTTTTTAATAACAAATAAATAATTTAACAAGAAATGCTACGTCTCTCGTGGCAGGATTATCAAATAGAAGGATGTGATACCCACGTTAATCTCTACTCTTGCTACTAAAGTAGTAAAACTTAAAATAAAAGATTTAACGAACACAGACGGACTCAAGAGATGTGGTAATCCATAGTGTACACACAATGTCCTTTATTATTAGGTATTCGATCCTGCGGTCTAGCGCTGGCCTCAAGATTCAACCACTTGTTGCGCGGAATATCGTTAACCACATAAAGTTGCAATGTACATAATTACTTAAATATTATTAACTTGAAACATACTAATCTCAGAACAAAAATACAGCTGAAACTAAACTCATCCGGTGAGAACCATACTCATAATGGCATTGTGCCAAGAGCTAACTGCATTTCGTGTTATTTACAAGCGACGACGTCCAATATCGTGTTAAGTGGAAAAGAATGATCATTACACTCATTATTGACTTTAAAAAACTGTTACTACGAAATTGATATTAAAGGAATTATGTAAGTTTGCGCCTTACAACTTTTTAGGGTTCCGTACCTAAACAATAAATAACGCAACCCTTATAGGATGATTCGTGTGTCGGTCTGTCGCAGATGATTGACTCCGAATCTACTGGACCGATTAAGATGAAATTTGGTACACATAAGAATTTCTGTGACCCAATCACGAACGTGTAACGTAAATAAATTAATTTTGAAAAATATATGGGGTTCACTTTTGGAGGCAAATTAGAAAATAAAAAGTTTTGCAAACTTTACCGTGTATCATATCAAATGAAAGGACTCAATCAATCAAGGAGGATCAATTATTTATTTTATAACTTTAAAATAATGAGTTTCAAAATTATCAAAGAAAATATCTGAAACTGCTGAGCCTAAAATTATTAATAAAAATACAGATAATAGCTAATAGAGATATATAGTTATATACTCATAGATTACAGGAAAAGCCATAAGAATTCGCGCAGTCGTAAATCACTCAATATTGTGCATTCAAACTTACATTTGCAGTTGGAATGTATGGGGGAACATGTTTTTCAACTACAATGTTGTTTGTACTTGCGATAAATTTATCCCAACTACGGAATCCTTCATTGTGCGTGGTCCAACACGCAATTGGCCGGTTTTATTTGAATTTTATTAAAGTGCAAGCACAGTAGGTAGATACTACCTTGTTGCCCTAACTGAGCACAGCTCATCAGTGCATAGTTAAAACTAGATATAGGTACCACTGATAATAATATTAATTCAATTCTATATTTATGGTATTATAATTCTATTTTAATATATGTAAATTCTATTATTTGTAAAACGTTTTGAAACTATTTATAGAAATTAGATCTTATCTGTATACCTACATTATGAGCAAATAAATGATTCATTTTTCTGTAATATGTACGTTGAACATAGACAACCCAAGTTGGGAAGTAGTAAGGAATGAAAAATGGGTTGATTTTAAAGCAAGGAGACGTTCGTTAGTGGACTCTTAATATTCAAATAGATAACAGCTAGGAGGATGGGACAAAAAGCAAATAAAAGCACTTTATTTAGGCATTCATTAAAGTGTCGCCTAGCTTTAGTGAAAACGAGCACCTGCGTCGAAATACTCAGGTCACTTTTAGTAGGTACGGTTAAGGAGCGACAATGTTAAGCAATTTTCAAACAAATTTCTTTCCCACATAGCAGGTGCATGCCACCTTTACGAACTGTCACTTTCCCACATAGCAGGTCCATGCCACCTTTACGAACTGTCACTTTCCCACATAGCAGGTGCATGCCACGGATGCCACTTTTACGAACTGTCACTTTCATTCAAAATGTTGGTATATTTTATATTTTGGTATTCAGAAAAATCTTAACATGCATGGTGCGCGACTTACGAGTTGGTAGGTCGTAGGTTCCAACCCAGATAGGCACTTTTTTCTGTTAATTATTTCATCACCACTGCTTTCAAAACTGTAAAGGAAAACATCGTGAGGAAACCGGAATGTCCTAGAACCGAAAGTTCTAAGACATGTAACATCCACCAAAGGGCCCATGCACGTGGTGGACTTCGGCCCACTCCCTCTCACAGAGAGGAGGCCTACGTCCCACCAGTGGGAATATTATAGGCTAATTATGCATATAATTATTTTGAAAACCTAAGACGCTAAATGATTTTATTTTTATAGTCAATTAATTTAATTTAACTGTTCTTGTTCACAACTCGAAGGCAAATATAATATGGTCGGCAGTCATAAGGGAAATATGACTTCGGAAAATAGACTTATCACGTATTTAAAATATCTACCTAATTCTTATTCCAGGATAGTAGTACTGTTTCTATTAATAAGATGAAATCTATACTAATATGATAAAGAGGTATTTGTTTGTTTGTTTGTATGTAGGGCGTAATCTCCGGAACTAGCGATACAATTCTAATTTTTTTTTTCACTGGTAGAAAGCTACATTATTCCTGAGTGCTATAAATATATTTATATCAAGCATATTACGACCTATCACATTTTTTGTCTTACAAGCCGGAAAGAAATACCTCATAAAACAGAATTCACGCAAATTCTACCGGATATCTGTTCTATTTTGCATATATATTTCCCTACTAGCTTCTGCCCGCGACTTCGTTCGCGTGGAAGTCGCACTCGTACCAAACTGCAACCTACTGCTACTACGCCGCTGCTACCAAACGTACGCGGTTTGCAAAGTAGTCGTCGGACCACTAAGCTATTGGCTTTGATGAAAGTTCAAAAAAAGTTCAAAGTAAGAAACTACGAACAAAATGTTATATTGCTCGTCCGCCATAACAAATAGCGTTCTAATTTAAAGCCTTCAGACCAGACCAGACATAAAGGGAATATAATATATGCAAAATTTGAACAAAATCTATCCAGTAGGTATTATTTGCGTGACATACATCCAGACAAACATAAAAATTCAAACTACTATATTTTCGGCATAAGAATCGTTTTCTTTCCAGACCTTGTAGCAATAACTTTTTAAAATAAATATTCAATGTACAGTTTTGACGCCACTACGATTTTATTATGTTGCTAGTAGAAGAATAAGAATAATAAAATGAAGAAGCTGAAGGCAGCATCTATCAATATTATATATATTATAAATTAAAGTCACTTTTCGGGTCTTCTATGTAACCGCGTTCTCCTAAACTACGCAAAGGATTTTGATGCGGTTTTCACCATCACATTTTAGAGAATTTCTTATTAAACTTAAATATATTTAAAGACATTTCGATATTTTGCCAAGTCGTAACAAGCGTGCGAAGCAGGTGCGCTAGTATAAAATAAATGAACCCTGACCGAGAATCGCAACAAGTAGCGCCATCTACCTATAAGGCAGATACCGAGCGACCAAACTTTCTTGAAACCTTCAGGGACGAACCTCAAGTAGGTAGCTGTAAATTCTAAATATTTTTTTTTATTCGGTCCTTCCAAGATTGATTAAGTTAATTAAGTATTTATTTTTCTATTTGTTTCTTATCGGGAAGATTTATGACATTTTAATATAATAATAACAATAAAAATCGTCAGATCTAGGTATACGAGGGTGACACTGAAAGTTCTTAGAAAATCAAAAACTGAACAAACTAGCAAGTTATTAGTTTAATTATATCTTTTGAAAATAGTGTCTATTTACATCAATAAATCGCTGCATCCGATGGAACCACTGAGAAACGCACTTTGCCCACTCGACCTTAGGGGTCTGTTCGACGGCATTTTGAAACGCAGCCACTGCTTCGGCGTCCTTAAAACGTTTTCCTCAAAGTTTTTCTTTTATTTTCGGAAATAACTTAAAATCGCAAGGTGCGGGGCTATAGGGCGGGTGACCCAGTAATTCCACGTCTGAAGTCGCCAAGTAGTCGATTGTTTGCTTGGCGGTGTGCGACGAGGCGTTGTCGTGGTGAAGGAGTGTCCCTCACGCAGATCATCGGTGAGATAAGTGCGACCACGTTTAAACTCATTAAACCAGTTGTAAACAGTGGCACGAGATGGGGCATCATCGTGAAAGGCCAATCGAAGTCTATCATAACATTCTTGTTGACTTAAATGACATCGAAAGTCATAAAAAATCATTATACGATATATACGAATACGAATTTTCTCGCGTTAAATTCATGCTGACGTGACACAGACAATTTTCAATTTGCCGCCAAATCGTAAACAAATGAAAAATTAATAAAATACATACACAAAAATATTGACAAAGATCTCCATTTTCAAAATTTGAACTTATTTTTTTATTATCCGTTTACAAGTGGCCAGCTAAAAACTTTCAGTGTCGCCCTCGTACTCCAAATAAACAATTTAACATTAAAACCCAATGTTATTACATTTCATGACAGAAAAATGTTTACTGTGTTACTTAGACATCACATTGACCTATGTCGACAAAAAATACATTGTGTTATGCATGGTTGTTTTTTCTACAAACGGAATCGGTAGCACAAATAGAGCTTTGTACCCACTTTAAGTGTTCAATAAAGCGTGAAGCGTCGAAAAATAGTGTTACGTGCCATTGAAAATGTAGTGGCTACTATTTTGCCAAATAATTTTGTAAAAAAACGACAGCCGTATATGTAATAAGTTGACTGAGACATCCTAAACATGGCCAAGATAATTTTATCTAGGCTTTTGTTAGACATTGGTATTGACAAGCTGGCTATTGAGAAATGTTATCAATTTCAGTGACTGCAAGTGTTTTCTATAGGATTACGGTTGATTGCAACCACGTCTAATTCGTTGCCCAGTAAAATGTAGGCCAATCTCGGGCAGCGCTCTAGTTTCTCAACGCTGAGTTACTTTATCTCGTCGGGAGCCGTTGCCAACGGACCAACGCCAACTATTTTATGTAACTTTGTTGTCGAAACGTGCTGTGAAATTGATAAGTTTGTTTTTGTATCTGCATCCAATTATTGCAAACATTTTTTTTTTTTTTTATAATTGAATTACTAACCGATTTTAATTGGTTTATCTATTTAAATTTTTAGGTCTCGTATGTCAATGAATAGGTTTGTAAACACGAAATCAATTGTTATGTTTCAAAAACATTTATTTTTATTAATAACAAAACATCACAGTCAACAAAACTTAACACATTATGAAAGCTTAATTAGATATAACTAAATAAAAACTTCATTAACTCGCATCGATAGGTATCAGTCTCTAGAAAACATTTACTTGTGTCCCTTCTTGTGACCCCAGTGCTTGTGGTGCTCGTGACCACCCTTCTTGCCATGATCATGATGATGATGATGGTGATGGTGGTGTCCATCGTCCTCATGATGTCCCTTATGATCGTGATGATGACCTCCCTCTTCGTGGTGGCCCTTCTTGCCGTGATCATGTTCATGGTGTCCGTGGTGCTTGTGTCCCTTGTGGAATTCTCCTCCCTTCTTGTGTCCGTGCTCTTCGTGATGTCCGCCGTGGTGCTCGTGGTGGCCGCCGTCGTGGTGGTTGTCGTGGAAGTGCTTTTCTTTCTTGAACTCATCATGTTTGTGTACACCGTGATGACCCTTAGTGGAGTGTCCTTTGTGATAGTGGCCTTCTTCGTGATGACCATGGCCCTTGTGACCCTTGTCGCCATGGTGGTGCTCATGATGGTGACCATCGTCGTGGTGGTGATGCTTCTTATGTCCACCGTGTTCGTCGTGGTGCCCCTTATGCCCTTCATGGTGGTGATGGCCCTTCTTGCCGTGCTCGTGGTGGTGGTGTCCCTTGTATCCTTTGTGTCCCTTTTCACCATGGTCATGATGATGATGTCCGTGGTGCTCGTGGCCGCCGCCCTTGTCCCACTTGCCACCTTTATGTGTGGCTGCTACCTCGAGGTCCGCATCGCGTTTCTCGCGGGTAGTCCTACAGCTAACGTACGCTAGCGCCGCTAGGGCTATGCAGCACACCAGTGAAGCCCTCATGTTTCCAGTGCACCGATGTGATCTAAGCAGTTGACTGATGCCTGTGTTCGCGACTGTTTAGTTTTTATACTGGGAGCCCGTTTGGTTGGTATTGTATGAAAATTGTGTAAAGCTCCAAGGTTGCAGCTATATGGCGAAGCAGTAGAACGGGTGTGTTGCGCAGTTCCACCCGATGTCTCAACGTGAAAAACAGAGCTGTACTAACAAAAAGTATGGATTTGCATGACAAGCAACTAGTGTGTGTTTCCCTTCATATATCTGCTATGATCAATGCTAAATTTGATGATATTGACATAGACATAAACTCAAAAGCGTCTGTTACATTGGCAAATATAGGGTACTACCTACCCAATTATGTCTGTAAGTTAGATAAGTAGGTACAAACCTTTAACATAATATTTTCACAGCGAAAATACGGTAGATTATTGTGAAAATGAGCTGTTACGATATCCATTGGAAAGTAGCGGCGCGCAGGCGAGCCGGAAAACGTGTTGACGCCACTAGATGGAGGCGGACGGGAGTTGAAATTGTCAGTGTGCAATTTTCTTCTTAGGTACCTATCTATCGGAATAATATGTACCTATAGGTACTATATAAATAAGTATTGCACACCTATTGCCGACTACGAGCAATAACCTAAATGTATCGTTTAACTTTAAAGGAAGCGTTTGTTTAAAAAAAAACATTTTCCAAAAAAAACAACAACCGACTTCCAAAAAAACACTACAGTGAAAAATAACTTTAATTTCGGAAGTCGGTGACTTTGGATCTGAATTTTAGTTTTTTGCCACCGACTTCTGAAATTAAAGTTATTTTTCACTGTAGTGTTTTTTTGGAAGTCAGTTGTTTTTTTTTTGGAAAATGTTTTTTATTTTTCACTTTTTAGTGGGTCGGTTTGTAATTTATCTAATTTACAATAGCCTAATGTCAAATGCTCATCCCCTTTTACAAAATATTATCCCGCTGCAGGGGCTTTAATTGTTCTAAGGAGTTCTGCTGGTAAGAACCAGGAGAACTGATGGCGACTTCACCATATGCATTTTGACGAGAATAAATTGCTAAGCAACCATATTAAAGTGCCTAATCGAATCGCAACGGTGAAATACTTATTATCAAGTAGTTCTGGTGGCCATCTGTGGTCTTCATCATCAGTTCCACTTCACCAAATGGTGCTTTTCAAGTGCAAATGCACGAGTTTCTATAAAAAATACTTAAATAAACAAACAAACGAACTACTCCGTACGTACTACTCGAATAAACGTATTTTCTTTCTTCTTCTTCTTCTTTCTTCTAAATGGCTGGGAAGTCCTCAAATTTTATAGGCATACCTATGCCTATAAAATTTGAGGACTTCCCTCGATCTACATGGGATCCCCTCATCAGATTCTGATTTGGTGGCAATGGGACCACCTCGGGAGCATACCCTTCCATACAAAAAAAGAATTTTCAAAATCCGTCCACAATTGACGGAGTAATCGGTGAACATACATAAAAAAAAAAAAAAACAAACATACAGCCGAACATATAACCTCCTCCTTTTTGGAAGTCGGTTAAAAATAAGACAACACGTGCACGGACGGACGTGAAAATATCGCGGCGGCATAAAATCACGCACTGGATTTTCAACTCTCGGTGCTGAGCCGAGCATTCAGAATCCAACAAAGTGCACCTCAACGCATCTAAAAAACGCAGTTGGATTTTCAACTCACAGCGCTAACCAGAGCGTCGAAAATCCAATGCGTGGAAAAAAAAGGCTGCGGGAAGAATCGCCCGTGCGTACCTGGACTAAGACATTGTTTTAGGCGCGTAAAAGTGAACACAATCATCCTCTTGAAATAGGTAAATGGTTGAAATTCAGTAGGTATAGTTTCTTATTTGATTTATTCTTCTGTCTTACCAAAGGGTATCGTATTACCCAATTACTGGGTTGTAGAGGTCAGATAGGCAGTCGCTCTATGTAAAATACTGGTATTCAGCTGCATCCGATTAGACTGGAAGCCGACCCCAACGTAGTTGGGAAAAGGCTAGGCAGATAGGCACATAGATAGTTTATTATTTAACGGCAACGCCGTATTTATTCTGGTACTGGACAAACCTCGTATAAACCCTACAGTACCTTAATAGCTATGTTATACAGGGTGAGGGTGTAACAAGACCCATCACATAGCCGATATCTACGCATTCTGTACATCAAATTAAGAATCATTGAGCCAAATTAATTGCTAGGAAACGACTTTTATTTTTTGGTGTGTAAAATCACTATTTACAGTAGCGCCTTTAAACCTAGCACAGTACCTACCGCACGGGGTATTTAAAGGTTAAATACGCCACAACTCCTGTACCGTGGCATGCGCGCAATCCCTACGCACAATAATTTGCGGGCACTTGTCTCGAGGTTGAGTTGTCGTAGAAACCTCTGTTCTACGACAACTCGACCCCGAGACTAGACCCGGGCAACTCGATCTCGCCACTATTGAACCCCAGGACAACTCGACCCCAATAACTCGACCACGACAAATCGACCCCGATAACCCGACCCCGACAACTCAACCCTGGGAAAACTCTACTCCCACCAATCGGCTCCGACATGGGAATGGAAACAATAGTTATTAAACCCCTACCAACATGAACATACTGCCATGCAGTTCCCATGGAGGACTACCAGTGAAACCACGAGGAGGAACGGTTCACTTACCATTTTTAGGGTTCCGTAAAGATGCTTCTAAGTGACTTTGCTATTTAAGTCAATTGTATATTTTAAAGATATTTTCGGTTACAACCGCAGAATTAACTTGGTTTTTCATAGGTTTTTTGAAAAATAATAAAATCATTATTGTCCTAAAAATAGTAAATAGCCAGTAACTGCAACCGACTAGGATGTAGCGCTCGCTGGCGGCTGCCGTGGCACGTGTTTATAGTAAAACGAGAAGCACACACGTAAGATAAAGTTTGAGAATTATCTGAGTACTATCAGCTCATAAAGTAGTAGTCCGCTGGAGGTCGACATCAGAAGCATTTACTGCAAGAAATTACCCATGCGGAATAAATTAAATTTCAGAAGAGATACCTATAGAACAAATATAGAACTAATCTCTGGAACCACCCGCACTCTGTTGTTATAGCTTAGGAGCTACTGGGTGTCGGGACACGACACCTGCTTCGTTGCAAAATAAATAAATGTAGTAGGCAAGTCTCTACGGTACCCAAGAGACAGCACTAGAAGATCAAGCCGTCCAACACGTAGAAGGGAAGACGATCCGACATCAGTCTGCAGACCTCGGGGCCATGTTGGGTAAGGGTTGCAACGTTACGTCGGCCGCCTCAGTATCCAGCAAGACCCGAGGCGGCGGCGCGTAGTGTTCGACGCGCGCCCGTATTAGACGTCGCGGGAGGAGTTTTACAGCTCACTTCCGCCGCGGGCCTGAGGTGACCCGCACAGGCGGGCCGACACTAGCCGGGGATCGCGGAAGGCGCACAAATTCCCATAATCCCCGGTTCAAGTGTGGGAAGCGAACACCGGGGTGGTTATTAGACAGTAAGAGGCTGACAGACCCTCCACCCGTCAGACAGCATAGGACATCTATGAGGATCATATTGACACCCAAAACAAAAAGGGTTGCAACCGACAGAGTCCATTGGAGACAACTGAAGGAGGCTGACGAAAAATCTTGAGGTCGGTTTTTTCTCAGGTCCGAATTTGGCGTTGATTATTTCCCCAACAACTGTGTTTCCCGTTACCTCCATTTCCTCCCTGATTATACTAATGGGTGTGGACGGGTGGAGGTTTCGTATTACCACTCTAAAGGGTCTCATGTCCCTTGTGTTGAAAGTATGGCCTATGAGTCCATTTTCTCGAACAAAGGATAACAGCTTCTTGTAGACCACAACATCTACGCTACTTACTCGAAGTTGATTTCTGTTTACACATTGATATGTGAATTGGTCTCTTTCAGCAAGAGATTCTAACAGTTCAGTTAGTTTATTCAGGTCTTCTATTCCGTATAGGATGATAGGTGGAGGCTTGCTGGGTTTCTTCACTCCTTGATCAGGTTCATTTTCAGTTAGGTCGATTGGTAATTCGCTGAACCTGTTGGATGTTTTGACAGCATCCGGGGATGGACTGGATGATATCTTGGGTTTTTTAGAGTTGGCATTTATTGCCACCCTTTGCCATGTTGGAGGGCAGGGTACATTGGGTTCACCATGTGGATTACCTGTCTTGGTATTATCAGGCTCATATCTAGGTGAACCTGTTTGAGCTGAGGTACTTCCTATTGAGAAGGACCTTGGTCGCGATATAAACAAACTTGGATGAAAAGCCTGTTGCGAGTTTTTTACTGTTGTTGCCAGTAGTATTCACCAACACAGGAGCCTGGTCACCTACTCCTGTGCAGTTTTAGGTGACCAGGCTCCTGTGTTAGTGAATACTACTGGCAACGGCATAATAAAGAGTATTTACCAAGTTGCGATTCGATTAGGTACCTACTTTAATATGGTTGCTAAGCAATGTATGCTCGTCACAATGTATATGATGAGTGGCAGCCTAGTTCTCCTGGTTCTTACCAGGAGAACTCCTCAACAATTAACGTCCCAGCATCGGGAAAATCAATATTTTGTAAAAGGTGATGAGCAATTGACATTAGGCTATTGTAACTTTTATAAATAAAAAACTGACCCACTAAAAAGTGAAAAATAAAAAACTTTACAACAAAAAACAACCGATTTCCAAAAAAACATACGTATAATAATGTACTTATAATTCTTATTTCCTTAATGCCTCGTTGGCCTACACTAGTGATTCCAAAATTATGCAGTATTGTTTCCTAATAATCTTAAAAGTACTTATACTTTAAGATTATTAGGAAACAATACTGCATAATCTTCTGGGGTGGAAACAATACTGCATAATCTTGCGAAATTATAAGTAATTCCACCCTATTTCTTCCCGTGGGTAACGGTCTTACTAGAGAATGGGCAGCACCATTCTCAAGACAATTTAGCACCATACTGCGATCGTCAACCCACCTGCCAAGCGTGGCGATTATGGCAACCCCCCTTTGGGGCAGGCCTGTGTCCAGCAGTCCATGTCTTTCGGCTGAAATGATGACGTGGATGACTTGTAATTCGTATATACATACTGCCTTGTTGGCCCACACTACAGTGATTTCAAGATTATGCAGTATTGTTTCGTAATAATCTTAAAGTACCAACTTATAATTCTTATTTACTTACTGCCTCGTTAGGCAGTGCCTACTATGGCAGTGTAATTTAATACATATAATACGTAATGTAAAGTAATCGCAAGCACGACTATTAAGCGTGTGGGGGGGTCCTAAATTCGAACCTCGGGTCGACCAATTTTATTGTGTTTTTTAAATTCTCAGTCACACAGACTGGTTTTGTGCCTAAGGCCAATAAGGTTGCCCCCTCAATAGTATTAGGACTTAACTGCCGGTGTGGTGTACATCTGCGCATCCCATCAGTTCGGAAAATATAGGCGTGATTTTATGTTAGGTATTCTCTACCACGTATCAAATTCGAATACAAATTCAAAATATTTTATTTCACCTGAACCTACTATGAAACGTCAGAAGCTGGGTTGCAACGGTTGCAATTTTATTGATCGTTTCCTTTGGAAAGAGCCGGCAAGAAACTCCACGGCAACCCTTTTATAAATAATTGACTTTTACGATTATTTCAAATTACACAGTTAGAGGGAGTTTAGGCATGTAAACAAGTACTTATAGGCACTTAATTAAATAGAACATGGTCAACAAATCGAAGCATCTATGAGTCCGCCAGGCCTACGTTATCCAAAACTAATCCACAACTTAGCAGCAAGGGCATCCCGTCTCCAGTCCTCTCCATCCATCTCCGCTTTGGTGGATATCAGGTTTTAGTAATACGGTATGTGCCAGCAAGTCAGCCAACTACTTCGGAATGTACAGTGTGATATTTGTTTGATTTTAACATTCATGCTCTTTTGAACAATTTTGAACGGGTTCTCTGATCTGTTTAAACTTCTTTATTTCTTTTATCGCTAGTCGTTTTCCCTATCTTTAAAATATACAATTCTTCTGTACGTCTGCATGTCACTGAACCTCATAGACGGCTAGATCGATTTTGATTAATTTTTAGTGTTTTAGATTAAGATGGTTGATGTCTTAGATTCACAATTGGACCCGGTAGGTGGCGCTGCGATCGAGTTCTAGAAACAGGACAACCTTTGTCCGGTCAGCTAATTTGGACTATACATTATTTAGACAGGTAACAAGTTCAAAAAAGACGAGGTAGGTAAGGACTGGAGACGCGCCTGGATACTGGTCCGCGCCGCGTCATGCCGCAGTCGTGTCGCTGCCGGATCGACCTGATGCTTCTGTGTGCTGTACGGAACTCCTTAGTGAATCTCCATTCATTTTGAGTTCATAATTGAATCAAAGGAATCTACGAGTTATAAAAAAGGCAAATGATTTTTGCTTAATTTATTGATACAATCCTCAACAACAATTACATGAGCACTACATGATGCCATTATGGTTAATAATTTTAATCTAAATACCTATTAAATTTAAACTAAATATATTTTAATTCGTAAAGTACTTTTATAATAATAAATCACAATATATACCAACTTTCAGTTGACAAAATTATTTAACTAAAGGAACATATCTAAATATCTTTTGTAGAAACGCATCAGTGTTTCACACCCTAAAGTTAAAATTTGATATACTTTATCATAATTTCAGTCCTAATTATGGTATCACAAGCACATATTGAATGCAACGGCTACTAGCGACAATGTTTGCGCAGTATTTAAATATCTTCATTAGCTGTCTGTTTCTCGTTGAGTTGCACGAAACCAACATTAATTTAACGGAGACTTTAAATTCATGCCATCCCTTGCATTTTGTACCAAAAAGAAAGTGACAGCACCAATAAGAAAGTCTCCGTTAAACTAATGTTGGTTTTGTGTAACTCACCGTTTGTGTTATAAATTAAATACAATTGTGCTTCACGAACATTTTAGCCGTTACACAAAAATATGTGTTGATTACCGAAAAGCTTGCAATTATTTGTTTTTGGTTTCAATACAATTCTTGATAGAAAGAAATCAAAATTTGGAAGAATCGTAATAAATTTTACGATTTGGTTGTTTAAAAAAAAAAGTACTATTAAATAGCGGTGGAAGCATAAACTCAAAACAAAGTAAATGGTAAATATTTTGAAACACTTCTTTTATTGCTGACAGACCAGAGATTACATTTCAACTAAACACGTCTTGGAACAACTTACATATCCGAAAATAAAACTAATTATCACCACAGCATATACAAACATTTATCTAAAATTAGCTTGAAACGCTAGACGCCTATATAGTATTTATTTTCATTAATTTATCTTAAAACACACTCAAATAAAAATTACTTAAACAAACGCTATTGTTATACATTTGGTGAAATGAACATTAAAATGTTATGTTAAAAGTAAAGCGAAGTCAAATAGAAGTAAAAGTCGCTTATCTTATTATTATATTAATATCAAAAAATAGTTTTATTTGTGGATACAGTTTAGACTGTTGCAATGTATGTATATTTTTTTTAGTCAATCACTGAAAATTACTTTTATTTTAAAAATCATTTGAATATTGCCATTTATTCCCAATAATAAATAGGTTACAGTGGGCAGCCTCTTATTTTTCACACAATCACACCATCCTATAAAATATTATAAACCCATGCAATTATTTATACATAATATTAAAAATAAAATATATTATTGCATGATAATAACAAAAATTACGACGAACGACACACTTTTCTTTCAGAGAATAAGATCGATATCTTGATATAATAAAATACTATTTATTTCATATGAAGTAATATCTTGAAAAAAATATGTTTCAAGAGATCAGTTTTATATTATGAGCTGGCATACTATAATGTTACATGTCTATGTTAAAAATAACTAACTTCATAAGTAATGTACTCTGTTAGGTCATTTATGTAATTGAGTTAAAGTCTGACGAGCACTATGGTTTTTATTTCGCTTAGCAGTCAAGGATAAAGGCTACTGATGTTGAATAAATAGATAATTATTTCTAATTTCGCGTGTCCATAGGCGAAAGTGCGTGAGTAACAATAGTGTAAAAGTTATTCTCAACATATTCCGAAACGACCAGGCGCCGATAGAGTCTGGACTGTTTAGTAATAGTTGCATCTAGTTGAGATGGAAGCCACGCTCATTGGTGGCAGCGAGCAGCCTTTCTCGCAGAACCTCTTTGCACGAATATTCTGGCAACTTCAAGTAGTGAACGCACGTGTTCACTGACGGGTAGGATCCGTCTCCGGCGTCAACCTGCAAAGGTAAATATTTTAGACATTCACAAATGTAAACAACAGTCAGCGTCAAAAACATCGGAACGAATAGACTATCCCAAAATAATCAGAGGATCTAAGGAAATAAAACTTTAACTAAATTAAAAAATATACTCAATTATAAGATAAAATTCTTGCCAGAATGTCGCGTATCGTATTCATTCTAAACACCGCTTGTATCATTAAGCTTAAGATCAATTTACTTATTCATTCAGAATATTTCAACATTCGTGTCGATATTTCTGAAGTTGACTCAATTCAAACAATTTTATTTCACATAACCTACATGGAAACTTATGAAATGTCAGAAGCTAGGTGCAAGGTTTCAATTGGTCGTTTCCTATGAAGAAGAGCCGGAAAAAACGGCACGGTAACTCTTTTAAAAATAATTGGCTATTACCGTATTTCCAAATTACATTGTTAATAGGTATGTGAGGACAGTGTAGGCCTGTCAACAAGTAGCAAGAATTTAACAAAATAGTAAATGGTCAACAATCGAATCATCTTCGAGTCTACAAAGCCTACAACATTGTAGAAGCTCGTAAGGGTGTGGTTATACCTTCCGCACGACAGTAAGGCGGGGGTGC
Source organism: Tiliacea citrago (assembly GCA_963921375.1). NCBI lineage: Eukaryota > Metazoa > Arthropoda > Insecta > Lepidoptera > Noctuidae > Tiliacea > Tiliacea citrago. Next base: position 16,976,704 of record OY992787.1, read on the forward strand.
AGGTTGGCGAGGCCGCCGGGCGGCAGGCTGCTGCAGCCCGTCGCGAACTGCAGGAACGCCTTGCGCTCGCGGAGAGACATCTCCACCAGCACGTCCACGAGGCGGAGGAAACCGGGACTGGAAACGATCAAGTGAATTGTTTAATGTTCTATCTACTATTAAAACACAGACAGACCAAAGCTTTGAATTTAAGAACATTTAATATCAACTTCAGCCTATAGCGTCCACTGTTGGAAATAGGCTTCGTCAATCGTACGCAATTTAACTCCACTACTGTCATATAGTTGCCAACCAGTCTGTGAAGAGGTGATGGCGTCTTTCCATGACTTAAATTACCATTCCATGTGGGTGTTGATGGTTGTGGGTTCAAATCCGGGCAAGTACCAATGTGACTTTTTCAATTCGTATGTACTTTCTGAGTTTATTTTAGGCCCGTATTAATAAACGTTACTCAGCCCAAGAGCTCGCACTTGATTACAGTCTTGAGGTCATGATCGTATTAATAAACATAATAATTGATGTACTCAAGTTACGGATTGGGTTTACGTTATCAGCCGAGTGATGGACTGATTAATAAACGAAAATCGACACTTAAGTATACAATAGGTGTGTGTACTCGAGATGCTGGTCGTGCTTAGTAGCGCGAAACATGGAGTTTGAAAATAATTATTTCGATGAATTAGAGTAAGTACTATGACGATATTTTTGCCAAAAATCTATTTATGATTAAGGGATGCCTCGAATCCTTTCGAGTTACCAAGTGAACATTAAAAAAAAACCAGCCAATTGCGTGTCGGACCACGCACAATGATGGGTTCCGTAGTTGGGATGAATTTATCCCAAAAACAAAGTTAACATTGTAGCTGAAAAACATGTTCTTACTATACATTAATATACGACCACAGATCCACAATAGTAATGAAAGACCTGTTCAAACATACCACACCATGGGAAAGACGAGAAAAAAAATATCATCCCCACTTAACGTGCAACTTAACCTACCCAAAAAAAAAATGATTTTTTGAGCTTTTAGTTTACCACTTTGTCGGCGTGATTAATAAGAGTCATAAGGAAAGACAGACAGACGGACATGGCGAAACTATAAGGTTCCTTGTTGACTACGGAACCCTAAAAATGATCCAGATTCGTTCAAGAGTCACATTAATAAAAATACTCTTTGGTGAAATACAGTAACAGAGGTCTTCCAATTTCCCTACAAATATTTATAACGTGATACAGCGCTATACATTAAAGTTTTAACAAAATACAAGTATTTCAATAAATCTACGACTTATCAAGAACGAAATGTGATGAAATGTCATTCTAAACTTCGGTCAATGTGGTGTAATCGTTCATCAAGTACAGCTCCTTGAGGAGCAGATCTTGGTAACTGAGATACTGTCTTCATTGTGTTTATTAATTAGTAGTGATCTTGAGATGCTGATATCGTAATTATGGTGTATCAAATAATTACGCACTTGAGTACGTCGTTGGGGAAGGTTTATTAATACGGGCCTTAGACACACTGACATCGGTGAAGGGAAAACATCGTGAGGAAACCTGGACTTATATCACATTAATATTATAAAGGCGAAAGTATGTGAGTGTGTGTGTTTGTTACTTCTTCACGCTAAAACGGCTGAACGAATTTGGATGAAATTTGACACATGAGTAGACCATGACTTGTATTAGGACATAGGATACTCTTTATCGCCACGGGATCGAGACTTATGCGGGTGAAACCGCGGGGCGCAGCTAGTATTAATATAAGTCTGAAATCGCCAATCCGTCTAGAGCATGAGTGGTTATCAATGCTCGTGCCTTGTCTGTATGGCCTATGCCCTGCAGTGGAACAATACTAAGCTGGTATTATTTATTCAAAATCAAAAGTCATATATTCAAACTAGGCAAGAATCAGCACATTTTTAACGTCAAAATTACATAAGACAGTCCCCCAAAACGCCCGTCCTTCAGCACTTTCTAGTGCTTTAGCTGGGAAGAAGTGACGCAACAAACTCCCTAGCAGCACAGCTGTCTGTTCAGTTAAAAGAACTTGATTCTATACAATAGTAATTAACATTACATTAGATTATTTACACAATACATAATCAGCCTATAATGTTCCCACTGCTGGGACACAGGCCTCCTCTCTGTCAGAGACTCAGTGTCTCAGTGCGGGTTGGTAGATGTCACATGTCTAAGAATTTTTAGTTCTAGGACATCGTTTCCTCACGATGTTTTCCTTCACCGTTTTGAGAGCAGTGGTGATGAAAAAATTGACACAAAGTAAAGTGCCTGTCTGCGTTCGAACCCACGACCGTCGAAGCCGTTACCACTGGGCCACCACTGCTCGGTTCGTGATGTATTCGTACCTGTCGCGCGTGTAACCGAGCTTGGGCTCGGTGTACTGCAGCAGGTGGTCGCGCGTCCACACGGGCCCGCGCTCGCCACACAGCAGCAGGCGCAGCTCGGCGGCGCAGAAGGCGCGCAGGCGGCGCGGCGGGAACACGGCGCCGAAGCCGCGCCGGAAGGCCGCCGTCTGGCGCCGGACGCCGCCTCGTAGCATCCACCGCGCGCTGCTCTCGGCGTACGCCCGCGCGTTGGGCGGACCCACCTAACGAAACATAAAAAATTGATAAAATAACGCCAAAAATCTAATGGGCTAAAGAAGATTTCTGACTCCTGACATACAGGTACACCTAGTTCAGGAGGCTTCAAACAAGTTGCTGTAACATATTATGTCAATAAAGAATTATTTAATTCATTTCATTTTAAAAGAATTATTTAATTTTACAGATCAAAATTTCTCATAACATGGCTGATGTACATAAATATTAATTTTATAATAAAGTTTTCGCTTTATGTTACTATAGCAAACAATATTTAAAATAGGTACTTTATTTATTTATTACTATACGTTTCGTAACTGATTGCACTGCCTACCTCGATGTTCTCCCCGTTATCACAGAGCGGCTGCACGGCGACGTCCGCGTCGTGGTGCGCGGCCACGTGCGTCATGGTAAGCGCCAGCTGGTCGAAGGTGGCACCCTCTACGCTGAGCTCGACGGTGCGAGAGCTTCGTTCGGCGCTGTCCAGTGCGGGGTCACGCATGATGGCATCGTACTGCTCCGCCGCCGATAGCATGCTCTGCAGGAATCTGGACAGAAATGATACGTTCAACAGCACGTCAGTGTGAACAAAGGAAAAAATTTTTTTTTTTTTCAACATAAAAATTACAATATAGAAATAGCGTTGGCCCCAGACTGGGTACAGCCTGTATCTTGGGCACCATTCAATAAAAGTTAAAATTGGAGATAAATGAACTCTACGAGACTGCAAAACTAAAAATAAACTAATTAAGGGGGAAAAACTAAAACACAACTGCACAACATACAGCTACTTCATACTGCCACTTACTGCTACAACATAACGGCGTAGTCAATGTACACAACAGGTCTTACCGGTGCCTAATGGGATCGATCTCCTCTAAACAGTCATTGGTCAATTCCTCGCCGCACATAATACGTAGGAAGGACTCCGAGATCGGTAAATCAACGAGCCGCCCGTCCTGCAGAACCTGAGAAGTAACAAATGTTTGTTAGTTTTTGCTTTTATGAAATGACAAACTGTCGCATAGTGGTTCATCATACCTTAGCTAAGAATACTCCTAAGAACCAGAAATATTTGCAAACTGTATCACAGATTTGGGAATCTTGAGGCAGCGGCGCTGGGAACAGGCCGCCTGAACGCGTCACGTAGTAACCCGGAGGTTTCTCTGTAGATAAAAGATCAGTTTCAGTTAACGTACTTCATTGCTTTTGTAGGTTAAACACAAACAAATAAATTAGAAACGGGTTCAGAAGTAATTACAGGTGATGGCTTTTGACATTGAACTGAACCAGCGCGAAATGAATAACAAACCGAATCGATTAATAATAATTTCAACTATGACTATGACATAAAGTCCGTGCAGTAAGATGTCCATTTTCGATTCGACATCAAGAAACCAACGACACACTGACATATCGATACGTGTATAAAACACGATCTAAGGACAGATAAGTGTACCTACTATATGTACACCTCTTCCTAACCATTCGGGGATTACAGGTGGTGTTATGTTTAATTTGGAAATTTCAAGATGAGAGTAAGTTGAATTTTAGATTGTTTCCACATACCGTCGGGCAGCACAAGATGGTGCGGCGCGTTGTCGTCGTCGTGCGTGCCGGCGGAGGGCGCGTCGTGCAGCCACATGGCGAGGTCGGCGCGCTGCAGCTCGGCCGCTACGAGCGCGTAGAACTCCAGCGTGGGGCCCAGCCCCGTGCCCTCCTCGCCCGCGAACTCCACCTCCAGCACTGACTTGCGGCCCGCGTGCACGCGCATCACCTGAACAAGTTGTGAAGGTTCACACAAAACAAATATATGGCGCTTTGAAGAATGTAAAGTTGGGTAATCGCATGTGTGTGGCAATTTAGTTTACGAGTTCATGCCCAGTTGCACCACAAATCACAAAATACGTGTATAGCTATACGAATTTAAAACATCGTTTTTTCTCTTTTATCTTCAAAAGATGGACAGAAACAAAAAATAAATATTACGTTTAACGCTAAACTCATTAAGTGATTTGCGATGCAAGTGTAGTGTTAAAGAAATGACAAGCTTTTATGTACTCGTAGTTCGTGAAAGCATGGGTGTTTCCCACGAGACTCAATGCAAATGTCTGGCACATTTTAGTTTGCCCGGTTCCATTTAATCTGGCCAATCTTTTTACTATAGAAAAGCAAGCACTGTATAAAATGTACCGTGCACGCAAAGTATATTCACTAGCAGATATACCGCGACAAACATGTTATTTGTCAGCGGCACTGCATCATTTAAAAGTTCTTTTATAACCACGTCAAAAATGATTAATTTATCGCTTTATTATTCTACACAAAATTTCAACATACGAGCGACGTGTCAGCGGGACCTGAGGAAGAATTTACAAATAACGAGAGGCGTGACAGTTGCACTAAAAGTGTTAAGTTGTTCATACCTGCATAGCAGATCGCAACAATTCTGGCTGTCGCGGTATCCGCACACGCTCGTGCCGCAGACGTCCCATGCGGAACTCTGTCGCTTCCAACTCCGCACGTCGAGGCGAAACCGTGTTACCAGATCTATAACATTAAAATATCCATACATAGATCTATAACATTAAATGATTAGTAATCCTTTTGAATGTTAGTGTTAAAAAGTGGACCAAAATTACTACGAGCTTTTTAGTTCTCTTTTATTTTTGTTTCATTCCACATTTCTGTGAACGTGGACGTGTGACACAGACAAAATTATTTAGGAATGTACTTACGTTCATCTGCTCTTTTAATTTCATTTTGCGATTATTCGGTAGGCGAGTGAAAAATGAAAGAATCCAACATAGGATTGGTTCACTAATGAATAGATTTTTAGATTAAGTTTATGTTCAGACATTTCACTTCGAGTGAAAGATGTAAGGCAAAAATTACATAATCTGCGTAAATCTTGACAAAAAGAAAACTAGCACATATGAAATAAAAAGAAGTCGTGTATAACCTTTGTCTATCGAGGGCCCGATCCCTCTGAGCTTGCAACCACACGATGGTGCGGGAGGTTCCGAAGGCGGTGCACGCGAAGAACATTTGACGAGTCTCCAGCGGGAACAGGAACGGACACCAGTCATTTAATTGCTGGCACCTGGAGATAGCATTAGTTGATATAGATAAATGATTTATATTCAGTAAATTACTTTGAACACGGTACAGAATCATTAATAGGTATCTCAAAGTTAGATTTGCTCCATAAGAGATTTGTTCTTATGGAACAAATCTAACTAAAAAAAACCGGCCAAGTGCGAGTCGGACTCGTGCACGAAGGGTTCCGTACCATTATCTATAAAAATGGCAAAAAAAAAAACACGTTTGTTGTATAGGAGCCCCTTAAATATTTATTTTATTTTAATTTAATTATTTATTTTTAAAGTGAATGATAAATGATAAATGATTTTTATTTCTGTAAGTAGGTTTGTACAAACACTTTTACACGTCAGTCATATTTTTAAAACTAGATGAGGTCGGCGTTTCCTATCTGACTACTCTGAGAAGAAAGGCCGAAACAAACTCAGAGGTCACAGTCTCTTTTAAAGTCCAGACATAATCTTGGTCAGATCATGTGAAGGCCATGTAGATTGGTGTCTGAAATGGTCTTTTGAGGAAAGAACCACGCAGATTGAGTGGACCTTACCAGTCAGTGCACGCATTTGTCAGTAATCGTGCAGCTCTACTCAGAACTTAAGGAGCTCAACGATGCGACGATCAATACCAAAGAAAGGACATTTGGGTAGGCCGCTTAAATGACTCAAACTGCCACCATGATTAACACTAACTGAGAATAAAAGACAAAGTGAAAATAAAAATAAAAAAGCAATAACCCACATAGTCTTCACATTCACAATAATTAAAATAATATAATACTTTACAAGTAAATAATCATGTCATTACGTATATATTACGTTACGTATATAAAATAATAAAAGTTAGCAAAAAAAACATCAAACAATAAAAATAAACCACTTCAATAAGTAAAAATTGGAGCATCTCAATCCCAAGCCTTTTTGTCCTCAATATAATCTTTAACGGTATAAAAAGCTTTCTGACACAACTTACGTTTAATGAATGATTTGAATTTATTAAGGCTTAGATCTTGAACGTGGCTTGGAAGTTTATTATAAAAGCGTATACATTGACATCGGAACGAGCCACCTATTTTCTTGAGCCTTGTTGTAGGTACAACAAATTTATGTTTGTTTCTAGTATTTATATTATGGATATCACTGTATTTTTTAAACAATTTTATATTTTTATGAATGAATAACTATATATTCTGAGAATATTTCAAGCGTCTACCTGTTGCCGTTATCAATATCGAGCAAAAACGGGTAAAAAATCACGTTTGTTGTATGGGAGCCCCCTTAAATATTTATTTTATTCTGTTTTTTTAGTATGTTGTTATAGCGCCAACAGAAATACATCATCTGTGAAAATTTCAACTGTCTAACTATCACGGTTCATGAGATACAGCCTGGTGACAGACGGACGGACAGACAGACAGCGGAGCCTTAGTAATAGGGTTCCGGCTTTACCCTTTGGGTACGGAACCCTAAAAAGATGTATTATTAATTTTAATAATTATAATTCTGTAAATACATATTTGTTATGATCGCGAATCCATATTTTAATCAAGATACAACCTGACACTGACCTGCAAATTGCAAAAAACGCGAAAATTTCGCGGGCTACCACTGCAGATCCACCTTGAAGCGTCTTTTTACACCCGTTATAAGCTATTCTGTTCCACAAAAGTATGCTCATAAAAACCAGTAGAAAATTATGGGTGATAACTGTGTCCCTGTTTCCAGTGTAAGCAAACTTACCAAAGCGGTGTAGCTGCAGCAGCGAGCGTGAGTGGCTCTTGAAGCTGCTGGTGCAGTTTGTTGGTGAGCTTGGTGGACACGAAGGCGTCGGGCGGCAGGCACGGCGCGGCGCTGCGCAGGCGCCGCAGCACGCGCACGCAGCACGTCGCCATCAGGCCCTCGGGGCCCTCCGCACCTGCGATGCCACGCTCTGGAAAAAACAAGTAATCATAACTTGTATGTCTAACGAGAGACCTGCCCCTGCTTCGCAATGTTTTATCGACTTTTCAATACATCAGAGATTTCTCTATTGATGTAAGTCTAATATTAATGTATTATACACGTAAACCTACCGGAATAAATTGTCTCAAAGATAGTGAAAACCGCATCAAATTCGGCTGCGTGGTTTAGAAAATCAACGCGGAAAATCAATAAATGTATAAATATGTACAAATAAACTTATTATTATTATAATGGTACGTAAAAATATTTCCTTTTAATTCCGCAATAATATAATTGAGGCTTGGAAGCAGTATGCGGCACTACCCTCCCCGCCCGCAAAAATATGCACAATCAGAAGATAGTAATGCGTGATTCCATAACTCTTATTATTATTATTATTTAAGAATACTGGCCAATACAATTGTGAACAATGCGAAAATACATACAGTTTCATACGTTTTCAAATAGTTTGGAAATTCTCACCTGGATCACATGGTTCATCATCCTCGCTGTCACTGGATGAGGCAAATGTTTCCATGCCCTCAATTTCCTTGTATGTCAATCTGGAAAAAAATCACTTAAATCAGCTCAGGACTTAAATATTCTAGGATAACTATACTTTGGTTTTTAGTTGATCATCAGAAATAGGGAATGCAATCTGGAGTCACTTTTTAATCAGATTCAATCTCTTTCTTGAGATCTCAACCAAGATTTCGAGACCGAGCGCGCGACTTGGCACACTATGCTTCTTGAGAAGCCATTTTCAAAATAATAATTAATAGATTTATAGGGTGCGGGATGTGAGTGTTCAGCGTTATGTATGCGTAGAGCAGTGATTATTACATAAACGAACGTTGTTTTTTTTATTTTTATCAAGCTTAATTTTATATTTTTTTTATTTACAAAATGTTACACCAGTACTTTAAGTAGAAGTTATATTTTTTAATTTAGTTTAAGCAGATTTTGCCAAATTACCGGGTGAGATCTCGAATGCCCAATCTCGACTAAGCATTCCCTAATCGGAAGGTAATGCTCGTTATACGTACGTGTATGTGAGATCTCGGTGCGTGTCGAGTAGAGGCAGGCGGTTGTTGAGCGCGAGCACCGCGCGGTACAGCGTCCACGACGGGCGCTCCAGTGGCACGGAGGCGCCGGCCGCGCTCAGCACGAGGCGCAGCGCGGGCAGGCGCCCGGGGCAGTTACTGGCGCCAGCACTCGACCGAGCGCTGGCGTTCGCCGCCTCTATGTTGCTGTGCTCTTCGCCGTCTGACGACTCGTTTAATGGGATTTCTAGATCTGTAAAACGGTTGTTATTAACTAACTTGGTACGGAAACTTAATTGATTGCACTCGACACTAAAGTGCGCTGCAATACTTTTGACTAGTCCCACGTGTTGGGCCTCGTTATTTGTGTGTTTATGTGTTCAATTTAGAATTAGGAATTTAAATGAATGCACAATATACCGTCTCGCTGGAGATTTTATATGGTTCAGTTTATGATATGAATATCAGTCCACTTACCAACTGTTTGGTTCAGATTGGTCCTTCCGGGGCGAGGGTCAAAAGCCGGAATTAGTGCAGAGAACTGTCGTTTTAGCACGAAGTCATCGTCCCAGGGCTTACGCTGGCGACCTCCCTGACCGCTGCTACCCCGAACTGCCTCCAAAGCTTCCTCTTCCATCAACGACAGAAGATTCCGAGATACCTGAAAATGATCAAAGTCATCTATCTGCAGAAGTTTAGTGGCACACAAGTTTATAACATGATAGTGGTTTTTCACTTATACATAATGCATGAAGAGGATTTTTTTTTAAATCAAAATATTCTTAAGTTCACAGGAATTCTAAACGTAAGACATATTCTTATATATGCGTACAAACCGTCAAAACCAATGTTAACAACAAAACAACATGAAGATCGTCAATCTTGCAATACATATATGTTATTAATAACTTAACTTTACCATAGGGTTACTCTAGAAAATAATAAAACAGGTTATGTTGATGGTCGCCCTAACTATATTAATTGAAAGAAAGAAAAACAGGTTTATTTGACACTAAAACACGTGCATACAAAAAGATAAGCACGCAAGATATTGCAAGCTTAATGTCGTCCTTTAATATATCTATATAAATAAAAATGAAATTCTGTTTGTTGGGAAGCGCATCATTTGAGAACAGCTAGATTGATATGGTTAATTTTAAAGGCCAAATAAGGTTTTTATGGAAAGATAAATTGGAAAAGTTGCTCGGAAAATTGGGAAATTCGATAAAAACTGTGCTTTTTCTATGGGATATTTGTATGAACTCAAGCCTTTAATAGATTTGGAGTGTCGGGTCACCTAGTACTTAAATAAATATTGATCATAGGTACGGGGTGCTAATCAATTAAGAGATTAATCTGACTTATTTTCAAAATTAACCTACAGTGACCACAAAGCAAAATAAATGAAGAAAACAAAACAGATAAAACATTACCAAACTCTCTAAACTGTATAGTCATGCAGCTATGAATGATCCAACCTACTTACAGAATTTATACTCACTACCTCCTGGTATGTGGGCTCATTCTCTTTGTCGCTGTCGAGCGCGTCATCGCCTTCGTCGTCATCTTCAAGCTCTGTTAGCAAAGCGGGGGCTCGGCACGACTCCAAGAAGTCCTCTAACGACACCTGCAGCCACTTTTAATATTTAGACCCAGATTAAATATCTAACTACTGCTACGTGCTTCCAAGATACAAGGTGTGACTACTCAATGGAAATACCTGTGGTGCAGATATTCGACCGATCCGAATTGTTTAATATTACATGATTAATAAACCATGCAAAAACAGGTGACAGAAGGATACAGGTAGAGGTCCACAGATATTCCTGCTGAGTTGCGAGTATTGATAAAGCTTACCTGTTCGCTTTCACTAGACGTCGAAGTGAGAGACAAAGTGAGAGCATTTTGTGCGTTTGGGACCAGCGATGGATAGCTTTGAGCAGCTGATAAAAGACCACCCGGGAAGTTACTCGACAGAGCTAACCGCACCAAACTGAAAACATCAAGTACATTAATAACATTGAAGTAGGCCTTATACAAAACAGTCATGGGTGTAATAGATCAGGCGTTAAAATGATATATCTAGTCTGTGATCAATAGGGAATATGCATGTATTTTTGTTTCACTAAATCAATAATAGACTGTAATATAAACCTAAGAAAAGTATTGATAGTTAAATTGAATTACTGATTGATGCGCAAAAAAATTATGAAACTCCAACAATTTTCTACTACAGTTCAAACGTCCGTTTTTGTCGCGGTCATGATGTGACGTCATTGTTCACGAAACTGCTTTGTTTAGATCTGTTTTTTAGCCCCAAATCTTATATATTCAATTATTGTTTATGCTTTATTCAAGTAGAAATCGCACTTACATATTTACCTTAGTGAGATTTCAAGCATTTAGCAAAGAATAGATTTTATTCACATGTTTTGTTTCGTCAATTCCGGCATTTTCGAAGAGGACGCGTTTTGAGTTTGCGTTCCGTTCCAACAAAAAAACGCAACATAAATTAATTAATTGTAAAATAAGTAATGCATTAAAAAATTTAAAAAATATTGAAATATGTTTCTTGACTCCTACACAATGTATATTAAAAATGGATACGTTATGAATTACGTGCATATTCCCTATTATTTAAAATGAGACTGCCACATAGCTATGACCGTCCTCTCTAGACGCTCGTTCGCTCGAAATGCCATATTTTTGGAATACTGTTAAAATAGACCAGTGTCTATTGTTATTTAGTGTTTTTGTTTAGTGTTTTTATTTAGTGTTTTCCGTGAAATCGGAGATACTTACCTCGGGAAAAGACTAGTCGAGTGGTTAGTTCTGGTGGCGCGCTGCGGATTGTTGCCGCGCCCCGCGCCCGCTCCGCGTCCCACTCCTAGAGATTCTAACAATCTTGCAGCTCCCTGTATAATACGCAAAAAATGCATTAAAATAAAAAAATAATAGACAGGCTTGTAGTTTTTACGAAACATTGGACACAAAAGACATAATTTTCATTTCGTTATAATTTTCATGTCTATTAAAGCTAATAAATACATAATTATGTTTCATGCAACAATATTTTTAATGTAAAAACATTTTAAAGCTGATGTGATCGGACCCTTCGCTGCGAGGACAACGACAAATGGCATTATCAATGTGATTTTGACATTATTATTTCTTACGCCTAATATTTCGTTAATATGATCTTTTAAAGCATTCTCAAATAAGCAATTAGCGCTTTATGAACACTTTTACGCGGCATGTGTTTACCTGTTGCGTTAAATCTGGTTCGCTAGCGCTCATGGCGCCCGAGCCGGACTGAGAGTCCTTCTTGTGGTCACCGTACTGACCATCGGCAGCGTCGTTGTCCTCGCACTGCAAACAACTCGTAGGATCAATCACACACGTTCAAGGCGTACAACATTTATACAACAACCATAACAAAGCTTACACGACTACAAAATTAAGTAACAAGGGCCTCCGCGCCAACACGTGTATTGCACGGCGCCAGTTACGCGATTAGCCACAATCGTGCGAGTACGAGAAGTCGTAAGCAAACACGTAACTGAACGAAGGCCCTAAAACATAATCCAAAAGCAAAGAGCGCACATGAATGCAGTGCGAATAGTATCGTCGATACCTGTATGTGGAGGCGGTTGGCATTGTTCCGCAGAGAGTGGAGCAGCGAGGCGGGCACGGCCAGCAGCTCGCGAGACAGCAGCGCGTTGGCACTGTTGCGCACCGCCTCACGCGCGCACTCGCCGGCCTGTGCCAGGACCGCGCGTCACACTCCGCACTACCACCACTCCACGCCACCAAGCCACAGCCACAAGACACACACACATACACTCAAAAGCGCCACACATTGTTGTGTCGGGATATTTCGTGGCGTACCAGATCGATTCCGCTTATCATAAAGTTAACAGAAATCCGCCTCGAAAATAATGAATCTGACGATACTAAATATAGTATAGAACTGATACCGTTCTACATAAATTTAATATTCCTTGCATTTAGTGTACCCTCGCACACCCAGACACAATAATATGAACCCAGATTAACTCTCTCAACACCAAGCACACACAAACACGCACCCTAGCCTATTACTCGCTCGCACAATTTTTTCACGTGACAACGATGACAAACCGTTATAAAGACGGCATCCACACCTTTTAAATAAGCAACAAGGCAACAGCTCAACCGCTTATATTTTTGACACTACTTTTTTTTTTAGTTCCTCGTGTGCAACATTTCTCACGAGATGTCGGACGGTGATGAAGAAAACACGAAGCGAGGATTGGAATCATAACGTCTCATTTGTACAATTTGAGTGCACCACGAAAATATACTCCATGTTCACTATTACTATCATGAAGCAGCTTTCCGACGTCTCTTGCATATAAACTGCACCAAATACGGCACATCTTTTTCCAAAAGTTCAATTAAAATGAATTGCAGTGCAGGATCGTACATTATTTCTATGAATATACAATACAAGATATAAACATAATGACTGACCTCTTGAGTATTCGTTTCCGGTACCGGTTCTTTGGCTGGGTAGGGTTTAGTGATATCAGTGATACTTGTCGGTCCCATTTCCATATTCGTGAAAGATGTGTTGCCCAAATCGGTCATACAGTTATTGCTTTCAGCTCCTAGGGTCAGCGACTCAACTATTGTTGCGAGATCTAAAACAAATACAAACAAAACATTATGTAATCAATAATTTTATGTGCAAATCTGATTTAACCTAGTATTGGTTTTCGGTAGTAGTAGTACCATATTGAAAAAATTGCTGGCGAGGTTATGATGACAAACTAGTAGCTTGACATTATTTACCTGTGTTGATATGATGTGTGGAGTTGTTGATTGCGGACAGGTCGGTGGCGTGCGTGCGCGGCCGCGACATGTTGCTGGCCATCTCCTCGGAAGATATGTTGTCTGCTGAGGACGCCTGCTCCGTTGACGCAACGGACACCTAACATTAAAAAAAATATTTGTTAATTCACACTTAACCACATCAGATAACAAAAATAGACAATAAAAAAAGATGAATGATTATGATGAAAATACACTCTCCGACTCCAAAATCGAGCCATGCAGTTTTGTAGCTGACACGCCCATCATTTAGTGCCAATTTCACCAATGAAACTGAACGCGATCAGCACATAAACCACGTTCTAGAGCTGTCAGTGTCATTATTTTCTTTGGAATATTGACACTGACAGGACTTGAACTCTGTTTAGATTTGCTGATCGTGTTCAGTTTCATTGGTGAAATTCACCCTTAGTTGTCACCATTGTTCCAAATTTGAATTCACGAATTTGAAAAGATAAAAAATTCGGATTTTGGTCGCTCTTAAATAAGTAACAAGCTTTGATTAGAGCATCTATAAGTCAATAGTTATTTCGTTATTTGTTTTGTTTTGCGTAAAAAGAATATCGAAATTGTTTTGCCTTATTTTTGGAGGTTACGAATCGACTTTCATATAAGGCCCCCGATATGGAAATATTATGAGTGAAATTAATACAATCGTTAACGCAAAAGCGTCACGTTTTTAAGTTAACCCGCACCTTTCAAGGAGTAAACTCTAGTCGTGCGTCGGAGCTGACACACACACTTTTTTAATCCATTCCAACGTTCAAATTATGAATACTGTGACTGAAGTAGCCTCGCAAGCTGTGGAACTTCTTTAATCTGGGCTTAGTCAGCGAAACGTTAGTGCACAACTTCATGTAAGCCGTAAAAAGAATGTCAATATCTAGAGGGCCAGGATTTAATTTTTATGCATAATGAGCAAGGGCGCACTCTGCAAGAATTGATCGAGAATACCTGCATGACGTTAGTGTGGCAGTAATGGAATGGCTAGCAAGATGCCATAGGAATCTTTTGTGATCTCTCCAAGGCATTTGACTGCGTAAATCACAAAACTAAGGTTTAGCTTACCTAGTCCGTAATGCTCAAGTTTCAAGAGTAAGCTCTTGAAACTTGAGCATTACGGACTAGGTAAGCTTGCGCAAAGTTTAGTAAAATCGTATTTAAATGATAGACAACAGCAACTTCCAAGTAAATGGTGTCAATTCATTCGGTTTAAAAGTAAAAATGGGTGTTCCACAAGGTTCGATATTGGGCCCTTTCCTATTTTTAGTATACAGGGTGGATTTTTGAGATCTGAAGGGCAGCTACCTTAACCGTTGTAGCTACAGGAAAACGGCCTTAAGAGACTGTCCTTATCTTTTTGAGAAATTTTGATCTGCATTCACAGATTTTGAAAACACTGTACAGCAGGAAAATGGTCAATTTTCACAAAAAAAAAAAATTATGCCAATCGATTCTCTTTCTTATAAGGATCAAAACCCTCTATTGGACCAATTGAGGTTTGAGTACTAGAAAAGTCATAAATCGCAAAAAACTTTTCCCATACATTTCGTAAGAAATGCTACTCCAACTTAGTTTTGTATGATGGATAAATGGACCGCTACAATGAAGACTGGCCAAAAAATAACAAAAAAAAAAAAACTTCGTATTTCGAAATCGCATCAATCTAATTCCGGCAATTCGCAAGGCAGTGGATACAAACATAATGATGGCCCTTTAACATGACCACCTCGCAGTCCTGATCTCACGCGTCTACACTTTTTATGTGACGCTATTTAAAAATTGAACTTTATAAAAAGGAATACAACCGTGTTCAGGAACTCAAAGGTTTACTTACCACGATTCTCTATGGAATTAATCCTAGCACATTATCAGCTGCTACCCATTCTGTAGTAAAGGGAATAAATGTAAGTTCGAGTCTCATTTCCTACGAAATGTATGGGAAAAGTTTTTTGCGATTTATGACTTTTCTAGCACTCACACCTCAATTGGTCCAATAGAGGTTTTTGATCCTTATAAGAAAGAGGATCGATTGGCATAAAAAGTTTTTGTGAAAATTGCCCATTTTCTTGCTGACTGTACATTTTTTTCAAAATCTGTGAATGCACATCAAAATTTCTCAAAAAGTTAAGGACAGTCTCTTAAGACCGTTTTCCTGTAGATACAACGGTTAGGGTAGATCTACCCCATTTATCAAACAACCAACCACAAATGGTGTGATTTGCTGACGACACTAACTTTAAGATAAATAGACGTGCATCAAATCTTGACGACGTAAATAACGCCCTAATGCAGATCCAAAATTGGTTCACTGCTAATAATTTAGTATTAAATGGGAAAAAACTAAATGCATAAGATTTGCTTTACCGAATGTTAAAAGTAGTGATTGTGACATAGTATTGAACTTGAATTAGTCGATAAAACTGTTTTCCTTGGGATCACGCTCGACTCAAAGGTGCAATGGGGTCCTCATTTAACATCTCTTGCAGGAAAGCTAAGTTCAGCAGCATATGCTGTGAGAAAAATCCGTCAATTCACTAATGTAGATACCGCGAGGCTAGTCTATTTCAGTTACTTTCATAGTATCATGTCTTACGGTATTTTACTACGGGGGCGGGCTGCAGATATCGAGTCTATTTTTATTCTGCAGAAAAGAGCCATCAGAGCAATAAATGGCCTCCGCAGGCGCGATTCTCTAAGGGAACTGTTTAAAGATATTAACATCACGACGGTACCTTGTCAATATATCTATGAAAATATCATGTACGTAAGGAAAATCTAAATCTCTTCAGTAAAACAGGTAAAAGACACAATTATGGGACTAAAAATAGAGACCAATTAGTTCTACCAGGTTTCAGACTGGCTAAAGTAGACTCATCGTTCACGGGGTACTGTTTAAAATGTTACAATAAAATACCTTCCTACATACTCCCAACTAAATGAAACGAAATTTTAATCTTTTATAAAACGCACACTAATATGTAGCCAAGTATATTATAAGTTGGGGAATTACATCGCTGACAAAAATGCTTGGCTTAACCCTGGTCCTGCTCCACAAGGGCACATAAACTAATTGATGATTAGCATTCGAAAATATTGTTGGAGCTGCTGAAGATTGTAAATACTATATAAATAAGTATAGTATATATATTGGATAAATTCAATCTCTTGTCATTGTACAGTTGCATAGCACATGTGTGAGCACTATGTACCTACCATTTCCTGAGTACGTCTTTCATTGACTTGAATGTGCCCTGGCGGCTGAGTGTGTCATGCTCACTCAAATGTCTCGTTGATGGTGGCGTGTGTTTTGGATAATTAAGTTCCCTTCAAAATGGTTGACCTTAATGGTGCTGATCCATGCGTCATGTCATGTTCGTGAACGGGCGCCGTCAGTAGGGACTGGTCATTTCTTAGCTGCCATGGCTTATTTTAACTTATTTTTTTTGTTTTTTTTTTTTGTTTTATCTATTTATTACGGACGCTTTTAACGTGCACGTCTTTCTACATTGTTCTCACATGAATGATAACCAATACTTTGTAACAATATTTTGATTTAAAAGAGTGTCCGTGGAGTTTCTCCGTTTTTCTCCATAGGAACCTACTACGCTTTGGAATGGGCAACTAGTTTCATCTCTCTGACTGACCAACCCCTTGACAATTCAAAAGTGCCTGTAATTGGTTTATTTGAAATAAATGCTTTGAGTTTGAGCCCTGATATGAATCCAATAGAGCACTAATGGGATGAGCTGAAGTAGCGGGTTCCAGCTCTAGAAACTTTACAGGAGCTGAAAACTGCCATCTTGGAAGCATGGGAGAACATTCCACAGCACGTCATAGTGGCATTATTTCACCCTGTATTTGTACATTCACATTTAACCACATCAAAAAACCAAAAAACTCTAGATATCAAAATATTATGGAATTCATGTCTTTTCGATTTGCTCACCTGATGATCGACGGCCGTAGCGTCGGGTAGGCTGGGCGTGGAGTGACTCTTGCGGCCCTGCTTGGCCTCGCCGCCGGTGGCGCCGCCACTCACCACCTTGAGGTCGAACTTGCCCTCGGCGCCCATGCGGTACGAGTTGCGCCCGCCGTGGTCCCACCTCATGTTACACACGATTCAATTATAGCACGCACACTATGATACGCATAGACGAAAACCAACATAAATAAGAATTCTAGAATTTATCCAAAGATGGGACAGTTTGGCAAAAAAATTAAACTTTTGAAGGAGCACAATAATACAACAAAATACCCCCATGTATAAATAAAATTGACTCATTATTGAATGAGTGTAATTTTTATTTGCATTCGGGACTCAATTAGCTGAATATTTAATCGCAAATAACACCCTTCCTAAAAAGTACTACGAGCAAACTATGTAGTTACGATTGTGATGAATTTCATATTTATACGACGCGACGCTTTTAGACGGATCGAGGATTGCTTTTAACCACGACGTCAAACATAAGTGTTCAAAAGCAAGAAGCGTGTCTCACCTAACATCAACCCATCCGTTGTGCAGGTCGGACGTGACGGTGCCGAGCGCGGGGTGCGGCCCGTCTTGGTCGCGCCACTTCCAGTCGGGCCCGCGCAGCACGCGCGCGCCCGCGCACACTCCGCGCGCGCCGCGTGACCAGCGCCGAGCGCGCGCGCCGCCCGCCGGCGTGGCGCTGGCGCCGCCGCACGGCCCGCCGGCCTGCCGGGGCGCCACTTCGTTGACGCTTACCACCTGTCAATAAACAACTCATTTGTGTGTCACGCATCGAATAATTCCCATTTTGATTTCCTAAAAATATTAACGGACACTAATAATATAAATGTGTCTCTTCTTGTTAGCCTGAATTAATCCCCCTTTTGTTGTCCTAAAATACTAGCGGCAAGGATCATTTATTAGAAAAAGCGTACATATTTAGATTTTGACGTGTACAAGTGTTTATTTGAACCAATTTACAGAAATAAATATCTTTAATAATTTATCATAGAAGCACAAAAAGATTTTAGAGACGTATTTAAAAAACGTACATCATTAGGTCAATAAGTTTTAAAAGGATCAATTAAATATTGTTGATCAAATAATATAGCATAAAATCAGTAGAAAGGCACTAAAGAACCAAATTAGAACTAGCAATCCAAAAAATGCGTATCTGGTAGCAGTAGAACATACCTTGCCATAGATCTCGAGTCCAGAAAGCGACAGATAATGGCTCTGTCCGCTAGCATTCTTGCCGTTTTGCTGTATCCTGAGGAAGCGGTAGGGCGCGTCGGCACGTATGCGCCAGGTGGCCGTGCTGCCCGGCTCTTGCAGCGTCTGCTCGTCACTGTGCGCCAGTAGAGTGCTCCACGTCACGCCATCCGCTGACATCTTCAAAGCGAATGAGAAATATTGACGAAACGACAAGCAAAACAAATAGGTTCGCGAGCCAACTTGTCCCTGACTTATATTATTTTAGATAAGTTATAGAAAAAAAACCTTTTTCATTCTTTAACTACTCCGACAGATAGCTTAATATTATACATGAGATGAAAGTACATCATTATAACAAATATTCAATTTGTTTCTTCAATCACCCAACAACTGAACAGGTTTGGATGAGATACACCATGTCCTGGATTAACACACAGGAAACTTCTTCCGGATACATGAAACAGTTTCCCTGGGATGGAAGGTAAACTGCAAACAACAGCAACCATTCTCTTTCATCAGCATTCTCATAAAAATAAACAAGATCCAGCTTTACTTACTTGGAATAACCAGTTCCTGAGCGCCGAGCGTCCATACCCGCGAGCATGACGTAACGTGTACGCTGAAGGCACTACTTGTAAGCCCAAGTCACACGCTATAAAAGCTCGTCTGTCATCGTTCGTGTGTACGTTCAGTGGTTCCGGTGACCTCGAGAGTGCATCCTCAGCACGACCGTACGGTAACTGCCTCCCGTCAGACGACCATACGCTGACCAAACCGTGAGCACCAGGATTAACCCATTCACAAGTACCTCCGTTGCTGCCAATGAAGTAAAGAATACCATTCTCGTCGAAATCGTGCTAAAAATAAAAACATATTAAGTTAATTTCCGTGGTCAATAAAACCTATAAATTGAAACAAATATGGCAATCTCTTACTTCGTATGTAAACGTAATAGGAGCTTCTACTTTTATCTTCTGCACGAAGTTAAAAGTGGTTCGCTCCATGTCGTACCACTGGCGCGCGACAGACTTTGCGAGGAACCTCTCGAGTTGCCGTACTGTCGTCAACGCCTCCACCTTCAGGTTGCGGCCAGCGTTGTTGCCGTTGTTTGAAGTTGTGTCCTCCGTAGATTCATCGTTTGCACGTTCAACACGCAGCCTAAAAAGAAACGGACGATTAGAGATGATTTACGATTGCTGTTAACTGAGCAAATAAAATAATACAGAACTTAACATAGGTTTGCTATCAATGATAAATACGTCACAACATTTTATTCGTGTTATTATTCTGTGGTTCGTGGTTAAATTATAACAGCCGCAAAGGTCGATCTTCAAGGCTAAGCAACGCTTGTTGAGGTCGGTTCGTGGATGGGTGACCATCCATTACATACCAAGACCCGCTCCATGCTTCGGAAAGCACGTTAAGCGGTTGGTCCCGGCTGTTATTCGTAGATCTTTGACAGTCGTTATGGGTAGCCAAAAGCCCGAAAGTCTCACAAGCAGTCTTGCTAAGTGGTATCGTGATACCCAGTAACTGGTTTGTGGATGTCAGATAGACAGTCGCTCTACGTACTACTGGTATTCATCTACATCCGGTTAGTCTGGAAGCCGACCTATCTTAGCTGGGAATGGCTAGGCAAATGATGATTATGTAGTTCGTAGAAGATTAATTATGATTAACTAGCTGCGCCCCGCGGTTTCACCCGCGTAACTCTCGATCCCGTGGGAATATCGGGATAAAAAGTAGCCTATGTCTTAATCCAGGGTGTCAGCTACCTACATACAAAATTTTATCAAAATTGGTTCAGCCGTTTGAGCGTGAAGAAGTAACAAACACACACACTCACTCACAAACTTTCGCCTTTAAAATATTAGTGTGATGATTAGTAATGGTCACCTGATCCTCTTGGTGAGGTGGTGCAGCGTGCCGGCGGAGGGCGGCGGCGCGTCGCCAGCGGGCGCGTGCACGGGCAGGCGCTCCACGCTCTCCAGCACGCCCACCAGGCGCGCCGCCAGCACGCCGCCCGCGCGCGCCGCCCAGCCGCGCACCACGCGCGCGCGCGCCGCTGCCTGCCCGCTGCCGTCTGCACACGACACGCGAGCTTAAGTATATCGTCTTACATACCAGACCTTACTCATAGGGTAAAACACCCAATTTTGAAAACTTTCAAGGGTTACTCTTTGCTTTAAATAAATAAATAAAAAACCATAGGGCAGAGTTGCAAGTTTAGAAAATAAAATAAAATACTGGAAAGTTTTATCAACACACTATTAAATGTCATTTAAACATAAACAGTAGCAAATTCCTCAACTTTAGCAAAAAAACGCAATTTGCCCAGTTATGGACATATTTTTGTCATTCGAAATCCCCATTTATAGAAATCCATCACTTTCCAGAAATAACTTTGAGTAATTTACCTCACTAACCTAAAAAATACATTATATTCTAATAAATTGCTAGAACAGCCATACTCAGTGTGTTTCGCGGAGCCCTAGGGCTCCGCAAAGTCTGTGCGTGGGGCTCCGTGGAAATACTGGTCTTAATCAAAAAAATACTAAAGGGATATATTTTATTTTACTCTGCAACCTGAGTAAAATAAAATCTATGTAAATAATCAAACATAAAGTAAATTATGGAAAAGTTAATGTCAAATAATATGATTATTCATAAAGAATACACATAAAACCATTTTTGATTATTTTAGGGCTCCTTCAAATATTTTGTTTTCCAAAAGGGTTCAATCGCCAAAAAAGTTTGAGAACCACAGTGCTTTTTTTTTTTTGGTGGGAAATTATCAAATAACTTCTCCCGCTCTGGGCGGATCAGGCGGGCGTGTCAGACTTTTACTGACTAAAACCCACCCGTGTTCCTTCATTTGCCTGTGTGCCAGGCCATGATATCCCTTTCGGACAAACTCGCAACCCTGGCAGGCATTGGCCCTAATGGACCCCGTCAATTCGTGCTGACGTCTCTTTGAGGCGCGCGTGGAACACAACGCGCCATCGACCCGGGCCTGGTCCTTATCGGACGGCGAGCTACCCGTCGCTCACCGTCCGCAGCCCGCGCCTACGGTGGCCGGAAATCGGCTTGCGACTCCCGACGCCCAGGGCGTCTCCTGCGGCGACTAGGGGCGTGAGGGCGCGAACCCTGCCTCTCCCTCACGCGTTCTGCCTCCTCCTTTGCGAGCATTACTGCTTCGCAGAAGGAGGTGACGGCCTCCCATGCACTCTCGCTCCGAACCATGGCCTGAACCAGGGCCGGACGCGAGAGATCGCCGCCGCCGATCGCCTCCGTTAGGACACGGCGGTGCTCCGCCCAAGCTGGGCAGACCTCCACCGTATGCTCCACCGTGTCCTCCGGGCGATCCACACAGTGGTGACACCCGGGCGTTTCCTCCCGCTTTATCCTGAACAGGAACCTCCCGAAACATCCGTGTCCGGTGAGGACCTGCGTCAGGCGGAAGGTGACGACGCCGTGGCACCTCTCCAGCCACTCCTCAAAGAGGGGACTTATCGCCGCAATAGTGGCGTGCCCAAGAACCACAGTGCTACGTTGTTAAAAAATAGGGAATATGCATGTATTTTTTTTCACTTAACAGAACACTTAACAGTAATACTCGTATAAACCTAAGAAAAGTATTGAAAGTTAAATTGAAGTACTGATTGATGCTCAAAAAAAATTATGAAACTACAACAATTGTCTACTACAGTTCAAACGTCCGTTTCTGTCGCGGTCATGATGTGACGTCATTGTTCACGAAACTGCTTTGTTTACATCTGTTTTTTAGCCCCAAATCTTATATATTCAATTATTGTTTATGCTTTATTCAAGTAGAAATCGCACTTACATATTTACCTTAGTGAGATTTCAAGCATTTAGCAAAGAATAGATTTTATTCACATGTTTTTTTTCGTCACTTCCGGCATTTTCGAAGAGCACGCGTTGTAAGTTTGCGTTCCGTTCCACCAAAAAACGCAACATAAATTAATTAATTGTAAAATAAGTAATGCATTAAAAAATATTGGAATTTGTTTCTTGACTCCTACACAATGTATATTAAAATAATGTATACGTTTTGAATTAAGTGCATATTGGGGGGACTGCCAATATTAGGTATAATTCACCCTATAGATTTATATAGGGTGAATAAACATGACCCCCATGTTTACTTAGCCTTCTGCGCCTGGACAATGCTGCGCCCACCCCACTTATGCAAGTGAGTGACAACACATCTCGGTACTACCATGTACAGTCGCGTTCCTCACTGCAGTCCTAATTCAATTAAATCTAAAACATTAAGAAGAACTATACCAAAAGACTGACGAAAATAATGTCCACAGCGTCACATTTTCTAGTATATTTGTGATGTGAGCAGACAGCTCACATCACAAATATACTAGAAAATTGGTAAAATACTCAGTGTGTAACATAGGTCAGTTCGTGTTTACTTACCATTAGCTTGTGGTGAAAGCACTTGCAGCAAGGAAGGCGCTAAGCCAGATGACTGCAACTCATACGCCGAGAGTAGCTCGTCTCCACACAACAGCTCTGTCAGTTGATCCAGTGACTCGGTCAGCTCGTTTTGCCAGTCATCTGAAAATTAATGAAGTTTTGTAGATGTTTGTCTATATAAATAAAAATGAAAGGCTGCTCGTTGCTAAGCGCATCACTTGAGAAAGGCTAGCCCGATTTGGCAATTTTATGTTTTTAAATATTCGTAATAGTCCGAATTAAGTTTTTGAAGAAAGAAAAATGTCATAAGTTTCCCGGAAAATTTACAAATTCGGGAAAAACTGAACGTCCTTTTTTTATGGGATTTTTATATGAATTATTGAAAATTACAGGACATCGTCTGTCAGGTCAGCTAGTAATAAATAAATAAAAAATGTTTTGTTACCAGTAGGTTGCATGGCGAGTCGCTGCATACGCGCGAGTAATGCTCGGAGCCTTGCGACGGGCGGGCGCGGCTGACGAGTTGCCGCGTTCGCGAGGTGGCGCGAGTACAGCGCGCGAGCACGCTCGCATACCTGGAACAACCAAGTTAAAGCTATGAACACACAGCTTCATCAACTAGTTAGTTATCCCAGAGAAGCAAAAAATACGCAACTGAAAATCCGACATAACTGCTCAGTTTTTTGTATTATTACAAAAACATATTTTATCGACAAGCTTACGACTGAAGAACAATTTAATAAAATTTGGAATTCGTTTGATTAGCTCGGAGGTTTTAAGCGCAGGCCACACCGCCATCTAGCGGGCGGGCGGGCTAGGCGGGCGAACATCGTTTCACCTCTTTACATGGTTAGTCGGTAGCTCGCGGTGTGAACCGAAGTATGTAAAGAGGTGAAACGATGTTCGCCCGCCTAGCCCGCCCGCCCGCTTAGCTGGCGGTGTGGCCTGCGCTTAAAGGTCGCTTGAAGCGGATATGATTGGATGTTCAATTCCCAGTACCGAAGCATTCTTTTTGCCATTACAAACTTCAGATTTTTCAATGTAAGGTCCTCTTTGCTAGTTTATTTTGCAATATTTAAAATTGTTGGTCGACTAGTTATAATTTGTTGATCAACTAATCATAACTAGCTGATCGCGCAAGACAACGCACGTGTCGTTTTCATAGAGTACGTCAGTGCAGCGCCATACTAATCATAATCAGCGATTAATGACGCCACTAGTCGAGCAACAAATCCGTGATTTGTTTTTGTTTGACGGCCGTCTCATTACGTAAACATGCCTACAAATACTTTCAAACGTTTTGAATTTTGGAGGGGCGGGCCATAATATCGTAGTTAAGTCTCTACCTACACTACTATACATATACTTAATTAATAAAAATGAATGCATATCATCATGCTCAAATTCTAACAACCACCAATTAGACAGTGAGCGAATGATAAAATAGAACGGGCGATAGTAGATTACAAAATCGCAATAGCAACTAGGTCGCTGGCTTATCTGTGTAGGTCAAAACTTGGCGACGTTTGGGCGATGCGTTGGTTAGAATCCACGTCAAGGCGTTCTTTTTTTAAAAGTATTTCGTAGGATAGTCGTAACAAATTAAATGTAATAGCAGTAATAATCTTTAAAACTTAAGGGCGACTACAGACAACGTCACTATCTAAGGACACAGTGACGCTGTCTGTACATTCTTGTTTTTAGTTTGAAGTTTTGTTAGCAAAAAAGACGCAATTAAAATACGACAAGAGACCGGGGGAAAGGCTTGGCTATCCAAAAAGATAACTAGATATTTCCTTGGTTTTAGTCGAATTTAATTCCTAGTATTCAAATTCTAAAGACATTAACAAACCTGAGCTTTCAACGCCTCTGCTTTAGCTGCTAATCTTGATCGACTCGCGTTAACCGCATTATGTGGCGTCACTGTCCTGCGATCTGTCCACCCACTCGCTAGCTCAGGACCTAAAAAGAATAATATCATTTTATCAAAATAAGCCCAACAGTAGTTCTTTTTTTTTTCAAAAAGCTACTAGAGAAAGTTACAAAGAAAAGAAGTATTTATTGTAACTTTCGTTTTATTCTTACTCTACTTATCCTTTATACAGTTTTCACAATTAATATGCAGTAAAGTTTTATATGCTTACCTAAAAAGGTTTCAGCTGTGAACGAATGTTTGGTACCCCTATTTGATTCGAAAATAAAACCAGGTAAGTCTTCTCTGAGTATTGTAGTTTGTTGCTGACCGTCAGTATTGTGGATTTGTAGCTCTTTTTCCCTGAAAGAACAGGCAATTAAGGCTTGATAGTATCAAATGACAAAATATTATATTATTTGTTCAGAAAATACAAGTTACTTACTTTTTACACGAGAGAGCCCAGTTGCCGATAATCAATTTAGAGGCTCCAGGTTTAGACAGAATTGGTTGAGGGACCGAATTCTTTACTGAAGCTCGCGCTCTTTGAAGTTTGTCGATAAATTCGCCACGATTTTCTGTAATTAAACCATAACTCACTTTTTTTTCTCAACACAACATGAATTAAGTAACTTTTAAAACCCCGGACAAATAATGCTTAATGCTGATATTTTAATTCGAGGATAAACAACTTAGAATATTTTATTTGTCCCACGTACGCGAACACTGACCTTCTAAATAAGAGGAGGTGACAAACTATTTAGAATCACGAATGAACGAAATATGTAGTGAAAACGGCGTGTACGATGTAATGTGCTCTGGGGGTCTACTCCGAACATAAATCCGAAGTATCGGCCGAATGTTCGGTCGTTTCTTTACTACGGCTAACTATTGCTGACTACAGCGAAAAAAAAAAAAGACAGTCGAAGAGATAAGCCAAAGTCAAAATTGTGAAGTCAAAGTCGGGTAAGGACTCAAAGTCAAAAAAGGAAACTGTGAAAGTTACAAAACGGCCGAACATTCGGCCGATACTTCGGAGTAGACCCTCTGGAAGCAACAGCAGACCATTACGGACATGCTGACACTAGATGTTTGCAGCGATTGACCAACAATAGGTGCATTCTCCCAAAGTAGTGTACATCAACATAGCCTAAGGGCGTTTTTACTGCCATGCGGAATTTCGGCACGCACGCGGGTTAGCCTCGCCCTCCGAATAGACTATTTTGTTTTTCTATCTATCTACTTGAACCAAAATATAACACGCATGCGGGCAATCCCGCGTGCGTGCGTAGGTGGCACTAAACGCCTTAAAGGGGGGTGCGTTAAGGTTACCTACGAAATTAAAATTTTATAATTATATAAATACATAATTCTTTGTATTTTAATCAACAAACAACCAGATGATGGCTTGCAAATTGTAAAAAAAACGTAAGAATGAATTTAGCGGGCCACCCGCTTTCACCTTAAATGACAATATATTGTACATATATACATATACATACATTATACAGTACATACCGGTGTTATCAGTCTGGTGTTCAGGGCTGCCGCTGGAGTACATGGTGGCGAGCTTGCCGTCGAGCAGGAAGCGGAACCAGCCATTGCTGCCCGTGCTGAGCTCCAGTGCGGCCGCGTCGCTCCACACGTACAGCGCGTCGCGGCCGCGGCACAGCGACCACTCAGCCCACGAGTAGCCCACGCCGCTTGACAGACATGACGCGTCCTCGCTGCAGCCTACACGACACAAATATATAATCTTATAAAAAAAAAAAAAATTAAAATAATATATGGTCTTTTAACACCCTGTGTGTTATATTTATAGACTGTCCCATGAAAGATTATGGTAGAGAACTTATTAAAAGAGTGAATTGGTAAATGCTGCATTACTCGTATACTTACGAGTATAATGGTCGAAATATGCAACATAGTCGCCAAAAATTGCAAGTAAATGATCCTACAAAATAATGATTTTTACACAAAAAAAAAAATACTTTAAAACCAACTAAAACAATTTATTTAATACATTTTCAACAAGGTATTATCGTTTTTGTTTTTGAAAACGTTAATCAACAAGTACTGTTCCCTATGCTCAGTAGTAAGTGTAATGTAAGATTGTGCCTTCTATCACTTTAAAATATTTTTTCACTACTCATGTTCAAAAAGTCCGTCATTTTAGCGTACCAGCGCGGGGCTAAAATAGCATATCATCCTCTAGGGGAAAAGGGTTTTTTGTCTTTTACCAACGGCCAACAAAAAGGAAGGCTCTACAAAAACGAAAAAGTCATTATTCTTAAGGTGAATCCGCAGCTGTTGCTGTAGCTGTATTAATGATTTTGCGAATCATATTGTGATTAGGATACAACCTAACACTGACCTGCAAATAGAAAAAACAAGAAAATTTTAATTTCGCGAGCTACAGCTGCGGATTCACCTTAAATAAAATAATCATGAATAAAGACTTAACCTAATACTGTTTCATAAAAAAAGAACATTTATTTTTTGAAAATGGAACTAAAAGCAGCGGTCTCTTCGGTAGAATGCGTGCATTGCGTTGCGGCTACAGTAGTGAAGTATAGTGTAACACACGGCGCTAAAAACCCATTATAACTGGGTTTCTAGGTCATTTTAGCCCCTAGTATAACAATCTACTATTTTTTTTTTAATTTCACCATTTATATCTGTAACTTTTATGGTGTACATAATAAACAGTATTCTATTCTATTCTATTCTATAATTTGATTTGTCACGCCGACACAACAGCAGATTTACCCCATCTACTGTTTGATTATAATTTTATCACAAAATCATTACACCATGAATGTATAATGGATCTATTGGCACTAAAGGGACGCGCTGTTGGTAAACATTTATGAATATGTTTCGTGAAATGTATTGAAAAAATAAGATTTACGGCGTTAGTTCCGATTTTCGCCACGCGCCAAAAGATCCTTGTACAGCTGTATTTCCTTACCCGGAATACTAGAAGTTTCGCTGTCAGACGACAAGAAGGCCGCGGGCGCGGCCGCAAGTCCCTCCACCTTGCAAAACACTCCAAGGCGCGCGAACTGCTCCAGGTATATGTCGGAGGCTTTCACCATTAGCTCCTCGGCGATACCCAGCACTATGAGGTGGCCGTCGTCGTCGTCCTATGTCGTAGCAAGTTACCATATTTTAAAAGTCTGGTCAGAAATATTCAAAGAAAGGTCAGGACCTTAAAAAGATTTTTATTTGAAGTAAACTAATTCTTTTAATAGATTTTCTAAATACAGTTACAACAAAAACTGCACATTATTTGATACAGATATCTTGACTGTAACATAATTAAACAAACACAATATTCATATAACACATAAAATTTCAACAATATAAAGACGTTATTATTATTAAACACAAACAATTATAAACACAAGAGAAGGATTGCTAATGCAGGTAAGTTTCGATGGTGTGATGTCTTTACAAAAATGTGGATGCATTCAAGAATAAATGATAGTGAGAAAAACAAGAAATCAGAATCTTAATCAACTCAGCAGATAACAAATAAAAATATTAGTATTATAAGTCTGATGCTTATGATAACCGACATTCATTATTTGTGTTTAGCTATTCTAAGTTCTAAGCAGAGCGCAGTTGACGGCATCGTTCGACGGATATAAGCCAAACATGGATTTCAAACGTACACATAAAATCCGTGCAACGGTGTCTCAAGCAATGAGGAGGTTACGGCTCTAAAACGGATGATCAGTTTAGCGAGCTTCATTTATTCTCTATCGTGATTGAAGATACAAATTATAATAAAGGATGTTTATCGTTTCGTTCGAAACCGCTGGCTGCAAATAATTCGGAAGAATAGGTTTATATCAGTCATTTTAGAGCCGGCTTGGTCAGGCCTGGGAGCATCACACCATCGTAACGTTACCGCGGGCGGGCGGATATAGCGGCTGCGCAGCACTCGCGGCGCCGCGCGCCGGCCCGCGCCCAGCTCGCCCTGCCACACACACTACGTCAGCCCGAGACCAGACGACTGACTCGAATGATTGCGAGCGATGCCGCAATAGTACCGCCAAATCATTTTTTTTTATGTGAAACATCTACAGGCGCACGTAAAACCGATTGCTGGCGGGGCGATACATGCCGCGTGGCGATCGGCCACTATACAGTCTATATGTGTGTAAATGTGTATGTAGTACACATCTGCCAGTCGTCCCGTGACGGCTCGATTTTTTTACAATTTACAAGAGCTAGAAGTATTGAAATACTGAGTGACAGGCGACGAGACGCGAAGGCCAGACATTAGCGGCCTTATTACAAAACAAGGTTTATCTTTAGACCCAGGTTTAAAGTCAAATTGTAGTTTAAAGTGTAAATTCAAAAATTACATGATGGTTTCATCATGTAATTTTTGAATTTCGAACCTCGATACCGTCTGAGATAAAGTTCTTAATACAAAAACTGATTTCAAACCCGAGTCTAAGTTGTCAACTTTATAATAAGAACTTCTCAGACGAAATAAGGTCCGAAATTTAAAAATATTACACGATGGTTTAACTTTAAACCTGGGTCTAAAGATAAACCTTCTTTTTTTTACCTTGTTTTGTAATAAGGCGGTAATAGTTTATTCACTCTAATTCGAAAACACGAAGATTGCCGTGGCATATAACTTAAATCGTAGTACTGTCCATTGGGTGAATTTACGCTCAATAACATAACTCGCATTAGTCAGGCAATCTAGCTGACAGCAGTGCAAATTCATGTCCATAATAAATCTATTGCTTTTACTGTACTGGGATGACGCATGTATGCAATTTCTTTGTGGATAATTACAATCGATGACTATTTCAATTATCCACAAAGAAAATGCGTGAGGTCGTACCGTGGGCAATTTTTGGCGGGCAGGCTGCTGTAGTGTATTAAATAATTGCACCTCAAGTAATTCCCATTTTGCTTTCCTAAAAATATTATTGAACACTAATATACCGAATGCACCTTTTTTGCGAACCTGTAATAAATCCTATTTTGGGGTCCTTTACATACTGGCTTTATACAGCCAAGTAATTGCGAATTTGCGACAAACTTGAAAGGTTTTTAGAGGTTCTTTAATTTAGAAAACAGTATATCATTAGGCAGAGTCCTAACCATAAGCCATCGCGCGAGTACACGATCTTCGCGCTCTTTTATATGATTTTCGCGTACGTACGCCATTTTTCAGGTTAACGATCGCGTAATTGCGTATTCGCGCGACGATGGCTTTCGGTCAATATGTTTTTGGAGGATCAGTTAAATGCGTGAACTCACGGCATTGTCGAGCACGGCGGCCACGAGCTGCGTGAGCAGCGCGGCGGCGTGCGGCTGGCGCCGCAGCGAGATGGCGCGCAGCAGGCGCGCCGGCGCGTAGTGCACCATCTTGCGCACCAGCGACAGGCACGCGCGCCGCACGCCCGCGCCGCCCGCGCCCAGGTAGCGCGAGCAGAACACCGGCACCAGGCGTCTGCCGCACACACATTCATCAATACATCAGCAGTGGGCCCGATGGGGTTACCCATCGGTAAGAATGACGAACTTCTATACAATCACTTAAGGCGATTACCACACTGCACCGCGCTCTGTCGCGAAGCGCGGAACGGCCATAGCAAACAATCTGCGCACGGGACCGATTGTGTTTTCTATAAAAACTGATACAATATTAAATCTGCCGCCCCGCACTAGGCGACGTAGCGCGGTGCAGTGTGATTATCACCTTGGCGCATTAATTTTCATAAACCCTAACTTTGTGCTCACTTTCGTTATATTAGGAACTCTTGTGCAAAATTTCATGCTTCTAGACTCAGCAATTTAGGCTGTGCGTTGTCTGTCAGTTTTGTTGAATAGAAGATGAGCAGAATTGACAGCATAGAAAGTAAAAGTGGACAAACAGATTTGATCTGTTAGCAGCAATTTTTTTTGTATTTTTTCTTGTTTTGCCTGCCGTAAAAAGACACAAATCACCAAGACAAAACAACATAACCGCCGGCGTCGTACCACTCAAATGAAACTAAAATAATCATTACTTACTCAAGGTATACTGCTGCCATTTCCTTATCTCCAGTTTCAGGGAAATCATCTTCATTGGTCGGCGAGGGCGAGTCGTGATTACCGACTACTAACCACTCGCCCGGACACTGAAGAATAGCTGCCACTTCCCTGTGACCTAGGTGGACAAATAAGGATTATTTTAGTTTAGTTAATTACTTCATGAAAAAAAAAATGAATTTATACATAACTAGCTACTGCCCGCGGCTTTGCCCACGTGTTTTTTTTTCTAAAATAAAAGTAACCTTAGTTTTTCCATATAACATCATCATCTACCTGCCAGTGAAAGTCCCGTCAAAATCGGTCCTGCCGTTTCAGAGATTAGCCGAAACAAACGACAGACCAGACAGAGAGAGAAAAAACCTACATCTTTTCAAAAAAATAAGGGATAGACATAATTTCAATACTAGAAATAAAGATAAAATAGATCAGCCATGTTTCAGATTATCTAAAGTACATACATCTTTTATGGGGTACTGTGTTAAATGTTACAACAAAATACCTTGTGATATATTGCAATTAAATGAAAGAAAATTTAAAACTCATATAAAAAGTACACTTTGTAAACAAGCTTATTACAAATTAGAGGATTATATCCAGGATAAGAACGCTTGGAAACATGCTGGTCCCGCTCCATAGGACAATCTAGAGTCTAGACAAAATCTAACTGATTGCTATTTTAATTGTATATTTTATTATTTTTATGACATTTATTTTACACTCTGTGATTACCTTAACTCACACACTATTATTTATTTTTATTATTATTATTATTTTTTATTATTTATTTTATTTTGATTATTTTAGGAAAACTTTTTTTTTTTTTACAATGTTTGTAAATATGTGAGCACCATGTATCTATCACATAATTAATTCATCTCATTACTTCATTATTAATTCTTTTTACCTATTGTGGTATAGTAGTTTTATTCTAGGTACATCGTCTTCACATATAATTATAGAATTGATGTACCAATACCAAATATTGTAGAACATTTTAAAAGAGTAACGGTGGAGTTTCTTGCCCATTCTTCTCCATACGAAGCTACCTTTTGGAAGGGGCGACTAGAATCAATTCTATTTTATTTGTAAATTTTGTCGTTCAAAAGTGCCATCTATGTGCCTATTTGAAATAAATAATTTGACTTTGACTTTGAGACAAAAAGTTTACAAATTTTTTTTTTTTTTTTTGGAACAAGCAGACAAAAATTTTAAAATTGTTTTTTTTGTTATAATTGTAAGTGTCGTATAATACTTTCATATGCATTTAGTAAAAAGCTGTTATTTTAACATTTCAAACAGACACTTCCATTTTATTTATTGGTTTTTGTATAGATATTATAATGTTATAATATTTACCTTGGTCGTGTCGTTCCCGAGCTTTATCAAGAGGCGTTTTCCCGTCTTCGTCTCGTAGGTCAGCATTGGCACCGTAACGGAGCAGCACCTTGGCAATAGCAGGCCGACCGAAGCAGGCCGCATAATGCAGAGATGAACTACGTTGACCACGATTTACGTCAGCACCTAACGCAAAACGTGACATACAATATTCATGGAATTTCTTGCCCATTCTTCTCCATGGGAACCTACTATGCTTTGGAATGGCCACATACAATATAAATAGAATTTCTTGCCCAATCTTCTCCATAGGAACCTACTACGTTTGGAATGGGCACATACAATATACATGGAACTTCTTGCCCGTTTTTCTCCATAGGAAACTACAGCACTTTGGAATGGGCTTCATGGGAGCTTCATCTTTCTGACTGACCGACCCCTTGACAATTTAAATGGGTTTATTTGAAATAAATGCTTTGAGTTTGGATTAAGAAAACTTCAAGATGTTGATACTTAAAAATTATTTGTAAGGGAACAAAACCTGAAAATAACAACAAAACCCTCACCTTTTTCGCACAAGAACTCGACCATTTCCCTTGTACCGAAAGCCGAGGCCCAATTGAGCAGGGTTTGTCCGACATCATCGGTGAAGTTGACGTCGACGGCGCCGCTGGACACGGCAGCCAGCAAGGCGTCGGTGTCCTTGCCGCGGATGCAGTCAATGAGCTGGCGATGCGACTTGTCGCCGCGCGCGCCGCTGCCGCTGGCTGACGAGCCCTCGCCACTCGCGCCACCCGACGCGCTCGAGCCCGACGTCGAACTGCCATTGCGAGTTGACCCACTAGTACAGAGAACGGAGATAGTGAGGAGCCTTCTTCCACTAAGTTTTTTTTGTATTATTACACAAACAATATAATTTTCCTAGTATTACTCGCAACCAGCGTGCGTGTATGATCAGATTTATGAACGTAAACGAAGCAAAAAGACTATGTAAGGAGCAGGTGGGAGTTTATGTCGGTATGAATTATATTATCATATTTCCTATCATTTGCTGCACATAAATCAGCAAATAAACCGGGCTACCCGCTACTTTGGAACTCTGATTCGATTTCTCGGATTTGTTGTTGGAGTTGCAACCATGTGGCACGCAATATTATTATAATTATTTAGTTTTTTTTTTTTATAAACGGTGTCCCAGAAGTCGACGTCAAGCCGGAATCGGGTGATAGGACACATATAAAAATAAAATAAAAACTTTTCTATGTTTTCAAAAATTACGGGCATTTATAAAAAAATCCAGAAAATCTACTCCCTGTAACGGCCTCCTCTTTAAACTCCTGTTGCTAGAAATTTTAACTTTTTTTAAATTTTCTTTTTATTATGTAATTC
Source organism: Tiliacea citrago (assembly GCA_963921375.1). Classification (NCBI taxonomy): domain Eukaryota; kingdom Metazoa; phylum Arthropoda; class Insecta; order Lepidoptera; family Noctuidae; genus Tiliacea; species Tiliacea citrago. The sequence continues at coordinate 17,010,615 of OY992787.1, forward strand.
TGAATAATGCTTCTGAAAACTGAAAGCATTGGGGTACACAAAAATGATTTTAGACAGGTAAAGAAAATTTATTTTCAACTAAGTTTCTTTAAAAAACAATTTTTATTTACATAATTTAACAAATAATCTTGCAAGTGTTATACCATTTTAGAATCCTTATTAAATGCGCCAACTTTTAAAGTTACTTGCCAAACAAAATGATGTTATTGGCAATGATGCCACAAAAAAAATTGTACTACACGAGTAGTACAATTTTTTTCAGTACAGTAAAATAAAAGTGGGCAAAGTATTCATTTTGAATACTCGGTTAGGAAAAAAAATACATTTCCTTCTGGACTGGAGCAGTTGGCCGTAAATTGTAAGCAACAGTTTTCAGGACCATTATTCAGGATTACATAAAAAAGAAAATTTAAAAAAAGTGAAAATGTGTAGCAACAGGAGTTAAAAGACCGTCACAGGGAGTAGCTTTTCTCGATTTTTTTATAAATGCCTGTAATCTTTAAAGTATATATAGCAAAGATTTTTTTTTTTTTCTGTTAACTATTATGACTATCACCTATCTATCGCCCGATTCAGGCTTGACGTCGATTTCTGGGACAACCTGTATATATGTTACGGCTAATACCCGAAGTGCGGCTACACCTAGTTTTAGCCGGTTAGAATTATAGGTCCAGACAATCCCTGTTGGATAAAACCAATTTACCAACAATAGAGGGGATCTGGCGCTCGGCGGCCGCTACCGCGGCACGCTCGCTTCGCTCGCTCGCCTTCGCTTGTTGATGGTTACTGTTCTAACCTAACCTAACCCAAATGATTTTACCCGAAAACAATCGGCTCGTACTAGGTTTAACCAAGAGTAAGTGGCTACACCTAGTTCTAACCGGCTAAAACTAGGTGTAGCCGCACTTCGGGTATTAGCCGTAACATATACATAAATTTTGTGTGGACTTATTTTTCTTCAAACGTAATTTTTCTTTTTTGTATTCTATTTTTATGTAATTTTTTACTGGTCGGATTCTGAAACTATATCATAGATAGATTATATTATTACTGATAATAGTTATTTATGCAACTGTTGTATATTAAGGGGTATTCAAACACGAATGTGGGTTTATCACACGAGGCGAAGCCGAATATAGTATCACATAAGTGTTTTAATACCTCATTATGTACAGTTGCATACAAGACTTTATCTACACATATGATATGAATCCTCTATAAAAGGTTCTGAAACCATAGGATGTAGTACAGTGTTGAAGTAAAATTCATGGATAGTTTAATTGCTGGGTATCTAATACAAGCAAACTATGTATAAGTAATAATAGTTTTTTTTAATTACGGCGCTGTGGTAGTGAAACGCGAGTGCATGAGAATGTTCTTTTATTGAAATTCATAAAGGTAACACGAATTGAATAGTGAGAATGTGGCTGTTTGATGAGTAAGGAAGGGATCGCAAAAGAAATAAAATTGCATAATTAAATTTTGTACAACATTATAACACTTGTTTGGATGATATTATGGTTACTATGACACTGGTTATTTTAATGTTGGCAATAAGCTAACTGTTTCAGAAACTTTTATAGAGGATTTATAGCATGGGTGTAGATAAAGTATTATTTTCATAATCTCTGCCAAAATTAACTTATTCTCTGCTAATTTAAAAGCTGTGGAAAATAAAACCGTAACCAACGGCAATGTGTAGAGTACAACAAGGATCAATTGGCGCCGAATGATATTGACAGGGGCCATTGTTGGTAAACATTTGTCAAATTGTCACGGAAGTTGTATTGAAAAAACAAGATGGCGGCATTCGTTCCGATTTCGGCCGAGCGCCAATAAATCCTTGTACCGTTATATAAGGTGCTTACTTCTGTATGGCATGCCGTCCCTCACACAAGAGCACCAGCAACAAGTCGACGAGCCGCATGCACTCGAGGCACCAGCGTTCGTCAGCCTGCACCGCCGCTTCCACTGCTGAGCATAACTCCAGGCGAACGAGATCCTATAAACCATTATAATTTATATAGCGGCCTTATCTATTGTAATGTCAACAGCCTATACTTAGGTAATAATGTGCACAAATAAATAAATAGATATTTAATTACCACAGTCGTAAACATTCCTACTCAGTAACCATTTGTTAATGCATTTATCTCAAAGTTAAGACGCAGACAACAGTTAAACCGCGGTCACTGTCAGACTGCATACAAAAGAAAGAGAAGCGTGAAGACACAACGCTTGTAATTTATTGCAAAATATGAAGTAATTATCTATTTACTCAAAAATAAGTTGAGTAATTGAAAATAAAAAACAACCAAGTTCTGCATACAAATACGAGGGCTGCACTAAAAGTATCGGGAATGGAATATTTCCACTGTTCCTGTCATATTAAAATCTTTTGGTTTTAAAAATCGAATACCATTTATTTATTTAAAAAAAGATTCTCGGTCTTGTCACAAGGTTTTGTCAAACTTGTTTAGTCGTTGACAAAATGGAATTGACTCGAGAAAATTCAAGAGCGATGATTTATTATGACTTTCGAACTGGTTTAACACAAAAACAGTGTGTTGACTGGATGATTTCTGCATTTGGTGATGAAGCCCCATCCAAAACCACAATTTATCGCTGGTTTGCTGAATTTCAACTTGGACGTGTCAAGCTCAGTGATGATCCCCGTCAAGGTCGTCCAAAAACTGCAGTCACCCAAGAAAACGTTGATGCTGTGCGTAAGCTGATTGAGGAAGATCGACATGTGACATACCGCGAAATTCAGGCAACTTTAGACATTGGCATGAGTCAAATACAAATAATCTTGCATGAACAATTGGGTGTAAAAAACGTTGTTTTCCCGATGGATACCGCATTCGCTCTGTGAAGAGCAAAAAGCGGCTCGCGTTACTTGGTGCGTCATAACTCTCGAAAGATTCCACGCAGGATCCTCAAATGCTGTATACAACATTGTATCAGGTGACGAATCCTGGATATACGCGTACGAACCCGAAACAAAAAACCAGTCACGAGTTTGGGTGTTCGAAAATGAGTTAAAGCCAACAAAAATTGTTCGTTCACAGAGTGTTGCAAAAAAAATGGTGGCCACGTTTGTCTCCAAAACCGGCCATGTTACGACTATTCCTCTTGAGGGACAAAGAACGGTTAATGCAGAATGGTATGCTAGCATTTGTTTGCCACAGGTCGTTTCTGAACTCCGTTAAGAGAACTGCAACCGCCGCATCATCCTCCATCACGACAATGCGAGTTCTCACACCGCGCACAGAACAAAAGGGTTTTTAGAGCAAGAAAACATAGAATTATTAGACCATCCGCCGTACAGCCCCGACCTAAGCCCTAATGATTTCTATACTTTCCCTAAAATAAAGAATAAATTGCGTGGACAGAGATTTTCATCACCTGAAGAAGCTACAAAACGGCCATTTTGGAGACCCCAACTTCCGAATGGAATGGTTGCTTCAATCATCAATGATTGGTTCCATCGTATGGAAACATGTGTCAAATTTCGCGGAGAATACTTCGAAAAGCAATAAATACATTTTTAAATAGTAATGTTGTGTCACTTCCTTGATTCCCGAAATTTTCAGTGCCGCCCTCGTAAGACATTCTTGTTATTAATTAAATACCAACCGTACGTTGATATTTAATACAGATATTTTGGATTGAAACTAAAAGTAAAGGGTTAGTTTACCGCTAATTTGTATCCAGATTTTTTTTCTAAACGTGTTTTGGTAACAACCAAGTTCTGAGAAATATATGTTCAAGAATAACATATATTTTTTCTGCTACCACAAACTATATAGATTTGGCAATTTTTTTTGTTTAAGTCAAGCCTACTTTTATCATTTGCCTCTTGTCAGCGCCTTAAATAGTAAGTCATCTGTACATTTTATTATAAATTGAAGTCGTTTTTCGTATCCGTGTGACCGCGTTGTTCTTGTAAACTACGCAACGGATTTTGATGTGGTTTTCATTATTCGGAGAATTGACTCCGGAAGGTTTATGTGTATATTATTATACATCAATATTTAACTTAAGTGTAATAAGCAAATCTTCATGTTTTGTCAAGTCGTAATACCATGTGAAGCAGGGGCGGGTCGCTAGTAAAATATAAGTATTATTTAACTTACATGTGTAATTTGTGCGGAACCACGGCATAACGTAGAGAGAAGGCTAACAGTAGTAGATACTGCTGGAGCCGAACACTTGTCGTCACCACTTTCAGCACTGCCCAGCCGACGAACTAGTTCCTCTATCAAACCTATGATGGAAAATATGGGAAGTTCAGATTAATAATGCATAAGTTGAAATACTAAAAAATAATGGTTTAAAATTACGCCCTAAACGGAACCCTAATAGACTTGACTTGACTTGTGTGTCTGTCTGTCTGTCACAGCTAATTTGCTCCGAATCTACTTGACCCATTAAGATGAAACTTGGTAAATATATGAATTTCTATGACTCACGGACGTGTAACGTAAATAAATGAATTTCGAATAACACTATTACACTAATTGTTGTTAATTGGTGTGCAAATTAGAAGAAGAAAAAGTTATGCAAATGGTGCCGTGTGACATATCGAATGAAAGGGCCTGTTATAAGGTGTTCAGATATTTTTTAAACTTTTTAAGTTATTTATAGAATATAAATAGCTGAAAATTTACCATTTTAGGTATTTTACCATTTACAAATTTTAGGTTCAGTAGTTTCGGAGATAAGGACAAAATTGATGAAAATTGACCACTATCTCCGAAATAACTGAATCTATTTTTTTTTTTAATATAGAAAATAGCTGTTTACTTATAGATTACAGGAAAACATTTATGATCTTAAGATAACAAACGAACAAACTTAAATTTGCAGTTGGAATGTATTAGGGAACATGTCTTTCAACTACAATTTTAAGTTTGTTCTTGGGCCGGTTTTTTTAAAGGAAAAACAATCTATATACGTATTGTTAAACCAAAGAAAACAAGATGTGTTTATGAAATTCCAAATATATAAATACTTTATAATATTAATACAAAGTATGCTGAGCTTTGAGGCGTAAAAAGGAGCTACCTTTTACGCCTCAAAGCTCAGCCGCATTGGTGCGTTTCACTTACTTTATTTGAAATGTCATGTTACATACCATGTTCAGCAAGTGGGGCTGGATCAGCATGAGCGCGTGCAAAGCGGTCAGCAAGCGACGCGAAGCACCGGAGCGCCGCGTCGGCCACCCGCGCGTCATTGTGACGCAGCAGTGCCGACAGAGACGAAACTGCGTCACCCACGCGAGCGTCACCCGGCTCCATTTTGCCACATACCCTGACAAAACAAATTAACTTTCAATCATCACGCCAATTTTAAGAATATTCCAGCAATCACAAAGACCAACAACAGGGCACAACCTAATATGATTTACATATCAGAAAGTTATCAAAAAAATACCTTGAAACCACTGCCATAGCTGAGTGGAGAGTATCCTTGTGCACAGATGTACCATGATGTGTAATGAAGTGTAACACTGCAGGGAGGCCACCTCCTTCCCAAACTGCACCTGCTTCCCTGGTGCATACCAACTCCAACACCTGAGGTCAATGATAGGAGGAACAGTTACACCAATACACACTGCTTTAAAAGCTTAAACTATAATGTCAACAGATGCTTCAAAAACTTACTTTAATACACTGTTCAGCAAGATCCTTGCTGGTACGATTGTTAGGATCTACAGTGAGCAATCTGCTGCAAATAGCCTTAACTGCTCCTTCAATAGCCACAATCCGTCTTGTGCATTCAGCTGCAAAATAAATCAAAGTAAATGTATAGCCAAATGCATTAATACAACAATTACAGAAAAACAATTTAGTACATTAACACTAACTAACACAAATTAACAGAAAGACAATTTTGCAGACATCATAATTTTTTATTGTTATGCAAATAAAAAAGATACTCATAAAATTATACATTGATGATGATGATGCTTAGTCATGCATTTATATTGTTGATAGAAATATCTATTTCATTTTTCAAACACACAACGACATGTCAGAAAACTTAATCAAATAACCCGCCCCTAACTGCTTCCCGGCGCAAAGGTGCAATGAGGTACCTGGCCTCAGTGCCGCAACTACCCATGGTCTCAACGGCAATGGGCACAAAATGGTAGCGTTCCACCACATTTGTTTTTTTTTTTTTTGAAAACAGTAGTAATACAAATGTTTTTACTTTATTCAAATGGTGAATAATAATAGGGACCATGTGGCATGACCATGACCACATGCAATGGAATTAAATTTTTGTTTACACCAGAATTCAAGTTAAACATATCATTAACATATATGTTTATATAAGTGTAGCAATATACTTTATTCATTTTTGTTATCAGACTTACCAGAAACATCTAAGTAGTATGTGATAGCCCTGGCTGTCACCTCCAGCACATTATCTGGTGCACATTCATCTAAGAATATTTTACACAACGCTGGAAGAAATGTTCTAGGAGGGCAGCTGAAATAAAAGTAGGTCACATTCAATATGTTGCTCTCAATATGATAATTTTATAATATTGTATGTTTGATAAGATAGTAAAAAATTATCACACTGTTAGTAAATGTAATACCTATATACAAATTACAATGTATAGCTTGGCCAAATGTATTATGTTTTTGCTTTTAATGCTTTTCTATAAAGTATAAAACATAGTTTTTGTGTCTATCTGTGTGATGTCCATGGTGTGCTTCTAAACTATGCAACAAATTTTGATGCGGTTTTCACCTATATTTGCAGAATTTATTTCTAAATCTGATTAACATTAGATTTTGAAATAAATTCAAATTGTTATAATTTTATGAATATAACAATGTAATACTTAACATTTCATAATGCTATGTTTGATTGAGCCTAGATATCAGATGCTTTCACAATACTGTATATAAATATTCTGTTTTGGTATGAACAGAATATTTAAATATTTCATCTGATTGAAAAATAATATATTTCTCAATCTGATGAAATACATAATTATGTCCTAAAAATTGTTTGTGAATTAAAAATTTGTTGTTAAAACATATCCAGGTCTTATTGCAACAGTGAATTGAAAGTTGATGAAACAAAGGTGTTAATAATTACATCTAATCAATCTGTTGTTTAGCTTATCCAAGCCAAGCCTTTTCCAAGCTTGAATGATGATAAGCTATGTTTTAGTTGGCTGCTTGCCATGCAGATTATATTTTAGAATGAATTACCTTTCAAAGCATCTGTCAACATTGTCGGACATGAGCAGCAACATGCACAGTTGTTCAAGAGCAATGAGCTGCATGTCACGCTCATCACCCTGCCCCGTCAGCAACCATTCTAACAGGGTTTCTGGATCCACTTCCGCCATCTACATTACAATTAGTATGTTTAAATTACATCAACAATTCAATTTTCACACAAAATATTAAGTATAATAAAGTACCACATATCTACCTTCTTGATTTAGTGGCCCAGGTCACCTGAAATGTGAATAAATAACTGTAAACAAGGTATTAGTCACCATTTCATGTTTAGAAATGTCTATACCTACTGTACAATTTTTAGAACTTAATATCACTATAATTAGGATGTTGAAACGTAATTTATGAAATTAGTTCAATGAACTATATACTATTTATAAACATCCAGTTTCTATAAGTTACTTGAAAAAAATAACATGTTCATGCTAAAGAAAAAAAACATCGAACACGAGAAATGTTTGTCATGAAATTTTAATTGTAATTTTAAGTAGGTTACGGAATAATATGACTGAGAATAGTATGCAGAATGGTCCTTTCTCTTTCGTAATAGTAACTCAAAAGAACACCAGCATGGTTTCCAAAATATCAAAAAGGTACGCTACAATAAACAGTAAATGATGAACAAAAAACATAAACAATGTTAAATAAGCACAATAAATAAATAAAGTTTCAGGACAAGAGTGAAGGTGACAATGTATTTCTTACCACTTGCAATCAGTTGACACTAGTCATCGATATCAAATAAAATGCACTTCAAACTATTTTAAAGAAATCTAAAGTTTATTTTAAAAGAATTAACACCCAGCTTATAATACAACGCAATTTATTCGCACAAGATTTTCTAGACAATAATCTCTTGACACCAAGACCATTTTTTGTCTTTTTTTTTTAAATAATATTTTAATGGCCTGATTGCTGGGACCTTTTAGCCAAGTCTTTATTTAGTTACTTTGTTCAGCTTTTAGGTGACCCCACGCCACACGCACATTTTGAAGTCTGTTATAAAATATCGTATTTTCATAACTTATCATAATATTTTAAATCAAATAACATAAACATAACGGCACGCCTGTAATTCCCGAAGGGTTAGGCAGAGGTGTACATATAGTACACCCACATTTTACATTTTGCCAGTTATGCCAGACGACCATAGACCTACCTTTGTTTTTTTGGGTGGGAAATTATCAAATAACTTCTCCCGCTCTGGGTGGAGCGGTGGTGGGCGTGTCAGACTTTTACTGCCTAAAATCCACCCCTGTTCCTTCCGTTGCCTGTGTGCCAGGGCCACGATATCCTTTTCAGACAAACTCACAACCCTGGCAGGCATTGGTCCTAACGGACCCCATCAGTTGGTGCTGACATCTCTTTGAGGCGCGCGTGACCTACCTGACTGATTAATCCGTTGTTTAGGCTGGTTTAGTTTAGACAGAGGGACAGAGGTGGTAGCGGTAGTGGGCGTGGCGCGGGCAGTTAGTATAGTCCACGTGCATCTGAGTAGCTCCATATCCTATTATACCGTACGGGACTCACCACTCCATACATAACAAAGACTATACTATTCTTCTACCGAGAGATACATAGATAGTACAGACGGCTACACATCTAGCTATACATTTCCAGTTTACGTTGGTCGCGCACTGTACGGAAATCCTATACAATGCGAGATCAGCTTATACTGGAAATGTATAGCGTGATGTGTAGCCGTGTGTACCATCATTACAATTAACTGTCCGCCCACAAAGTACATTTGTATATGTGTCCGCCACCGCGCCCGCCACTGCAAGCCACCTCGGTCTGAACGATGCATTAAACGATTTTTGCAAGTTTGAAACGTGTGTGGCACTCTTTATTTTTTACCTTTGGTTGCTAGGAAACCAATCGCCTAATCAAAACAACCCAGTAAACAACGACATAGTGTTTTTATTCCATTGTGGGTTTACCTTAATTAAACTGTGGTTTAACTGCGTATCCTCTGAGTAAAGCGCAATTAAAATATTTGGTAAAGCGCTGATTTCATCAAGTCGGCAGTTCGGCTCTTCACCATTTAAACTAGAACTATGTTGTCAATACCAGAAATAGCTACACAAATAATTGATAAAACGCATACTAACGTGAACGAAAATAACTCACGAACAATATTTTTTGTTGGAAGCAAATCCGTAGTGAGTTGGATTATAAAAATGATTGTTGATTGCAGTTTTCGTACTTTGGTTTCATGGTTTACTTTGTTACATTTCTCATTGTTTGGGGTACCTATAGTAAAAATATTTTTAATCCATCACACAAAACTTTTAGGGCAAAACAACACTGTTGTATAACTTTCTGGAGAAGAACGATCCGCCACGCGAAACACTAGTAGTAGAATATTCGTTTGGAAGAAAATCAAATCAAAAACAAGGAATCGACAAAACATTGTGTCACATTTGGGAATATGGCGGCAAGTTGGAAACATTGAATAATGTGCTGCAGGCTACACCGATACGTGGGAAGTTCTTCTTCTGCATCATGGTAGATCTTTGTAAAATTAAAAGTATTTGGGAAACTTTAGAAACTTGTACTCAAACCATGAAGGTCGTCTATTCAAGCGCAGAAAGTTTACCAGAGTTAATAATGATTTGTGGGAAATATGATCTTTTTAAGAATTTTGGTAAGTTTGAACACGAGGCTGGATACAATAGTATTTTTTCCGCATACCCATACCAACATAAGAGGTTAACATAATCCGATGGCATTTTCCAATTTTACTTCAGCCAATATTAGGTACAATTAACAATATTGTCGGCATTTCTAACTAATCATTAACATTGAATTGCAGATAGTGACATAAAAAAAATTATCTGCACAACTATGAGAAGCTTTGCATTACTGAATCATGCGCACTTATTGTTCTATTCGTCTAAAGAACCACAACTTCTAAGGCGCGCCAAAGACATGCTATTCAACATAGCTTTTGGAAATTGTATTCCTATCAAAGAGAAGAATACGAACTACACCAAGCCTTTGTTTATACCTAAAGATTCGGATACTTGGGAAAGCATTGGAGTGGCGCCATCTACAATAGAACAAGTGAGTTCTAATTTACTGATGATCGATGGTATTATTATGTTACAGAGCTCGTAGTGTAGTTTAACGTTAAGGAATTACTACGCCGTTACCAGTTAGAAGTAAAGTACGCTATGGCTAGCGTAGTAGCATAGGCTTTTCTTCGTAGAAGCGTAGCAGTTACTTCGTAAAAGCGTAGCAGTTACTTCGTAGCACCTACTTCGTAGCACCGTAGCAGTTACTTCGTAGCAGCGGTACAGGCGTAGCAGTTACTTCGTAGCACCGTATCAGTTACTTCGTAGCACCGTAGCAATTACTTCGTAGCAGCGTAGCCCTTCGTAGTAGCGTATCAGTTACATAGTAGCAGCATCGCCCCTCTTAGTAGCGTAGTCGTTACTTCGTAGTAGCGTAGCCGTTACTTCGTAGTAGCGTAGCCATTACTTTGTAGTAGCATAGCCGTTACTTCGTAGTACCGTAGCCGTTACTGCATAGTAGCGTAGCCGTTACTTCGTAGTAGCATTGCCGTTACTTCGTAGCAGCGTAGCCCTTCGTCGTAGCGTATCCGTTACTTCGTAGTAGCGTAGCCGTTACTTCGTAGTAGCACAGCCGTTACTTCGTAGTAGCGTAGCCGTTACTTCGTAGTAGTGTAGCCGTTACTTCGTAGCAGCGTAGCCATGCCATCACCGCGTAGCCATTAATTATGCCCTAGTTTTAAGAGTCCATAATAGTTCAGCTCCTCATCACTCTTATCTCGCTCGTACAATACTACTCGCGGCCACGCGAGCAAGCGAGACAGGGCGGCAGGGAGAAGGCTCCAAGGCGCCGATAGTTAAGTTAATTTCTTTTTACGGTGAAAATAAAGTAAATAAAAATAAATTGTAAGCAAGTATTTTTTTAACACTAGCGGTTTATTGTGTGGTTTGGAGGTCAATTTGTAATTTTTTTTCTTTCAAGAAAATTATATTCTATCAAACTATATAATTATTATATTTTTATCAAAATAATGCTGCAGTATTTTCGATACAACGGTGAATCATGTTAAACCACTTGAGGTATTACGAACTCTTTAACGATTTTATCTCTACTCGAGCCGGTGCGGTGCTAACTATTTAGCTAAGCTTGTTAACGAGCACGGTTTGCGCACCTGTAAACCTATTAACGACACTCATTCATCCGTTCTTCAATGTTTTGGAACACGTTAATCAAATAATGAGAGTTGGCGAGTTCTTGTTATTAGTAAGTCAGCAGTAACACTTACAAAACAGCCCTTACTGCTGATTTAGAAACAGTCAAACTCAACTTGTTACCATGGATGTGCGGCTGACTGTACAAACCCTAATGTTTGACAAAAGTGTAGTCACGCAGAAGATCCTGTGAAGTTTTTAACATTGAATTAATAATGATTTTATGGTTTCAGACAGAGTGGTTTTTTTATTCAGTTTAGTTTGACCAGCTGGTTCTAGTACAAATGATTACAATCTAATTAAATCATCACTAAATAATTTCAGGTTAAAGTCCGTCATATAACTCGAATACCGCCGAATGCCATGACCAGTATATCAAACACGTCAGGTTCATCTCAAATGCTCGCCCATCCTGAGGCCGCCCTGGATGCGCTGGTGGCTCTCAAATTTAATGAGCTGCGCAATATGGACTCACTCGACATTTCTATTGATTATTTACTATCCATAAATAAATAAAACAAAAACACAACATTTTAATATTTTACATTCGTTCCTGTCTAACCAACAACTCCCATCAACCCTGATATTTTCAGTTTTAGCATCATTCATTAAGATGTGACTAATGCACTCTGTATTACTTTTTCTAGTTATCACCAGAGTGATAATTAAATAAAAATAGACATTTCAAACACTACATGTCGAAAGATACAATTTCAACTTCGTTAAAACAATTTTATGCGTTGCCATATTATTAACAATTAAGTGACAACATTATTTCTTCTTGCACGCAATCTTGCATCTAAAGCTTGCAATGCATGTTGTGAAGCTTCGTTCTTCGAGTCTATTGCAAGACTCACTTGCAAGCATCGGTAAGCCAATGTCACGTCTCCGGTAGACTAAAATAAAATAGAATGGAGTTAAAATCATGACGATAGTAATAAATTATCATGGCTTCGTGCTTCGCGTAGCGAACTAAGTACTTCAAAGTCTTACCAGAGCAACGTGAGCAAGATTAAACCAAATGTTCGACCGAATATCTGGATCCGCAGAAAAGTAGAGAGCCTGCCGAAAGCATGGTATTGTCAAATCCCATTGATTACAGTACAAACAGCAGAGTCCTAGATTGTTGTATATTTCCGGTCCAGCGGGGTTTGTAGCTAGTAACCTCCTGGAAATCAAACCTCCTTCAGGTCAGTTTTATGTACTATAAAATAATATGGGTTCCAAGAGGAGTTTTTACCTGTAATATCTCAAAGCAATTTCCGGCTGATCGTTGTAAAAATTATACATCCCTATGTTAGCTATGGCCTCCATGTTCGATGGGTCTTCTAGCGCTACTGTGCGGTACTCTTTGACGGCCAGGGCGGAGTTATCCATCTGCTCATGTATCCTTGCCTGCTCTATTAACAACGGTGTATATTCGTGGAACACGGATAGCCCTTGCTTACAGACTTCTAACGCTGAAATTGGTTGATTCAGTCCTACATACATCGCCACCAGACGAAGGTATATGGAGATGTGTTTGTTTTGTTTGAGTGCCTGACGCAGACAATCTTCAGTGTTCCTGTACATTCCGAGTGCGTAGTAGCAACGAGCTAATGAGAAATTCCACCACCAGTCTGTAGAGTCTTCAGATTTCTGTGCTTGAAATGCTACTTCCATAGCCTGTTGAGGAGAAGTCAAATGAATAATTAATTGTCTAAAATCAAACTACAAAAAAATATTTATTATTATTTTTATATTCAAAGATATTTTTTCATATTCTAGTCTAGCTAGACGAATCAGGTACCTTTCTTACGTCCCCTTCGCAGTAGAACACATACTCAAATAGAGTCTTCGCCGCTGAAGCAAATAGTTTGTCTTCTTTTGAAAGAAATCTAAGAGACAGTGGTGCGCCAGGAGTGAAGGGAGCTCCTCCGGCTAGGGCGGTGGCTGCGCGGGACATTCGAGAGGCGGTGTTGAGCGCAGTCCGCACGCTGCGGGCCCCGGCAGTGTTGGTGCCCGCCCGGGACCGCACTGTGGCTGTAGCTCTTTTCTAGAGTTAGACAAAAAATTTAGACTATGTCACCTGGGGGCCGATCGCGCTATTTCTCAGCGTAATTACCGTTCGAACGGAAAGTTTTTGGTTTTGGTGGAGTTTTGGTTTAGCTGATGTAAGAAACGGTATCGCGCTATTTTTTCTGAACGACAAAATCATTGACATTGAAATCGTTACCCAATACTGAAAGTTCGATCGATCGTTCCTCCAACGTAAATTCCAAAGTAAAGCTAAATCGTTTCCGTTGAAATGATTAGCGCGATACGAAATGTGTCTAACGTAACGTTTTTGGTTGTGGTTTAGTTTTGGTATTAACGTTCAAAATTAGCGCGATCGGCCCCCTGGACTATAATAACGAATCGATTGACACCTCATTCATCAAAATCGGATGAGTAGTTTAGGCGCTACCAAGGAATTTTCTTAAATACATACGTACTTGTACATTAGACTGCTAAAACATTTAAACCCTTCCTTTGGTTTTGCCGTAGTCGAGTAAAAAAGAATGCTATTTGATATTTTAATCTAAATAGAATTGATTACGCTACAATGCTCATACTGGCTCATCTATATAAAATCCCACTTCCAAGGAACTGCTCTCATCTAGTACAATATTCTAAAGGGTCATGAAGACCTACCTGATATGATGTATCAATATTCCGAGCAGTTTTAGTATCTCGTTGAAATGAAGTTCCAGGCCGCGGTGTTTTCGCAACCGCCGTAGACATCAGCTCATCTTGTTGAGGATAATACTCCACTTCTTCGTATCCATTACCGACGACCTTCGCTTGTATAGTCATAGCACGCATTCGTATGAATTCTATCATCCGGTCATCCTTTTCTTGCAAGGCCGTTTCACATAACTTGAGACATTCATCAAATTGTTTTGTCTTGTAAAGATTTAATATTCTATATTCGATTTCCATTTTGAAGTGTCGATGCTCTCATGTTTTGATTAAAGAATGTATGAAATATTCGGTGCCTAGCAACTGAAAGAGTCAACAAACCGTAGTTTATTCATTGGTGCGCTAGGTAGGTAGTGTAAGTACCTATCGATATGGTTCCTAACTTCCTACTGTGTTACGTAGGTACTACCTACTCTAGTCAATGCAACAACACTTTGGTATATTTACCTACATAACGCCATAACAGTAATTATTACAGGCCGTTTACTTGTTTGCTGCGCGCCCCATAACACTTTATGCCCAACGTCAACGAAATTTATGAACTGAAAACGAACTCCGTTTACAAAATCAGACGTTGTCAACCTTTAAGGTCATAATGCATTTTGAATTATTATGAAATAAAACAATTTTCTACGTGAAAGTCGTATCTACCTACATTTATGATATATACCAGTACACTCACATTTTGTGTTTTCCGGAAGATAGTGGTTGTAATATTTTGTGTTTTAGCGGAATCCCCAAATTCTTTCAGGTATACTTTTCCAGATCCACGGTCTGTTATATAAACATAATAAATTCGTGGTGGTTAGGTAAATTGTCGTCACCATTGTCGTTAAATCTGTTAAGAATAGAGTAGAAAGAAGACCATTTTTTTTTACTTTTTGTTGGATAGTTCTCCGACTTGACGATCTCTGCTTAAGAGTGTCATGATAAAAGCACAGGATCACGAATTCTTTATCATTCACAAACCGTGGTTCGAGTAGAACATTCCAAAAATGCTTCTGTGGAGTTTAATACTGCTGATATCTCTTACCAACGTATTCACCGCAGAATCATGGAGGAAACCAGGATGTCATCGAATCGGTTAGCTAACTGTTTTTTACATACATAAATCTAATACATTCATACCAAATAGAACTTTACTTACTAACATTTTATGCTTGTAATTATCTTTTGTGCGCTTTTATAATTTCTAACGTGGCGAAGTTATCGTGGACGACCACGTCCATGTCACAGCATCACGATAACACAGGGAAGTAAAATGTCTCGGAGATATATGAAGACGCTTTTTTTAATTTCCGTCCACGATAACGTTATAACGTGAACGTTTTTCCATACATTTTATGGACGTGGACGTCCACAATAATGTCGTCACGTTAGAAATGATAAAATTTCACATAACCTATAACCAACGCCATTGGAAAATCATATAGGTAAAAGTACATACTGAATTTTAATTTTCAGGTCACACGCGGAACATAAGCATACCAGACTGCGTAGAATTCAAAATAACTACAAATGCCTGTCGCGGCTTTTGCGAATCTTGGTCACTGCCCAGCATCATGTTGGGCTTCAAGCGACATCCCGTTACTTCATTGGGCCAATGTTGCAATATCATGGAATCCGAAGACGTAAGTATGCCACTTTAGGGGAGAACGAAGAGGGTTGTAGCAATTTTCTGCCAATGTCCATTGGCGGGAGATTGTTACAACCCTCCTCGGTCGGAAGACTATTTCCGGCTGAGATATGTCCATATCTCAGTCGGAAATAGTCTTAGCTCTATGCACGTTTTAGATAAATATATCTCTATCTCTATAAGTCACTTTCCTTTAAAAGTCTATAGGATTTTGATAGAACAAATGGTACAAATTATCTAGATCAGATAAAAACCGAAAAAACCGGAGTGGGAGTTAAACTCGCGTGGTGAGGAATCCGTATAATGAATCTACCATATTTTTTATCCCAAGGAACAAACTTAACATTGTACTTGAAAAACATGTTCTCCCATACATTCCAACTGCAAATGGAAATTTGTACGCAATATATTGAGAGATTTACCATGGTAGTCTAACACCATGTACTTTTTATAGGTTTTCCTGTAATCTTTATGTAAAGAACAATTTTCTGTTTTTTTCAAAATTTTAGGCACAATAGTTTCAGAGATATAGGGAATGGTTAATTTTCATCTATTTTCCTAAGTAACTTTAATACTATTTATTACGTTACACGACTGTGTTTGAGTCACAGAAATTCATATGTGTACCAAATTGTAACTTAATCGGTCCAGCGCAGCGGGGCGAGCACGGGTACGCCCGTGACGCCCAAGACGTTTCTGACAAGACATGATAAATTATGTCATGTCTTACTATTTGTCTTAAATGCTAGCACGGGGCAACCATGTGATACAATCCAGAGGCGCGACAAGCTTTTCTTGTTGCAAGGGCGAGCACGGCATACTGCTGTGATATGACTTGAGTCACACATTTAATCACAGTTTGTGTTGATAAACATTATCCATGTCTTCCGAACATTTATTAGGCTGTAAACAATAAAACAACAATCCATGCAAAAACACACCAAAACGCGAAAATAGGAGAGTTGTTACAGCTTGGTCAAAAAATCAAGCTTGGTTCAGAATAATGTCACATAGCCTAGAGATGTGCAGTAAAGCTAAGAATGAATTGAAACTTAAATATTCAATGTTCAATTTTATATTTGTGTTATTAAAAAAACCGGCCAAGTGCGAGTCGGACTCGCGCACGAAGGGTTCCGTCTATAAAAATGGCAAAAAAATTACGTTTTTTGTATGGGAGCCCCCTTAAATATTTGTTTTATTTTAATTTAATTATTTATTTTTAAAGTGAATATATAACTACATATTCTGTGAATATTTCAAGCGTCTACCTTTTGCCGTTACCAATATCGAGCAAAAACGAGCAAAAAAATCACGTTTGTTGTATGGGAGCCCCCTTAAATATTTATGTTATTCTGGTTTTTAGTATTTGTTGCTATAGCGGCAACAGAAATACATCATCTGTGAAAATTTCAACTGTCTAACTATCACGGCTCATGAGATACAGCCTGGTGACAGACGGACAGACAGACAGACACAGACAGACAAACAGACGGCGGAGCCTTAGTAATAGGGTTCCCGTTTTACCCTTTGGGTACGGAACCCTAAAAATGATCAACAACATAACACGTATCGATGAATAGGTTATTAAATTTTTTGTGAAAACCTACTTTCGTGATTTTTTCGGCATCGACGTCGCACACTCACATCAACTCCCCGTAGGCCTAAGGACTAAGTACTAAGTAGTAAACTGCATCATCAGCTAGCGCGTCAAGAAAGCGACAACGCGATGTTGCCAGCTCGCTAACGATGATAGAATCCGAGATATAGACTTGGTAACCACTCTCCTCGGTCTACCCTACTGCCAAGATTTCATTACTTACTTATTTGTTTGTGCCACTGTTTGAAATGCAACTTATTTCCGATGTTGCCTTTTGCATGCGGCGCTTTCTTTGCGCGGCGACTTTACGTCGTCGGCGGCACGCTGGCGATTTCAACATCTCCGACACATCGACGACTAAAGTCGCTGCGTTTCCAGGTACCTATATAGCAAATTACGAAAGCAGTATGTAATTAATAGAGAGCGGTGCATCCTTATTATTTCGACGATCCACAATATAATTTAAATAGTATAGTCATACTTTAGCCAAGAATTTCCTTCAATTGATTTATGATTACTTATATTTATTCACTCTTTTATTTCAGGTACCCGTTAAGGTGTTGTGCTTAGATGGAGAAAGAAATTTGATATTTAAGTCAGCAGTTTCATGTGCTTGTTACCATTGTCAAAAAGAATAATTTCTGTAAAAAACTTCTAAAATGACGTTTGTTCATTCCCTAGGGATATGATTTATGTGTTAGAGTGATCATTGAAATGTAAAATGTTATGTAGCTACCTACATAACACCTATATGTAACATCTATTTAAAATGTAACTTGCAACATTTTCTACACACCTAATTAACTATAAGTGCGATTAAACATATCGAACAATGTTAGATTACTGTGTTTCTTTTGTGCACCCACACAGTTGATACAATCCTATTTCTTGGTTTGTCTTGGTATTTGTAACTAAGTTTTGGTAGAGCTTGTTACACAAGGATGCTGCCAATAACGAAGTAACAAAATACCAAATGATTAAAATATGACTAACGGCCTCGTTGGTCTAGTGGTTGCAAACGTTGCTGCTGAACATGAGGTCGTGAGTTTGATTCCCGGGTCGGGCAAAGTGCTATTGGGTTTTTCCCATCTGGAATTCCTCAGTAGCAGCCCGTAATCTGAATTTGTACCTAGTTGATGGCAATAGCCTCGCTCCCTATAAAATAACAATAACTGCTGAAATATGGGTGTGCTATAGGTACCTACAACACTGCCTTACCCTTCGGGTAATACAAGCGTTATGTTATGTTATATAAAATATGAAAATGAATATTGCATTCCTCAATCAATCCCTAATAAGCAACATTGGAGAGGTCTATGTCCACATTGTCCACCAGTGGATTACATTCGGCGTTCAGCAATCAACTCATCCTATACTGATCGCAATCTACAGCAAGGCTTAGCTCGTTATTTTAATACCCCAATGCCATTCTGAGCCGGTAATTATGCAATAAGTAGACATGCCACGTAAGAGCAATCCTACACGCGTGCGACGTACATGAAATTACTCCATGTGGGGTCTCAACGTTATCATCCACAGAGTAGTAGCACTTTAAGCACGGAAATATCACTTGTATGAGACCATGAGTCGAATCTGAGCCGGCTCAAAGTGTGTGTAATGTACGGTCGCGGTCGTAGCCACAGAACAGATAAAAGAGGTCGTAGCGCTGCGCTACTGCTACTACGACACGACAGTACGACTACGACCACAACGTCCGGACAAGTTACGTTAAACTTAGATACCGAATATTTTTTATTAATTCTAGCAGTAATCGTAGCCGTTCAATATCTAAGTTACAACTGCACACTTATAAAAAACCCGGCTAAGTGCGTGTCGGACTACGCACAATATATCCCAAAAACAAACTTAACTTTGTAGTTGAAAAAATGTTCTCCCATACATCGATATACGTCACGGTCAATTCTCCAACTGCAAATGTAAGTTTGTAATCGCAAAAAAAACGTAGTTGGGATGAATTTTATTTATCCCAGAAACAAACTTAACACTGTTGTTGAAAAACATCTTCTCCCATACTTCGATATTCACCACGGTCAATTTTTCGACTCCGCTACCGAATGTCGAAGTTTGAAATGTCGACGTATGTTAGTTCTAAAGTACAGGATCTCGATGTACGCCAGTTCGAAAGTTCACTGGAGCGAAGTATGCAAGGCCGACGTATCGTTAGTTAGAAAGCATACGAGTGCTAAAAACAATCCCTTTTTTCTATTAATGCAAGTCGTTTCTGGCACTCGGCCGGCCGCTACCGCGGCACCGCTCGCTTCGCTCGCTCGGCTCGTGCGTAGGAGGTCACAGTTTTAACCTAACCTAACCTACCCATTTTTTTTTTTAAAGAAATTAACCTAATAAATAAACCTAATCTAAATAGTTATGTACCTACCGGGTATGCTTTCTAACTAACGATACGTCGGCCTTGCATACTTCGCTCCAGTGAACTTTCGAACTGGCGTACATCGAGATCCTGTACTTTAGAACTAACATACGTCGACATTTCAAACTTCGACATTCGGTAGCGGAGTGCAATTTTTCAACTGCAAAATAATGTATGTTTGTAATCGCATTTTTTTTTTAATTTATGTGAAATGAACGATTTTCGGACTTTTTCCTTTACGTGTGCTGTGACTGCTGTGAGACTTTGATTCTAGGTCAACGGGAAGTACCCGGGTTTTGATTTATTAGTGATTTTTTTAAAGCTCCAAGGGACCGTAGATCTAGTACGTATTTATTTATTTGATATTGATTTCAACTTGATACCTCTACGTGTTCCCGAGAAAAAGGGTCTCGACAGACTGACTGACATACTGAGTGATAGACAGACAGACGGACAATGAAGTGATCCTATAAGGTTTCCGTTTTTTCCTTTTGAGGTATAGAACCGTAAAAAAAGGTGTGCTCATTTTTTTTTGTGAAGCTTAGTCTTCATTCGAGTAATCGAGTCTAGTTTAACCACGCTGGGGTCGGTGCATTTAATTAATTCTAGAAGTTAAGATGTTTTAGACTTATGAACCTTATAGAATATAACACTGGAGAAGCTTTGCGAACACTTCCACCTCTGGAAAAGTACAAGAACAATGTTCTAGCACGTCCATAAAAACTATACATTCAAATAATCAAATCTATTCTAACGCACGGCGCGTGGAGCTCCGTGAAAATACCTGCCTGCGGGGTAATTGCTTAGCACACTTACAGTAGCAATTGGTTTCATTTTAACAGCCTAGTTCAACAACATTAATTGCGATATCTACGTTGTTGAACAGACCAATTTTTCGAATATTACCTACCTATACAAAATGTTCCGGAATTAACGCACAACCTCTTAGGGGGTCATTGTACTCATCATTACAACATTATAACATTACAGAGGTTGTGCGTTAATTCCGGGACATGTTGTTTATATTAAAATATGGTGCTGGCTGTAGTTTCAAATCCTTTATAAAGCTTTCAAATACGTCAAACTCTTTAGTAAAGAAGGAATAACATTCCATAGATAAATATTTTTGATGTGTAACATCTTTCCTCTCGCTTTCTGTGGGAGTGATTTCGTGAAAAGGGACGGAAGTGACAGCTTGAGCATGGAATAAGTATGTACTTTTTAATAGCATGGAATTAGTAAGTACCTCCTTTAAAATAGCACGGAATTAGTGTACTCATGGAACTGGTAAGTACGGTCAGTACTCTGCATTAACTGACCCCTCTTTCAAAGAAGAAGAAGAATGGACGAGGGGTCGGGTTACTTTCGGTTATGCAGGTCACTGACTGTCTTTGTGAGTGTACTAGATTGTAAGTAGAGGGGGTCAAACTTCGACCAGTGGGCTTATAGCATCAATATCTCAAAGCCTAGTAATGAATAATTAATCGACATATTTCAGTGTTTAGCTCTTTTAATTTTTGAGGTTAATTTCTGTCGCTGCTTATATTACAAAGGTGAGATGTTGTCTGTGTGGTGCCGGACGTAAAGAATAGCGCCACCCTATTTCTTCCCGTGGTGGGTGTCGTAAAAGGCGACTTAGAGACTTACTAGAGAATGGGCTGCAGCGTTCTCTATCTTTGAGTATTTATCCTACATTTTAACACCATACTGCGATCACCAACCCCATTTGGAGGAGGCCTCTGTTCAGCAGTGAACGTCTTTCGGCTGAAAAGATGATGATGATGAGATGTCACATGTTACACATCCTATGCGACTAGTGTAAAGCTTGCTCGTTTTTTTAATATGTTGTATCATGTTTATAAACCCAACCTTACCTTTTTTTTTTGCCGGGGGGGAAAATCCTCATGGATGTCCTGGGGCGGGCGGACGGGTCTGTTAGACTCTTACTGACTAAAAACCACCGCAGTGTTCCCTTCCCATACTTGCACCGGGGATCTTGGGATCTGTTATTACTTCCGCAATCCCCGGCTAGTGCCGGCCCGCCTCTGCGGGCCACCTCAAGTCTGGGGGGGGTGTTGGAAACCTATGAGGTTCTTGTCCATCACTTTTAGTTAACGCAAACTGATGTGATTTGATGAGTAGCATAATAAATGTTTACATGAGTAATTTGGATGACGTATATCTTAATTCCCGTTCCCCCTATCGGGGCCAGCACCGAGTCGACGGAGGTTCGTGTGTTCCTATCCGACAGGGGCCCGCTCCGAACTATACGGTTTAGGGCTTACTACACTTTTCTTGATCTTTTCTCTTCTTTGCCCGTCTTCTTTTATTAATATTATAAGTGATGCCCCAGTGCAGACGAGGGCTCTGAAAACACAAAAACCAATGGGAATGAGCACACAAGAGGTGGCGTGGGGTATGATTGCTCTCTTGATTATCGAATGGTAGTGGTAACCCTGCGTAAGGCTTGCTGGCGACAGTCCTGTCATGTCAACGTAAACGTAATGTCAATTGTCAAATCGTGTCATGTCTGTCACTTTTTATTTACCATGTCATGAGTTTCTTGGGTGGATTTACGAAATTTTATAAAGCTGTGTTAATTACCTTGAACATTAATTAATTATTCCCGTTCTATAAGACAAAAATGGTATGGAGGACAACTCTACATCTTGTAAAAAGCCAACATGGCAAAACTGTGTTCACTGTCCGAGACTACTTTTCACTTCTGCCACGGAATTTGAAAGGTTAGACACATATTATTTGTATTTATCGGTCAACTAAGAGCAATATGAACTATAAGACCGTTGCTTCATTAATATGTTTTGTTGCAGGCATGTTCAAGAAAAGCACAGTATTAAAGAGGGATCCATCATACTCTGTCAGTATGAGCAAAATGGAATGTGTTCGTCTTTGCAGTTTGGTGATTTGCGGAAAGCAGGCTTTAAGTATCACGTAAGAGAGTACCACTTATATACAAAAGACACAAATGATGACTGGACCTTCTATTCTTCCTCTCAAAACCTTCCAGCAGTATTAAATGATCCTAACAGAGGTAAACAGAGCAATTTTTTCACGAAGACGTGGGGAGACAGTTTTATTGATAAAGTTGATATATACCCTAGTCCATATTTACCTGAAATCACATTAGCACATTTTGAATCATATTGCAAAAGAGTTGCAAAAAAATATCGGCGTCATTGTAGACTAAAAGAGAGTATTCCAGTCAAAAATAAAACACCTGTAGTAGAAAATGTATGTGAGGTACCAAGCATATTCTATGAGCAATCCCTACCATTAAATGATCCGGATGTATTTAGCCAAGTTTTTCCTAGTCTGTGTAATTCTGAAGAACCCAGTATTGCTATAAGAGCTCTTCAAGAAACACTAAGTACATACCTCGATGTTATTGAGATGAAAATCTCTAAGCAAGTGGCTCAAAAATCAGATGCATTTTTTCATGCAATGCTGTCTCATGACACTATAATGGAACAGATGGCTAGAGCAGTAAAAACTGTTAGAAAAACCAGACAAAATATAACACATGTAAAGGGAAACTTAACTGAAAGTCCACTAAAATTAGCAAGTTTAACAAAAATTAATCACAATCTGAATAATGTTCATGATCTTTTAAAGTTAATGGGTACAGTACAACAGACACAACCAATGATACAGCTCCTTTTGAGTACTTCAGATTATGTAGCTGCCTTGGACTTGATCAGTTCCACCCAAAAAGTGCTATCTACACGCCTATCTGGTATACAAGCATTTCGTCATTTATCTCCACAACTAACTGAAATGAAGAGATTAATACACAAAATGCTGAGCAACGAATTTTTAAGATTCATTGTCACAGACCTAAACAGACCTCCAAAAGATGACACAGAAATACCTGATAGGGAGAAAGTTGTATCTATAGTGTCTGGAATTCTCCGCCTGAAGGAATTTGATTTTATTGATACATTCAAAATAGAAGCAATGACATCTATTCAAGCTACAATCAAACAATCTGTTATAGAAATAATTTCAGAAAGGGATGGAAACACAGAAATTGTTTTGAGAGGATCTACTGCTGACAATACATGGCTTTTGTGTAATGAAGGTATAACATTTCTGCAGAAAGTTACTCCAAACTTAATTAATTTATTTAAAAGAATCTTATCCTTAAATAATTTAATATTGGAAATTACTCAAATGGATGATGTTACTGGAAATGATAGTGAAGATGTTTGGTCACCTGATGAACTACTTTTTGTAGAAGAGAAGTTAAAGAAAATGGTTGGATCTCTTTCTGACTACTGTAATGAACGATGTGCTAATCTTATAGTAACTAAAACTGACAAGGACTATGTTTTTTCTGATATGTCCCAATTATCAATCCTGTCCAAACTCATTGAAAATTTCTGTGACGAATGTGAAAACATTACTGGTCACTGTAGTAACGCAATGAAGCTAGCTCTTCGAAGCTATGCAATGAAGTATATACAATGTTTACATGCTGAAAGGAGGACTCAACTGACATCTGCTCTAAATGCAGAACGATGGAAAGCTGCAGATGTCCCTTGTGAATTACAAAGTGCAATAAATAAAATACATGAATCAGGTGAAATACCAAATGCTCTAAAATACGACAGTGAGAAGCCTGATGGAAAATATTTACTAATAAATAAGGAGAGTTATGCTGTTGTTGCCACAGTGCAGCTTTTAATCAAGATCTTGCTGGAATATTGTGATGCCACAAAACAGTCTCCTGTCATCGTTCAGTACTTGGTTCACTGCATGTTGGAATTGATTCGATTGTTCAATTCTCGGTGCTGCCAACTGGTATTAGGTGCTGGAGCAATACAGAGTGCTGGCTTAAAAACTATCTCTACATCAAACCTTGCTTTAGTATCGAGATCCCTGCAGGTGGTCATGTGGTTTCTACCTAAGATAAGAGGATTGCTAGAAAGACAGCATTCGAAAGAATTATCACTGAATGGGTTTAGTAATATAGAAAGTGATATAGTAAGCCATAAACAGGAAATAGAGAATAAGATTTGTCTCATAGTAAGTAACATGCTTGCATCTCAGCTGACAGGGTGGGATGCTAAACCCCCTGTTCCATCTCAAACATTCCGAAATATTTCTAAACACTTAGTTAAATTACATGAAGCACTTATTGATATATTTCCTAATGAACAAATAAGGACCATTTATAAAAGAGTACATGATAACTTCAAAGATAAACTCAGAGAACAATTAGTAAAGATGAACATAGTAGCGAATGGTAGTCCTCAGCATGGTGTAGTCACCTCAGAATTGACTTTTTACTTGCAAACCCTCAAAACACTACGGGTGATAAACGAAAATGATGCAGAGGATAATATATTGTATGATATTTGGTTGAATTAAGTTATACATATTATATGGTACCTTTAGAGAGAATATTCTGTAGCCATTTTTGTAAAACAAAACTTATTCTTTTTAAATACTATCTATTTATTGTTCTAATTATGGTGTACAATACAATGATAATGTCATTTTAACTTTGGTACAAAACCAACTTGTAAAAGGCCAAAGAAAATTTTCATTGTAGGTAATACCTACATAATATTGATTAATGAAACTGATGTATATGTACTATGTAAATAAACTGTTTAATAAGTTTAAACGATAAAATTACGTACTTATATTTAATATTCCTCTATATTGAGAAAACAGGATATCCCCTAAGTATTCAGCACTACAATAACCAAATGATTTATACATTCAGATACCCCATACCACTACCTACAACATCTTGCATAGCTAGTGTTACCGTCTGGAGCAAAAATGTGTCCAGCTTTTTGGCCCCCCGCCCGGACTTTTCAAAAATTAAAAAAAGTTGCAAATAATTAACTGGAATGACCTTTTTCAGGACTTTTCGCATTTCGAAATGGTAACCCTATGCATTTACTTTTTTTCACCCATCATAAACCGATACGACAGAGGCACGAGTAGTATAGAATAGTAGTCTACGGGCACGAGCGAGAGGATCTCCTAGATAGAGTAATTATTATGTTCTGTGGAGAGGATGCCCGTCCCCAGACTCCCCACCACCTTTCACCAGACTCTGTTAGCATTATTACCTATATAAAATATACTCTGTGGTACCTATACTACGCAATCTTAGTTAAAATTCAAGTTACCTACCTTTTTATCTGCTAATAATTTTCCAAAATGTATTCAGCTTGTAAGCAGTGACAAAACAGTCATAATATGTGGATTGTGGCGCCATCGGTATAGCAAACGATCCTTAAAGATTACTTCCTAGATCGTTATTGTCGCTAGATATGCGGAGTTTTGACGAGCAATAAAGTCAGGATTTCCTAAGACTGCGGTGGCCGCCACGTAGCATCCGCAATTTACCGTCGAATGACGTCATTGAAAGTAAGCTAGTGTTTCTAGAGAGCGATTTCACGCCGCAAACGCAGCAAACCGTGCTGCCATCATTTTCATGTCAACCGTCACTGCGGCTGTTATGAGGCGGCCACCGCTGTTCTAGGAAACCGTAGCTTAAGATCTGCCAGCTTCTTACAGATTTGGCCCATGTTATCCATCGTTACTGGCGCCTGTTAACGATCTATACCTATAAAAGGTGTTTAAAAATTAACCTTACAAACTTTAAGGAATTCTTTAGACCATCAAACTAAATAACTTTTACTATGGGAACGAAAATTAAATCGCGTAAAAAATAATCTGCTGTTCCGAATTAAAGTTTATACCTACTTTTCTAAACTGTACGGAACAACTGATATCTTTTTTCGCGATTACAAAGTTGGTCCCATCAGCAGAATCGGCCGACTCTGTAAAACGTAATGCATGGTCAAACATAAAAAAATATACTTATAGAGACGCGTCGATTTGAGTACTTCCACCTTTTTTTCGTTGATTAAAAATTAAGCTTCTGTCAACTTCACTGCCAAAACAAAGTCACACACTTTTTCCAGACATCTGAAGAATCGAGTCAATCTTGTCAAGAATATTGCTTTTATGAAAGTCTAAGGTATGTGTAAACCTTGCCTACCCTCAGACCTCACACGTCATCTGCCTAGCCTTTTTCCCAACTAGGTTGGGTCGGCTTCTAGTCTAACCGGATGCAGCTGAATACCCGTATTTTACATAGAGCGGCTGCCTATCTGACCTCTACAACCCAGTTAATGGGTAACACGATACTCCTTGGTAAGATTGGTTGTCAGACTTGCGGGCTTCTGACGACCCGTAACAACTGTCAAAGATCTACAAATGACAGCCGGGACCAACGACTTAACGTGCTTTCCGAGGCACGGAGGGGTCTGGGTATGTAAAGATGGTCACCCATCCACGGACCAACCGCGTCAAGCATAGCTTAACCTGATCGATCGGCCAGTGCGGCTGTTATCATTTAGCCACAAGCCCTTCACCCTCAGACCTCACACAATTTATGATAATTTAAAATATAAATAAAAATTTTTTAGATATCATCACTCAAATAAAGAGCACGGGGTGGGCCGATTTTTTTGCTCGCAAGTGTATTAACCCATTGTAATTTTTATGTGATTACGTTCTGCATTACCACCCGGTCTCAAATCGCACGTAAGCAATATTTGAAAAGGCAGGAGACACGAAGTTTTAGATGTTGTACCTAAATTGTTTGTGACGGATACTTCATAAAGCAATTTATGTTAATTTTTATCGAAAATAAAGAACTTCTTTAATAAATGCCTTTTTTATTGTATATATAACAACATAGAAAAATATTAACAGCCATTATGATTTCAATGGAATTATATTTACGATCATTTATGGACCAATAATAAACAAGAGTAATATTTGAAGTAGTGTTGTTTGTGCCAATTTAGTTTTTATCACATTTTAATCTTTGGCTGACATTCTAAAATATTAAAACCTTAAAAAAAACAGATAGGGTCACATAAATAACGTCATAAAATAATATACTTAATTTAAATATTAGCTCACTACCTAATTTTAACTATCATAGAAATAAGACGCTAATGGATATCTTATTATAAAAGCTATACAAGTGCAAATAATTTGAAAAGCCATAAGCTTTGTGGTCAGTTGTACTTCAGTTATCGGCCCTAACTTAATTAAAAATAAATTAATTAATGTCATATTATTTATAGTTATACTTTCCTTATCTTCAGTTTTATCAATTAGATGTAAGATGGTTAACACACGAAGTATCAATTTGGTTAAGGTGGTCATTTCTTTTTTTGCTATTATAGTTCTGCTTGCATAAAGTAAATTTGTCTCTTCACTGTATTTTGGTAAGCGATGTCTTGGGCATGGTATAATGTGGAATAGTTGAGGCACTGAATACAGAAAGTTTATGATTTGTGGCAAAAAAAATAGTAGAACTGTTTTACTGAAATGACTCAATATAGCTACAACTGCAAATGTCATTCCAGAAACATAACAAAATGTGTCCCCAACAAACACCTTTGAAGGATACCTGAAAAATATAAAAAGAACCATCATGATTATTTAGTTATGAAAGTGTATATTTAAAGGTGACACTAAGATCACACAGAGGTATTTTCTTGTTTGATTGTGGATGCCGACTGGCTTTACTAGCTACCATATTGATGATGTTCCTCAGAAAGGTCAGGTGCGTAGTACTCGCAACCGGCGTGCGTGTATGACCAGATGTATGTATAAACGTAAACAAAGCAAAAGGAGTATGTAAGGAGCGTAGCAGGTGGAGTTCTATAGTTTCTGCCTACCCCACAGATTTAGAGTAGGCTAGATACCACAAGCCGTACGACCAAGCGTGCCCGAAGTTTACCGAATCCGCAAACTTGACGTGCTCACAGAGCATGTAACTTTACATTAGTTTGGTTCGATCGCGCCAGTGGCGAGTTGTGTCGTCGAGGACATAAAATGCCAAATTGTGCCGTTATAAACTGTAAAAACTCTTCTAGGGTAGTAAATCGAGTCAATGGAGGTATTACCTACCATCGGTAAGTAATATTGTTGCTCAAATAGCTGTAATTAATTTTAAAATAATTTATTGTGATGTTCAAGTAACACTAATAATAGATTTCGTGGTACAGACGCTTTTATCATTTTTCTGTCAAATGGTAGGACTAGTGATGTACTACTTGTTACTTTTAAATCAATTTGATTAATCGAATATCGAAATTGACAAATTGGACAAAGTTATGAGATTTGCATTTTGGACTTTTAGAATATAAGTATTTTGAATTTGAATTTCATGTTTCAGTTTTCCGCGTGATCCCGTTTGTAAAGAAAAATGGATTGAAGCGAAGGGTAAAATAGAGTGTTTCCTTCAAAATGTAGTACAATTTGCTCTATAGTACATTTTAAAAATGTTGTTTTTCTAATAGCCAAAAAGTGCAGACGATTATGTGAAACAGCTTATCCGACAATTATCTTTATTATTATTTTTCATCATATCTCTTGTATTAGGATCAGACTTCATCATCGCATATCTTGCTTGACTAGCTTCCCTTTTCGCAGCTAATATCTTTTGTACTTTTCCTCATATTATATCGAAATCATAAGAATGTAAGCAGCTATCTAAAACAAACTACGATGACAGAGGCAAGAGGCTTATTACTTTTGTATTATCATTCCTCTGTCATAGAATCGATTTAGTCGTAATTACGTAAAATAAATTACTATATTAATTTAAAGCCATTGAAACGATTCAGTTTACGTTGAGCACATCACTAAAGGTCTGGGGTGACGTCATCGTAGGTATAAAAAAGATGACACGCTCGGTTTTCGTACTATTTAATGCACATGCGGTATCTAGCCTACTCTAATTCTGTGGCCTATCCCCATGGGAAGAAGGCGTGAGTTTATGTATTTAAATTGGGCATTTAATTATGATTAAAATATGCCTTTACATATCATTTAAATGAAAACTTTAAAAATATCACAGATTCAAAATTACGCGTAACAAAATAATTATGGTTGACTGTGGCGCAGGAGTCAATCACCTTTTCCTCCTCTATTACTACGAAAGAAAAATGGCTGAATGGATTTGGGTGAAATTTGGTACACAGATAGTCAATAACCTGGATTAACACATAGGATAAATTTATCCCAGTAGTACATTTCTGTTGGATCAATACCGACCTCCGCGCGGGCGAAGCCGCGGGAAAAAGCTAGTTTAAATATATTTCAACCATGCAATAGCTTACCAATTATGCTTCAACAATGCCAGTGTAGTTGCAAGATAAGGTATCATAATATGTAATGAGAAAGTGTGGGCTTTATACTGATCTCCTCTCAATTCAATGATGTCAAAAACAATAATAGAAAAGGCTATAATGACAGACTGCCCAACTTCAAGTCCATTGATGCCAGCCAAAATGTTTATAGCATTTGTGCAGAATACAGCTAACATCCCCATGTAAATGTAGTACAGTACACCTGGAAAAAAAAAAAACATAACTTTTCATCAATTTAAATTCACTTACTGCTACTACAGCATGTTGGTACGAGGGCGGCACTGAAAATTTCGGGAATCAAGGAAGTGACACAACATTACTATTTAAAAATGTATTTATTGCTTTTCGAAGTATTCTCCGCGAAATTTGACACATTTTTCCATACGATGGAACCAATCATTGAAGCAACCATTCCATTCGGAAGTTGGGGTCTCTAAAATGGCCGTTTTGTAGGCGTCCACAGCTTCTTCAGGTGATGAAAATCTCTGTCCACGCAATTTATTCTTTATTATAGGGAAAGTATAGAAATCATTAGGGCTTAGGTCGGGGCTGTACGGCGGATGGTCTAATAATTCTATGTTTTCTTGCTCTAAAAACTCTTTTGTTCTGTGCGCGGTGTGAGAACTCGCATTGTCGTGATGGAGGATGATGCGGCGGTTGCAGTTCTCTTTACGGAGTTCAGAAACGACCTGTGGCAAACAAATGCTAGCATACCATTCTACATTACCCGTTCTTTGTCCCTCAAGAGGAATAGTCGTAACATGGCCGGTTTTGGAGACAAACGTGGCCACTTTTCTTTTGCAACACTCCGTGAACGAACAATTTTTGTTGGCTTTAACTCATTTTCGAACACCCAAACTCGTGACTGGTTTTTTGTTTCGGGTTCGTACGCGTATATCCAGGATTCGTCACCTGATACAATGTTGTATACAGCATTTGAGGATCCTGCGAGGAATCTTTCGAGAGTTCTGACGCACCAAGTAACGCGAGCCGCTTTTTGCTCTTCACAGAGCGAATGCGGTATCCATCGGGAAAACAACTTTCTTACACCTAATTGTTCATGCAAGATTATTTGTATTTGACTCATGCCAATGTCTAAAGTTGCCTGAATGTCGCGGTATGTCACATGTCGATCTTCCTCAATCAGCTTACGCACAGCATCAACGTTTTCTTGGGTGACTGCAGTTTTTGGACGACCTTGACGGGGATCATCACTGAGCTTGACACGTCCACTTTGAAATTCAGCAAACCAGCGATAAATTGTGGTTTTGGATGGGGCTTCATCACCAAATGCAGAAACCATCCGGTCAACACACTGTTTTTGTGTTAAACCAGTTCGAAAGTCATAATAAATCATCGCTCTTGAATTTTCTCCAGTTAATTCCATTTTCTCAACGACTAAACAAGTTTGACAAAACCTTGTGACAAGACCGAGAATCTTTTTTTAAATAAATAAATGGTATTCAATTTTTAAAACCAAGGAGTTTTCAATTAAAAAGATTTTAATATGACAGGAACAGTGGAAATATTCCATTCCCGATACTTTTAGTGCAGCCCTCGTAATGCAACCCCATAAGTTTTTCCCCTACAAAAAACTGCTCAATTACCTCTTTTGAAGTGGAAACTTATAAAAAAGGTAGACCACATTTATCAAAATCTCTTTATAAACAGTACATACCAATGTTGATGGAAACTCCCAACCATTGCCTCAAAGGAATAGGAACTACAAAAGTAGTGGAGTTGAAGTTCACATAGTAAACCACAAGCAGGGGTAGTGATGCCACTGTGGGCAGTAACAGTTTATATCTCCATCTCAAGTCCAAAACATCATCAGCGAAACCAAGAAGGAGCATACAGCAAATTGATAACAATCCTGCCAATAGTTCTGCAAACTAAATAAGAACCATATTATACATAATTTTTATATTGGCCTTAATTAATTAACCATTAGAAGCCAGACCGTATGCCATGTATATCTACATGGCATACGGTCTGGCTTCAATTTCAATTTTTTGTAAATATTGATGTTCAAAAGTGCCTTTTATGTGCCTATTTGAAATTTAAATAATTTGACTTTGAATTAAAAATTAAAATAATCTTACCTCATTGTGAGGGAAGTGCTGCGTGTCCATCAAGCCATTACCAAAGACAATTGGTATAAATATAAAACTTGTTATTAAGAAGACACATCCAGATACAACACCTATTGCTTCTGGGCTGAAAATAATAATATAGAGGGAATAAGAAATAGAGCTAGACTTTCCCCCAATGACAGCAGTAGTACTTACAACCTATTAGAACTCCCGAACAAAATCGTACCAAACTTAGTCTAAACTAAATAAAGTATGTTTCATTTACTTACATTTTTTTCTTACTACTTTTACATAGATCTATTCCAAATAGACCGGCTTTAACGAACAAGTCTGAAAGGTTCGGTATTAATTCATCTGTTACGAAGAAGGCTACCGCCGACAGTATTAATAATATAAAGATTTCCCACATTTTACAGGTTATTTATTAACAAATAGTGTGATTAGCAAATAGCCCTGTAAAGGAAAATAGTACAAATTTTTGTTCACTAACATTGAATTGACAGCTGAGTCAGCTGAGTGGCCTATAGTCAGTCGTAAAGTCACAGTGACAACAAGTGACGCAAGTGACATTGTCATTATGATTATCAGTTTATTTAGGTGAGTTGGCCATGGCCAGGCCGCTAACCGCTAGCCCGCTAGGGCTACCAGTAGAAATCGATGGGTCCTCAAATATGATTTTACAAAAAAAAAAGAGAAGATGTTTTTTTGCAAGTAACAGAAGACTGAAGAGGATAATAACTACCAGACGCTCACTAAAGATGTCGCTACTATCCAACGTCTAAGAATTTGGCAGCTAGCTGTTAAATTTGGATTTTGCACGATAATTATCGTATTTGTACGATTATTTATCTTTTTTTTTTTTTTTTTTCTTTTTGGCTTCGCACGGTTTGTGCATTTAGCCAGTGTCATGTAAAATTAGGTAACAAGTACAAAGTTATTTAAATAATTATGAAATGAACTCCACTCAATGCATGATAAAGATGATTGATGATATCCCGCCCCGCTCCCCTTGAGTTTAAGTAAAGACGCGGCACTTTACTGAAACCTCGCGCGGACTTCTTGAGAGAACTTAAAGTGATGTTGCACTGTTTTGTTTCATTTGCCTACATTAATGCAGGTTCACGAACAATTAATGGTTAATAATCCACCACTATTACACATTAATATTCGGCTAAACACAAATTTTAGAAAATAAAACAAAACTGCTAACATGACGCTTCACTTTCCCGCCAAGAAGTCCTCGATTATTTATCTTAAAGTACGATATACTATCCATATTCAATGATCGTACACAAAAATACGATAATTTCTATGTTGAGAAGTTATCTCCCTGTCATCATGTCATGTGATGCCATGGACGTATAAAAAAGTATTTTTTATACTTTTTATACTCGTCCATGTGTGATGCAATAAAACTTGAGGGATGCGCTAAGGTAGCCCGCGAAATTTTTTGATCACGTTTGTTGCAATTTGCAGGTCAGTAACAGGTTTTGTATGTTGATCTAAATATGATTTACGGCCGTAACAAATATGGCTTTACAGAATTATATACATTAGAATCGGCAATACAACTAACTCTTTTCGAAAAATCCTATTGAATAACTATTTCTGAAATAATCATTCAGTAGGATTTTTTTTTTAAGAAGAGCCAATGACAAAAACACTGACGGAATGAAGTTTATTGAACAGATTGCAGAAATCGAAGCAAAAATGTTTCATTTACTTAGAATGACCAATTTTGGATTCTCGCCACGGTGTTCTTGGCTAGCACGTGTGTTTAGAATTTTTTGCTATTTTTGAGTGTTGACTTGTTTTTCTTTAAGTGTGTGGTCCTTGTGTTCGTAACCAGGTTTGTATTGTGTTTGTCTTATTTTATTCTCGTTTTATCCAATATGGATGTAAACAAACCCCCCGATCCTGACCCCCCAGACATCCCAGGTGCCTCAACTCCTTTATCTCCGAATCCACTATCCCAATTTGCGGATGTTGTCTGTAGCATTACAGAGATGGATGTTTCTCAATCACCCCAAACTTCACGCAAACGTCCCAGTGACGAGGTAATCCTGTCACCCAGTCCTCCAAGCAAACAGCAAAAAAGTCAAATTGGTCGTATCAAGTATTCAGTAATGGATAAGGCCCCATAAGTTGTTCACGTCTCCCGCATAGAGACCCAACCAAATGCAGGCACCACCCTTCACCCCGTTAATTTTGGCAAGTTCCTTCTAAGTTACAACATCGCGAACATTGTTCGTGGTGGTGTTAATCGAGTTGGCAGAAACCGTGTGTCCGTAGAGTTGGCTTCCCCTCAGGATGCTAACTCTTTCTTAGTTAACCCGTTATTGTCCAAATATAGATACTCTGCTTCAATTCCGACATTTAATATAACTAGAATAGGTGTTGTTTACTGGGGTTCCCTCTGAAATTTCTGAAGAAGAGGCTATAACATATTTGTCTGTGCCCGCGGGATGTGGGCAAATACTCAAAGTCCGCCGTATTAACCGTAAAATTCAGAAAGACAATATTAATGAGTGGAAACCCACTGAAACTTGTGTCATCACTTTTGATGGCCAAGTCTTACCCCAAAGGATTTACTGTTGCTACACATCCCTTCCTGTTGGACAGTACATATACCCTACAATCCAATGTCGCAACTGTTGCAGATTCAGACATGTATCAACCATTTGCAGATCTAAACCACGCTGTAGTAAGTGTGGCCACGATCACCCAGGTGATGGTTGCAACCTTTCTGAGGCTGAGGCATTCTGTGTGCTTTGTTCGGGTAATCACTTCGCTAATAGCAAGTCATGCCCCGAGCATGGTAGACAGAAGGCTATTAAGACTACTATGGCTGAAAAATGTATTCCATACGCTGAGGCTAGCAAAATTATTCCTACAGCTTCCCGAAATTATGCAAATATCACCAAGACTCCAATTTCTCAGTCCTATCGGAAAACTGTAACTCTCAAGCCATGCCCCCCTTTCCCCATCATATGATAAAGCTGCACATTAACAAATAACTAGTTCTCCCCAATCTTCACAGCCTAATGGCTGCGCTCTCAATTATAATAATGACTCTTCCAATAATAGTACTTCTTCTATTATTGACCTACTGATAAAACTCTTACCTATTCTTATTTCTTCTTCTGCTTCTAATACTCAATCACCGTCCAACGTTGCCAACCAACTTATTACTCTACTTTTAGATATCAGAAATGGCGTCTCGCCAAGTATTCCTTCAGTGGAATGTGAGGAGCGTGTGGCATAAAAAGCACGACCTCATATTTCTTTGAATAAATACAAGCCATTGGCTTGTTCCATAGCTGAGACTTGGCTCTTTCGAAGTCTTAGCTTCCGTATACCACACTTTAACATCCTCAGATGTGACAGACCTGATGGCTATGGAGGGTCGGCTCTCTTTGTCAACAATCGGGTTTCACTTTCGCCTTTTGCTTTACCTCTACTTACGGGTGATATGAGCATTGCCGCAGGAAGGGTAGAGGGCATCACAGTGTTTTCTATTTATATTGCTCATCCCCACCATGACTTTTTCATTACTTAAACATTTTTGCTAATGTCCATGGACCGATACTGGTCATGGGAGACTTTAACTGCCATCATTATAGGTGGGGGTCTGAACGTTGTGATGCCTTTGGTGTAGCTTTGGTTGAGATTTTGGACGATATGAATCTCTACATCTTAAATGATGGTTGCCCAACACGCAGATCTCTTGCCGGCCAACAAAAGAGCTGTGTTGACCTAACTTTCTGCTCAATTGAGTTGGCAGCTTCGACCCATTGGGAATGTACGACCTTGTCGCATGGTAGTGACCATTACCCTATTGTCATATCTTTGGTTAATAAGACTTATTTAGAGAAATCTTCTCCTCCACTTTTGAAATACAACCTGTCCAAACCAGATTGGGCAAAATTTGTATCATTATTGGAGGATAAAATTAACAATCTTCCAAATTTAAATTCAAGTTTATTAGATCCTTCTGGTCACTGCCATGCCAAGAGCTGTTATGAGGGGTTTGTTACAGCCATCACTTCTAGTGCGGATTCCTGCTTTCCATTGAAAAACAGTGCCCGAGGCAAAATACATTCGCCCCCGTGGTGGGACCCAGAATGTACTTCGGCAATCAGGGATAGGGTTGAGGCAGAGGAATGCTACAATGCGGATATGAGCACCGAAAATCTATTGACATATTTGCGGTTTAATGCCAGAGCCAAACGCCACCTTCGCAAGAAGAAACGTTCGGGTTGGGTTAAGTTCTGTACCTCCTTATCTCCCTCTACTCCAATCTCGTTAATCTGGAGGAACATCAATAGGTTTAGACGTGGATGCTCCCCATCAATCTCTTCACCAATTTCTAGGGAAACAGAAGAATTCTTTTTTGACAAAATTGCTCCACCCTATGTTCCTTTATCTTCTGAATGTTTCAATATGTCCCTGCAAAATATTTCAGAGGATCCTCTTGGCGTGCCATTTACTTTAGAGGAACTGAATGTGGTGCTCAGGCATGTCCGGGACTCAGCCCCCGGTATTGACGGAGTACCATATTCTTTTATAATTCATTCTGGAGACAAGGCTAAACTCTACTTCCTCAATATCATTAATTTTTGTTATAGCAATGGTTGGGTTCCAGATCAGTGGAAGTTACAGATCATTATTCCCCTATTGAAGTCAGGCAAACATGTAGATGATCCGAACGGCTTTAGACCAATTGCTTTGTCCTCAATCTTGGCCAAATTATTGGAACACCTGATTAAAAATCGACTTGAATGGATAGTCGAATCGAGGGATTTACTGCCGAACTACCAATTTGGCTTCAGGAAAGGGCTCGGCACAATGGATAGTGTTGGCGTTTTAGTTGCGGATATTCGCTTAGCGTTTTCCAAAAACGAATCCGTTGTTGCCGCTTTCCTAGACATTTCATCTGCATACGACAACGTTCTTCTTCCCGTTCTCAGGCAGAAACTGCACCAGCTGAGTCTCCCGGTTAAGATGATCGAATGCATCTGTGCACTTCTTATGTCTCGTTCTTTGGTTCTGAGAGTCCAGGGCGATTTTCGATGAAAGGCAGACTTGGAAGGGACTACCACAAGGATTTGTTCTGAGCCCCCTTCTTTATAATTTGTATACAGTGGACATTGGCTCCTGCCTAAATAATAACTGGCAAATCCTCCAATACGCCGACGATTTAGTCTTGTATGTGACAGATTCCTCCATCGTAGACGCTGCGTCATCTCTATGCCTCTCTTTGGACTCTTTGAACCATTGGCTTTAAACCCATGGTCTGTCATTATCCGCACCGAAAAGTTCGGCAGTAATTTTCTCTCGCAAAAGATTGATCCCGCACATCTCAATCGACATTTTAGGTCAAAATATTCCATTAGTTAATAAAGTAAAGTTTTTAGGCGTCTTTTTAGATTCAAAATTAAATGGTAAACATCATATTTTGACAGGGTGCAGTACAGTACCTGGGGTCTGACCATCTTTTAAGGATGCGTGAACTATATAGTTCGGGGGGTAATCTCTCATCGTATACATTTGTCTTGCAATTGTGTTTTTCGGTAGCTTAGGAGGGTTGCTTAAAGTAGCCGGGGGGGAAACGGCCGATCTTTTCCTGTTTGCAGTTTCGGAGTCCATAATATCTAATTGTACATTGTCGTCGGGGAGGGTAACAGTTAAAACCGGAGTAAAATCAAAGGAATCAGGAGGGTCAGGTGGTTTTTTGGTGTCCATAATGAACGCCGGGTAAAATCTTTAAAAATAGACTAAACTAGTGTTAAAACAAACCTTACGCCAAAACACAAACACAAAGAATAATCTCGATTGAAGTTCACAGTAACAAAAACCACTAAAATCGAAAAAATTCGTAACACAAATAAAGCACTTGTTATTCCTTCACCACTACCCACGAAAAAAACCTCATGCACACTTGTTTTCTCAACTCACTTTAGACATTGGCAGAATAGTCGACACCGGCTTTGCTTGCCATACAACAAAAATAGAATAGAATAGAATAGAATATAACTTAGAATGACCAATTATTGATCATTCTAAGTTATGTGATATTCTAACTACTTGGTCTGTGCCTCAGAATAATTAAGTCTGTGCACATAGCATGGTGCACAGACTAAAATAGAAATAAATAAACAGCTGCTGTGCTGCTGTTGTGTGAGTTGTGTCTAGTCTACTGTCATTGATTGACATTAGCACATTAGCTTATGTCAATGTAATGTGTTGTGTTGTGTTTTGCAAGCCAGCGTTTTCTTCTAATTTTGTCTCAATTTTTTTATAATCATTTCATTCATATATTCATCCGATCTAATCATCCACACTTACTTTGTGAATAATCTGGTTTAAATTAATCAATCAACGGTCGCTTGAATCTTGAAATTGAAACTGTGAATTGCGTGAAAATGAGTACCATGGACGAAATAGAAGATGAAGCGAAAGCAGCAGCCGAAAAGATGGTAATGAATATGATGCAAAGACCAGGACAACTTGAAAAAGTAAGAAGAGGACATCAATTTTGTTACTATTAATGTTCACTATCCTTTTACCTACTTGACTATTTCCAAGCCTTGGCTAAAAACTGTTTATTTGTGTATTTTTCGTACATACAGGTACTTATCTTTAGTGGGCGTTGCTAAATAGAAAAAACCGAAAAAAAACTTCTATGTTTTTTATATAAGTAAGGTATTTATTACGTAAATTTAAAAATATAAGTTTTTTTTTATATAGAATCATAAATATTCTGGTGTAATACACCTTAGCACAAGGCAATATCTCAGTGTGTGACTGTGGTGTGTGGTATCTAGACATAAAGTTCTGTTACCACTTTTTACTGCAGAGATTTGCAGTGGTACCTGGTAGAGGGACAATTTATCAGTAATCCCACATAACTTTGACTGTGCCCAATCTGCTTTTAAGTCATTAAATGTATTTTGCTTTAGGATTTATAGGTAATTATTTACCCAATAAATTGTGCATAGGAACTAGAAAGTTACCTTGACCTTACCTTACCTTAGGACATGCAGTTGGTTCACGAGGAGTCCAAAAAAAATTGTTTTCATTATTATATTTATTATCAATCCCAGGTGGAACATTACAAAAAAAGAATCACTCACAAGAAAGCGTCTATTGAGGCTCAGCTGAAATCAGCTGTGCAGGGCAAACTAGATGGAGTGAGTGTTGGCTTGAAACAGTTGCAGGAGTGTTTGGAGGATGTGCAACAAGTTAGCCTCAAGTTAGTATTATTTATTATCTACTAAAAAAAAAGCTGTATATCAGAATTAGCTTATTATACATAGACCATTTAACTTTTTACATTCCTTGCTTTATCTTTAGATTTCCTAAGGAAAGAAAAAATAATTCACTATCATAACAAATTCCTCTTGTAGGTATAAGGATGATCATTTACCTAGCCTTTTCTCACCTATCTGGGTTCGGCTTTCATTCTAACCTGATGTAGCTGAATACAGATAGTGCAATCCACGAAGACGTGCCCCACTATTCCTCCTAACCGTTTATAGTATATGTGTGCAAGCGTCCGCCAATGTTTGAGTGTTGTCAGTACACACCAATGACCTATGAGTGCACACTACAATGAATAGACTAATCAGGAGAGAGTGTCACGGTCAAAGGGAAAGATGCTCTACTTTAATTTTATATTTTATTCTTATGTGGATATTTTATGTGATTATTAGTTAATATACGATAATATTACCATTTTATAATAGGGGGTAATTATAGAAATAAATTAAATACGTGAAAAAGTTTTATTGAACTTTATTGAGAAATCAAAATCGTCAATTGTTTCAGAAATATCTTATTCAGAGTCTGTTGTATCACCGACGTTTATAATAAAACTGAAATCAAGATCACAGTGTCTCATGTATAAGGCTGGGGAAAAAGTTTCTTCGCATTTCTTAAGAAAATTCAAAACATTTTTTAATATAGTTATTTACATTTAACTAAAGTATGTAGGTACCATTTTGTTCGATAACTTTTTGCCATCTTGTAGGTAGGGACATGATCCCATTACTATTGAAATTTTGGGACTTCTGATCAAAATACCGCGACAAGTGGTTTTGGCAGTCCTCTCGTGATGTTAACCTGACACTGCCTAAAGAATTCTGAAGAGACCGAAACAGGTGGAAATCTGAAGGTGCAAGGTCAGGACTATACGGCGGATGCATTAACACCTCCCAGCCAAACTCTCTTAATTTTTGCTGAGTGGCTAAAGATGTGTGAGGTCTAGCATTATCATGATGAAAAACCACACCCCTTCTGTTGATTAATTCCGGCCGCTTTCTCTCAACTTTAATCTCATCAGTTGTTCGCAGTACAGTTCAGAATCGACGGTCCTTCCTGGTGGTAACAGCTCATAATGAATAATGCCCTTCCAATCCCACCACACACACAGCATCACCTTGTTGCGAGTTAACCCGGGTTTCGGCACAGTCTGTGAAGCCTGACCGGCCTTTGACCACGACCTTTTTCGCACGTTCTTGTCGTACGTGATCCACTTTTCATCACCAGTTATCAGCTTCTTCAAAAATGGTTCGGTTTCATTACGTCGTAATAAAGAATCACAAATGAGTACACGGTTCATTAGGTTTCTTTCAGTGAGCTCGTGAGGTACCCAAATATCGAGCTTTTTTATGTACCCAGTTTTTTTTTAAATGTGCCAAAATTGATTTGTGGTCAATTCCCAGTTCTTCAGCTACGTCGTAACTACTAATATGCCGCTCTTACTTGCTCCACTTTTTCAAAAATGGCATCCATTTTATCCGTAATAGGGCGACCAGAGCGACGTGCATCTTTGACATCAAAATTTCCGGATTGAAAACGCTTAAACCAAATTTGTGCTACCCTCACAGACACTGCACTAGGTCCATAAACATCGCAAATTTTTTTCGCGGCTTGCGTTGCATTTTTACCTTTTTTGTAGTAAAATTTTAAAATGTATCGAATTTCTTCATTAGATTCACTCATCTTGACAGTACGAAAAACAAATGAAAATCACACATTTTCCTAATTTGAATTTGGAATTATGTTCTTTAAACTTTCAATGATACCAAAACCAGCCAGATACAAATAGTATAGTATAGTATAGCCAAAGAGATTTTATTACAAGTTCATACATACTATAATGCGAAATCATGGACGTATAAAAAACTCAGACGGATTCTCGCTAACATAAAACTGTGTCACTCAGAGTCAGCCAGCTCGCTGTACGTAGTTACGTACAGGCCCTCACGCACACATTCACAGCATACTCACCCATTACGCGTGCAAACGTCAACACAGTCGACACATTGAAATACAGCATGTCTTGTGTGGTGAAATGTTGCAAAAACCGTAGCGATCGGAAGAAAAAAAATACAGGAATCACGTTTCATAGGTAAATGAATAATTCAACAACTTAGTTGCCGATTTTATAGATTACAATCAATATTTATTCACCAGAACAAAATAATTAATTTTCATCACAAGGCCAGTGTTGCCACTATTCACGTGTGCAAATTACCCTAAATGTATGGGAAATTAATATATTTTTTAATCAATTCAATTTATTTAGTTGTTTTATATTCTTTCTACTAGATTTCCTAAAGTAAATGAAGTTTGGCGAAATGATTGGATTGAAAAAATTCGAAATTGTGACTGTTAAAATGACTGGATTCCAAACAAATACAGTGTCATTTGCAGTTTACATTTTGAAACGAATGACTTATACAACTAAAGGAGGACTCCGGCGTGTTGTTACATATATGTAACAACACGCCGGAGTTAATTAACTAACATAATTAAGCTAACATGTTAGTAACATGGTATTTATTTTGAAATTACGAAAACGACACGATATTTTTCTTAAAATAAAACAATATTAAGTGGGTAATTTTGGCTATCATGACAACCCTAAATTCACTCACACCTAAGACTGTCGCCGCCATTACGGGACACAGTTTTTTCTTAGCGGGAGGTCCGTCTGACTTTTTTTTTAGGTCCATGTGCGAAATAGTATATTTCATTACAAGTGCGGAAAGGCTGTCATTGCAAAGAGTTCCGACAAATGTCTACCAGAGCCGAGGCGCAGCCGAAGGCGAGGGTTGACAGTCGGAACAAGTTGCAATGACGGTTCCGCAGGTGTACTGAACGACTATTTTTAATACAGTTGCGAAAAAATGAAGCAATTTAATAAAATAATAAAAACACAATAAACTCGACTAACTAATCATTTATTTCTTATAAAAGTTATACGAGTAGTACACATGTACATTGAAATTAGTACAGTTTTTTAAACTAACTGGGAAAGTTTTAGGTTGCATATTTACTGTTTGAGACAAACTATTATTAATTTCGTATGATTGTTCATGTATATTTGTCATACAATGGCGTTTGCTAGTTGATGGAATTGGATCTGATGAATTATCATTATCAACCAAGGTAGATGGACGAACATTCTCTTCAACATGTGAAGGAGACGGACTGGACCTTAAATTAATGGATTGTGTGATTTTTTTCCCAGTTTCTAGTTTGTTGTTTAATGAATCACCAAT
This sequence comes from Tiliacea citrago, assembly GCA_963921375.1. Taxonomy (NCBI): domain Eukaryota; kingdom Metazoa; phylum Arthropoda; class Insecta; order Lepidoptera; family Noctuidae; genus Tiliacea; species Tiliacea citrago. The sequence goes on from OY992787.1 coordinate 17,053,339, forward strand.
ATAGCTTTCTGCAACTTTGTCTGATTTCCAACCTCCTAGTCGCTTTAAGGACGTCAAATTGGCTCCTGAATCTGCCAATAATGTAGCAGAGGTCCTCCTGAAGCTGTGCCCAGTATAATACTCAGCATCCGGCAGACCAAGAAACGTAGCTATTTCTTTTGGCATATTACCAAAGTTTATCCCGATTGCTTGAGCTGTACACTTCCCTTTCTGGTAATTTTGAAAAAAACGGTCGGTTTTTCCTTTTTGGGACCGCTGATTCATATATTTTTGCACTATTCTAAGAAAATCTCCTTCAACAACAAAGCTTCTCGGTATCTTATTTTTTATGTTCGGAATCTTGATTAGTAGCATTTTTCCATGATTCTGCAACCGTTCTCCGACAGTCGTTTCTCCTTTGGACTGTTCATCGACAGGACGTTTCGTTTTTGAGAGATTCGTCGATAGAACGTTTCACCTATGGATGTTTCGCCGACAGAATGGTTATGGTATGGCAGCCGAAGCACTGAATCCATGTTCTTTCAATAATTCGTTAACTTTGTACTTGCAAAAGTTTTCTTTGTTTTTAGTGTCATAAAGTTCAGGTTTTTTGAATCTTGGTTCGAAATGGATTCAGCCAAGTCTGCATGTCTAATTTGTTGGAGTTGGATGTTGGTATTTTTTCCGAACTAGTGTTGTGATAGGCTGCATTATCCAAGACTACCACGGCATCATTTGGGAGATTTGGTATTAGTTTTTCCTGTAGCCACTTTAATTAAGTAATTTTCTGGTTTCATGTTGTCATGGTTGTCTCCGGATTTGATCTCTGCTCTGTATGTCAACAACGCATTTGGTACAAAACCCTCTGCACTTCCGCCATGTACTATAATTATGCGCACTCCTTTTGTTATATTTGGTTTTAGAACCTTTTTCGGCCCAAGATTTTTTTTGCACGTGGTTGGTATGAATATACCTGCATTACGAAAAGACTACCTGTTTTAAATATATCAATCTTAGCATTTAAATATCATGTTTTTCGGTTAGCACCTTCCTGTTATTCTCAGTTCTTCTCCATTTATAACCAAGTTTACGTAACAATATTCTTAGGGTTGATAAACATCCATCAAATGTGGACAATGGTGTGGGTTACATGTGTAGTAACATAAATATGGAATAGATTATATTTAAATGTATTTCTAAGTACTTACTTTGCTAATTTAAGAATCTTTATTTAAGCTTTGCATGTAACTGTTTTTTGTCCCTAACAAATAAAATAAAAAATCATATTCATATTCATTTATTTGCGTTCCACAAGGTAAAAACAAGATGTTAACAAAAGGCTTAGAGCTAAGAGCCGTTGTAGATCCTGTCAGGGCACAGCATAAAATTATGTTAGATACATAGCTAACATCAAAATAAAATTAAAAAATCAAAATAAAATTTAAAACATCATAATAAAATTAACAAAATCAGAACTAAAATAAAGTATAAAAAACTATACCTACATGAAAACAATAATGAAATTCGCCTATAAGTAAATAATAGATACGGTCTTTTAAAACAATATTAAGTCGTGAGAATGTTGGAAATAGTCGATGTTATACATGATAGTTTTGGATAGTTCTTCGGACTCCACCGATATCAAATTCGTCTTAATTATTTTTTCGTGGTCTTACCCTTCTCTTCTTCATAGGTGACTTCTGCCTACTAAATTCGACTGCGACGTACTCGCTTCATTTTCAGACTGAATATCCGCGTCCGTAGTCGGCTCTGTTGTACGCTCCGTACTTGGGACTATAAGAACTATCGCATCCGTCTCCATAGTTATATTCGATTCCATAGTAGGTACTGTAGTTTGCTTCATTGTATTAGTATATTCCTTTCTTTCGCGCAGAATTCTAGTCACTGCTTTCATACTCCAACAGCCTGTGCGGTTCTCCATCGCGCATCAGTGAGTTTTTCTGCGTAATTAATACTTGCTTCTTTATTCATAAAATCATAAACTTTTGAAATAACTTCTCAGGCCTAAAATTTAAAAAAAAAACTTTAATTAGTTTTACTTATTTTAAAGATGAAATGAAGTCTTCTTTTAGTAAAATTTAAGTTTGCCAGGTCAGCCAGTCCTGATATAATTTACATAACATAATCACAACAACATGGTATTTTTTTTTAATTTATTTCATGTGTTTTAGTAACTACAAACTTCTAAACAATGTAAATATCATTTACATACCTGGCTTTTAAGTACAACACACTGAGATATTCTCGACATTAAAAAAAAATATAAAGTAGAGAACTTTCGTGACGAGTCTGGATTTTCGCAACATAGGCTGTACTACTTGTGCGCGTCGAACCGCTGACGTTCACGACTGACGCTCGGGTCAAACTCCCTGCACCCTCCGATCCCCTCAACCAAAAATTGGTGGGGCGCGTCTTCGTGGATTGCACTACTATCTGTACCATAGTATTCTATATTTTACATGGAGTTACTGCTTGCACCAAATTGGTTTTGTGTTTCACTCGAGAGAGTGAAACACAAAACCAATTTGTTGGACTGAGAGAAGACTCTCAGTCTCCTTTTAATAACTTTCTCTCAAGCTTTCATACTATGTGACATTAAAAGGTGGAACCGCAGTGGTAGCCCGCAAAATTCAAATATATATTTCTGTAAATACATATTCAAGAATAAAGCTAACCACACATGCAAAAAAAATTTGTTAAGTATTATTTTATCATCATACCATTTGTATTAACCTAACGCCCGGTATCTGGAACCAAAATTTGCAATAAAATTGTTAGTTGCTCATAAATTGCTGCAATTCCTTGACTGACTTAACAATACCAAATCGAATCACTTAACTTGCGTTAAATTTTGAGACGTCGATAATTTTCGTTCCAGAAACCAGGTGTAAACATGACAAAGAATTATAATTCTGCTAAGGCTGACGGCAACGACGGTCGTTGGCTGAAGGCAAAATCTCTGTATAGCTCTGTAAAGACAAAAGCATGGTTAATCAATTAAAAATAAACTTCACTTCAGAATGGATGAATTGGAGGAGCATTTGAAAAGTGTACCACCCCTGGTGGCGTCACTCCAAGCAGTCAGAGAGGAAGATTCACGTCACTCACAGTATGTCACAGCTATGGACAGTTTGAAACACATATTTACAGTGCCAGAAAGTGTGGCTAAAACTAAACAATGGATAGGGGAAGGCAAGCTTCTGCATGCCCATCAAGTAAGTGTGTTATTTGAGATAATGATACCTAAGTATTATATTTTATTTAAATATAACTAGCTTTTGTCCGGCTTCGCTCGCGTGGACGTCGGAAATTATCCAACGGAAATGTACTACCGGGATTAATTTATTCTATTGTGTTAATCCAGGTTATTAACTGTCTGTGTGCCAAATTTCACCAAAATCCGTTCAGCCGTTTTTTCTGTCATAGCAGAGGAAAAGGTCATTGATTCTCATATGCCACCGGCACCGTCAACTATAATAACATAAAATTATTTTGTTACGCGTCATTTTGAATCTGTAACATCTTTTAAAGTATTCATTTAAAATATATGCTTAATTTAAATAACATATTTTATTGGATAAGGATTAATATAATACCGGTTAAAATAGCTTCCGAAATAACAATGAAATATTTATCACTTAGAAGATAGACATAATTATGCTATCGTGGACTTTTTTGTTGAACTTTTTAAGATGTACTGTAGAACATACATTTTATGAATCTCGTACAGTTAACGCGTCGCACGCCAATAAAGCTTCCAGAACATTCTTTTCCGACATACATACATACATACATAAACTCACGCCTTCTTCCCATGGGGGTAGGCAGAAATTATAGAACGCCACCTGCTACGCTCCTTACATACTCCTTTTGCTTCGCCTACGTTCATACACCTGGTCATACACGCACGCCGATTGCGAGTACTTCGCACCTGACCTTTCTGAAGAATATCACCAATTTGGTCACTATGTCCTCCTAGGGCGTCCCCTCCCGGCGTTTCCACTCACCTCTGCTTTATAAATACCTTTTGTTAGTCGCGTTCCACTCATCCTCTCAACATGACCAAACTCACATACTCTTTTCAATATTTGTTACTACTTACATCTTCTTTTAAACTGCACCGTTGCCTTATCACCTCATTTTTCTCAGCCTATCATTCATAGTCACGACAGACATGCTTCGCAAGGAACGCATTTCCACTGCATTTATTCTACTTTCATGCTTCTTTTGCCACACCCAACATTCACTTCCATACATAAGCGTAGGCACCAGCACACCATTGTGAACAGCCAGTCGAGCCTTTTTGGGCATCGACTGATTGGTCACAATCGCACTTTATTTCCCGCATTTATTCTCCTTTCCACATCTTCATCAATCTTTCCATCCCTTGTAAACTGACTCAAATATATAAACTCACTTACTTGCTCCACACTCTTATCATTTATTTTCACACCGATACATCCTCTTCTCTTTCAAACACCATGACCTTCGTCTTATTCACATTTATATTCATCCCTTTCCTCTTATATGCTTCATCCATCACAGTCACCATGTCTTGCAACTGTTCTTCTTTTCCGACATCTTCAACAATAATCGTCATATTTCAGCTAATTTACACAAAACCTTACTCGCCGGAGTGATTCATTCATGAGGAATGAAATATAAGGAAACCAAAAAATCTCTTTGTTTACAAGTGCTTGTGATATGAATATTATTTTGTTTCTACTTTCAGTGTCTTAATGATTTGGAGAACTCCAGAGATGACTTACTGTATGAGCTGCATAGGTTACCAAACCAATCCTCACATGATAAAATTATGCTGAAGGCGTATTTTGAAGATGTTGAAATGGTATCCAATTTGCTTGAAAAACAGATTAAACTGATTTTAGCGCGAACTTTGAATACTGTTCGTAAAGAGCCTACTGTTATTGTTACTGCACTGCGGATTATAGAGAGAGAAGAGAAAAGGGATCAAATGGCTTTACAGGTTGGTACAGCCCGATTTAAACTTTATGGCCGCACGGAACATGAGGCGAGTCGCTGCACAGTAACCAATTCATGTGTGGGCGGGGTAAGGGGTGGGGTACTATGCAGCGAGTATCGCATTTCAGAGCCGCCATAAAGTTTGACGCGTACTAAACTAGCATTATTTTGTTAAAAAAATAAAATAGTAATCAGAGTAATTCATTTATTTATTTAAAAAAATGTATTTCAATCTACAGCAACAAAGCCAAACCGGTTTTATGCCGCCGGGCCGCCCTAAAAACTGGCGAGCCAAAGCATTTGAAGTTCTAGAATGTGCCGTCGCCCAGCGTATAGAAGGCACGCGTGTCGACGAGCGTGAAGACAACAAACTGTGGCTGGTTCGATACTTGGAACTCACCAGACAACTCATACTAGAGGACTTGAGAGTCGTCAAAACATTATGCGTCCCCTGCTTCCCACCTCACTACGATATTGTGAACAAATACGTCAATATGTACCACATTTGCTTATCTACAAGTGTAAGTTTTGTAATTTATTTCTTTGTAAATTTTTGAGCAGTTTAGACTTCCTACAGCAGCACCCAGCTTGCGCTCAAATACTTGTAAAATAGAATAAAAATAACTTTTATTACAGTCCCCAATGATGACCTCAATTTTGACTCACTTGTTTAAGTATTTTTTTATGCTTATATAAGTAAGATGGATTTTTGAGACGGGACAGGAAGGGCAGGTACCTTAACCATTGTAGCTACAGGAGAACGTTCTTATGATGAGGCTGTCGTTAAATTTTAGTTCTCAGTAAATGCTCATTGCGTACACAGATTTTGGAAAAATGGTACATACAGCTAGAAAATCGTCAATTTTCGTGTCTTATTTTTATGAATATAAATGTGAATAAGACGAACTGCCAATACGTCGTCACATACACAATCGCAATAAAAAAATAATTGAAAAGAATATTATCTTATGGTAAAAGTATTTAGAATTTAAAAATACTTTTACCATAAGATAATATTCTTTTCACCTGTTTATTGCGTTTCGTGGCTTTTCTAGTATGTACTTTAACCTCAGTTAGTCCAGAACAGACTTAATCCTTATAAAAAACGGCATCGAATGGCATCATAATCATATTTTTTTCCAAACTGCCTGAATGCTCTGAGCAACTACTCAATAAGTCAAAGACAGTCTCCTAAGAACGTTATCCTGTAGCTACAATGTTTAAGGTGAATCCGCAGCTGTAGTCCGCGAAATTCAAATATTCTTAACGTTTTTTGCAATTTGCAGGTCAGTGTCAGGTTGTTTCTTGATCAAAATATGATTCGCGACTATAACAGATATGTATTTACAGAATTATAATCATTAGAATCATTCATACATCTCTCTAAGTTAAATTCGTTCCATTGAATGACTTTTTCATGAAATCATAACATTAAGGAACAAATCTAACTTAGAGATATATCTGTACAACCTGACACTGACCTGGTAATTCCAAAAGACGTAAGAAAATTTGAATTTCACGGATGTAGAGCCGCAGATTCACCTTAAGGTACCCTACTGCCCTGTCTCAACAATCAATCCTGTATATCGATATTTTTATTATTATTACAGCTCCAAGATGTAGTAACTAATGGCATAGAAGGCAATGAGTATGTAACCCTTCTATCATGGGTTTTGAATACCTATCCAGGACACGAACTGATGGGAAGTTCAGAGTTAAATATTGATGTATCAACCTTGCCACCTTTGCTTAGTAAGGAAACCATGCAAAAAATACAGGATGAATACTTGCAGGTGAGTTTTTAGATGAGTGAAAATAATTACTGTGAGTTATATGTAGCCAAAAACACGAACACAGTGGGTACAGCGAAAAATGCGCTTGTGTGTCAGTGCAGCGTAATAGTTTGAACAGCACTAGATTTATTAATAAGCCGAGCAATTCGCAAATACATTCCCTCATCGTAGCAACATGTTACCTTCTAAAACTGTTAGATGAATTCAAATAAAATTTACATTTACAGATTGTTTGATTGTGTATCTTACGACTACGCGAGCGAAGTCGCGGGAGATGCTAGTGTCAAAATAATAATCTTTGTAAATTTATTACGTTGTTGCTTGGAAACAAATTTAGACCCGCCACGTGGTCTTCCCCACCCTTAATACTCCCACTATCCCACCAATCCTTCTTTCTCTTCATTCAATTTCCTTATTCTTTAAAGTACATAACATACCACACTGACGTACTAGTACATACTAGGCGAGAAATGGCTTGGCAGTTTTCTAATGTCAAGAATAACACACAAACTGTGACACATTAATTTGCACAAGGTCTAACCATAATCATGTATGTACACGTACAGTCAGGGAAATTAATTGTTTATCAAATGGACACACTACGTCAATTTACTGTATATAAGCATTTCATACAACTGTCAAAGAATGACGGTTGTTATTTGTATATTATTATCCAGCCTATTATTGCCCCACTGCAGGGTGAAGATCTCTTCTCATACAGAGAAGGCATGGGCATTGATCACCACGCTTGCTACACCAACATCACGCCTGTATTCCTCGAGGGGTCAGGCAGAGCTGTACCTATAGTATGCACATTTGGCCAGTTGTGTTTAAATCCCATGTAATGGGAAAACAAATCCAGACTCCAGGCTGCTACTGAGAAATTGTAGTAGTTTTATAGTAGTTTTTTAATATTTTTTTTTTAAATTTGTGCTATTCAAATTTGTAGAAAATGGAATCTAACTACATGGAATGGATGGAGAAGACTTTGGAGTCGGAGCGCGCGGAGTGGGCGGGGCTGCGCGCGCCCGACGTGGAGCCGCACTCCAACGCGTACCACACGCATGCGCCCGTCATCATCTTCCAGATGATTGACCAGAACTTGCAGGCAAGCCATTCTCATTAATCTGTACATATTTTAAATTAAAGTCGCTTTTCGTGTCTGTCTCTGTGACCGCGTTGTTCTTCTAAACTAGGCAACGGATTTTGCAGTTTTACCATTATTTAGAGAATTTATTCCGGAAGGGTTATGTGTATATTTTTTTTTTATTAAACTTAAATATAATACAGAAATCTCGATGTTTTATCAAGTCGTAAAACCGTGCGAAGCAGGGGCGGGTCGCTAGTACAAAATAAACTCTGTTTTAAACTGCCGTGTGATCCCAAATTCCCAACATCATACAGTAAAAAGTCGTACAGTCCAATGCCGTATGAACGTGGGCTTAGGCCGCTTGTGACACGGAATTTTAACGTCCACGGCGGCGCCTCGACGGTTCGATTTTCAAGCAAATGCCACGTGATCATCTGTATGGAGATTTCACATCTGGTACGCACACAAATTGACTTTTTCTTTTTTAAATTTAAAAATCCAGATATGAGTTCTGGGATAATGTCGGTTGTATAGGTATTGTATCTGTGTTACTAGCTAGTTTTTAAATAATTTAAATTCTAATCTGTGGAGAACGTAGTGGGTAGCATAATTGTTTTAAAATTTAATATTTAGAATAGAATAGAATAATCTTAAGATATTATGACTATTTCTTATTGTGCTACTGTTTATTTTTCCTTAAATAAATTATTAAATAAGCTGCCTTAAATTGTCACGGAATATCTTCCATGATTTGTACAGGCGCACTCATCCCGGGGTGAATTTTAGGGCCTCTGGAAGTCTGAAACTTATCAAATAATAGTTTCATAATTTTATTGCTTTAACTACAAATATAATAATGTATTAACAATATAACCCTGAACTTGATGCAAGTCAACCGACACCGCGACTGTTTCGATAGCGGCCTTAGTGGCCTTAACTTTCCATGGTTATTTTTCTGTGTGGCTGATTTATATGTTTTTACAGGTTACTGAAACTATAAGCAAAGATATAACGTTTAAGGCGTTGCTACTTAGTATTGATCAAGTTACACGCTACGGGAATATGTACAGAGATGGGGTCATACAATTTAAGGTGAGTTCGCAATAACAAAAAAGTTGTATAACTGATCTTTCTGCTGTTTTAGTCCTATAGAAATGTTGAGGTGTGATTAGTTTTCTGTTTGGCATTGTACGTCCAAAGTCAAGCCTGATATGGATTAGAATCGTAATTCGTAGAGACCGGATTACATGCAACTTAAATTTGTCGAAATATGCATGCTAATATGCATCATAAATGTTCGAAATATGCAAAAGAAAAACATAAAGTGCCAAAATATGCACCTTCAAAATTATTATTTACAGTTTTTTATATTACCGTCGACTAGCGCAGCCTTAATTTATAAAAAAAACAAGCCATGTCGGTAAATATGGCGAGCTCCCATCAAACTTTATTCCCCTATTTATTTCCAAAAATCCTTCCATATTGGCCCCTTTCGTTATAAAACTAACTCTTTTGCAAAATTTCGTGCTTCAAGACCCAGCAGCGGTTTGGGCTGTGAGTTCTCTGTCAGTGAATGAATGAATTTTATTTAAGATTTTTATTAAGTAGATATTTCTTGAATAGAACTCTCATTTCGCGGACCGTTCCCGCGTGGCATACTTCACGCACCACATGATCACCATCGTGAATAACAGCGAGCAGATGGTGCGGCTGGCGCAGCAGACTCAGGCGCGACACTGGCCGCCCGCCCGCCATGACCCGCCCGCTGAGGCCAAGTTCGACAAGATGCTTAACACCTTCCAGGTAACTTGTACTATTTACTTAAACTGCAAAGTCCAAACCATTTTTTTGTGATCAATGATGTTATTTCCGCTTAAACAAATATCAACTTTATGATACTGTAAATTTAGTTGATTTTAAAATAACTATTGAAAAAGTCATTAAAAAAAATTGACGTTTTAGCGCAAATTGAACTTTATGCGTATGTGTTAAAGTTGTTTTTTCAAAAACTCATATTTCTTTACATTTTTGGAAAATTCTAAACGGAATATAAATTGGATTTCCCTTTACATGTCTTATCTGGTAAAGAAATACAGTGTACAAATCACGAGTTTCGCATCAACCACAATTGAAGTTAAGTATGAACGTCTTCATCTATATGTGAAAAAAACACATAAGCTATGTATTGTATCAAATACTACTTCAAATTGATCTTAAACACACATTTATTTCCTCAAAACCCAGGTCTTGGCGCCATATTTGTTTGCCAAATAAGACACTAAGACAAGTAAAGAAAAATGCATTTCAAACCAACCTACCACCTGGATCTGATCATTGAAAGTGAACATAGACAGACACTTTCGTTGAAATTCAGGGCCAATCGCGACAGTTCAACGTTCGCTACGGTCAGCGAGATCTCGATGTGTAAATAAATCGCATCGGTACAAGGTCAAGCGGCGTTCCGCGGTCAACGGCAAAGAAACTCGTGATGGCACGATAATGAACAATGATAGTACCTAAAGCTGATTTTATTGCATATCCTTCGCACCGCTGGATAGAAGAAACCGTGTCCATGACCAGAAAACCAAAGCTTGGAATTTGAAGAAAAAAACATAACCTTGATTACCTACATGAATGTTTTGTTCTTTAGTCAACCTTTTTCTAATCCGATTACAAAAAATATTTCGCTGATAAAAAGGTTCACAATTCCTGAGTGATACCTTACTGTCCATCTAACCTAACTACTACGCAATAACGCAACACTTTTCAAGTCAAAAAAATGCATGGTTCCTGTGGAAATCTCCATGCGAGTGAAACCGCGGGGCGCAGCTATTTTTAAATCAAATGTAAGCAATTACTTTGTACAAAATTTTATTCTTTGGCGTAAGAACATAACAAAAACAGTCGAAAGCAACATTTTAACAAATAACAGTTCAGTTACATTCAGCAATAGCTTAGTGACCCTTCTTGTGTCCCCAGTGCTTGTGATCCTCATGGCCTCCCTTCTTGTCGTGCTCATGGTGGTCATGGTGGTGCTCGTGGTGGCCACCCTCGCCGTGGTGGCCCTTGTGGTGGTGGTGGTGGCCGCCATGCTCGTGGTGGCCCTTCTTGCCGTGGTCGTGTTCGTGATGGCCGCCGTGCTTATGTCCCTTGTGGAAATGTCCGCCCTTCTTGTGGCCGCCTTCGTGATGGTGGCCGCCGTGGTGCTCATGGAAGCCTTTTTCTCCGTGATGGTCGTGGAAGTGCTTGTCCTTCTTGAACTCGTCGTGTTTCTCGACGCCGTGATGTCCCTTAGTGTCGTGTCCCTTGTGCCAGTGACCGTGCTCGTCGTGGCCGTGGCCGTGGTCACCCTTCTCACCATGGTGTTCATGGTGGTGGTAGCCATCGTCGTGGTGGTGGTGCTTCTTGTGTCCGCCGTGCTCTCCGTGGTGTCCCTTGTGTCCCTCGTGGTGGTGGTGTCCGTGCTTGCCGTGGTGGTGCTCGTGGTGTCCCTTGTGCCCCTTGTGGTGGTCACCGCCGTGGTCGTGGTGGTGGTGTCCATGGTGCTCGTGGCCACCACCTTTGTCCCAGTGGTGTCCATGTGACGCAGCGGTCTCAAGATCGGCGTCCCTCTTCTCCCGGATCTCCCTGGCGGAGCTGAGGGCGGCGATGGCCAGAAGGCCAAATGCCACCAGAAGACTACTCCTCATGGTTGATTAGACTTGTTGTTACTGAATGATATCAGTCCACCGGTGACAATGATTTTATATACTAAACAGCAGTGGCGGTTAAGAAATTTACAGTTGCTCGATAGTGTCAAGGTTGTTACAATTAATTCGTTCGTTTGCGGTGTTACTTTCCACTTCCTAGGCTGACAATCTTTAGTTCCGTTTGTTAATTTTAGAACTAATATCCCGAAGGATTGATTGCGTTATGTAATGGTTCGCTTTTTCATTCAATTTGAATTCACTAAATGGTTTTTTTGTGTGGTCAGTTTTAAACTTTTTTTCTATCTCTTTTTTTTAGGGCTGATATCCAAAGTCAGAAACACTCAGCGCCAGTAAATGTGGGCCAAGCCCTAAACGCGAATTTGTGAAAAACTAAATCTATTCTATGAGAAATTTTATGAGGATAGGTGTCAAGTAGCTTCTCTATTTGGTTTTAGTGAATACCTTCAAATTAGATTAGTTTAAATTGACTTGCGTAAATAATTGTGTTAAGAGTTTTTAGAGTTACCCAGGAATGTATGTTAAAATGTTATTTTTAACTTTCAAGCTGTAAAAATGTATTTTTATGATTTTTTATTAACTTGAGAGGTTATTCCGATCCCAGGAAAAAATATAACATGCCACATCACGCTACGTAGGCCGCTCGGGGCCGCTTGATAATCGTCGAAGGACGAAAATTCTTTCACTATGACAATACTACACGTATAATTTTATGATAACGCTCGGCGCCATTGATTAGGCACCAGCGATTATTTTATAAATTAATTAATGTTGTTCAAAATGACAGATATAGGTACCCAGTTCCACAACTTTTTGATGAAATTGTAAAATGTAAACAAATCTAGTTAAATTCATACGCAATCATTCGCTAAATAAAGGAAATTAGTAACATATTCATCTGATTTAGAAGGTTTCAACATATCTCACAATTTTTAGGGTTCTGTACATCAAAAGAAAAAAACTGAATCCTTATAGGATTACTCGTGTGTCTGTCTGTCCGTCTGTCACAGCCGATTTGCTCGAAATCTACTGGACAAATTAAGATGAAATTTAGTACACATATGAATTTGTGTGACCCAAACACAAACGTGTAACGTAAATAAATTAATTTTGAATATGGGATTCACTTTTGGGGGTAAAATTAGTAAATTTAAAAAAAACTGTTATTCTAACTGTACCATGTGACATCATGAAATGAAAATAATTGTTATGAGGATTTCAATTAAAAAAAAATACTTTAAAGTTTTTAAAGAAAATAGATGAACATTGACCCTTGACCACCACAAACTGCTGAGACAAAAATTTTGCAGAAATACAGAGAATAGTTCTATACTTACTTATAGTTTACAGGAAAACCTGTAAGAAGTCTATAGTCTTAAAATAACATGGTAAATCACTCAATATTGCGCGTACAAATTTACATTTCCATTTGGAATGTATGGGGGAACATGTCTTTCAACTACAATGTTAAGTTTGTTTTTGAGATAAATCCATCCCAACTACGAATCCCTTCGTTGTGCGTGGTCTGACATGCACTTGGCCGGTTTTTTTAAATCTGGGTGTAATATAGGTACACCTCTGCGTAACCCTTAGGGGAATACAGGCGTGATGTTATGTTATTATCTTTGTTTTAGAGCTTAAGAGATGAAGCTGCAAAATTTCTTCTTGAGGAAGCGTTTTTAGACCTGGAAGTTCACTTCGACGACCTATTTACAGCGAAATGGCTGCCCTCCACCATTCCAGTTGACACTATTTGCATCACTCTCGACGACTATTTTCAAGACTACAATCATTTGAGAGATAAAAACTTTGAATATGTCATAAACGAAGCTCAAAACTTGGTTTATAAAAAGTATATTACGGCGATGCTATCCAAGAAAGTGGCTTTTAAAAATGTAGACGAAGCTCAGCAAGCCGCTACCAAAATAGTGAAGGAAGCGAATCAAATAAGGTCGTTCTTCAGGAAGATAGCGGCAGAAGGCGTCAACGTGGACTGGCCCTTCGAAGTCATCAGTATGTTAGCAGAGGTAAGTTCATATTATTAAATCGTTGCGTGAATTTTACAAACCCTACTGACGAATCTTATATTGACCAAGAATAATGTTTCCATTTCAATGTATACAGGGTGATAATTTAGTCATCATCAGTCATCCCTTTACCTGGACAGCCTTTGACCCTTTACAAAGCGCAGGTCCGATCATGCATGGAGTATTGTAGCCACCTTAGGGATGGCTCAGGAAAATACCAACCTGCCGCGCTTGACTCGGTGGAACGCAGAGCTAAGAGGCTCATTGTCGACGTAAAACTGGTGGATGCCAAGCTGAAGAGCTTGGCCCATCGCCGTAAGGTTGCCTGCTTGTCGGTCTTCTACAGATTGTACTTCGGTGAGTGTGCCCAAGAACTCCACGACCTCATTCCACCGGCGCCATTCTATTATCCGACATCTAGACGCACTGCAGGTTACCATCCCTTCCTAGTTGCTATTCCACCAATTCGCACTAAGCGTTTCCAAATGTCTTTTATAATGCGCACAGCAAAAGAGTGGAACTCTCTACCTGCGTCTCTGTTTCCGAACGCATACAACCCTAATCTCTTCAAAGTGAGGGTGAAGGCTTCTTCTGGGTAAGCTCACTCCATCGTCGACCTTGTCTCTATCACCTCTGACCTAGACTAAGGTCAAGCGCAAACCCATCCCAAAAAAAAAAAAATCCATAACAGATTTCGTCTGCCAGGGTTACGAGCCTGTCCGAAAGGGATATCGTGGCCCTGGCACACAGGCATCTGAAGGAACACGGGTGGGTTTGAGTCAGTCAAAGTCTGACACTACCATCCCGCTCCACCCAGAGCGGGAGAAGTTAATTGATGATTCCCAACCAAAAAAAAAAAAACAGATTTCGTGGGTAGAAGACTAAACTTAAAAGCACAATTTCATTATGTTAATATACATACTTGTTTTATTTTTCTCAACAAACACGAAGAATGAGTTTGTAGATGTGAGTTAACCTGGAGTAAACTCACTTCTATTTTAATCGTAGATATCGAAATGCGCATGACGTTTTCGGTGTAAGAAAAGTTTGACTGTTCGTCATGTTATAAACATTGTAGACAAATTAATGGGTTCAGATTTTTATATACTTGAAACTGTATGGTTGCGTGTTGTCGCACCACGGTCGGACTAGCAGCTTTGTTTAGCTTAACTGTAGAAGGGCAATTGTATGCAGGTACTGAGGTGCCAGGACATCGAGATGTTGTCCCTGGATCTTCACAGCGTGGTAGCGAAGTGCCCCGACATGTCGGAGGAGCAGCTGCTGCGCCTGCTGTGGCTGCGCGGCGACGTGCCGCGCGCGCGCCTGCGCGACACCGTGGCCATCGCGCTGGCCTCCCGCCCGCCGCCGCGCGCCAACTCTCACCCCTCGCTCTTCAAGCACATCACCTTCAGCGACAGACTACTCTCACACTTTAACCTTTAGAAGACTGCCATTCATATAATATCACGCCTGTAATCCCCGAAGGGTTAGGCAGAGGTGTAGGTACCTATAGTACACCTACATAATATTCATACATTAACAGATAGATATAGATTTGCTACGTTCGTCATCGCCAGTCATAAACGCAACAGTCGTTTTTATTGGTGGAAAATGGAAATAGAGGGGTTGACGAACTCCGTGTAAGAACCACACAGCTTTAGTTAGCATTCCGTAAAACATCTATCAATACAGAGAGTCGAGTTATTATCACGTTAGGTATGTAATAAAATATGTTCCACGTCCAGGAGAACTTGGAACAGTGGCCTTAACAATAATGGCGCAAGGTTTTGTAAAAGAAACACAGTGATGTTTCTCTGAATGGCGCTCGACGTTTATCGTGGCGGCAATATATTCGTACATTTAAAATAATATAATTATAATTAGAAATGTGTAAATTATGAACAAATATATTTTTATTTATATTAAACATAAACATTTTATTTAAGCTTACCACAACGATAAATCAAGAACTACAAAACACACTACTATTCTATCATTTCGTACAATGCTTACTAGGTAATGTATACCTATTACCTAGGTATGCCTATGCATGTCTATGCTTACTACCTACTTGTATTATTTAAGTTGACAGTCACATTAACAATCATAACATCATTATTCATCATTTTTGTTCCACTGATCGTTTAGAATCATTTTAATGATTTTTTCTAATGTTCCGGCTTTGAAATTTTATTGCTGTGTGCCTTTAATGGCGGTGTACGCAGAAGCAACTCTTGCTACAAGCATTGTTAAATTGATTGATACACGACAACACTTAAAATTAGGCACTCATCAAGTAAAATGCACCATCTAGTCTTAGGTGGAGTTTAGGTAAGTACTTGCAATCTTGCAATACATCAGTTTCATATTTAGTTCTCTAAATAAACAAATGAAGTAGATAACTAAGTCGTTTATTGCGAGACATGACATGTACTGGATCTCGATGACACACCTAGTTGACACAACAATGATCTCCTGCGCTCTGCTTCTTCTGATCGAGCTACAAGTAACATTGGGTACAATTTAGTGGTTACCTCGCGCTGACTCAAGGCCAATTGATGGTCCGAAGGGCGGGCGGCGCGAGTGCGCGGCAGTCAGTCGCAGGCCGCGCTGCGCCACACGCCATGTCCGCCGCTAGCGCCGCGCTGCGCGCATGCTCTCTGCTGCTGTGCCTGGTGGCAGGTGAGCAGCTCTGTCGCTACTCGCATCGTGCATCTCGTGCTCAGTGCGACCTAATACTTCCACGTGACATTTTTTCCGTCAATCAATTCCGTCCCTCAAAATTTACAAATTTAAATCGGGCTTTGATCTTTTATGATTTTCATTAAACTTTTCCATTACAAATAAAATAATAGTTATCGTTGTGCAAGCAAGGCATTATCGGTTATGTTTCAGATATTAATTTAAATTCAGATTTAAGTTTGTTTTAAACTCAGTATAAAGCTGAAGAATGACATGATATGAGTTATGAAATAGTCTTGTAATTTTTTACTTTTACCAAATTATGTACCTACCTACATTAGCTATATGTAGGAATATGTTTGTAGGGCAGACAGGTAATCTACACTAAACAGCTGCTAAAGCAATATTTCTGTGAGTACAGACATGTAGATTTGAAACATATAGATACAATAGGATGTTCAAATCCCTGTTCTACTTCACATGACTCATCCAATCATAACACCACAGGAAGACAAACTTTTGTATGCAATTTGCTTTTGTGCGCGCTACGTGACTAATATTTGGGTAATTTATATTTCCTTTAGGGTTTGTTTACTGTTTAATTAGTTTTATAGTTAGGTTTGTTAGTCGGTGAGGGAAAAGATGTGCTTTTGCCAATTGTTGATCAACTAGTTGGTATTTTATCGAATAATACAAATCGCGTCGGCACACCGCGTGCGCTCTGGTCGCGGTGGTATTTTTAACATTCCCGGACCGCCTCAAGGTTAGCCAAGATAGTCGCTTATTCATTGGGATATGACCTAATTTCCTATAACAAATTATTTATAGAAAATTCATAAAGGCATTCGTTTATGAATTTTGGCTTTGTATCCATTGATGTAAAGTCAAACATTTTGGAATTATAAACATAATAGAGGATCGACCTCATTAAGGTGGTTGTATGCGGAAGATAGTTCATCAGCACTTAAATTAAGTGCAAGGGCGCTTTGTTTACATTAGAATATCTCATGCTAGTCGAGCCCTATACAACACAGCTACACAGTACAAACACATCTGCAAAAAACACCGTACACCTATTGTATTTTCATTTCAAAATTGTAGCGTGGGTGGTCTATTATTAAGGAAACTGCAGTGATGAGTAATATAGGTACTAAAAATATATATCTAAATCATCGTAGGAACCGTATGTGATCATAAATCTTAGGTAATGCAGATTTATTGCCCACCCTAGTAGTTCCGGAGGTACACGGTATCGTAATGATAGTGATCCTGCTACTGCCCGTCAATTTCAATTCTTAAGATCTTTGCAACAACAATAAAACAATTACTTACACTAGACGCTCTGGGCTCTGTAGCCAAAACATGAACCGATCAATGCGTGACTATAATATAAACACTTGCAATTAGTTAGGTAATAGAAAAATCTATTCCGTGGGTACAAAGTTGTTTTGTTACGTTACTTAGGTACGTACAATTTTTTTTTCAGAAGTTATTTCTTGCCAAGTTATCGTTTAGCTATGCTATACTATGTCGGTTGTCATTGTGCCGATTGTCTTAACGGCCAATGGCCTGATAGCCAAAAGCCTCGATCAACATCTCTGAGGCTCTTGTTAGGCGGCCAACTGATTCAGAAGGCAGTATATATTCCTCGATACGTCTCGCATCGTGAGAAGGTTCCTGTCTCTGGACCCCTAACCACCGGTAGCTTGACCCTGCTCCCGACACCGGCGGACCACAATTTTTATATTTTAAAATGTTTTTTATTGGTATATGTTTTAAGAAATATTTAAAAATGTATTTAACATGAAAGAAAAAAATAAATAATCGGAATAATAATATCGTTTAACGTAAAGTAGTCGTCGACCTAAACTGGTGCACATGGACTTCACCTTAGACCGTTTTAACGAACAACCTTGGCTAAGCAGTTTCGACCAAACGCCATAACATTTTACTGCGCCCCACACTCTGCCTGCCAAGTGTGACGACTAATGTTACCGATCACGTTTAATTATAAGGATTCTGAATACTAGGGGCAAGCAGCTCATTCACTTACACTATTCATCTAGCGTCTGTAAATTGTTAAGGTACTTAATAAGTAATACGGGCTGGTGTCCGTAACTGCACGTCAAAGTGCGTATTTTGCGATTGTCTAACCGATTATTGAATCAATCAACGGCTAATGACAAACAAGAAGGTAGGTACTTAAGTACTTAACTATTGATCAAGGATTCAGAAGTTCGATTTATGAAAATCCAAAGCAAAGCACCATGGTCTGATAACCATCGACTCTGGACTCAGTCACGGTGATGGTACCATGGAACTCTTAACCTTAAAATTAGTTAGGCACTTTTATTGAAAGAGCTGTTTTTTTTTTAATAACTGACGAAAAATTTATTCGCTCATGTACTGAATTCATGTTAACAGTTTGCGCGTCGATGCCTGTAGGTAGTAAGTATTGAATTCTATAACAGATGAATTCTTAATGATCGTGATACCTAATGTAGGTATGTGTAATCGACCTCGTAACTGCTTTATCACCCCAATTTTGAATGTCGTTATAAAATGACATGGTCTAATTTGCCTATGTGACAAATAGTTTCAACCTTCGTGACGTTTCAATTTAGTGGGAGTTGTTGTCAAAAGTGATAAAGCAATAACGATGTCGTCTATACATAAAACATACAAAAGATCAAAAAAGTAAGTATGTGTTGTTTTGTATTTTGTAGGTAGAAAAATGAAAAAAAAGTACCCGTATTAACCGTTTATTTGTAAACGTTATAGGTACGAATAGTAAACCAATTTGTATTGCAGGTAGTCGACAATTATCGATCAAAGAATTTGTGGTACCGAAAGCACTAGAAGTCGGGAAAGATGCTGAACTACGATGTCAGTACGACCTAGGAGAGAACGAGACAGACGACGCGCTCTACGTCAAGTGGTGGTGGACGCCGGAGGCCGGCAACGGGGACGAGAAGCAGCTGATGTACCAGCGCATAGTCGGCCATGACGCAGAGTCCATCCATCACGACAATACTAGCCAAATAGGTAACTAGAATGTCAAAAAATATGATCCGATGAGATTAACCATTGGTCAAAAAAATCTAGATTTTATTCAAAAGTTATCGTATGACATGAGAATAGTTTTGTCCCTCAAATAATAGAGCCACCCGTAGCGCAGAAACACACTAGCTACTGCGCCAAACGTGTTCTTCACAACATATTTTATCGTAACTTATTAGAACGAAGTCTAATTAAAGCAGCTTCAATAAATACCACATATATAAAGCGCACCTCACATTACTTTTCAGAAATAAATGGTAACGATTCCATCGTCTTAGTAGGTGTAAACCCTGTGGATTCTGGAACTTACGAGTGTGAAGTGTCAAATATCGACGAAATAAGACAGCACGAGAAGCTAATTGTATTTTGTAAGTATCAACCAGTTCGTAGAAGTAGATGGGTACAATGACTATATAATGATATTCACAAATGTACATAAACTTTGAATATGTTATGTACCATAAGATTAAGAACGTAACATCACGATTCACGCCTGTATATCCTGAAGGGTAACGCAGAGATGTAGGGTAACATGGTCAACAGTGGATCACTTTTTTTGACTCATTATAATCTTAAAACTAATCGTCAGAATTGTACGAAAAATTGCCAGAGGCACTTATGGTTATTAAGCTTTACAATATTATTGGTCTTTCTCTGACAAACAGTGTACAATAAGAAGATGTTTTTATTTTTTTATATAGTGGGTTTTGATCCACTGTGTACAACTCCCGGTCCTCAATGGATCACCCCCTGGTTTACAGTGGATGAAAGAAAATCTGAACAGGAAAATAATAAAAGTCAATGCAAATAATCAACTGGATGTTTAATTTTACGCATCGTAAAGATTAGCAACCACTAGTGACAACAAATACTTATTTTTCTTAGAAACATAAAGGAACTTTGTACTTTTTCAGTCTTTATTCAATAACGCAATAACATTAACTATAATCCACTAAGTCTTGAAAATCACTTCTTTATAACTATTTTTTTTGTTTTTTACTTATTAATTGTGAAATAATAACAATTCTAACTTTTAATGTCAGTCTTAAACATTATCACATAATTGTACACAGTAAATCATAATCCTTAGTGTACACAGTGAATCAATCCATTGTTGACCATATAGCCACTACACAGTTCGAAATTAAATTTCTCAAAAACCACAGATAATTACGTAAATTTATTAGCGCTCAATCATCCTACATAAATCAACACAAACAATTAGAATTAAATATATAGGAAAACAGCATTAGTATATGATATGTAAACAAAATTCAACTGACTTTATTGGTAGTTTTTAGTCCCGAAAACTAAAATGACGCGCTCTCGCGTCTATTGGTGAGCGCGTCCGCGCAGCGACCGCGGGGGTGAGAGGGGTTCGCAAACGAAACACGATTACATATTTCGTTTACTCTTACATTAATAAATGGCGCAGGTGTGTGTGTGATCATCTGTGTACCACTGATCCATTGTTGACCATGCGACCCTACTTATGCCCCCTTATTTCACCAGTTATATTTAACCATAAGATAAGGATGGGATTTTATGTTTTTCTGTACCTATCTGTCGTCTCGACATTAGCGAGGAAATATATAATAGGATCACTTTGTTGTTCATCTTTCTGTTGTGACAAATTCAAGCTTCTAATATAATCATTTTGATGATTATCTTCACTTTAAAAACCTATAAGGCCTAACCTAACCTATACATAACCTACCTTCCCGTTAAACTATAGGTAAGCATGAAATTAAGCGAGAAGCAAGGTTTCACAGTGCAAGTAAAGGAAAACACCGGAAATTGGTCATTTGTAGTTATATCACATAAAAATGGGATTAAAAATAAATGTTTTTTGTGATTACAAACTTACATTTGCTGTTGGAGCAAGGATCGTGATGTAGAACGATGTATTGGAGGACATTTTTTTTACTTACTTTATCCGTAGAGCAATGTTTGTTTAATATAGATCCACCTCCATAAGAACGACCGCCACCTTGCTCACACTCAAGCAGTTGCTTACATTGAGGTGTATCTTTGTGCAAAAATGAATATTATCTTTGTCAATTTACGGCATTTGTAATCAATCAAAAGCCTATATACGAGTACCTATACTAAATATTTTTTGTTTAAATCATAAAACCCGGTTTGATTTTAACAAAAAAATATTAGGAAAATACTGCTAAAATATCTAAACCAATCATGAAATCTTAATTTTTTCCTTCAGCGATGGGTACCGGCCCGGCAATAAATTACACTTTAGTAAACAGCGAGACAGAGGATGAGGAGGATATTATGTTGTTAATAGAATGTGCAGCTGAAGACGTCGCGCCCTTGCCAGATATGACCATCACCTTTCAAGGGTATGTTTGTGTTATAAACATTTTGCTTCTCTGACGATATACGAGCAAACGGGATGCCTCCTCCCACTTCTAAATATATTTAAAGATTTTTGATGTAAAACTTCTTTACGCACGCTGGACTTGGGGAGTAAGCAGGTGAATGCGTGACGAGAATGTTACGGAAGCGAGCTAACGCAAGTTGAGAGAGATATAAGTTAGTGAAGATAGAAAGAGAAAGAGTTATTTGTAAGTTTTACTTCAGTCGTGTGGTCTAAAGCACACTCGTTTTTTTTTAGTCCCTCTATTTATACTGTAAGCATATCAAGGGATTAGATTTATTATCACAAATAAATTTATGTTTTACGATAACTTTATCCATATCCACAGCAGTGGCGAAAGCACCATATAATACGATTCGTACCGGCTTCTCTTCGGAGGTTCGCATCGGAATCTCTACCGCTACTGAAAAATGGCAAAGTCAATAGTGTCTACTACTGCCAAAAATATAGTTACACTACTGGTATTCAATTTACCATAACACAGAATCAACAAAAACGCCTATTTTTAGATTTGAATAACAAAAACAAAAAAAGACATACAATAGCGATCCCGCTATGACGTCACTTTGGGTCACGTGGCACTGCTTGATATGGACGATAGCAAGCCGCTGTACAACGGGTTACAATAGAGACAGATATAGAAAAAATGCGTCACCGAGAACGAAGGAATATTGCACATTTTATTTAGTTTTCACATGTTCAACTGTATGATTAAAATTATTATATTGAATACATTATAATAATTTTAGAACAACAGTACCTACCTAATATAATTTGAGTTTATTTATGTAAGACATAGTTTTGTTTGTGTAGTAATAGCGTATTTTTGTTTCTGTTATTGGACAATAGATGGTGTTAAATTCAATAAAGGCAAGACTTTTATTTTTAAATTACTAAATCAATTTTATCTTTATTGATAAGTAACTTAAAAGAGGCTTCAATTCGGCTTCTCTTGTAAAAAAAATGACACCTCACTGCTGATCCACAGCACAAAACTCACACTCAAAAGCATTATTAGGTACGTGATTTGGGAAAATGTTAGGCAGATGATGAGATAGGAATGTGATTTCTAGGTTTCGGGATATAAAATGTATTTACAGATATACTATGATAAACCCTACGCAGTACCCTGTTTAAATCAAAACGACGTGGAACTTTTGTCCCTGAACGATACACACGGCTTGTATTTTTGTTTACATCAGTCTAAATTAAATGGTAAAAATGTTAGTAAGACATGAAGGAAGAATATATTTTAAATATTTGTATATATATTTTTCAGGGAAGCAATCAACATATCAAAGACTGTAGAAGACACAGATGGAAATGGCTTGTATAAAATATACGTTAACGCCACCGTTAGTACAGCAGATGTCCAAGAAGGCGAAATACGCTGCGAGCTAACGTACTCTACTTTAGAACATCCTTCGTACGTAGTTGTGGAGAAATACATACCTGCAGGTGTGTTAATACTACTTAGTACGAAGAAAGCGAGAAGACATAAGTTTTATTTAATTTTATGACAGGGGCAGAGAGTAAGGTTAACAGCTTAATTTTAAACTGACCATGTTATTAAACCATAAATACTTAGGTACAGTCTTGAACCCATAAGCAGAGATCGGAATAGATAGAGTATATTTACCTAAACTTCGAGGAAGTAAGTAACATAGAGTGGATAATACATGATACATTTTAATTTGAATACCTCCTCTAAATCCCGGAATCATAAACATGACGATTAAGTACCGGGATTTAAGAAATTGCAAATTATTTATTGCACTTTGAATACATTCGTAACAAACTTTATTACGTTTTTAGGGTTCAGTACTAAAACTGTTAAATTAAAGCGCTTTGTTTTACATAAATGTAAGGAAAATAATTTATTGAAAACTTGGCTGGTTACTGTGTGCATTGATTGCAATAAAAACGAAATTTTATTTTATCTACTTAAAACAAAACATTTGAATTTGACTCAATTTTAGTACCTACATATCATATTCTACATATATACAGGGTGTTTGGCAGAACGTTGAACATACGAAAATGGTGGATTGGCGAGGTCATCTGCTACAGCTGCTACTCAGCCCTAATTTATTTGGCCCTGGCCTTCTGGATATTTTTTTAAATTTTTTTTTTGCTTTCTTCTAGTTTCTGTTTTCTTAAGAAAGTGAAACTAGAAGAAAGCAAGAAAAAAAATTACATTACAAAACAGTTTTACCCATTTTTAATAAAAATTACACTTTAAAGTTAAGAAAGTGGTGAAACTAGAAGAAAGCAAAAAAATAAAAAAAAATATCCAGGGGGCCAGGGCGAAATAAATTAGGGTTGAGTACGTAGCAGATGACCCCACCTATCCACCATTTTCGTTTGTTCAACGTTCTGCCAAACACCCTGTATAAACAAATGAAATTTTTCAAATCAATAATTTGTACAATGTATATAGTCCAATAAATAATTCGTGATTTTTAAATCCTAGGATTTAAAAGTCATTATCATCTTTCCGGGATTAAAGAGGGGGTATTATCCACTCTATGTTACTTACTCTCCGAAGTTTAGGTAAATATACTCTATCTACCTATTCCGATCTCTGCATACGGGTTCAAGACTGTACCTAAGTATTTATGGTATAATAACATGGTCAGTATAAAATGAAGCTGTTAACTTAACAAGTTCAATGCATCAATTGATCGCTTATGGAGTTATACCACACATGTGTTGCTTTGGAACGTCTTCACATTATTGTGTTTGTTCAAACAACGAATGGTACTTACAGATTTGCATTTTTCATTTACACAACCAACTAAACATTCTCATTATTACTGCACATTTAATTCACCCATTATCCACACTACTTAGATATTGAAATCAAAAGCATGATGAGTAACAGCATTTCGCTTTTAGTAAAGGGATAGATATATAAATTATAAATATATTTTTAGTTTCAAACCAATTAAATCATTTGTATTTTACAGGATTCCTTAAAAATAGTTCAACGTTGTTTCTACAACAATAAGACTACTAATCGTATCTATTGACGTATTGCAACAGTAAAGTTTATTTGTAATAGGATAGTCTAATCAATTATTTACTTTAGCGCCTGCATGAAATGCAGGATATCAACGTGTTATTTGCTAGGATCAATCAGTTGTTAATAAATGACGTAATGAGTACTGTGGCTGGCCGTAGAGTAGTGTGTGCCACTGTGTGTTGTCTGTGTACTAACGTTGGTTGTTGCTGATGGTCGACGCCAGGCCGCGACGCGCCGCCCGCCACTGAGCCGCCCGAGGACGCGACCGAGCCGGATCCTACGCACGACTCCTTGCAAAACCCCAGTAAGTCATAGACAAACTAGGTACACACGACCAAGGACTACACTTTACATCAGTCTTCTGATCCAAAATGATCATGATTAACTAACTGAAAGTGTATCTATCAATAATTACACTATCTTAACTTATTAAGAAAAGGTACTTGAACACTATCAATATAATGTGTAATATTATTTTCTTATTTTTATTATATCCAAGTAGTATTATCATTTATTTATTTCTTATAATTATGTAAATATTGAAAATGACATATTTTACCCACCCGAGGATCCTGGCCACGTCCATATGCCTGATAAATGACTTCTTTACTAAATATTAATATTGTATGTGAAAGCACGGTTAATCGAGTTCACTAGCTTGTAACAACGGTCGTACACCACCTATAAAAATTTCGTCTTACTACCGACGAAATTTTGTTAGTTATGTTAGTTTTAATATAGGTATAAAAATTGAAATATTTTTATATAACTAAAGTGTCAGCTCGACTAGCCTTACGCTTACGCCTACGACATACGTCCGTATATTGTTGTTGTTTGATTGAATGCTTATAAAGTTAATAAACCACTATATTTACAAAAACGATTTAACCATATTTTTTAGCTCATCGGTGGGCAAACAGTTATTATTACGAGGTCTCAGGACAATAATTAATCGCGAACTTGTAAATTCTAAGATATATTTTTAACTAAAAATAAATATTCGTTTGCCTGAATTCTAAGCTCTTTGCTCACCGTATGTTATTGATTCATTATTAAAATTTGCTTAAGTGATGTTTTTTGTTGTGTTACACCGGCCTGACTTGTATTTATGAAATTAGATACCCCGTTCCAATAATCCACGGCGACAATACTGGCATGCATCACGCCGCTCCATATTGGATTTTATCAATTTAGGTAAATAGGTATACCAATACGATTTCAGAAATACTCTTAATAGTGCAGAGAAAGATCTAATTCGTATGATATTAGGAACATATAATTAAATGATGCCTCCCACATAAATCCATTGCGATGCTTTCCTGTGAAACCCTTATTATTATTGTTATTTGAAGTTCCTTCCATAATATCCACTCATCCATTTAGCCCTGCCAAAATCACACTTTTTAAACTGATGATAACTCAGTTCGAACTGATTTATGATTTACAATATTAAACTAATGTTATGTTTTAGGTACCTAGTTTTTAAAGCTTCATTAATGGCCGACATGAACACTAGCCCCACTGCTGCGTACATTTTGGTCATTGGCTTCAGGTACAAGCTTCTCTACGAACCCTAGGTTTAATTAGACTGTGCGTTGTCTGTCAATGAATTTAAGATTTTTATTAAGTAGAAGATAGACATATCCCCATCTTTTTCCCTTTCTAAAGAAAAAGCGCCAAAGTAAATAATTATCGTATTTACCATATCCTCATTATAATAACTATACTTTCCAGGTGACGACGGCATTCGGCTCCACTGCTCGTGGGCGCTGCTGACGTTGGCAGCCGTCGTGATGCATCTACAAGCGACACTCTAGACTCTTCTCCATTGTGATACTAATTACGTAACTATGCTATTATGTTATTAACTAAGTGTTAATTTTATTAAGCTTTACCTTTTAAGTACCTGTAAAATATTATTTCAATTTAAACTATTAATAAAAACATACCTATTGTTGGAAATGAACGCTTTTATTAAGATTTAATCTTTTAAAATAAGTTGCGAAAGGGAAAACTACGTTTCATTAAACGAATTACATATTACGAAGTAGGTTTTTGTCCGCGGCTTCGCCCACGTGGATGTCGGAAATTAGTTAACCCACGGGAACGAAGTCTTTGACCTACATTATCTGAACCCCCTTGAGTATTAACAAAATGGGACCTTATCGCGAATTTGAAATAAGTGTCCCAAATTCAAGATTAGGATCACTATTATCGTGCATTTTAATAAACCATGTTGTTAAGCGATTTTAATCTTGTATGACCTACAAGTAGTTGTTCCGGATCTGGCTGCTTGTGTATCTGAGTTTAAATGTTTGTAAATGCACCCACGATACAGGAGAAATTCCTAGTGGGGCAACGTTTAAAAAAAAAATGCGCCATTGGTATTGACGGTATCCCCCACCTCTGTTGTGAAAACAACTAGACTTTCTATCATGCCGGTGCTTGTCCACGTTTTTAATTTATGCTTTTCATCAGGTATCTTTAAAACGGCGAGAGTCCACCCTATTTATAAATCCGGTGACAGAGACAGTGTCACTAATTACAGACCCACATCGGTGCTTACGACTCTCAAAAATCTTAGAAAAAGTTATTAATATTAGGTAAACAAAATTCCTTACAAAACATAACATTCTAGCTAGTACCCAATTTGGCTTCAGAAGTGGTAAAACCACTGATGACGCTGTATTGGAACTAACAGATACTAGATTAATTGATAATAAAAGAAAAACACTGGCTATCTTTTTAGATCTATCTAAAGCTTTCGATACTGTCTCTGCCCCCATACTCATTTCAAAGCTATAAAATGTTGGTATACGCGGCATTGCCCAGGATATCTTCAGAAGTTATCTGACAGGTCATGGGCAGTACGTAAAAATTGATAATGACTTAAGTAGAAAGATGGTTACCTTTGGGGTACCACAGGGCAGCGTGCTTGGGCCGTGCCTCTTCCTAATCTAAGTGAATGAGCTATGTCGCTTATCTCTCCCTAACTGCAAAATAGTAGGTAACTGACACAGACGATACGGCTCTAATAATTCATGGCCGCGATTAGAGTGAAACTTGTAAAAATGACGAACTAGACGTTAGTGTTGTCATGAAATGGTTAGCTACAAATCTTCTTACTTTAAATGTCAATAAAACTAAGTTGAAATAAGTCAGGTCAACCCCTAGCACCTATTGCCCTTCACGGTCACGACTCAAACTGTGGCTGCCCTCAACTAGAAGGCTCCCAGAAGTCCCAGACTACTAAATACACACATCAAAAAAGTCATTGGAATGATTTTTTACCATTGTAATATATTTATATTTCTTTTATTAGTAATAGCTAAGCATTTGTTGATGTATTAGTGACTAAAGCAACAAAATCATTCATTCAATTGTTCATTTAATCACAATAATTAACAATATGTGTACCGTAACATTAGTATAAAATAAAGTTAAAACGAAATTAAACTTTATTACAAAACAAGGTATATCTTCAGACCCAGGTTTAAAACATGGTGGCTCCATGTTTTAAAGCTGGGTCTGAAGATATACCATAGATATATACTATAGATATATGGAATTTCGAACTTTATTCCGACTATGGTAAAGTTCCGAAACACAAAACTGACAACTTAGTACCGAACTAAGTTTTCAGTTTTGTATAAAGAACGGTATTTTAAGAACGTAACAGTGATTACTGTTACGTTCTTATTACAAAAACTGGCTGCATGGTTTAAGCCATGTCAAAATATAAATATTGTTTTGTGAAGGCGGTTCATGTTTAAAAAAAATTGAATAACGATTTTTTTTTTATTATTTGGTAATTCAATACAAAGTGTGCCTCTGTTGTTTAAAACTTGTCGGCAACGATTTTTCATTGAATTTATAAGATTGTTTATCTGATCCTGCGGCAACCGCCCCCAATGGAATTTTAACTAGTGTTTTAGTTGTTGCGCTGGGACTTGGACACTCCGTCAAGGTTCTCTAGAACACGTCTCTGGAGTATGTCCCATGTGTGCTCGATGGGATTGAGGTCTGCCGATTGTGCAAACCACGACAATACGCGGATGTTTTCCATTGCCAAGTACTGTCTGGTCCTGCGAGCTGTGTGCGAACGCGCATTGTCATGCATCAGCGTCAAATTTGAGCCAAGACTTTGTGCTAATGGGTGAGTAAATAAGGCTCGAAGACATCGTCAACGTAACTTTCAGCGTTCATGCCGTGCATGCAGCGATCATGTTCGTGCCATCTACAAAAACGAGCTCAGTTCATACCCGCCCATACCATCAATGTGGAGCCACTGTAGGGGTGCACTTCATGAACGTATCTCAGCCGTTCAGCATTTCCGGGACGACGATACTCTTACTCTTCTCGTATCTGGCCTAAATCCAAACCGGGACTCATCGCAAAATAAAATTTTATCCCATTGCTCCTGGGTCCATGTCAAGTGTTCCCTACATCATTCGTTTCGACGGGCCCGATTCCCATGGCGTAAAATTATAGGCATCTAATTGGAACACACATGAAATCGGGAAAAAAATATTATAGCTTTATTTTAATGAAAACAAAACACGATCGAAAAAGTTTATATTTTTAAAATCAGCGAGTATATATGTTTCCGAGAACAAAAAGATTGTATAGGTACCAATCTACTTTGTTCAGAAACAAATAAAGTATCAATTAATAAAACATGCAGTTTCTGTAAATGATGCGTGTTGCCTTTTTTGATGTGTGTATCTTGGTATCTTGGGGTAGTTGACTGTCACCTTAAATAGCATCAGCAAATTGGCTCTGCCTTGGCACGCCTGAGTGTATACTTTTAAGAAATTTAGAGGCTCAGCGGAACCTTAATAAGTATATATTTTGCACTTGCTCAGTCAGTGTTAGGTTATTGCCTGACGGTCTGGAGTGGTGCGCAGGAAACAACAATGTTGCGGATTGAAAGAGAGCAGTTTTGAAAGTCCTTGCGAGGAAACCAATCAGCTTTCCTACGACATCACTTTACTCTCTCTGCCAGGTCCTAACGGTCAGACAGTTGTTCATCTCTCAAGGAGTACCCTGTAAGCATACCTAGCTGAATTATAAACCAGTTAAGCAGTAGACGCCGCAGCCGTTCGGATCGAGTTTGTGATGTTAAGCCTCGTGTACAACCGCAGCAGCATGTCGCCATTTTACCTACATCTATTCTGTCACCATAATTATAAGAATGAATAGAATATTTTACTAAAATCACTTAGGTACTTACGATGCAATAGAAAAACTTGTGGCATTTTAACATCGCTGAAAACACATACACTACACAAAACACACCCTCACCATCTCGTACTCAACATTAGGTACTCACACACGGCACTTGTCTCAAAATATTATTATATTCTTTTTCTTATTATTTGTTAAAATACCTTTGTTATGTATTCGTCTTGGAACAGTATACTATAGTAATCTTTGTCTTGTCTTTGTTTTTAACTATTGCAGATATCATCGTTTAACATTGTTTGTCCTTAAATGTAGGTATTTGTTCCCAATAAACGAAACAATTAATTTATGTATCTTGCGATGCTTGCCAGTGCCAGTATTATAGAGGGTTCCAGTGAGTCCGAACCGGGTGCCGCATAGTTCTCGGTGGGTCGGAACTGTCTGCGGTGATTCCCCAGTGAGTCGGGGTGGCGCTGCATTATGCTCCAGTGAGTCGGATGTAGTACAGCGCCGGGTTGAGGCTGACTGCTGACGTCGACCAGGAGAGGTATCATGTTCTCTGCTTGTGGACTGGCCGAAAGTGCAGTGTGCTGTGCCAAGGTTGCTGATGAGGCTGTGGGTGATGACCAGGAATGCGCGTCCGCTGCATGCTGGTGGTCAGGATACCCGTTGAAGCCGTGGGTGCTGGCTGGCTGTGTGACTCGCCGCTCGAGAGCTTGAGGAAGTGATGATGATGATGACGTCACGCTGAAGTAGTTGCACGAAGGCTGCGCTGACGTTCATACTCGGGGTCACCAGTTTGGGGGTATGAGGAACAGTGTAAAGTTCACTCATCCACCATAGAAAAGGGAGGATCCTCCGACCAGACGGGTGTTGTGTCTGGTGGGCAATTGCCCGACGGTTGATGTCGGGACGTTGTATACGAGTATATCGTCGGTCGGAAACAGTAATGGAACATTTCAAAATGGCCTGTTCTGTTCTCAGTAATTAAGGTTTAAAGTTTTTGAAAATATTCAAATGCTTTTTATTTTATCTAGAGACCATTTTGTAATTTTTTTTTAATTGAATAATAATAATAATTGTTTATTGTGTATTACTAAGATTCAGAATATCATTTGTAATTAATGAGTTATCAGTATTTTTGTGAAATGTTCCAATAATGAATTAAAAAATTCCTGAAAATCTAAGAACTAATTGGAATATTTCTAAATAAGCCAGTAATGAAATCAAACAACCAATCAATTTAGAAACCTTAATGGTCTATTTATATTTAAAAAATAAAAGAAATCAGTTAAATCTTAAAATAATTAGGTGCGTCAAATTAATCATTTTCGTTATGCTCATCGGGTTCAATATGATTGTCTCCAGCTTCTAAACTTGAGTAATACTCTCGGTAGGTAACTAACAATAATCAAGTGAAGAATTTCAGAGCCATACTAGAACATTTCAAATATTCGATTAATGAATCATGGCTGCACTTTAAAATTTAGGCTGCCAGCGGGACATTTCTAAATAAACTGATACTGAAAACGAAGAGATCACTAAAATCTATATTTCTTTATCGGAATAAATAGTTTTCTGTCAAAGAGAAATGACATTTGAGTTGTACCGTTAGTGATTTGGATAAAATATTCAATTTCCTACCATTCTACATACTCATCTCAAAACCCGTGATTTTGGAAATGTTCCGGTAATGAATCCGACCGACGATATGCTAGTTGCGCGGTAACTCTACTTGCGCGATGCAGGATTTGCGTGACGTCAGTGTGACGCGTAGTTCACATGTGGCGATGTTGATGCCGCTTCACTATCATATGACATATGCCAATCGTTAGCATAATACAGGGTGGAAGGGACATCGACGCGCATCCTGTTACCATGGATTCAGTACATCATTCTTGACCCCCCTGCGTTAAAATTTTTTGTCGGTTATTTTTTTTTTAATTCGCTGTTCCATACATTTTGACCGAGTAGGTATTGCACTTCTGTAGGAAACAGCTGTTTTTTTTTTATTACCGACGAGAATATTCAACGCACGGGGGTCAAGTATGATGTACTGAATCCCTGCCATCCTGTATAATCTGTTCCAAAACGCATTAACTATCTATAACCACGCCAAAAATGAAAAGATTTCTTTTTCGTCTCATATTCACCCCACCAGACCCTACCAAATCGAAAATTTGTGAATAGCTGTGCTGATTTCCCGGTAATTCTCGCTTCGAGAAGTCTTAACCAGAGAGAATAGGATTTCATTATTAGCTACTCATACAAAAAGTTAACACGAAATCGTTACGTTCGACAATATCGTTACGTCTGAAATAAAGGTCAATAATAAGGTTAGCTTATCAATTAATTTGTTATCGATCAGAGATTTAGGAGAAAGGAATAACAAACAATTTAAAGAACAATATCTTATATTTTCCTTAAATAGATAATTTCTAAATCTGTCCAATTAATATTTCAAAATTATATATTTACTAGGTAGCTTTTCTTAACTTACTATTACACATCATCTCTAAAATAATTGATTATTAAATTTCGTTACTCCTTACTTCAAATGGCACACTTCATGTAGAAATAATTAAAATCTAAACCACATCCTCATGTTTAGTCATCCTTTAAACTGTTCAGTCAAATAAAAGACAACATTAAACATTACAATATATATCGGAAGGGTTGGAATAAGTCTTTGGTTCTTACATTTTTAAAGCATTACGGATAGGACTGAAAAAATAGTCATCAGTTTCACAAAAAGCTGCAATAAACAGTTTCTCAACTCGGTATAACAACCATGTGTTCTTATCACACCAAATGAATAACACAAAAAAATATTCACCGACGAAACGCCTAGATTACCGAAGCTCAAACCTTTTCTGGTTTAACTGTATTCGTCTAACTAAGCGAATGTAAGCAAGCGTTTACATTCATTCATTTCATTTTGTTAATGGTCATACAACAAACATGTTTAATTAGGAAAGTCAAGTGCAGTCAGCGAATCTTGCAAAATTATGTTACTAACACTTTTTCTTTAATTCATTTTGTAAAATTTTTGTTTATATATGGAGTGCACCCGGTTTATAATGAGTGCAGTCAGCTATGACGAATTATTTAGTTCAGAAACTTAACCTTATGAGAAGCCTTTATTTATGATATTAAGGCGGAGATTTCTTGAAAATGGTAAAAAAGGTGGTTTTTTAAAGCAGTGTATCTCTTAAACCGTAAATATTTTTTTTTTTTTTTCAAAACAAAAACAGTATGATATTTTCAAGTATTTTGTGCATAGGGTGATGGAACTCAAAACATAATGAAACATAATACATCAAAAAAATCTTCAAAGACATTTTTAAAAGCAACAGCTTTTAAAAATAATAGTTGTCTTTATCCCTTCGCTTCGTTAACAGTTATAATTAAAAGTATACCATAAAATTGCAAATGCCAAACTGCACCCGGTGATGGATTAATTTTTATTAATTAGTTCTTATCTAATTTTATACGATTTTATTTGCACTTTTACACCATACGTTGTGTCATCGCTCATCTCTTTCTTTTGTATGCAATCTGACAGTGACAGCGGTTTACCTGTTGTAAAACGTATTTTAAATTCTAATTTAGGGACCGGTTATTCATATAGTTAAGTTCCCAATTATAAAATAACATTTCGACTTTTATGTATATTTTGAACATGTTGTGGTAAAAATATCCAGGTATGCTACAAAGTTTGCAAATTGATGAAAAATTCATCCTGATGATCAAGAGTCCATGTTACAAACTGGGCAACTTTTTCTAGACAGTGCCAATTCTACATCTGTCAGTAGGATATTATAATGTACAATTTTATTAAAATAATTAAAAAAAAAAACATTAGTGTTCGTCATTATTTGGTTGACAAGTGTGTAAAAAGTGCTTAGGCTAGTTACATACTACAGCAAGTAACTTTGAAGTGTATTCACTTGCGCATATTTAGGTTAGACCCTTGCTTTTTCAGCACCTTATTCTCAATTTCACAGATAAAGCACCTATCTATACTAACAAATGTAACCTACTGGCGAAACCATTTTGTAAACATTTGAATAGTGCAGTTTATTATTCACAAAATTGAACATTATGCCCTACCCAATTAAAATTATGTTTTTTCTTTACACAATACTTAATTAATATATATTAATCAATGTACAAAAACAATGATACTATAAAGCCTCATAAACCAAAGGGCTACTTGTATTATAATAATGATTAAAACCTATGTGTCATTGGTATAGAGTATGTATGCCACTCGCGCCGAAGGTATATGAAGGTTTTAAATAAAAAAAATAACTTTTTAACGTGTGCTAGAGTAGACGAAAAAAACAAAATATATAAAATAAAAATACGATTCACTTATTCCGAGGTTCCATTTTTTGTTCTTTTGAGGTATGGTACAGATATCAGTATACAGTTGTTATCCATCTGTTAGGACCCTTTTATTGTGGTATTTTAAACTACCATAGCAACTCGGGTAACTTGCCACAAAAAGCCTGGCATTAAATTGAAAATAACCATGTATCATGTGTGGTAAATATTTTTTAGTACTTAATTAATTCCTAACTTTTTTTTAAAAAACGTTGCCCCCCACTAGGAATTTCTCCTGTATCGTAGGTCCGTTTACAAACATTTAAACTCACATACACAAACAACAACCCAATTCTGGGTCTGGCCAGAACAACTACTTGTAGGTCATACAAATATTTGTTCCGTGCGGGAATAGAACCCGCGACACGCAGCGCAGCAGTCAATCGCTTAACTACTGCGCCAACCGTGCCGTCAATTCGACTTTGGCACTGAGTTACTTCCGCATTTATAGTTATTAGTATGGATATCTAACACATTTCAACATTAAAGATCCAGATATATACATATATTTAAAGAGTTGTTTGTTATAATTTACTATGTTCTATTTTTGGTGTTCTACTTTTAGGTGGTGTACCTTATGTTATGGTAGGTATCTACCTAAAACAGGTTACATTTGGTTAACTCTACTTTGGTAACAACAACATGCAATATAAATATTTACATAAGATTAATTTTAGGAACTAGAAATAATTATAATTAATGCTTAACGGATAATTTATATTATTTAGTCTATGTACATACCTATACAAGAAAACTACAGGCAAAAGCCAGCATTCACAGTTTTAATATTTTTCACTACACCTACCAATGAATTCATTTATTCATAAAGGTATATAGCATATTTATAGGTGTTTGGCATATTGTCCAAAAAAGGATGTTTTCTTTCCGTCTCAAAATGTGTGAGATACCCAATTAATTCAGCTGAACCACATTAATAAGTTTCCTGTATATGACCTATTGGTAAATATTGCACCCCACATAATCATTAAATATTATTTATAAAAACTTTATGCACAAGTAAAAAAAATACCGTACAAAGTCGCAAATATTGGCATTTATGTCATCATCTGCCTAGCCTTTTCCCAACTATGTTGGGGTCGGCTTCCAGTCTAACCGGATGCAGCTGAATACCAGTGTTTTACATGGAGCGACTGCCTATCTGACCTCAAACCAATTACTGGATAACACAATACCCCTTGGTAAGACATCGATATCAAACGTGCGGGCTTCTGACGATCCGTAACGATTGTTAAGGATCCACAAATGTCAGCCGGGACAAACGGCATTACGTGCTTTCTGAGGCATGGAGGGGTCTTGGATGATCACCCATCCATGGACCAACCGCGGCAAGTGTAGCTTAACCTGGTCGATCGACTAATACCATATTATATTATATATGTATTTGACAAATATTGGAATTTATGTATAGCCTTTATAAGCCGGCCGCAATTTGGACGCGTTTTCATACCGATTTTAAAACCGCAGACGGTCCAGATAATAACTCTTCACCGAGTCCACAATTGCCATTCAAAGTTGAAAATTGTTATTACTCTTGCACCCTTGAAACCGAAACAACGCTGCTTGGCGGTGAAATGGGTATGGACGTAGTAGGTACTTCTCCAGACGAGCTCCTCTCAAAAAGGTCTAAATCGGAGTTTACTGAGTATGGCAAAAACGGACAAAAGATCACGATCCACCAAGTGCATAATATGCAAGAGGTTCGCGGTTTTAAATAACATGGTAGGGTGGATTTCTGAGACGGGGCAGTAAGGGCTTAACCGTTGTTCTTAGGAGACTTTCCTTAACTTTTTGAGTAAATTGCTAACTGCATTCACAGATTTTGGAAAAATGGTCTTTTAATCAAGTTTTCCTGTAGCTTCAACGGTTAGGGTACCTACCCTTACTCCCCCGTCTCAAAAATCCAACCTGTATAGAATCCGATCTAGTTGGAATATTGTACGCTATATTGCGGAACGGTAACGTAAAAAGGTGACTAAAAACAAGTAACCGCACTCCACTTTCACAACCAGTGTTGAACTTTTACGTGCGATACAAATTCTTATCAAATGTGCGGCTGTCCTTAAAATATTTTGTTATACAGGGTGCAATATTAAACTTTTATTTTGTCTTGTCATTACTGGCTGGACTTCCGCAAATGATATTACAGGAATTATGTCTAGTCTTACGATTGCCATCTGCATCGCAATCTGCTCCGGCGGCTACAGATGTTAACGCGACGGTTTTATCAAAGTCAATAGTCGTGTAACCGACGGCAGCAGACGGTGCCGTTGCTGAGTTGGTGGCAAGGCTCATTTTCTCTACACTGCACTGCGACACAAGACGTCCACGTGGCTGCGAGGAATACGAAGCAACGCTTTCATTTTTAGAACTGCTGAATGACTGACTCTCGGGAGAAGTTAAATCCCTTGTTATTTTTATAATTTCTTTATTCGTATCAATATCTAATATTGCGTAGTTGACTTCCAATTCTTCCACAGGTGATATAGAAGCAAAAGTATCCGACTCTGAGAATTTTTGGTTATGATCAGTGGGTGCTGAGAAACTTAATATTTGTTTAGCGTTTTTAATACTATCTCCCATATCACCTAGTGATAAATTTGCGTATGTGTTTATCTCTGGTTTATTCCCCACGGATAAATTACAATATTCTACTTGTTTTGGTGTCAAGGGAGTGGTAGGCACGGTATCATTCTTACCGGCGTCTGTATCATTGGGTACAATGTTCATGTACATCCTAGCAGATTCTTGTTGTTGTTGGTGCTGTTGTTGTTGTTGCTGCTGTTGTAGTTGTTGCTGCTGTTGCTGTTGTTGTTGCTGCTGTTGTTGTTGTTCTAGACTTAATTGGGCGTAGTGTTCACTCGAGTTACTCAATGTTGGGGATAAATGACTATTTATTTGTTTGTTATTTGAAGTATTTTTATCTAAACTTTCAAGGAATATATTTTCGTCTTCTATTTCTTTCATCGTATTCATAGCAGCCTCTTGCCGCAACGTGCTCCGTAAGAAAGCTAAATCTCTATTTATATCATTTGAGTAAACATGTCGGATTCCAGTTGCACGGATATCAGGCGCCGGCGCCTCACCTTGATTATTATTGGGTTCTCTCTTAAAATCTCTGAGCTGATAGACATTAGTGACTTGATTGGTACTAGATTGAGATCTTGGATATAATGGCATTACCTCCAATATATCCACGCTTGATGGTGATCGTGGTGACTGAGTAACATTACGTGGAACTGATGCGTTAGATATAATATTTGGCAGGTTGTTGTTGACAGCCGGGCGCGCATGGTCTGGCTGGCCGTTGTCTATGGAAGAACGATGAACTACACTAGCCTGTAATGTTTGCCTGCCTTGAGGAGATGGCGTTAATCTGGATACAGGGTATGGCACGGAGTCATGAATCACATTCCTTAATTGAATTTGTTGTTGTAGTGTTCGAAATAACAGAGATGCTCTTCGACAGCGAAATGCATATATACCTTCTCCAGTCTCACACCGTCTACCTGAAAACCAAAAACATAATTTTGTTATATGAAGCAGTAGTTTAAGTCATGTAGGCGCTGGCTAGACAGGACCATACCGGACAGCCAGTGCGCTATAATTGTAAAGTACCAATGAAGATAGTAACATGAAATTAGTACAGAATATTTCACAGATAGTGTAGTAATATTCAGTGTAACCTCAAAGTTA
This sequence comes from Tiliacea citrago, assembly GCA_963921375.1. Classification (NCBI taxonomy): domain Eukaryota; kingdom Metazoa; phylum Arthropoda; class Insecta; order Lepidoptera; family Noctuidae; genus Tiliacea; species Tiliacea citrago. The sequence continues at coordinate 17,091,388 of OY992787.1, forward strand.
ATCTCAAAACCTCTTAAAATACTTAAAAATATACACTCCTGTATGGACACCTAAATCGAGTTTTTGTTTAAAGGTCTCTCTCTATCTTTTTATACAATGGAAGTAGGTACAAAGAAAAAAGAAAGTGGTTTTGAAGCCTGAGTCGCTACTCACTATCACTTCGAATACGCCTCTTCAGCTCATCCCATAAGTGCTCTGTTGGATTCATATCAGGGCTTCTTGCTAGCCAATCGCTACTGCGATACTAACGTCATGCAGGTATTCTCGAATAATTCTTGCAGTGTGCGCCCTTACATTATCATGCATAAAAATGAAGTTCTTGCCCACAAACTTAGCATAATAATATGGCATCACATGAGCCTCTAAGCATTGACGAATGTATCGGTTGCTATTTAATGGCGGCAACTGTGCTCCCGTCACAACGTCAAGGTCACTTTTTCCTTCAGTGGAAATTCTGCCCCAGACCGTCCATGACCCACCGCCATAAGTCACCTTTTCTTCAATGCAGCATTGCTGAAAAGGTTCTCCCTGTCTTCGGTAGCCTTTCCTACGTCCATCATTGCCATACAGCATAACCTTGGTTTCATCCGTAAAAACAAACATAACAATGCAAATTTTCACGTGCAAGCTGCAAACTCTAGGTGTGCCATTCTGTGAGCTCGTGTCAGTTTGGGACCATTGGCTGGCTTATGAGGTTTCAGGCCACGATCTTTGAGTCTCCTTCTAACAGTTCCAGCGCAAACCGTCAGTCCATGAAAGTCTCGAAGCTGTTCTTGGACCAGGAGCCCAAATCTGCTATTTTTATAAATTCAGTCATTCCAACACGATCCCATTGTCATTTGCTAAAAGTTTGTAATCTGGTAAATTCATAATGGTCGATCATTGGTCGGTCAATGTTCTCGTAATATAATTGTGTTATTATAATGGCATTGTCGTATTGCCATTATTATAAAACCCATTAGTAGAAATGGCAATCATGTACGAGATTACCAATATATGCAATTTCTTTCAATGTAGTGTCAGTGGCCGACCATTAGAAAGTCATAATGGCGCCATTATAATAGTAGATTACCAAACTTGTCAAAATCAACAATTATGAAATCAATGATCGACCATTCTGACACTATTGTAATAGCAGACTTGAGGCCCTGTACTGAGGTCAGCATAGCTTTTCAACACCAATCCACAGGCTATCGTGTCGAAAAGGACTAATTTCGATTACTTCCACCCTAATTGCACACAGTTAGAATCAAAATCGGAATCATTTTGAAGTATATTGCTAATCTCTTATTGATATTCTTTTTTATGCAAAAAAAAACATTGAAATAACTATTGACTTATAGATGCTCTAACTAAATGATAGCTTGTTGCTTCTTGCTACCAAACTCCCGATTTTCTTCTAAATTTGGAACAATGGTGATACCGAAATGATGACCAGTATGCTGAGCTTCAAAACTGCATCATTTTTTTTTCTGACTTATCATTATTTTGGTATTTTAGACCTATAAAAATAAATATGCACGGTGGATCGATTTAGGAGTTCGATTTATTGAAATCAGTAAAAATCAACAAGACACTGTTAGCCATTGTTTTGCAATAAATAGACGTGTTACAAAACCTGTTAGTTCATTTTTTATGGTAGTAACGACTGCAGGCCACTGCCTGAGTAAAATAATTTTTTGAAAATCTTTTTTTGCATACATGCGGTTGCTGACCCCGAAAAAAAAGACATTAGATCATTTTTGTTTTGACGGCAGGCAGTGGCCTGCAGTCGTTGTATGCAAAAAAGATTTTCAAACTGATATATATTGCAAGTAACTACACTTAGTTACTTGCAATATCAGTTTAAAAATCTTTTTTTGAGTAAATGCGGTCGTTGACCCCGAAAAATTTCATTTTAGTTTTTACATGTTCAGACATCGATACCCATCACATCTGTGGAGTTTCGCTAGCTAATTTAATTTGACCTTATGTAAACTAAAACAATGTTAGGGTTAAACGGGGCAACCAAAGGAAACGCCGTTTTAAGGATTTTAATAAAATGTTTATTATCCTTTTCTTCATGTACTGGAAGGTGTGTTTTACTAATATGTGAGACGTGTGCTCCCACGCAAGGCTAAAATAATAGTACAGTCACTATGAGAAAGTAAGGATTTGAGTCAAGTGGTAAGGGCGGGCTCAAATAGAAAAAAAAAATAGTTATGAGTTAGAATGAGGAAGACTATGTTCTATGTTAGCGGGTTTCCGCACTTAGTCCTTCATGAGGACCATTGTGCGTGGGCCATGGCGGCCGTCATTGGTTATTCCAACCAGCCTACCTCCCTCCAGAAGCTGATTAGGTCTCCTGGTCTGCTATCTATGATATCTGTGAAGGATCTGGGTGACCCGAGGGTTTCTGTTCTGATCTAGGTGACGCCTGTGCATTCAAAGAGCACGTGCGCAAAGGTTTCTTCAGCCTCCATGCTGCAAGCCCTGCACAGAGGGCTGTCCGTTATGCCTATTGTGTGGAAGTGCTTGTTTAGTGGGCAGTGTCCCGTGATGGTCCCCGTCACCAGGCGCAGGCCGTTCCTGTCCAGGTGTAGCAACCGCCTGGTTAGCCTGCCATCTAAGGTTGGCATAGCTTCCCTGGATTGCCTGCAGCCTGGTGTCGAGGTCTACCAGTTCTTCGCTTGTGTGTGGGTGAACTCTTGCAGAGCCACCTGCGTAGTTGGTTGTAGAGGATGGGTACGATAGGTTCGAGTCCACAGACTGACGCGCTGGATGCTCTCCTAGCAAGTTCGTCAGCTGCGTCGTAACCTAGTGGTCTGCTGTGTCCTTTTATCCATTGCAGTGTCACTGTGTTACGGTTGCACATCGGCCCCGTTCCAGTGCATTGTGACATGCTAGTGTTAGTTTGGAGGTAATATATTTTTCCTTAAGGATTGCAAAACCGAGGCACTATCGGAGAGTATACGTATACGGGTGTCCGTAACTTTTGCTGGCTTTCTATGGCGTAAACCGCTTGTATAATGCCCACACAGTCCGCATGGTAGACGGTGTTGAACAATTCCTGCAGGCTGGAATTTATGTTGAAATCGCGTAAGAAAAATCCGACTCCGGTTGAGTCGGATCTCTTTCGGGCCTGAGTAGTCACACCGTTCCTCTGTGAGTATAATGTTGTATTGCTTCTGAAAGAAGTGTAGTTTCGGGGCTTTGTCGCAGGGTGGTGCCATCATCGGTTGTCGTTTGATTGCATCTCCCTTTATGCGTGTGTGCTTGATCCTAGAGTCTTTGCTCAGGGTTCCCGATATATAGAGCCTGAAAGCGGCCAGGGCTGCCTGCTCTCGCACAATGAGGTGTAGGGGTGGAAGTCCTAGCATTACTTGTAGTGCGGCAGTGGGTGCAGTCCTCATAATGCTAGTCATAATGCAGTTTTTCGAGGTCTTTTTGGGCTGTGCTCAGGTCCGTCCTGGGCCCCCAGACCAGTGAGCCATGTGATAATTGGTTGGATGACTTTGGTGTATATAGCCAATGGGTGACCTTGGGGCTGATACCCCAATTCCTTCCAAGCTGTTGCTTGCACTGCCACAAGGATATGCTGGCTTTTGTGGAGATGTAGTTGGTGTGGTTTGCTCAATTAAACTGTTTATCCAGAAAGATGCCCAGGTATTTGGTTTCAGTTGACAGGCTTAGGGTACAAAGAATCGTGGCAGTTGTAGCGTCGCCAACTTCCTCTTTTTTGTGAAGAGAATCAGTTCTGTTTTTGTTGGATTCACCGACAGTTGGTGTTTATTGCACCAGTCCTCTACTATTTTCAAAGCTTGGCGCATTAGGTTGCATAAGGTGTTTTCGTGGGTGATGAGGGGTTACTTTATTTTGATAACCCAGCTGCCAGAAAAGACGACTGAGTGACAGATGTGAGAACTGATGGTGGAAGACCCTTGCCAAGTAGTGCAACAGTAAAGATTGGTAATAATAGTATTAAAATAGATATTATAAATACAAACCTGATTCGAAACTGAATATATCTCCTTCAAATCCATATCTTCTTAATGAGTGTAAAGGCCAAACTGTTGAGTCTCTTCCTTCACGATACAATATTATATCAGATTCAGTAATCTCTAACTGACCAGAACATAAATCGGCACCATTCTCATCAATGTTTACGACACGAAACACATTAGGATGCAAGTCTGAGGTTTCCTTCTTGCTGTGTAAGCACCCCATTACATTACATTTCAAAATAAGTAGCCATATATTTGTGTAATCTGCAAGTACAAATAAAAACACTATTAGTATGATTGATAAAAGTATGCACCTGCTACAATAATAAAATTATGGGTATGCATTTTACAATGTGGCATACTTATTGGCCATTTCAATCACTTCTTTAAATAATTTGTTATTGTTTTGGTATTTGAAAATAAATATATCACATACTTAATTGTAATAACAAAGAACATTTATGTGGGCGTCCAAGCGAAAAGGGTCCAGTAGTGGGGTATTGAGTTAAGACTAGATTCGGTATTTAGAATAGTCAATTGATAATAAGGATTAACAAAATATTCAAAAACTAGCACATTTTTTATTTATTTATCAGAAATTGAAGTTGTAACTCTGAAAAAGCTTGATTTGAGAAAAAGCATTTTAAAATTTGACATCAAATCCACTACTTTAAAATTTGACATACCTTTTACCTAAACTTTTTCTTAAAATTCTGGTACTTAGAAACATCATGTAAAGTTACTATATGAACTTATAGATAATTGAGCATTCATTAATAATCAATTAAAATCGTGAAATCTTTGACCCAACTTTACAAAACTGCATATATCTCGGAAACTATTAGTAGCTACAAACCAAGATTTAATAATAATTCTTAAGAGTTCTGTAGTCAGCCTCATAAAAGCTTTACTTTTTTGTACAAGTTTTTTGGTAACAAAACATCAATACTAAATCTAGGTTCAAAGTCCAAAAACAGCAGTTTTTTGTCTTATTCCCTAAGTCTTGGTAAGTATCAGCTAAGTCTAATTAATAATGGAAACATCACAATTTAAAAAATATTTGGCCCTTTATTATAATCAGCCTATAATGTTCCCAGTGCTGGGACACAGAGATAGAGGATAGAGGGATACAGTTTATATGAAAAATCTTATTCCTATAATTTTGAAACTTGGCCTAAATACCTAACTAAATAGTATAATTAAGATGGTACTTAATAATTAATTTCTGAAAACTACCTTTTCAAGGGATTGAATGAAGTGCTATTATTTTGTAATAATACAGCTTGTTTTCATCCTGACAGCTTGCAATATTAATTAGAATCTTAAAAATAATACGCGTAATTAGTTAAACTTCAGATACTGAATAAATAACCTGTCTTGGATCAATAAGCACACCACAGTCAGCATTTTATTAAACCATAATAATCACGAATATTATTTTTACTGCATCAACTCGCGGTTAACAGAACATTCGTACACACCATTTTATTGTAATCATTAGTACTTACACACTTATTTAAAATTTGGAGTGATCAATCAGTTTCTTCCATTAAATTAACTAAAATAGCATTAAATTAAACGTACTATTGTATTTACAACAATTTATACAAGTATCAGGTCAGGCAGTTGTGTATAAATCACAAGATACGTAAAATGCAATGAATCACAAAATTATTCGGTTTATCTGTTATCTCTGCAAGTACCAAAGAAAGAAGACTGATTGGATTCCAACACTGATTTTAATTACAATAGCACAGAAAGTGAAATAAAATCCAGTGGTCCAGTTGAAGATGTCGAAAGTAGATTAGTAGAAGTGACAGATTCGATCCGAGGACCGAGAGTGACACTTGACACTTTGACAGACCAATGAACATTGAGTTAAGAATTGTAAGGCTGCATTCCGAATTAGGTCTGGAAATAACAATAACAATTTTGTTAAGTGGGGGCCCTCGCGCGCGCGACGAAAACGACTCAAGGACCGCCCTTTTTTTATGGATTGTCATTTTAATGACAGGGGCCGCTGGCGCTCTTAAATTTTTTTTTCAATAAATAACAAAAGACATAAGCCGTATAAAGTATTTTTTTCGGAGAAGCTAATTAGACAGGCCATAATAAACAATTGCAACAATGGATCTGGGAAGTGTATTGTTTTTCTAAAAAAATTATGATTTCAGATAACAGCTGTCATTGTTTTGGTCTTATGTTATGTCTATTTCTGGTAAAACGACTGTTTCAATTTACACGAAATTTTGCACCTCTCATTATGAATAGATAAGTAATCTAACAACAGCGTTTTTTAGAGAGTTCTATGTAAAATTTTCGTAATAATAAATCCCAAACATCACAGTGCATGGGGCCGCCTTTGGACGTATGATTTTTCAAAACATTTCATATGTATTTATGATATAATTAGTGATATTATTATCTAAAACGATGTAGTAAGTATTATTTTATGATTATTCATCTATTTCCAGGCGATAAAACACAAAATGAGCCATATTTCGTAAAAAAAATGTACTCGGTGGAACGAATTTTCTCGTAACATTTGTTTGTTCAAAAATTTAAATTGTACAATGTGATTTCGTGCAATTATTATCTAAAACGATGTAATAATAACATATAAATGAAAATAAGTGCACTTACCCCGATTTATCATCCATTTATAGCACTAAACACATTTATTTCACTTCACTGCACTCAGTTTCAAAACAAATATCACCTAGCTCAGGAGTCAGAGCTTCTTATGAAATTGTTAAACCTATTTATGTCAATAAAAAAATATTATTATTATTTCCTTTATTCCATTTGTATACACATTAATTACATTTTTAAATATTTTTATAAAATCATTAAAAAAAAAAAAAACATTTAAAAATATAAAAAATAGTGACCCATCGGCATCAGGAACAGGGTCCAAGCTGCCGGTGGTTAGGGCTCTAGAGAGAGGAACCTCCTCACTATACGTGCCGTGTCCAGGAGTACTGCTTTCTGAATCAAGCCCTTGATCCAGCCGCGCAATGAGAGCCTCCTGAGGTGTTGGTCAAGGTTCTCCGCTATTAGGCCATTTACTGTTACAATTATCGGTACAATGATTGCAGAGTCCACTTCCCACATGTCGACAATCTCGTGTGCTAGGTCAAGATATTTGATTTTTTTATCTTTCTCAGCTTTCACGAGATTCTCGTCATGAGGGACAGCGATATCAACAATCATTGCACGGCGCTCTCGTCGATCTATCACCACAATATCAGGCTTATTGGCTACAATAGTCCTGTCAGTGATGATAGATCGATCCCAGTACAATGTGGCGTGACCATTCTCGAGAACTGGGTCGGGCACATACCTGTAGTATGGTACTTCAGACTCCACAAGGTTGTACTGCAAGGCAAGTTGCTGGTGGATAATCCTAGCCACTAGATTGTGTCTGTGCAAGTACTCGCAGTTAGCAAGACGAGAACAACCAGAAATAATATGTCGGATTGATTCACCGGGACGGTGGCATGCCCGACAGATGTCAACCGTACCGTCCTTGACAATGTATTTCCGATAATTATTCGTCATAATAACTTCATCCATAATCGCACAGACAAAACCTTCGGTTTCCCCGAAGAGGTCGCCGAAACGCAGCCAGGATACGGACGCCAGAAAGTCTACATCAGGCCCATGGAGGGCCCGGAAAAAGCGTCCATGAAGCTCTTTGCCTTGCCATACTTCCTTACGATCGTTAGTATCAAGAACTGTAGGTTTGCGCCAGTTCTCTTTCGCCAAGGAGAGCGGAGTGAGGCCCTTGTCCACTGCAACCACATCTCGGTGCATCCCCACGTCAATTTGAAGGAAATATTCCCTGAGACTGCAAATCTCGCGGTTGTGGAGGGTTTTAGCATTTAAGAAACCTCGGCCCCCACACTTCCGCGGGATGTACAGTCTCATCACTGATGACCGTGGGTGATGCATTCGATATGCCGTCAGCAATGTACGGACCTTCCTATCCAGGGCATCAAGTTCTGTCTGAGTCCATTTGAGTATGCCGAAAGAATACATCAAAACCGGCATGACCCAACCGTTGAAGGCACGTACCTTGTTTCCGCCTGATAGAAAACTATTTACTACTTTATTCAGGCGGCCAAAGAAGCGCTCCCCCAACGACTGTTTCATGTCGGCAACATTGATGCCTAATGCTTCCGACATACCCAAATACTTGTAGGTTTCGGTTGAGGAAAGGGATCTAAAGTGTATGGAATCCGAGAGTTTGGTTCCCACGGATTCCATAATCTCCCCTCGCTTTACATGCATGACTGCACATTTGTCCATACCAAATTCCATCCTGATGGCTTTACTGAACGTTTCTGTTACCTTCAGTAACTCCATCAGTCGCAAATTGTTGGGGGCAAAGAGTTTCAAGTCATCCATGTAAAGGAGGTGAGATATCACCTGACCACCTCTTCTCAACCGATAGCCTACACCTGAATCCTCCAGCAGTGTGCTTAGAGGATTCAAGGCTAAGCAAAACCAAAGCGGACTCAAACTATCGCCCTGAAATATTCCCCGCTCGATCCTGATCGGTTCGTCGATCCCCCGGATCTGTCGACATCCTGGATAGAGAAGGACCGTCCTCCATTGCCCCATACATGACATCAGGAAGGTGCGCAGAGTTGCATCTATCTTGTACAACTCCAGCACCCTCATGAGCCATGTATGTGGCACCGAATCATAGGCCTTCATATAATCTATCCAACATGTAGACAAATCCTTCCGGGATCTACGAACTTGTTGGCTTATGGTCATGTCTATAAGGAGCAGCTCCTTAGTACCGCGGGACCCATTCTTACATCCATTCTGAGACATAGACATAATTGAATTTTTGTCAATATGGTGTGAAATCTTTGCTCTAAGAATGGATGTAAGAACTTTATAGACCGTCGGTAAACATGTAATTGGTCTATAGTTTTTAGGTTCCGTAGTACTACCTGATTTATGGAGCAGATGGGTAACTCCTGTTGTAAAAAACAGTGGTAGCGACCCAGTCTCTAAAGACGACTGGAATTGCGAGGCTAAGCAGGCGTGTGACCTTTGTAGCCATTTAATCCAGAAATTGTGTAGTCCGTCCGGCCCCGGAGATTTCCAGTTAGGCAACGGACGGACTGCATGGGCCACATCCAGAGGACTAATAGTAATAGGCTCCATGTCTGGTATTGAATCACACGCCTGCTCAACAACACGCATCCAATCACCTTCATTGTGACTGACGGGCACCGACCAAATGCTTCGCCAAAAAGCACTCATGGTATCATTATCCGGTGGACGCGCGTCAGTCACATCTTGAGTGGGAATAGGCCGCTCCCATGCTCTGTATACCCACCTTTCATCGCTCTGGAACATGTGGTTCTGAGTGTACCGATTCACTCTTCGCTTATACCGACGGATACGGTTTGCCCATGCATAAACTTTCTGCTTCAGGAAGTCGATGCGCTCTGTGACACGGGATACATATTCTAGAGGACTAATACTAGTTCCCGAGAACGCCCGCCTCACAAAGCGCATCACCCTTGGGCGTGTATTGCCCTCCCTGAAGCAGATAAGCTTCCCGATGAGTACCCTGGCCTCATTAATACGACGCTCAATCCTGCACTGCCAGGCTGGGGCGGCGGGTTGCGGTCGTACAGCTCGGTCAGTGTTTGGAAATTTGACATGAGCTATACGACATGCCGCAACAGCCGTACAATACAAGATTGAGTGTGTATCGCAAAGGTCTGCGCTGCTTTCAATAAAATTTGGTAACAGCGCATCCAGGGCACACACCAGTGCTCTGTTTTTTTTATTCATGGGCAAACGTGGTAGCCGTGGTCTAAGGTCAGGTAATGTGAACCGATACTCACGGATCGCATCCTCCAGTACGCTCCTTAATTCCACATTGCATAGGTTATCTGTAGAAATAGCCCTGGTGTCCTCCTCCACAGCATGCTGGTTTGCCCGCAATGCAACTTCGGTAGGCGCATGTACGACATTCTGGGGTGGGGGAAGGTCGTTAGCAGGGCTACCTTGCATTTCCGAGCGCAGCCGATCAAGTGTAGCGTCATCCAACCTATGATTGTGTTGAATGACGCGCACCTGATCCGACAATCGTTGGGCCGAGACGTTGACGGCAGGTTCAAGCACCTGAAACAGAGAGAGCATCCGACTTCGGTACGCCGTAAGGTTAATTCCTCCCTCTGTAGCCCCATAATATGCGCGCATCACACTTTCATTTATGGACTGAGTCCATCGCATGCGCGACACTTTTCCACCGGCAGCGGGGACCCTGTTCGGGGCCGGTTGGCCTCGAGGTCCCAAGCCCGCTGGTGGCCGTCCTCTTCCTCGCCGTAGTGGTGGTGTTGGTGACGACGGTGGGGAGAAAAACTCGTCGCTCGAGCTCGACGCAACTGCAGCGACCGGTGACACGGCACTGACGATTGAGGCGCGTACCGGTGGCTGTGAGGCGGAGCTGAGCGACGAGTCCGGAGATGGTGGGTGTGTATTTGGTTTCAATCTTGCCCGGCTTCGAGTCAGCATTTCTTGTTAAAGTATTCTATACTCCGTGTCATCTGTCATCTTCGTATTTTGTTTATGCATACTAGTAGGTGTAATGTTTTGATGCCACTTTTGGGATCATCTAAGATGTTAAAACAATTTTTTTTTTTATCAATGCATTGTTGCAGAATTATTTAATATGAAAAAATACTAGAAAAATCGTACGGAGCAAAAAAAATGTTTGACCGTCAGTTTGACAGTTTTATTATTATTATTATTAAATATGGCGGCCGCCAGCACGCAAAACTAAAATATTATTTCTTTACGTTGGCATGCCGTGTTTTGTCTCTGGAAATGTTTAATTTTTTAGAATATCTACCAGGCCCGACGATCAAACTTGCCACACACAATATTAGACTTAATGTTAGTAGAAATTCAACTGTTAATGGCGTGTGTGTAGTGACATACCGGTGTGACGATGCGGTTCGTTTATGGGTCACGGAGTGACGAGGTGACACTCTGCAGCGACGATGCTCCCCCAAAGGTTGTGTTTGTATTTACATCCAAATGTTGGATTAGTCAACCACAGAAAAAGCAAAGACTCATAACGAGTCCGTATGTGGCGACTAAGAAGTTCACCACATTCTCCCCCGCTGCTTTCTAGCTTGAGGTGTCGTAGTCCTGCAGATAGGCAGGTGGTATTCTATTCCTGGTAGTCTGCCGAATTGGAGGAGTATCTGCCGCAGCACTCTCTGTATAGACAAATGAGGAGTCGCTATACGTTTCTACAGTTTCAGTACGTTCGCCTTATTCCCCGCTCTCTAATCCTGTTGGAGCTAAATGTCTGTTAGACACGGTCGTTTCTCGGCCGTCGGCGTCGCCCAGTCTCTTATAAGTCACTCTCTCACACAACAATCTTTGCTGTAAAGACCGGTTAAGCAGTCACGGCCTCTCAAGGTCAACTGCGAGATGCCATACCTAAAAAAAATAAAAAAAACAATCTTTGCTTGAAGTAGCCCTTCGCAATTTGATTGTGTGAGTTGTTTGGGCCATCGTTATAGATTCAGTACATTCTGCTTTCTTAAAAGAAGAACAAAAGAAGAACATAATCGATAAAGCTTTTAGAGCTTCCAGAGTCAATTAGGGCATTTCCTTTTTACTGTTAATGTTAAATGTTGTTGATTAAGAAATAAAGAAATACAATATTTCGGTTAAGACAGACACAGTATTTTATTATAAGTGACAACATCAAAGAATAACAGTATCCTAGCAACTACTATAATGTACCATAGATACTTCACAGTTAACTTGAATGGTGGCAACAACAGCCGGAACTTCGTTGAATATAAGATCAGTAATAGTAGCAGCGCTAAGATTTGTCTTAGGGCTCCTACAAACAATTGCAAAATGTCCTCTTTTCTGACAGTTTTGGCAATTGGTATTCAAAGCTGGACAACGTGATTGAATGATTGATAAAACAAATGATTTTTTCAGTCAGTATGTTCAGTAACTATTATTTTTTGTGTGTTTCTGGACAAGTTAGCACCCTAATTGCATAACACACAATAATCACAATCTAAATGATTTTGAAGGATATTACTAAGCTATTGCTTCATATGTTTGAAAATTTTGTCTGCTCAACAACTTAAATAACGCAATGAGCGTTTGAGTCTACAAGAATAATTAATACTGAAGAATATCATCATAATATTAATAGAAGAATAATTTGGACATAAATATTGATAATAAAACCATTGAAAGCGTTAACAACTAAATTCCTCGGACTAATCATTGACAAAAGACTGGATTGGAAATTACATATAGAGAATCTCTGCAAAAAAATTAGTAGTTCTGCTTTTGCTTTACATTCCCTAGCTGCAGTCGTGAATGTAGATACCTTAATTACGGGCTACCACGGCATAGCTGCGTCTCATTTAAGATACGGCATCATCTTTTGGGGAAATTCTACTGATTTCAACATCGCATTCAAGGCCCAAAAGAGATGCATTAGGTCAATGTTTAGGCTAAAGACTGTTGATAGGTACATGTAAACCGTATTTTATAAGATACAAGATATTAACTTTACCTTGTCTGTATATTCTTGAAACTGTGATGTTTGTTAAAGCGAATCCCAAATTATTTCCACGCTTACAGGACGCTGTCCCACGTAATAGACGGGATATGAGCATAATTCGCGTATATCCTGCTAAAACTGCACTCATGCGCAAAATTATCATCTGCATGGCTCCAACTGTATTTAACAAGCTACCTAAACGTTGGAAGGAGCTAAATATCAATGCGTTCAAACGTCAGTTGATGGTGTTTTTAACGCAAAAAGCGTATTACAGTGTGTCTGAATTTTTAGTTGAAATACTTTTCTGACATTAATTTTATTATATTATAGATGTAGGTTTGACATAGTAGTTTGATTAATTTAATTTTATACATATTTAATGTGACTAAAATATTTGCGCTTGTTCCCAACAAGTCACACCTCAACGGGTAACAGTGTGACTCGTTGGGAATGTTTTGGATAATAATTCCCAACGAGTCACAGTTACTGTTACACTGTTACTCGTTGGGATGATTTTTTCATTAGTTCCCAACGAGTCACACTTAACCTGTCACACTGTGACACGTTGGAAATAAATGTAAAAGATGTCCCAACGAGTAACAGTAGCTCCGACTCGTTATGCCGTCAACAGCGGCACAATGACTGGTTGACTTATTTTTATTCATCAGTTCTAAATAGTTATCCCTTGTTAGGGCTCTGTTTCTCGCCTGACATGACCAGTGCTAGTGTTCGTGGCCGCCTATATTTACTAGAATACGTAATCTCTCTACTTTCTTATTCACTTGTTTATGAAGATACTATTAATGGATAATGGTGTGAATACAGTGAAATGATAAGAGGATATTTGTGTTTTTTTTACCTCTTATTAATTTCAGCCACAATATAAAATATTATTTCTCTAAAATTAAATGTAAAGCACATATTTGCATGTTAAAGTTACACGTTTTTCGCCACGGGAACGACGCGGGGAGGGAGAGGGATGCTTGAATATTATCAGTTTGTGCTGTGCATTGAAGTGAAGTGCACGTCCCGCTGTTAACCATGACAGAATACATCGCGTCAACTTCGTCCAGCCTAGTGACATTTAGTTTTATACAAAGGAATGGTGGTACTATTTTGCTTCGTGGTGGATACGAATTTTATGCCAGGCGAAAGCATAATAGCGGATTAACAGTGTGGGCGTGCACGCAACGAAAAACTTGTAAAGGAGTCATACGAATAAAAGTAAGTATATCTACCTCTATACAAGATGTTGAAATAACCCAAAACTTAATTTGTTTAGAATCAGCAGCAAAATAGAAAGCAATATTTTTTAATACTTATATAGTTTAATTTTTTACCTAACATAATTATTTGTTTTGTCGTTTTTAATATTTTTTTAAACGCTACGTAAACAATCGAGCGGGCGAGTGTAAGTGAACTAGCGCGCGCGCTCAAGGTCAGCCGCGTATCCTGTTTAGTATGATAAAATCACAGCTACCTGATTGGAATCCAGCTCAATTCAGATGTGATTACGAAAAGCCAGCAATAAATGCAATCGCCAAAGTTTTTCCTTCAGTGATAGTAAAAGGGTGTTACTATCACTATAACAACGCGATATTTAAAAAGGGGAAAAAACTGAAAATGACAATGCGGACGTCACAAGATCCAAAGGAGGTGCGATTAGTTCAGCTCAGTGCTGTGCTTCCTTTGCTGCCAGAGCATGAAATAATAAACGGATGGGTATATATAATTGCTCGATACGGAGATAGCGAAAGTTCAAGCTGCAAACAGTTTATAAAATATATGGAAAGACAATGGCTGTGTAGAGAGTTTTTTAAAGTGTGGTGTGTTTTCGGAGAGCGGCACCGAACCACAAATGCCTTAGAAGCATGGCATGGTAAGTTGAATAAGACCATCGGAACAAAAAAACCGAACCTGATGCACTTCCTGCATACATTAAAAGAGGACTCTTCTCTTAATGTTGTCAGAAACATACTCACACAAATAAATAAATCACTAAAAAGAAAAAGAGCTAAAAAATATATTTTAAAAGACGATTTCATTCAAGAAGTGCAACAGGAGCTATCGGAAGGTTTGATAACAGTAGGCCATGCTTTAGAAATTTTACGAAATTAGATTATATACTGTGAGTCAAATACATATTATGTACAAGGCTGATTATATTAACATTAACTATTTCTTTATCATAACATTAACTTTATTTTAACTCAACGTTTTGTTTGGTCATACCAAACAAAACGTTGAGTTAAAATAAAGATACTACTTAAAAATGATTTGTTGAAAATTGTTGTACATTGATTTTATATTAATTAACGTGTAAGACTGATTATGGTTGTCATCATATCATTATTATGGATAATTATGAATCTACAATTATTAAAATCTACTTATTATCCATAATGATGTTATGATGATAACTCTATATTGAATTTATATTCAATTCCATAAGACTGATTATATTTAGAACAATTTTTTAATGTTAATACTTAATTAGTAAGTTTAATACTTACTAACATAAAAAAGAAACAACATACCACGTGTCCACGAGTTTGATTCACACGAAACAGCTTTAAGTGTTTCGTGCGAATCGAACTCGTGTTTTTTTTATTTCTCTTATATCGCCTGTATTAAGATACCAAAAGTTAAAGAAAAGTGGATGTTCTTACTTTAATCATTAAAATTAAAATATCTGTGATGATTCTGTGATTTATACCTAGATAAATATAGCTTTTTAAAAATATCTTATAATGTTTGAATTGTTATTTTGTTAATTTATAATTTCAGCTATTTGAAATTTGTTGTTTATTTTAAATGCCTTATTGCAAGTTTATAATTTCATAATATGAAACTAGTGATATCTGTAAAGATTTTTTAGTTTGATACAGATAGGTTGTTATAATGTGTAGATAATTTATAAATGTTTAAAATTGTAATTTTGTTGATTGATAATAAATCTGTTTGATATTTATTTACAGTGTCTTATTCCAATATATACCATATTCACTGATTTACAATTTCATAGGAATCTTTACGAGTAATCGTGTAACTGGCTGGGAATTGTTTAGTAAAAAAATCCCATAGAGTAACAGTGTGACCGGTTGGGAACGTCTCAAAAATAATTCCCAACGAGTAACATGCCCAACGAGTAACAGTATGACTGGTTGGGATTATTTTTAAAATTAATTCCCAACCGGTCACACTGTTACCCGTTGAGGTGTGACTCGTTGGGAACAAGCGAATATTTGTACGCCAATAGATTATGGCTAAACATGATTGGACTTTATTGTAGTTTATTATCATCTTGCATGCTCTTGTGTGTATATACCATGTTTATACAAATAAATGAATCTTATCTTATCTTAAGAACCCGGGCACAGGAGAGAAACTTAGTGCAAGTGCAGTGAAAAACAACAAGAAACCCATGTCACGACGATCGTTTCTAAAAGAAGTATCGACAAAACTGTCTGATGAACTTTGAAGCGATGCTTAGATAGGAAAATTGTTGAAGCACTTGGCGAAACTACGTCCAGTGCTCAATCACAACCCATTATAGAAAAAAAGTTTGTGGTTTCTGCGATTTAAAAAAAACGTCTAATGACAAGCAAGGTTCTCTTGTTCTGTTATACCCAATGAAAAAAAAAATGTGTATGGATCACCGAGGAATATTATGTGATGCTCAAAATAACAATTTTTCTCATTTCTATTTCATTTAATTATAAACAAATTTTAAAAGTTCAATGTATTTTATTGTTTTATAACGTATAAAACTAAAATCATCGAAAAAAAATCTAAACGTCTGAGAAGCGATTTTTATGAATACTGTATCTACCAAGTATGCAGAATCTAGGGTTAACCAAAAAAGTAGATTGCAGAAATGTGTTCGACATGTTACCGTTGAGCCGCACCGTCTCACCGGTGGGACACTAAAAACACGCCATTATCAGCTGAATTTCTACTAATATTGCGTGTGGTAACTTTAATCGTAGGGCCTGACAACTATTCTAAAAAATTAAACATTTCCAGAGACAAAATACGGCGTGGCAGCTTAAAAAAAAAATATTTTATATTCTATTCTATTTTTAATTGTGGCAAGCAAAGCCGATGTCGACTATTCTGCCAATGTCAAAAGTGAATTGGAAAAGCAAGTGTGCTTTGTTATTGAAAAAAGAAAGACAAAAATCTTCGATACTACAGTTCAACTTATTGTAGATCTTGTGGGGTACTGGACTGAAACAAACAAAAAGATAAAATTACGTAAATATTATAATTTTTAGCACATTAAAATATACATACACCACATCCACACAGACTTATTATTTAGGGAAAAAAAAATCATAATTTGATATTATTGTGACGGATGAAAATCATCAGCGCCACAAGCAGATCTGGAGAGGGATAAGTTAAAAGCGAAGGGAAATTAATCGGAAGCGGGATCTTAAATTTAAGGAGACGGTTATACAAATCTAGAGGAGGGATGTTGTTGGAACATTCAAAAAATATGTGATCCAGAGTGCCCTCCGCCAACCCGCATTCACAGAGAGAGGAGTCACGGATACGGATTTTGTGTAAAAAGACGGGAGTGCAACAAAAACCTAAGCGGATTCTACAGAGAACAGAAATAACAGTTTTAGATACTTTTTTATGGTTGCACTGCATAAAAAAAACTGCCTTTCTTTTTGCTTGATATATTCCACTGCTCCTGCCAGGAACACTGCAGGTTCAGTCTTGGAAGGGACAATAGGTCGTAACCCTGATAGGTATTGTGCGTGAGATCTGACGAGGAAGATGAGCAAGCATCTTTAGCCAAAGCATCAACACATTCGTTACCCTTAATACCACAATGGCTAGGTATCCAAACCAGCTGAACATCCCTTTGATTATTAGCGCAGGACAATAAAGAGTTTTTAATTTTTAAAATAAGGGAACTGTGCAATTTACTTTTAAAGGGATTTTGGACTAAGGCTTGCAAACAGCTAAGGGAATCTGTAAAAATAACAGCTTTCTCAATATTAAGATGTGACTCTATAAAAAGACAAGCTTGCAATATAGCCACACACTCAGAATAGACCGCAGCGCCAGTGTGACTAAGATCGGCTAGTTTCGAAGCATCCGTAAAAAATAATTGAAAACCATTCCATCGCTCGCCCACCACCGCATTGAAGGCCAAATTCGCTGACGGAGATTTTTTGGATATACCAATATCAAAGATAATTTTTGGGATATAACTTATAACTTCATAAGCAAAATTAAAAAGTGGTAATCTGGGATACTGGACGATCGGGTTGACTAAATTTAGAATTAGTCGAAAGGATTTTAGGATTAAGGGGGTTTCTTTATTTTTCCAGTAATTTGAGCTTCTGCATATGGCATCTAACTCATTCAGTCTGCCTATAAGAGGGTGGGAGGATCTACATATTAATCTAGACACAAAACGGGAGGCAAGATATTGCCGTCTAAGGGCAAGTGGAGGTTCAGCACATTCGACCTGCAATGCGTTAACGGGAGAGGACTTCATACAACCTGAGGTGATTCGGAGGCGTTTGGACTGTACTTTATCCAACCCGGCCAAAGCACTTTCGCTTACGCTTCACTTAGCTTTTTCTAAAAATGAAGCCGTTGTTACCAACAACGGCTTCATTTTTAGAAAAAGCTAAGCGGATGTCCGCAACTAAAATACCAACACTGTCCATTGTACCAAGCCCTTTCCTAAAACCAAATTGGTGATTCGGCAGTAAGTCTCTCGATTCGACTATCCACTCGAGACGATTTTTAATAAGGTGTTCCAGTAATTTGGCTAGGACTGAAGATAAAGCGATTGGTCTAAGGCCATTCGGATCATCTGCATGTTTGCCTGGTTTCAAAAGAGGGATAATAATTTGTACTTTCCACTGATCTGGGACCCAACCATGAAAATAACAAAAAATTTTAATATTTAAAAAGTAGATTTTAGCCTTTTCACCAGAATGGGTTATGAAAGAATATGGTACGCCATCAATGCCAGGTGCTGAGTCCCGGACATGTTTGAGTACCACATTCAATTCCTCCAAAGTAAATGGCGCATCGAAAGGATCCTCTGTTACATTAAGCAGGGGTGCGTTTTGACATTCAGATGAGAGTGGAACATAAGATGGTGCTATTTTGTCAAAAAAATGTTCAGCTGTTTCCCTAGTGATTGGTGAAGAGATTGATGGGGATCATCCACCTATTGATATTTTTCCAGACAAGTGAAACTGGAGTAGAGGGAGATAAGGAGGTACAAAACTTAACCCAACCCGTACGTTTCTTTTTACGAAGAAAACGTTTGGATCTGGCATTAACCTGACAGTATGCCAACAGATTTTCAGTGCTCATATCTGTATTGTAACACACCTCGGCCTCCTTCCTATCCCTGATCGCCGAAGTGCATTCTGGGTCCCACCATGGCGGTGAAGGTATTTTATTACAGGCACAGTTTTTTATTGGGAAGCAGGAATCTGCACTGGAGGTAATCGCTGTTACGAAACCCTCATAACAGTTCTTGGCATGGCAGTGACCAGCAGTATCTGATAAATTTGAATTTAAATTTGGAAGAACATCAATTTTATCCTCCAATAATGATACAAATTTTGTCCAATCTGGTTTGGACAGGTTATATTTCAAAAGTGGAGGGGAAGTTTTTTCTAAATAAAATTTATTAACCAAAGTAATGACTATAGGGTAGTGATCACTACCATGCGACAAGGTTGTGCATTCCCAGTGAGTCGATGCTGCTAACTCAACCGAACAAAATGTAAGGTCTACGCAACTCTTTTGCTGTCCTGGAAGTGATCGTCGTGTTGAGCAACCGTTGTTTAAAACGCAGAGATCCAAATCATCCAAAAGATCAACTAGAGCTACACCAAAGGCATCACAGCGTTCAGACCCCCATCTATAATGTTGGCAGTTAAAGTCGCCCATGACCAGTATCGGACCATGAACATTTGAAAAAATATATTTTAAAATTATTAAAAAATCATGGTGAGGATGTGCAATATAAATGGAAAACACTGTGATGCCCTCAACCCTCCCTGCGGCGATGCTCATATCACCCGTAAGTGAAGGCAAAGTAAAGGGAAAAAGTGGGACCCGGTTGTTGACTAAGAGAGCCGACCCTCCATAGCCATCTGGTCTGTCACATCTGAGAATGTTGAAATGTGGCATACGAAAGTTAAGACTTGGGGTAAGCCAAGTCTCAGCGATAGAACAAGCCAATGGCTTGTACTTGTTTAAAAGAAATATGAGGTCGTGCTTTTTATGTTACACGCTCCTCACGTTCCACTGTAGAAATACTTGGCGAGACGCCATTTCTAATATCTAAGAGAAGAGTTATAAGTTGGTCGGCAACGTTGGACGGTGATTGGGAATTAGAAGTAGAAGAAGATATAACAATAGGTAAGAGTTTAATAAGTAGTTCAATAATAGAAACAGTACTATTATTAGAAGAGACATTATTATAGTCGAGAGCGCAGCCATTCGGCTGTGAAAGTTGGGGGGAACTAATTATTTGCTGATGAGCAGCTTTGTCATAAGACGGCGAAAGAGGAGCATGAGTCTTAGGCTTTAGGGTTATTGTCTTGCGATAAGACTGAGAAATCGGAGTTTTAGTAATGTTGGCATAATTGCGGGAAACTGTTGGAATGGATTTACTAGCCTCAGCATAGGGAATAGATTTCTCAGCCATAACGGTCTTAATGGCTTTCTGTCTACCATGCTCGGGGCATGACCTGCTATTGGCGAAGTGATTACCCGAACACAGAATACAGAAGGCCTCGCCCTCAGAAATGTTGCAACCATCACCTGGGTGATCGTGGCCACACTTACTGCAACGTGGTTTTGACCTACATACATTTGCCACATGTCCAAATCTACAACATTTGCGACATTGAATGGTGGGAAATATGTATTGCTCAACAGGAAGGGATGTATAACAGCAGAAGATCCTTTTGGGTAAGACTTGTCCATCAAACGTAATCACACAAGTTTCAGTGGGTTTCCACTCATTATCCCCGTCTCTCTGAACTTTCCTATTAATTCGACGAACTTTAAGTATTTGCCCACATCCTGAGGGCACAGATAAATATTGAATTGCTTCATCTTCTGATATGTCTGAGGGGACACCTGTTACTACTCCCAACCTTGTGATGTTGGATGTAGGGATAGAGGCAGTGTAACTGTACTTGGCTAACAGAGTGTTAACCAAGAACGAATTGGCATCCTGAGGGGAAGTAAACTCTACAGATACGCGATTTCTACCAACTCTATTAACACCACCACGAACTATGTTCGCGATGCTGTTTGTGATTTAAAACTTTCCAAAATTAACCGGGTGTAAGGTGGTGCCCGAGTTGGGTTGGGACTCTATACGGGACACGTGTACGATGTAAGGAGCCTTGTCTATTGCCGAATATTTGTCGCGTCCAATTTGGCTTTTCTTTTGTTTGTTTGGGGGGGTAGGTGTCAAAATAATATCTTCGTTACTGGGACGTTTACGGGATTGACCGTACTGGGATTGAGATACATCCATCCCTGTAACACTACATACAACATCCGCAAATTGCGATAATGGGTTTGGGGAAAGAGGAGATAAATGAACTGGAATGTTGGGGGGATCAGGATCAGGCGGTTTATTTTTATCCATCTTGGATAAAAGAGATTAAAACAGGACAATCACAATACAAACCTGTTTACGAACACAAAGACAACACACTTAAGTAATCACAAGTCACAAAAAAATCAACAATCACTAATAAAACAACAAAAAATTCTGAACACACGTGCCAACCAACAACACCGTGGCGAGAATCAAAAAAAAAAAAAAATGGTTTCGCGTGCGGCCGGCTAATCACTTCACTGTAAATAAGTAAAAAAGTAAATCACTTCACTGCAATCCATTTGTAAACAACAATGGCGTTGTTTACAAATGGATTGCAGTGAAGTGATTTTATTGTGTTAGTGCCCTAAATGGATTTGAAATCGGGGTAAGTGGACTTATTTTGATTTATATGTTATTATTACATCGTTTTAGATAATAATTACACGAAATCACGTCGTAAAATTTAAATTTTTGAACAAAGAAATGTTACGAGAAAATTCGTTCCGCCGAGTACATTTTTTTACGAAATAAGGCTCATTTTGTGTTTTATCGCCTGGAAATAGATGAATAATCATAAAATAATACTTACTACATCGTTTTAGATAATAATATCACTAATTATATTATAAATACATATGAAATGTTTTGAAAAATCATACGTCTAAAGGCCCCATGCACTGTGATGTTTGGGATTTATTATTACGCAAATTTTACGTAGAACTCTCTAAAAAACGCTGTTGTTAGATTACTTATCTATTCATAATGCAAGGTGCAAAATTTCGTGTAAATTGAAACAGTCGTTTTACCAGAAATATATATGACGTAATACCAAAACAATGGCAGCTGTTATCTGAAATCATATTTTATTTAGAAAAACAATAAACTTCCCAGATCCATTCTTGCAATTGTTTATTATGGCCTGTCTAATTAGCTTCTCAGAAAAATGTACTCTTTAGGCTTTACGTCTATTGTTATTTTTTTTTTAATATGTTTATGAGTGCCGGCGGCCCCTGTCATAACAATGACAGGCCATAAAAAAAGGGCGGTCCTTGAGTAGATTTCGTCAAACGCGAGTGCTCTTCAACAGGACTGGTACATTCCAAAAATCAATGATTTCCTCTAGTCGTCATCTTTCAGACATATCACTATGAAATTATGAATTAGACTATGGCTATGAAGCCATACCCGCGTATCGTTTCTTATCTAAGCTATCGAACACATAATTTAAGTTTATTTTGTAATTTATCAAGGAGAAATTAGACAAGTGCACAAGAAAATAAAACGAATGAACATTTTGTTCATTAATTCATGCATGAATGAAATACTTAACCTGTTTGCTTACATTATTGTTTGTATTGTATCCTTATACGTATAAATTGTATCACATCACTAACACCTTTGTGCTCGTTCTGTCAGCCAATACTCTACCTACTCTTTGGTGTCAACTCTCCCAGCAACCAGGCCAATAAACGAAAAACAAAAAAAATTGAACATCTGTGATTAAATTGACAGCCGTTCACAGCTGGCCTAAAAATAATTTAATTGTTATTTTTATACATTTATTTGTGGGTAGCATTCTTCGGTTGAATGATTATTGTGAAGAAGTGTAGTATATTTTTTTATTAGTGCTGTTTTACAAATAAAATGCCTATGTTTAGATTCATTTCCTAGGATATTAGGAGATAATTCGAGTAAAATGTCTTGTCAAGTGGAACAAATAGCTGACTGTGGCGATATATCCAGTTTAGCAAGAGCTTTGTTTATATCAGAAAAAGAAGGTACTTTTTGTTGTGTGATTAATTACTTTATATGCTTAAAATTATTTTAATTTTAATGTTTACAATTTTATTTCAGACACAAAGTGGCTGCCACAGTGTTCCATTTCTCTATCTTCCTGCAGTAGTTTGTTGGTAGTTGGTTATAAGAATCGTCTCTGTCTACTTACTAATCAATGGATTAGCCTAACAAACAGTCACACATTTCTTATATCATGGAGTGGAACTCTACCTTCAGAAATAACAGTGTTGTTGGCATTACCTATATGTCCATCCCAGCAGTCATCTCAGGTAAATATACCAATGTTATTTACTAATACTGTTAACTGTATGTAAATCACAGTCCTTGACACACTGGCAGGTTCCTGTGCAGTAGTTTCTACTATAGTAGATAAGTCAATAACTGTGATTAGAAATATGAAACAAAGGCCTAATCTGTAAATAGTTTAAAAGAAAGTTGCTTAACGATTATGTTTGTGTGACTGTGTTGTTCTTCAAAACTAGGTATGTAATAGATTTTGATGCGGTTTTCACAATCATTTTGAAAGGTAAGTGAGCAATAAAGGACCTGTAAGTGTGCAATACATAATTATTAAAACTAATATATACACTACTTAATAAAAATCTTAAATTTGCATGGTTTCCACCAGAATTTAGAGAATTTATTCAGGAAGATTAAGTAATACATAGTTATACTCCATTTGTAATAAGACTAGACATTTAACATGTTCAACATCATGGAATAAAATGATAAATTTCCATTCAGGTCATGTCGGACAATGTTGGGCGACACCAATATGTTCCGTTCAGGCCGTGGGGGACTATGGTGTCCGACAGTGAGAGCTATGTTTAAACGTCTCTTCTGAGCTGTCGGTCAACAATGGAAACATTTTACGCAGCATGACCCGCGCGGCCTCCTAGAACAGTGTAATTACACAAAAAAAAAACAAGTGTGCTTTAGACCATACGACTGAAGTAAAACTTAAATGTAACTCTCTCTCTTTCTATCTTCACTAACTTATATCTCCCTCTCAACTTCCGTTTGCTCGATTCCGTAACGCTCTCGTCACGCTTTCACAAGCTTACTCCCCAAGTCGAACGTGCGAAAAGAAGTTTTACTTCAAAAATATATTTGTTAAAAAGTTATGTCTGTTTTTCTGATAATATTGTCGTTAACTTACATAATTTTTGTGTACTGCATTTATTTATTTGTTTTTACGAATTTATGGAAAAATTAAATGAAAACATGATAGTAAGAATCAAACTCTGTATGGCCTGAGAGGGCCATCCTTATGCCAACGGAATAGAGGTCAAAATCGGTTGAACGGACTGTAAAAAAGGTTTATTTAACACATTCAAAGCCATGTCGGACATTGCTGGGCAACACTTAACTTTCCCTATACGCCACACAACACAAACAATTTGAAATAGTCAAAAAATCGTCATTTTTGTTTTTTTTTAATAATATTATTAAATATGCATTTTAAACTTATAAAACATTGACAGAACCGCGGAAATCATTATAAATATGAAGATAACTCATGTCGCCCAACATAGTCCCCTAAGGCCTGTTGCGTGTGATTATTTGAACTTTATTCCGTAGAAGCCGCGCGGGTCAAAGTGTCGCCCACTCCCGAGTATCCCACCCACGCGCCCCCACTCCAGCGCCGCGTTATAGCTATCTAGCGTACGCTAAGATACGGTAATTTCATCACATCAAATAAAAGAGCATCTTTCGCAGGTTTTATTGAAAAATGGAACGCAACTTGATACTATTATTGCCAAGTGCGAACTGTCAACTGTGTAAAGCTGTCAGTAACACTGATTGTCTTTACTACTACTTACGGTCAGTTTCTTCATGAACAACTATAGTAATCAGTAAAAGTATTGACTTTTACTTGACCTTTACTGATACTACGGCAAATGTGTTTTTTTTTTTTTTTTCCGTTTTGGCAACTGAGCCGGTGTCGACTATTCTGCCAGCGTCATGTGGTGACGGCAACTCAGCGAGGTAGACCGTCGAACTTTGAACTTTGTGGTAGTCTAATTATATGTTAGTAGCTGAAAGGACGAGACAATTTTTGTTAGTAAGCCTAGCTACAAAGATAATAATATATTATGTATATTTAAAAACTACAAATCTACATAAATATCTACTAAGTTATTATTACTACACACCAAGCTACATTTTGATATCATTTAAATTTAAAAAAATTGATAGAACTTGTATTAGTTTAGGAGAAAAATTTGTCAAGAGGGAATGGAAATTAGTAGGAAGAGGGATTTTAATTTTGGAAAGCTTATGGTACAAGTCAAAGGAATGGGAATTTAATGGACATGAGAAAAAGATATGGTCCAGAGTACCATCATCAAGACCGCATTCGCACAGGGAACTGTCACGGACACGGATCTTGTTCAGGAATACTGGACTGCAGCAATGACCAAGTCTCAGCCTGCACAAGGATGTAACAGTTCTCTTGGACAGTTTGAGGCATTTAAAAAACCAAGGTTTCCGCTGGATGTTAGGTTGAATACTGGCGTAGTACGTTCCCTTAAGTTTCGAACTTACCTG
The DNA here is from genome assembly GCA_963921375.1 of Tiliacea citrago. Lineage (NCBI taxonomy): Eukaryota > Metazoa > Arthropoda > Insecta > Lepidoptera > Noctuidae > Tiliacea > Tiliacea citrago. The sequence goes on from OY992787.1 coordinate 17,116,913, forward strand.
CCACTCTGCTGACCACGAGTTGAACAACTTGTTTTTGGTGTCAGTTCGTATGTCGTAACTTTGCACCACGTAGTGCTTCCGATCCACCGGGTTAGATGAAGCAAATTTAGCCAGAGAGTCTGCGCACTCGTTGCCACCTATACCCGAGTGACTAGGAGCCCAAGCTATCTCAATGCTTAAACCCTTGTTCGAGCAAGTAAATAGTAAATTTAGTATGTCGAAAATGATTTTGCTATGAATTTTGGATTTTAGTTGACATTGACCTAAGGCTTGAATGCTACTGCGAGAATCTGAGAAAATGACCGAATTTTTAATATTGTGGGTTAAAATGAAATTGATGGCTTCTAGAATACCGATGCATTCATTCCCCTGTAAATACAGGGGAATGCATAATGCAATAAAGCCTCAGGTGGGCATTGGAATAAAAGGGCAATTTTAGAGTTCTGGAAATATGTTGAAACACCTGTGCATCCTGTTGACGATAATTTGGAAGCGTCTGTGTAAAAAATATTCCAACCCTTCCTGTATCTCTCAATGGCCTGATCGAAGTCGCCTTTTACGTCCTGGGAATTTTTGGAGATACCAAGTCCCAAAACGATCTTTGGCCTGAAATGGACCACCTCATAGGCGGAAGAAAAGACAGGAAGAGAGGGGCATTGACAAACAGGTGAGGAGAGGTGTTTAAGCTCTCTGTACCTATTCATCAATGGAATAGATTTATTATTCCAGTAAGAAGACGTGTTAAGAGAGAGGTAGATTTGTTCCAAAATGGGGAGTAAAGGATGGGACGAAAGGGCACACTTTTGACAAAAAACGATCAGCTAAGTATTGTCTTCGAAGGTTAAGAGGAGGTTCTGCACATTCAACCTGGAGAGCATTTATGGGGGAGGATTTCATAGCACCAATTACGATCCTCAGACATTTTGACTGGATAGAGTCCAGCCTACGTAGAGCTTCCTTGTTGCATGGCTCAATTAGGAAGCTGCAATAGTCCACACGCTTCTGACCAGCGCATTGTAAACTAGCTTTAAGGTGAGGGGTTGAGCTCCCCACCAGACTCCAGCCAAAGCCTTGAGGACCGAAACCGAGCGCTCACATTTTTTAACTGTATTATTAATGTGATCCACTGCAGACAATTTGTAGTCCAGGGTGACCCCCAGAAACCTGGCCTTCTCCTCAACTGGTATAGCTTGACCATCAATATTAATGTTAACCTGGGGGACAAGACGTCTACGAGTAAAGACAACTGCGGTACTCTTTGGAGCACTTAAAGATAACCCGTGATCTAAGAGCCATTGGTTTAATGACGACAAAGAAATATTGATGGAATGAGCGGCGTCTTCGATGGAACTGCCACAGACCAATAATGCAATATCGTCAGCATATTGAAGTACTTTACAGTTAAAATTTAAGCAAGAAGGAAGATCAGAGGTATAAATATTATATAAAGGGGGACTAAGAACGGATCCCTGAGGTAGACCTCTCCAAACCGACCTCGGTTCAGAGCTATCACCGGGAATCCTGAGTTTAACGCTACGATCTGAAAAAATACTGCAAATGATCCGGCGAATCCTAGCCGGGATTCTCAGCTCTTGCATTTTCTGCCTGAGAAGTGGGAGGAGGACAGAATCATAGGCAGCTAAAATGTCTAAGAAAACTGCTACCACAGACTAATTCCTACTAAGGGCCAGTCGGATCTCTGATGTGAGGATACCCACACTAGCAGCTGTATCCAGACCTTTCCTAAAGCCGAATTGAGTCATTGGGAGCAGTTTCCTGTTTTCTACAAACCATTCTAGGCGGTTTTTAATCAAATGTTCTAAAAGTTTAATAAGAATGGACGATAGAGCAATTGTGTGTAAGAACAATGATCACTAGGATCTTTACCAGGCTTTAACATGGGGATTACGACTTGAACCTTCCAAGCAGGAGGAATATAACCGGAAGTAAGACAATAATTGACTAAGTCCAGATAATATTGATGGGTCTTATCGCCAGCTTTAGTAATGAAGGAGTAAGGGAATCCATCCACTCCAGGAGCAGAATCCTTAACATAGGCGAGGACCGATTAAGTTCAAGAGTAAATGGCCCATCCAGAGGATCGTCCGAAAACAGCTGAGAGTCTGAAGCGACACACTCATCCACACCGGGAACATAGACTGGAGCGAGTTTGGAAAAAAACTGGTGACCCAGTTCCACAGATAGTATGCTCCCGGAGGGGAGCTTCAAACTACCTCTGAATGATTTCAATTTACGCCACACTGCTGACGTTGGAGTGGATGGACTCAGTGAGCCACAATACTTCCGCCAACCTTCTCTCTTCTTATTTTTTAGTAATTTCTTGAACTTAGCCAAGACATGTTGAAAGGCAATGATGTTATCCAGGTTCATGTCAGAGTTGAAATTCTTTTCGGCCTCATTCCTGGCTCTGATCACGGCAGAGCAATCCCTATCCCACCATGGTGGGGTTCATCATCCGCTGTAGAAGATATGGTGTTGGAAAATGATGAAAAGCTTACCTGAGCAGTCTCAGCATTAATGGGCGGAAGAGAAGAAACACGTAAGTCTAACATTTTTGAGTAAAGATCCCAATCAACTGAGTTTAGTTGGTATTTTAACAAAGGAGGGGAGATTTTGTCAGGGATGGTCTTGGAAGGGATTTCAACCATGATGGGATAGTGATCACTCCCATAAGTCATATTCAAGCGACTCCAATTAAAAAGGCTGGCTAGACTAGATGAACAGAATGTTAGATCAACACAGCTGCTGTTCTGCCCTGGTGCAGACCTACGTGTGACACTGCCATCGTTAATTACACATAGGTTAAGTTCATCTAATATATCCACTAGGCCAATACCAAAGTTGTCACAGGTTTCTGACCCCCATCTATAATGATGGCCATTAAAATCACCTAAAATTAGTAACGGGCGTTGTACATTACTCAGTAAACTTTTTATCGTAATAAGGTCTTCAATTTGTGGGTGTGCAATATAAAAACTAAATATATTTATATCCTCAGCCTTAACAGCAACAACATTGATGTTGTCACCAACAAAGGGTAGAGGAATTGGGGAGAATGGTACTTTGTTATTGATGAACAAATCATATCCTCCACAACCATCTGGTCTGTCATGGCGAACACCACTGAAACGTGGAATCCTGAAATTACTTTCAGAATGAAGCCACGTCTCAGCGATACCGCAATGGTTTGTACTTATTAATCAGGAAGAGTAGGTCAGGTTTCCTGGGAGTAATACTCCTCACGTTCCATTGAAGGATTGTCAGGGGATGGAACACTGTGAATATAATTAACAATGGATGTCAGTTTGTTGGCAACGTGGTCAGGTAGGGATTGTTTCGTGTTTGCTAATACAGTCATTAGCATACTGGATATGATATTCAGAATATTTTCTGAGTTATCAGGACTGGTTGCACCTTCCCTTGGGTAAGCGCAGCCGTTTTGGGATGGGGAGAAGCAATAGTTCTGAGTAAGGGCTTGGTGAGCCTGCTTATCATAGCTAGGTGAAAGTGGGGGGGTGGGGTGGGGGGGTTTTGGTTTAAGGAAGACCGTTTTACGATAAGATTTAGGATTTTGCGGGAGTGAACGGATAGAATGGGATGGACTGGCTATTGGTTTAGTCTTTTCAGATACTTTCGACACTTCAGCATATGATCTTGAAACCGGGGTAAATACCTGACTTGCTTCCGCATATGAGACTGACTTCTCTGCCATAAGAGCTTTTATACCCTTCTGCCGGCCCAATTCAGGACAAGTCTTATCGTTAGCATAATGATTGCCAGAGCAGGAAACACAAAAGGCACAGTCAGAGGAAACTTGGCATCCATCTCCTGGGTGATCTTGACCACATTTAAAACAGCGGGGTTTCGAGCGGCATACTGTGCGTGTGTGACCATACCGACAACAATTGAAGCATTGGATAGTTGGGTACATGTATGTCTCGACTGAAAGAGCAGAGTAAAAACAAAAAACACGCTTAGGTAAAATTTGGCCGTCAAAGGTTAGAACAACCGTTTGAGTGGGTTTCCATTCAGTAACACCCAGTGAAGTCACCTTACGGCTCATTCTCCTAGCCTTAATTACAGGGCCGCATCCAGTGGGAACCTTGATGTTCTCTATAACTTCTTCCTCAGTCCATTCTGTGGGAACGTCTCTGACAAGACCTAAGCGAGTGATGTTAAATTGTGGGATTGAGGCAATGAAATTATTTTTAGCTAAAATGGGACTGATTAAAAAACTGTTAGCATCCTGGTGAGACTTGAACTCGATTGAAACCCGGTTTCTTCCTAAGCGTTTGACACTGCCTAGGAGTATGTCACTGAAATTATTTTGCGTCAAAAACATACCAAATTTGACAGGGTGCAGTACAGTACCTGGGGTCTGACCATCTTTTAAGGATGCGTGAACTATATACGGGGGGTAATCTCTCATCGTATACATTTGTCTTGCAATTGTGTTTTTCGGTAGCTTAGGAGGGTTACTTAAAGTAGCCGGGGGGGAAACGGCCGATCTTTTCCTGTTTGCAGTTTCGGAGTCCATAATATCTAATTGTACATTGTCGTCGGGGAGGGTAACAGTTAAAACCGGAGTAAAATCAAAGGAATCAGGAGGGTCAGGTGGATTTTTGGTGTCCATAATGAACGCCGGGTAAAATCTTGAAAAATAGACTAAACTAGTGTTAAAACAAACCTTACGCCAAAACACAAACACAAAGAATAATCTCGATTGAAGTTCACAGTAACAAAAACCACTAAAATCGAAAAAAATCGTAACACAAATAAAGCACTTGTTATTCCTTCACCACTACCCACGAAAGTCCGAAACTCTTTGTTGGGCAAATGTGTTTCTTCATTCAAGTAACAGTTAAAGTAAAAGTCAAAAGAGTTGCCATTACACAAACGTCGTAATTTCCCTAAAACATCGCGGGGAGCTTTTTTTACACATTGCAGTACCACAATTTCACTGTCAAGTGGGGCGAAGTGAAAAAGTGAAAGTTCTTCCTTGAGTTCCTTCCTATCCAAAGAGTATATAAATAAATAGGGAGTTATAACATTCGTAACACAGATTTGTTAATTCAAACGTCTGTACTGTTTTTATTGAAATTCTGTATTACATTGAATATGAAGTATTTTATTATAGATATATTTATATAAAGGTAGCCTAACTTACATTAGGTAGTGGACAATTATGGTAACCTAAGGTATGCCAGCCAGCTTAGTGTCCAGTTAATAAGAACTAGGGTCGTGGGGGGTTGGTGATAAACCGAATACTGTTCCATGTAGTAGATTAAATTAAATATTAAGAATAAATCTGAATTATAAGTTACAACCTTCCAGTTAATTTGAGTATTAATAGTATATAATGGGCGAAAATTTTGGGCATTTGACAAAATGACAATTACTTTAGCTTTCATCTCAGCTTAATGAGCAGTAAAAGTTAGTGGCAAAAGTAACAGTAAAAGCAACAGCTAAACTTGTGAAGAAACTTTAACCGTTACTTTGACTTTGTGACGTTACTTTGGCTGTTACTTTTGATGAAGAAACTGGCCGTTAGTCTGTGGTCTTAACTATCGTCTAGCAGTGTTGCCAACCGTACGATTTTAATCGTATTTATACGATATTTTTGTCTCTTGTACGATGTACGATCGAGTACTCGAAATCATACGCAAAATATACGATCTTTTCAAATTTTAAACTGTCACAACAAAATTTAAAAAAAACTAATATAAAATTAAAGTGGCTATAAAAAAAAACACACAGACTTGAACGAGTATTAAAACTTCTTTTTTGTATTTTTAACCGACTTCCAAAAAGTTAGTTATGTGTTCGGCTGTATGTTTTTTTTTATGTATTAGGTTGGGGAAAAAGTCTTTTCGCATTATAGTAGGTATGAACTTGTAATAAAATCTCTTTGGCTATACTATTTGTATCTGGCTGGTTTTGGTATCATTGAAAGTTTAAATTTTAAAGAACATAATTTCAAATTCAAATTAGGAAAATGAGTGATTTTCATTTGTTTTTCGTACTGTCAAGATGAGTGAATCTAATGAAGAAATTCGATACATTTTAAAATTTTACTACAAAAAAAACAACCGACTTCCAAAAAAAACACTTTGAAGTGAAAAATAACTTAAATTTCGGAAGTCGGTGGCTTTTGAACTGTATTTTAGCCACCGACTTCCATAATTAAAGTTATTTTTCACTTTAAAGTGTTTTTTTTGGAAGTCGGTTGTTTTTTTTGTTGTAAAAAGTTTTTTTATTTTTCACTTTTTAATGGGTCAGTTTGTAATTTATCCAATTTACAATAGCCTAATGTCAAATGCTCATCACCTTTTACAAAATATTGCTTTTCCCGATGCAGGGGCGTTAATTGTTGAGGAGTTCTCCTGGTACTCGTAAGAACCAGGAGAACTGATGGTGACTTCACCATATGCATTTTGACGAGCATAAATTGCTTAGCAACCAAATTAAAGTGCCTAATCGAATCGCAACGGTGAAATACTTATTATTAAGTAGTTCCGGTGGCCATCTGTGGTCTTCATCATCAGTTCCACTTCACCAAATGGTGGTTTTCGAGTGCAAATGCACGAGTTACTATAAAAATACTCAAATCGCTATAGGTATGCCTATAAAATTTGAGGATTTCCCTCGATTTCCATGGGATCCCCTCATCAGATTCTGATTTGGTGGTAATGGGACCACCTCGAGAGCATACCCTTCAAAACTAAAGAAGAATTTTCAAAATCCGTCCTCAATTACGGAGTAATCGGTGAACATACATAAAAAAAAAAAAAAAACATACAGCCGAACATATAACCTCCTCCTTTTTGGAAGTCGGTTAAAAAAGGTAAAAATGCAACGCAAGCCGCGAAAAAAATTAGCGATGTTTATGGACCTAGTGCAGTGTCTGTGAGAGTATCACAAATTTGGTTTAAGCGTTTTCAATCCGGAAATTTTGATGTCAAAGATGCAAGTCGCTCTGGTCGCCCTATTACGGATAAAATGGATGCCATTTTTGAAAAAGTGGAGCAAGATCGGCATATCAGTAGTTACGACGTAGCTGAAGAACTGGGAATTGACCACAAAACAGTTTTGGCACATTTAAAAAAAACTGGGTACACTAAAAAGCTCGATATTTGGGTAGCTCACTGAAAGAAACCTAATGAACCGTGTACTCATTTGTGATTCTTTATTACGACGTAATGAAACCGAACCATTTTTGAAGAAGCTGATAACTGGTGATGAAAAGTGGATCATGTACGACAAGAACGTGCGAAAAAGGTCGTGGTCAAAGGCCGGTCAGGCTTCACAGACTGTGGCGAAACCCGGGTTAACTCGCAACAAGGTGATGCTGTGTGTGTGGTGGGATTGGAAGGGCATTATTCATTATGAGCTGTTCCACGCGTGCCTCAAAAAGACGTCAGCACGAATTGACGGGGTCCATTAGGGCCAATGCCTGCCAGGGTTGCGAGTTTGTCCGACAGGGATATCGTGGCCCTGGCACACAGGCAAATGAAGGAACACGGGTGGGTTTTAGTCAGTAAAAGTCTGACACGCCCTCCCGCTCCGCGCAGAGCGGGTGAAGTTATTTGATAATATCCCACCCAAAAAAAAAAAAAAGGGGCCGGTCAGTCATAAAGATGAAGCTTAGTAGGTACCCATTCCAAAGCTTAGTAGGTAGGTAGGTACTATCGGCCCAAGTTAAGCATGCTCACTTAAGAAAATATTCCTGCGAGAGCGCAGCTAGTGACAAACCACACCCCTTCCTAGTTTCCCCCAATTAGAGACAATATGCATTTGTGTGAGTAATGAGCGAGTAACATAAAATAACAAACATTAGCTAGAGCGCGGCAGCAGCGTTGCCAACTCAGCACTTAAAGTGCCAGATTTGGCACTATTTTCATGTGGTTAGCACTGAAATTTAAGAAACAGCACCTATCGCAAAATCTAGCACTAATTTTGATATGTTTGCTTACTCACAAAATGCAATAACAAAACGCAAATTAGTGTAGTCCTCTGCACTTCGGTAGGGGATTCCCGTAAACATAAAAATAAAAGCGATTATGGCGGACGGCGCGGACTCTGCTATATTTGTCTCTTTCTCATAAGATAACTCCTTCTTTGTCTTACCTTGCTTGTTTTTCATTCGTTTGTGTTTTTGATTTATTATGTCATAGTCTCTTTTGCGCTGCAGAATAATTACCTTATTATTCCTTTACTTACATAGATTTGTGTTTTATACGGTGACAGTGAGACGAAAATGGATGTTCTTTTAAGTAAAAAAGGTAGTTATGTTCAAAGTTATAGGAAAGAATGGGAGGACGATCCAAAACTCAAAAAATGGCTTAGGCCTGTTCTTGGGAAAAGCTCAAAAGCAATGTGTTCCTTGTGTAAAATAGAATTTAATGCAAGAATATTTGAAATTAAACGGCATTCGGAATCAAAAAAACATATTGATAAAATGAAACCATTTTCTTCGGGGCAGACTACACTAATTGTTGAAAAAGTTGATACCGACGCAAACCCAGACATACATCACGCAAAGGGTCTATTATCAATGTTCGTTGCAGAACACACAGCTGTCATGCCGATCGACCACCTTAGCCAAGTGTGTGCAAAAGCTTTCGCAGACTCAAAAGCCGCCTGTAATATGAAGCTCCATCGTACAAAATGTGGTGAGATTTTAAAAAATGTTTTGGGGCCGCATTTTAAATCTGTCTTAAAACAGGACATTGGTGATAGTAAATATAGTCTCATAATTGACGAATCAACAGACATAACCGTACACAAGTACTTAGGCATCGTTATACGGTATTTCAGTTCTTCTATGAAGAAAATAACGTCGACGTTTTTAGCTTTGAGTCCACTAGAGACGTCCGATGCAAGAGGTATTGTAAATACTATTATTAAGACAGTGCAAGGTGAAATGGAGTTAAACCTTCAAAATTTAGTAGGATTGGGCACCGATAATGCCAGTGTCATGATTGCTATTAATAACGGCGTATATAAAATTATGAAAGAAGAATACGGTTTGCCACATTTAATTCTAGTTAAATGTGTTTGCCATTCACTCCAATTGGCCGTTTCTCACGCTTCAGAAGAAACTATCCCTCGTAACATCGAATTCCTCCTAAGGGAAACATTTAATTGGTTTTCCATGTCACCAAATCGACGTCAAGAATATGCAGACATATACGCAACTATAAATTGTGGACGACAACCACTGAAAATATTACAAAAATGTGCTACTAGATGGCTCTCAATCGAGCCAGCAGTGCAAAGAATTTTGGACCAGTGGTTGGAGCTGAAACTGTTTTTTGAGATTGCCAGAAGAAAAAATAACTGTTACACGGCTGAACTCTTATAAGAAGCGTATTCTGATTTGCAAAATAAAGTTTATTTAATTTACATAAAATCAATACTTGGTCAGGTACAATCGGCGCTAAAAGCATTCGAAGGCGAAAATTCAGATCCAACAAGATTATTAGAAACTTTGATAAAATTGCTCGAGTCGTTTTGTGATAAAGTAGTGATCCCGGGAAGACGTCACTCTTTTAACATTTTTGAAGATAATGTTGCAGATTACCTGGATCCGTCTCCTTATCTTGGCTACAGTTTTGAGAACGCTATGCAATCCTTAGAAGATACCAAAAAGCAAGCATTAAGAAAACGTTGCGTAAATTTTACGGTAAAACTAATAAAACAATTGCAACAGCGGCTTCCTGAAAATGTAACCCTCCTGAAAGATATGAATGTCATGAGCGTCACTAACGCTTTAAAACCAAATAAAGGGCTCGTCGAAGTTGTGAAGTTAGCGGAACACTTTGTACAGAATCCAGAAACTATTGATAAAATTGTTGCCCAATGGAAAAGCCTAACTAGCAACACTTGGGAAAATGTGACTGATACAGTAAAATTTTGGGTTGAAGTGTCAGATTTTAAGGACGCAAGCAATGAAAATTCGTATAGCGAACTGGTTTCGTTGGCTTTTACAGTGCTCACATTGCCACATTCAAATGCGGACGTTGAGAGGGTTTTTAGCGTAATGAACATCGTAAAAAATAAATTGAGGAACAAAATTAACTTGGGACTCCCTAAATTCAATTATTCGTATACGAACTGGACTCAAACATTTGAACAAAACTTGTTATACATATGATATACCTCAAGATATCCTTAAAAAAATAGGCAAGAAAGATATGTACACATTTAAATTTAAAAAGTCTGCTATAAGTGTAAATGAGCCACAGCCCTCCACTTCAACAGCTGTACAAGGAACCGCAGCAGAGACAGACGGTACAAGTAGTGAGGATGATGATTGGATTTAACGATAATAAGATTTTTAATATTTCGATTTTTTTAAATTTTGATGGTCACATCCTCCAATTTAACTATATATTTTTTTTATTTTTGTTTAAATGTAACATAACATAACTTTGATATTAATGTCATGACAATTTGAAAATTAAAACTTTTTATTCTACACGTTATTTTTCTTATTTCATATATTTGGCACTATTGTTAAAATTTTATACCAATTTAGCACTTTTTGAGATGTTACTTAGCACCCAACCATGGCATTGAGTTGGCAACCCTGCGCGGCAGTGCCAATTTGCTCTCGCTAATTGTTGACGCTTCCCTTAAATTCCTATCGCCATTTCATTTTACGACCTGTTTATTTCTATCGGACTGATTGCCTGCCTAACTGTGACCTCTGCTTGTATACCGGACTGTGATCGAAAGCCTCTTCTTGACCCTAGCTTGTATCCTGGACTGTGTGTGTATTGTGTGTGGGCTGTGACTAACGTGGTGCAACCATGACGACCCGAAACCTGATTCAGGAAGAAAGGAATCAAATTATTGTTTTGCATAGACAAGGGTTAAATATATCCCAAATAGCAGTGGAGTTGAACATGCAAGTAAGTTATGTTTTTGTATTCAGATAGAGGGAGAGATATAGAAATAAATAAAGTGATAGTAATATTATTATTTCATAGTTTGCATTTTTCCTTATATTGCAATTTAAAAACAAATTCCATGAAAAAATATTGGTATTCAGCTGCATCCGGTTAGACTGGAAGCCGACCCCAACATAGTTGGGAAAAGGCTAGGCAGATTTATATATAAAAATAATAAAATTATTATAACTTTCAGATGGATTCTTTTTAAAAGTCTCATAAGATATTACCTACTTATAGTAATGCATTCAAATAAGATTGTTCTTTTTATTTATTTTTGCTTTCAAAGACGTTGTTGGAGCCTTTTATGACCCGATAATAAATCCTAAACCAAAACAACCTAAACAATGGTGCCTTATCTCACAGCGTCGTTGCCGCATTTTAATTAGAAAAACCAGAGCGCATTCGTCGCATTTCTAGAGGCTTGATCATTATATTTCAAACTACAATTTTTTTTCGCCCAAGCACAAGATAATTGTTTTTTATAATTATTTTTAACATTTATTTTATCATAATACTGCAGATGGAAAGTAATTGACAATAATGTAAATTTTTGTTAGTAGTGCTCGTAAATACTTACCAAAAAAACTTAAAAAAAATAGCACACATAGTTTTAAATACTAACGATTTAGTGCTTGGCTGGCCGATAAAATAGCAAGTACTTACTATTTTTTCGGCCAAGCACTAGATCGTTGGTATTTAACCACGAAAAACCTTTAGAAATGCCACGTTGCCAGCCCGCACGGGATAAACACTTTTAAATAGTAGAGATAAAGCACAAATTTGCTTGGGACAGTTTCATACAATGTTGGAATTTACGCTATGCCATTTTTCTTACTCATAGGTATACGAGGTGTAAATTGCAATATCTGAAAACCTCTTAAGGGGTCATTGTACTAATCATTATGAACAACTTTTACTACGGGACCAAACCTGAAATCGCGAAAAAAAAACAGCTGTTCCCTACATTTATGTTCGCGTAACTCGTCAAAATGTATGGACCAGCTGCTTTTTTATCGCGATTTCAGGTTTGGTTCTCATAGTAAAAATTGTTTATAATGATGAGTAATGACCCCTTAAGAGATTTTCAGTTATTGCATTTACAACTACTTAAATTAGTTATAGAAAAGTTAAGAGTTTATTTATCATGAAGTCAACCAAAATGCACACCTTAAGTATTTCAATACTTATAATTTTTATTTATAGTGTACTAGTTGTGCCCTTTGAATAAGACTTTTGTAGTGTACTCGTATTATTATACTTAGTTCCTATATTATGTAAAAAATCGATGCTGATTGTTTTTTTTTTTTTTTTTTCGTTAGAGAACAACGGTGCGCCGCTGGGTGCGAAGATATGAAGAAGGAGAAATTACAGAACGCGTTCGTGCACCTCGACCCCGGGCTATAAACGAAAACGAGTTAAATAATATGATAGCCACGTATGAAGAGAACCCGTTCACACCCACTCGCAGTTTCGCACAAGAATACGAAGTTTCGATGCAAACTATTAGAAACGAGTTGCATCGAGCTGGAGTCCATCACAGACGTCCCGCAAAAAAAAATATTTTGACGCAGGAGCAGAAAGCTGCTCGCGTGCGATTCGCTCGTGACTACAGGGACTTCGATTTCTCTTACGCCATATTTTCTGATGAAAAGTGCTTTAGGTATAGCCTGTGCCAGGGCCATGGTATCTCTTTCGAACAACCCGCGACTCCGGCGGCTTGCAAATAACCCTGTATAGCTATTTTTATTAGGTTTATTTTTATTATTCCAATTTGTATTATATTACTTCGTTGATTAATGTCACAGGGTAGACTGTAGACCGTAATCATAGTTTAAAATATTGCCAACGATTTTGAAGTCTTCTTGTAAAATTATTGATGTCAATTTAGTGTCATGTTGCCTTTATTGGTGGATTTGTTGTTTTATTTACAATCAAAGTTGTCGTAAGCCCCGATCTCGTTAGTTTGTTATTTTACATATTCAGTAGTGTCATCATATCCGTCCACCTCATAAATAATTGATCTCATTTGCTTGATAAACCTAGTCTGTAGTGTAATGTAATTATAGCAAATTATAAAAATTATTAAGATTCTTAAATTGTACTAATCTTAAAACTTTTCAATTTCATTAGAACTGCACGAGCAATATTCTCCTAATCTTATTTACTGACAGGCTTTTTGCCTGTTGTTGTTGTGTTGTCTGTTTGTCATTGTTGTGTTGATTTCATATTTTGAACTTTACGATATAAGTGTAGATAAATACAGTTTATAAATGATATTATGAGTAAGAATCTTTTCACTTATAATATTTTGGATTTTGATGATAATTTCTGTGTAATTTTTTGTTATAATATGTTAATTTCTGGATGAATCTTTAATGTTTTGAAAAAGTCTATTAAAAATAAATTAAGTTACTTATATTGTTTTTTTTTCTACAACAGCAAATCCTTAAAATTGTTCTCAAGTAGATTTTAACTAACTGTTTATTTTTTCACACTGAGATTACAGCCGATAGTTTCATACAAAAAGCACTATACATCTTTTATTATACAGATAAGATTTAAATATCAACCTAAATAAATCTTTAATCCTGCATAATGTTAAATGATGTGTTCATCAGATAACTAAAAATATATATTTCACTAGTACCCAACATTTTATTTCAATCCTTTCACTCTCACTGCTGCCAAGGCACAAATTATAGTTTAGTTTAATTACTTGATAAGCTTCTGAATTTTAAAGTGGCGTAGGAACTGAATCATTGTTAGATTTGTCAAAAAAAAACTTGACATGCAATGCCGGTAACGCGCCTGTAGCGTTGATTTCGCTTAAAATCATGAATTGTCAAACTTTGACTAGAGCATGAATTATAAAAGAGTAAAGTGTTGGTTTGATTATAATCCAGTCTTAAAGTGCTCATCCTGCACGGCATGCCTGGGCATTTTAATTGCAACGATACCTTGTTCGTTATACAGGCTGAAATTTAATTCATAGGTATCCTCTTAAGGGGTCATTGTACTCATTATGAACAACTTTGACTATGGGAACAAATATGAAATCGAGAAAAAAAAATTGCTGTTCCCTACATTTTGTCGAGTTATGCAAACATAAATGTAGGGAACAGCTGATTTTTTTTTCGCGATTTCAGGTATGGTCTCATAGTTGAAGTTGTTCATAATGATGAGTACAATGACCCCTTAAAAGGATGCCCATGAATTCAATTTCACCCTGTATTATTTTAATGAATAAAAGGTAATATTACAATTACCTACTGTTAAAAGTATTAAACCAAATACAAGGAACAACTGCAAAACATTTGAGATAATCCTAAGGTAATAAAAAAACGTATGGCCCTTGTATTAAGCCGTCTTGTTGTTTAACCGAATTTCCAGACATTCCCACTAATTAACAATGGGTCTTAGATAATGAACTTATTTTTATTTCAGTTGCAAGAGTTGTGCGGCTTGCGGCCTTGCGTTAGCTACAAACAAAAAGCTCTGATAACATTGTATGAACTGCGCAGAGTATTGGTTCAAATATTACTGTAATTTTCAAGTATTCCCAAATTGCCCAAGTATAAACAAACACATAGAAATTTAGATAGTTATTTACTTTTAATAAAGTCGATTAAACACAAAAAATTTCAATATAAACATTTGATACCTTCATGCAGTGCCGGTCAACGCACCTATACCTAACGTATTCAGGGAGCCGTGAGATAAAAGGTACCCAAACCATAAATGTCCGTTCAATCGATTTTGAATGCTATTGTGTTGGTGCCATGACAAATGGCAGCTGCAGTAAACAGTTGGTATTGTAACCACTTTTTTGCCTTTAATGCCATCCATAAGCCTACGGAATAGAAGTCAAAATCGGTGGAACGGACTGTAATAAAACGGTTCGTTTCAATGTCTCATCTTATTGTGAAGGGAATATGGTGCGGTTGCTGCGGCATGCGGCATCACATAGGATATGGTGAAAATTGGAGAGGCAGTGAAAGTGTTCATAAATAACCTATATCTATAGACCCGATAGAGAGAGGAAAATATTAAAGTGGATTAATACATATAAATTGTAGTTTATTAGTTATTACAAATTATTTTTGTAAATACTGCAATATCAATAATACATTTTCTAAACCAAACAAACAGAAGATATGAGTACTAAAATTAATTCTTGTCAATAATAAAATAACAATTCAATTCAATAACAAAGAGCTCACGCCGCCGCCGCGCCGCGCTGGCCGTGCCCATTAAAAACTCGTCTCTTAGCAGAAACAAGTGAGCATAGTACGCTCCTAGTGTGAGTGTCACACATTCTATACATGATTATACTAATACGAACACCACTAAAATACGCTTTGTGCATCCTATTGGTCAAAACTCGTGCATTGTGCGATCGAGTCGTGAGTCGTGCTATGCGATTATCGCCTTTAAGGTGAGCATGCGGAACTTTGGCCGATAGTACCTATACTACCTATGGAGAAGAACGGGCAAGAAACTCCACGGACACTGTTTTAAATTGACGTATGGTTACAAAATATTGGTTTCATCATTTGTGTTGAAATTAAACATGTGAGAACGATGCAAAACGTCAAACGCGTCCGTAATAAAAGAATAAAAAAAAAAAAACAATTCTAAAATTAAAATAAGCCATGGCCGCTAAGAGATGACCAGTCCCTACTGATGGCGTTGACCGTTCACGAACATGACGCATGGATTAGCACCATTCAGCTCAACCATTTTGAAGGGAGCTAAATGATCCAACACACCCGCCACCATCAGCGAGACATTACAGTGAGCATGACATACTCTCAGTCGCCAGGGCACATTCAAGTTAATGAAAGACGTACCCAGTGAATGGTAGCTTTATAGTAAGTACATAGTACTCACACATGTGCTATGCAATTATATAATACTAATAGATTGAATTTATACAATGCAAAGATAGTTTTTGAAATCTTCAGCAGCTCCAACAGTACCTATTTCCAAATGCTAATCATATAAGTTTTTGGCGCCCTTGTGGAGTAAGACCAGCATTGGGCCAAGCATTTTTATCAGCGATGTAACCCCCCAACTTTAATATGCCTGGCTGCATAGTGTGCATTTTAAACATGATTTAAATTTTGTTTCATTCAGTTGAAGTATGTGCAGAGGTATTTTATTGTAACATTTTAAACAGTACCCCATGAAAGATGAGTCTACTTTAGCCAGCCTGAAACCTGGTTGAACTAATTGGTCCCTATTTCTAGTCCTATAATTGTGTCTTTCGCCTCTTGCATCTTGTATTGTATCTTTCGGCATTATTTACGTCGTCAAGATTTGATGCACGTCTATTAATTTTAAAAATTAAGGAAGTATCGTCAGCAAATAACACCATTTGTGGTTGAGTTTTTAACAATTGGGGTAGATCATTAATATATACTAAAAAGAGGAAAGGACCCAATATCGAGCCTTGTGGTACACCAATTTTTACTTTTAAGCCGAGTGAATTGACTTGATTTATTTGAACTTGTTGTTGTCTATCATTTAAATAAGATTTTACTAAACTGAGCACAAGTTTTCCAAGGCCGTAATGCTCAAGTTTCAAGAGTAATGTTTCGTGGTCGACGCAATCAAATGCCTTGGACCTCTCCAAGAAATTTGATTGCGTCGACCACCACAAACCAAAAAAAAAATTCCTATGGCGTCTTGGGCCTCTTCCCACGCCGTAAATATGTGTTTTAATAAGGTGACACCGGCGTCAGTCGTACAACGTCCCTTGGTGAAACCATACTGTTGATCGTGTAAGATTTTATTGGTGTTAAAATGATTGACTCCTAGATCAACACACAAATTAAATATTAAGGCCAAGTACGGCGCTATAGTCTCAATAGTGGAGGTACAAACTTTTATAGACATTCCCCATAGATCTTCTGTTGAAAATCTCATAAAAAAAAAAAAAACATGTCATTGAAAATCAAAGCTTTCAAACAAATAAATGCTTTCAAACAAATAAATTTGTTTGAAAGCTTTTATTACTGTTACGGGGTTTATATGCTTGAATTTAAATTCAATCGGGCAGGATGAAACGTTTGCTTTTAATAAATCGATAGAACGCGAGGGCGAGGAAAAAATTTTACAGTTTCTGGTAGCTTGATCTGCTGGCGTCTGTACATAGTCCAAAAATAAATATTTTTAGTTTATTTTCATGAAAACAATTTCCCCACTCACCAGTAAGTAATTAAGAAAAAAAAAATGGTGTTTTATAACAATGAAATGAAATAATATCATATTTGATTACTAGCGACCTGCCCTTACTTTGCACGGTTCCAATGGTTACATGTCCAAACATAGGCATTTCTGTGCTACCATTGCTACCTATGCTCCATTTGAAATAAGATTAGAAACTTAAATAAACCTTTTTTACAGTCCATTCAACCGATTTTGACTTCTATTGCGTTGGTGGCATGACAATGGCAGTTGTATTAAACACTTGGTATTGTAACCACGTTTTTGCTTTTAAGTGCGAGTGGGATATAGTAATTAAAAATGTATGCATGTTTATATTTAAAAAAAAAGAAGCGACTTCCAAAAAAAAGTCGGTGGCTTTGGATCTGTATTTTAGTTTTTTGCCACCGACTTCCGAAATTAAAGTAATTTTTTTTTTGTAAAAAGTTTTTTATTTTCACTTTTTAGTGGGTCAGTTTGTAAACAATCCAATTTACAATAGCCTAATGTCAAATGAACATAATTTCAAATTCAAATTAGGAAAATGAGTGATTTTCATTTGTTTTTCGTACTGTCAAGATGAGTGAATCTAATGAAGAAATTCGATACATTTTAAAATTTTACTACAAAGAAAACAACCGACTTCCAAAAAAAACACTCTAAAGTGAAAAATAACTTAAATTTCGGAAGTCGGTGGCTTTTGAACTGTATTTTAGCCACCGACTTCCGAAATTAAAGTTATTTTTCACTTTAAAGTGTTTTTTTTGAAAGTCGGTTGTTTTTTTTGTTGTAAAAAGTTTTTTTATTTTTCACTTTTTAGTGGGTCAGTTTGTAATTTATCCAATTTACAATAGCCTAATGTCAAATGCTCATCACCTTTTACAAAATATTGCTTTTCCCGATGCAGGGGCGTTAATTGTTGAGGAGTTCTCCTGGTACTCGTAAGAACCAGGAGAACTGATGGTGACTTCACCATATGCATTTTGACGAGCATAAATTGCTTAGCAACCATATTAAAGTGCCTAATCGAATCGCAACGGTGAAATAATTATTATTAAGTGGTTCCAGTGGCCATCTGTGGTCTTCATCATCAGTTCCACTTCACCAAATGGTACTTTTCGAGTGCAAATGCACGAGTTACTATAAAAAATACTCAAATCGCTGTAGGTATGCCTATAAAATTTGAGGATTTCCTTCGATTTCCATGGGATCCCCTCATCAGATTCTGATTTGGTGGCAATGGGACCACCTCGGGAGCATTGAAATTCTTTTTTTTGTATGGAAGGGTCCATACAAAAAAAAGAATTTTCAAAATCCGAGTAGTGGGTGAACATAATAGGTTGGGGAAAAAGTTTCTTCGCATTTTTTAAGAAAATTCAAAACGTTTTTAATATAGTTTATTTACATTTAACTAAAGTATGTAGGTACCATTTTGTTCGATAACTTTTTGCCATTTTGTAGCTAGGGACATGATCCCATTGCTATAGAAATTTTGGGACTTCTGATCAAAATACCGCGACAAGTGGTTTTGGCAGTCCTCTCGTGATGTTAACCTGAAACTGCCTAAAGAATTCTGAAGAGACCGAAACAGGTGGAAATCTGAAGGTGCAAGGTCAGGACTATACGGCGGATGCATTAACACCTCCCAGCCAAACTCTCTAAACTCTTTTAACATTGAACTCTCCTGTGTTGAGCTAGATCAGCATGTCATAGTGTGCGTTTTACAGACCCCCAAATTATCAAAACTACTCCGTATTTGAGTCGGTAATGGAAGATGTTTTAGCAAAACTTACAACTGGTAAAAAATCGCTTATTATCTGTGGTGACAAAAAATTCAAATACAATCTAGACAAATAACACCCAGCAATCTAATTAGATTTAATAATAACTTAATTAGTAAGTTATGTATACCGGGCCATATTAAAAACAATGTAAATGATGTTTATGAGGAATTATTTTTGGTAGTGTGCACCGAGTTCAATGATACTTTAAAAAAGAAAACAAAAAATATTTGCCCAAACTTTTTGTTCAGTGACTGGGCAACTAAGGGTATTAGGAAAAGTCAACACGGAAACGGGTCTATAATTATTGGTGTCTTTACTATCCCCGGATTTGAAAAGTGGTATTACCTTACTAAATTTCATTAGATCCGGGAAGACTCCTTGATCAACACACAAATTAAATATTAAGGCCAAGTACGGCGCTATAGTCTCAATAATGGAGGTACAAACTTTTATAGACATTCCCCATAGATCTTCTGTTGAAAATCTCATAAAAAAAAAAAAATCATCATCATTGAAAATCTATGGCTTTCAAACAAATAAATTTGTTTGAAAGCTTTTATTACTGTTACGGGGTTTATATGCTTGAATTTCAATTCAATCGGGCAGGATGAAACGTTTGCTTTTAATAAATCGATAGAACGCGAGGGCGAGGAATTTAGGGTTTCAGTCGTTTTAAGTGGGATATTGGTAAAGAAATTTACAAATTCTTGCGCAACTTCTTTGTTTGTGCTTATGAGACCATGTGAAGTTTCTAGAGTGAAATCATTATTTAAATGTTTTTTATTCCTGTTAGTTCCGTCATTGATAATTCTCCAAACCGTCTTTATTTTATTATCGGCTGATTTAATCTTGTTGCTAATGAACAAGGCTTTAGCTACCTTGCAGGTATTTTTAAATTTTTTAGAGTAAGTGGCGACGTATTTACTAAAAGTTTCAGTGTTAATATAAGGCTTAAGGCCATACAGCTCAAACAATTTTTCCCTACTTTTCCTAATACCCTTAGTTGCCCAGTCACTGAACAAAAAGTTTTGGCAAATATTTTTTGTTTATTTTTTTAAGTTTCATTGAACTCGGTGCACACTACCGAAAATAATTCCTCATAAACATCATTTACATTGTTTTTAATATGGCCCGGTATACATAACTTACTAATTAAGTTATTATTAAATCTAATTAGATTGCTGGGTGTTATTTGTCTAGATTGTATTTGAATTTTTTGTCACCACAGATAATAAGCGATTTTTTACCAGTTGCAAGTTTTGCTAAAACATCTTCCATTACCGACTCAAATACGGAGTAGTTTTGATAATTTGGGGGTCTGTAAAACGCACACTATGACATGCTGATCTAGCTCAACACAGGAGAGTTCAATGTTAAAAGAGTTTAGAGAGTTTGGCTGGGAGGTGTTAATGCATCCGCCGTATAGTCCTGACCTTGCACCTTCAGATTTCCACCTGTTTCGGTCTCTTCAGAATTCTTTAGGCAGTGTCAGGTTAACATCACGAGAGGACTGCCAAAACCACTTGTCGCGGTATTTTGATCAGAAGTCCCAAAATTTCTATAGCAACGGGATCATGTCCCTAGCTACAAAATGGCAAAAAGTTATCGAACAAAATGGTACCTACATACTTTAGTTAAATGTAAATAAACTATATTAAAAAACGTTTTGAATTTTCTTAAAAAATGCGAAGAAACTTTTTCCCCAACCTATTATGTTCACCCACTACTCGGATTTTGAAAATTCTTTTTTTTGTATGGAAGGGTATGCTCCCGAGGTGGTCCCATTGCCACCAAATCAGAATCTGATGAGGGGATCCCATGGAAATCGAAGGAAATCCTCAAATTTTATAGGCATACCTACAGCGATTTGAGTATTTTTTATAGTAACTCGTGCATTTGCACTCGAAAAGTACCATTTGGTGAAGTGGAACTGATGATGAAGACCACAGATGGCCACCGGAACTACTTAATAATAAGTATTTCACCGTTGCGATTCGATTAGGCACTTTAATATGGTTGCTAAGCAATTTATGCTCGTCAAAATGCATATGGTGAAGTCACCATCAGTTCTCCTGGTTTTACCAGGAGAACTCCTCAATAATTAACGCCCCTGCATCGGGAAAAGCAATATTTTGTAAAAGGAGATGAGCATTTGACATTAGGCTATTGTAAATTGGATTGTTTACAAACTGACCCACTAAAAAGTGAAAATAAAAAACTTTTTACAAAAAAAAAATTACTTTAATTTCGGAAGTCGGTGGCAAAAAACTAAAATACAGATCCAAAGCCACCGACTTTTTTTTGGAAGTCGCTTCTTTTTTTTTAAATATAAACATGCATACATTTTTAATTACTATATCCCACTCGCACTTAAAAGCAAAAACGTGGTTACAATACCAAGTGTTTAATACAACTGCCATTGTCATGCCACCAACGCAATAGAAGTCAAAATCGGTTGAATGGACTGTAAAAAAGGTTTATTTAAGTTTCTAATCTTATTTCAAATGGAGCATAGGTAGCAATGGTAGCACAGAAATGCCTATGTTTGGACATGTAACCATTGGAACCGTGCAAAGTAAGGGCAGGTCGCTAATAATCAAATATGATATTATTTCATTTCATTGTTATAAAACACAGTTTTTTTTTCGTAATTACTTACTGGTGGGTGGGGAAATTGTTTTCATGAAAACAAACTAAAAGGATTTTTTTGGACTATGTACAGACGCCAGCAGGTCAAGCTACCAGAAACTGTAAAAAAATTCCAATCAACCTTAAATTGAACCTTATGCTTTAACGATAAAGTTGAAAATCTTTTAAAGAAATTTGACAGATTGTAGTAACTTGATGTGCTGGCGTCTGTACTTGGTTTTATGATCAAGTGCATCCATGAATCAAATTTATAACACCCCTCTTTTTCATCGGGGGTAAAAAAATTGTAAAATTAAAACATTTTTTTTTAAATTAATTGTGTGTCAGTTTAGTTTTCAAGCGAAAGATGGTCAAAGGACATGATTCATGGTCTTTACCAGTGGCGGGCACTCCATACATGCAAATAAGCTCTGCATACCCTGTAGTCCCACACATAAATGCTCCTCTAAATGATAATAACTATAACTCAAAAAAATCATGCGATTATCGACGCCGCGCACCACCAATTCACCGGCAGCGGTCCCGTGAGCAAAATCAGTACTAGGTATGCCTTGCTTATTCAAGTTTTTTCGCCATACTGTTTCGATTGTTTTTCTTGGCGCAAGTGATTGACTGTCTAAGTAATTATTTAGTAAGTTAAAAGTAAAAGTTTATTGTAAACAATGGAAAATGTTATGGTTGCTGTAAATAAAAATGGAAACTTACACCTTCGCCAGCACAGGTCTCACAGTGAGACCTGTGCTGGCGAAGTGTGTTTAAATAAATTAAAGTCTGCCGCTTTTTATACGTTAACTTTTGAGCAAAAAGTTAAATTGATTGCAAAGGGAAGGTGTGTACCCGGATTGGATTTAACTTAAAAAAGTTAATGCTAGGTACTCGTTATTTTCATAAAAAGTTTTATGATAATTATTACTGGCTAACAGGTTGTGTAGATACACACAAACACTTTGTATTGTTTCCCTTGCATTGCCTAGCCGTGCACACCCTATCTGAGATCGCTCTTTACATTTTTGGACTAAATGTGAAAATGAGCATAAATTATTTTCTTAATTTTTAGGGTTCTGTAGCCAAATTTCTAAAACGGAACCCATTTCAATTTCGTTATGTTTGTTGGATTTGGATGTGACACAGCCAATTTACTTGGATACTTGCGCTATGTCGATGCAAATTGGAAGGTGTGTATTCCTGTGCACCGCTAGACAATGGTGTAGTGAAATTACGAAAAAAGATAATTAAGGTGGCACTTCCCATACATGTTACCGAGGAAAAAAATCAATGCACATGAGTGTGTGGTGTATTGTTGGATCCCAGAAATAAAAAGATTATGATTTTTTTTAATAGACTGCTATTTAAGTCAATAGTTTTTGAGATATTTTCGGTTACAACCTTACAACGTGACGGCAGAAAAAACTTTGATTTTCACGCGTTGCGTGCCATTTACTTCAAAATCTGTGAATGCATATCAAAAATTTAAGGCCACCTACGACCGTTTTGCTGTCGCTACAATGGTTAATACCTGCCCTTACTGCCCTATCTCTAAAATCCAACCTGTATATTTTTTTTTACTATATTTGTTACTATACTTTATTTAATATTTTTTTATTCTCTGTGCGTCTACTACAGCGCGACACAATTTGCGCCTCGTGTTGGGCATCGAAATCGTTCAGTGTTTATTTTGTTGTGTTTGTATCGCCAAATAAAACTCGTTAGAGTTCATTTTTGATTTGGTTGTGTCATAATGCCGTGGAAAATTAATTAAATCAGTGCAAACTGGTGTAACATAGTTTTAAAGCGAGCTAACCTGGTGAGAACTTTCCATAATTTTCAGTGATTTGTTCAGTTGTTTATTTTATATGGCATTGTTGTGAAGCTTGGAAGCTCGTTAACACGCGCCCATTTACTCTAAGCTGTTATCAGGAGATAATATAATTGTTCTAACTAATTC
This sequence comes from Tiliacea citrago, assembly GCA_963921375.1. Taxonomy (NCBI): domain Eukaryota; kingdom Metazoa; phylum Arthropoda; class Insecta; order Lepidoptera; family Noctuidae; genus Tiliacea; species Tiliacea citrago. The sequence continues at coordinate 17,140,477 of OY992787.1, forward strand.
CTTGAAGTTTAGAATTATAACAAATCAAATCAAATCACTTAGGCTAGGCTAAAGCCCCAGAAAATACCTACAAATTGATTATTTCTCTAACTTTACAAAACAGTCACTAGGCAAATAATCTCTTAGACAACCTCTTCTTCGACAGTCGTAAATCAAGTTTTATTATACCTATGTGTGTACTGGACTCAAAGGCTGATTATGTTGAATTTCATTCACAAAAAAATATTACCCTGAATTTTTAATCTTCAGAATAAGATACATCTCTCTCTTGGTCGGTCGTTAGTCGTCGACTCGAACACACTTGTTTTGAGTCCTCTCCACCAAATTTACAATTTTTTTTACTGTGCGTATACATATACATCACGATCAATTCTCCAACTGCAAATTTAAGTTGGTCAACTATTACTCGTTAATTAAATTCGTTGTTACTTAGCTGTGATAGTTTTCCTTTCAATTTCGTTATATTATATATACTACGACGGCACGGTTGGCGCAGTGGTTAAGCGATTGACTGCCGCGCAGCGTGTCGCGGGTTCGATTTCCGCACGGAACAAATATTTGTATGACCTACAAGTAGTTGTTCCGGGTCTGGCTGTTTGTGTATGTGAGTTTATATGTTTGTAAACGCACCCACGATACAGGAGAAATTCCTAGTGTGGGGCAACGATTAAAAAAAAAAAAAAAAAAACTACGTCCATGATTTTTTTCTCAATCAGCTACTTAGCGGGCAGGGGGGGAGGGACACTTGACTCAAACAAAATTTAAAGAAAGCTTTTAAAATTTCGCATACGGATCCAAAAAATGGATAGAAAAATGGTTCTCACAGACTTACGATATTTTTGAACGGCCTATCCAACGATACCCCACACCATGGGACAGACGAGAAAAAAAAAAAAATATCATCCCCACTTTACGTGTAAGGGATTCACAATACCCAGACTGGAGCGGGCCGGGGCTGCCTTGAAGCGGCTCCTGCCCAATCTGGGGGGTCGAAACGCCTCCTGCCGGAGGCTCTACGCGGGGATCGTGCGGTCCATGGCCCTTTACGGGGCACCGGTGTGGGCGCGTTCTCTGAGGCTGCGACCAGCGCAGCGGTTGAACGCGTCCCAAAGGGTCATGGCCATCAGGATAGTACGGGGTTACCGCACGGTCTCCCGTGAGGCGGCGAGCCTCCTTGCCGGACTGCCGCCATGGGATCTGGAGGCGAAAGTCCTCGCGCACATTTGGGTGTGGCGCGAAGAGGCGAAACTCCGGTGCATAACTCCGCTGCCGCAGGAAATCGCGGCACAGCGGACGGAGCTCCGGCGCGATCTCATGGCGACATGGAGAGTGCGATTGTCGCAACCCAGCGCTGGGCACGCCACAATTGTGGCGATAAGTCCCCTCTTTGAGGAGTGGCTAGAGAGGCGCCACGGCGTCCTCGCCTTCCGCCTGACGCAGGTCCTCACCGGACATGGATGTTTCGGGAGGTTCCTGTTTAGGATTAAGCGGGAGGAAACGCCCGGGTGTCACCACTGTGTGGATCGCCCGGAGGACACGGTGGAGCATACGGTGGAGCATACGGTGGAGGTCTGCCCTGCTTGGGCGGAGCACCGCCGTGTCCTCACGGCAGCGATCGGCGGCGGCGATCTCTCGCGTCCGGCCCTGGTTCAGGCCATGGTTCGGAGCGAGAGTGCATGGGAGGCCGTCACCTCCTTCTGCGAAACAGTGATGCTTGCGAAGGAGGAGGCGGAACGCGTGAGGGTAAGGCAAAATCAACGCCCTCGCGCCCCTAGTCGCCGTAGGAGACGCCCCAGGCGTCGGGAATCGCAGGCCGATTCCCGGCCACCGTAGGCGCGGGCTTGCGGACGGTGAGCGATGGGTAGCTCGCCGTCCGATAAGGACCAAGCCCGGGTCGACGGCGCGTTGTGTTCCACGCGCGCCTCAAAGAGACGTCAGCACCAATTGACGGGGTCCGAAAGGGCCAATGCCTGCCAGGGTTACGAGCCTGTCCGAAAGGGATATCGTGGCCCTGGCACACAGGCATCTGAAGGAACACGGTGGGTTTTAGTCAGTAAAAGTCTGACACTCCCTCCCGCTCCACCCAGAGCGGGAGAAGTTATTTGATAATTTCCCACCCGAAAAAAAAAAGAAAGGGGATTCACAATAAAAAAAATATATTTTACGACTTTGACAATGATGTAGCGCGAGCGGCAAAGATACGAGGTGCCAAACCGAAATAAGTATTACTTTTTTAAAGAAATAAAGAAAACCAGCCTTTTCATAATTTTATTAAAGGACATCTTTAATAAAATATTTTATCATACTTGTAACTAATCCCGTGACAAAACGAACGCTTTAATAACCGGTTCTGTATGGCATCCATCTTCGTGTGCAGCTGCGGGCACGTTTCAGAATACCTCTATGGGGTGAATGTGGTTTTTGATAATGAACGGCGTGTTTTAACTCCTGTACGGTGTTGTATCGGGGTTCATAAACACATCCCGAAAAGTAACCTCATTGAATAAATATGTCGGCCTCATAATGTAATTCGCACGCAGGTATGACGTTATGAGGCCGAAAGTTAGAATCGAGGCGTTTAGAAGAAAGATAGGGCAAGAATCATCAAGATGGAGGCCATAGATAATATTTATTTGAAGCATTCGTTTTGTTAAGATACAGTGATGGTAATAAATAGGTCGACCATTTTTCAAATACATTCGATTCCCTCGTCGCGGCAACAAAAATAACAGATATCTCTCCATACCTATCTCATATGTAAACGGGAATTCCCCCTTATCTGGCCTTTTAAAAAAAACACCATAAACGTATTGTCACTGAAAATGTTCGTGAATCCCTTCAGTGGGCAGATAGATTGATGTTTACGGTTTTTTTTTTTTTCAGAATGGACCTGATTGGCTCTGTATAATTGTTGGCTTTAAAAATGGCAGTGTTGGATTTTATACCAATACTGGTCACTTGCTGTTACTTGAAAAATTAGATGATAAGCCAGTTTTGAAAATATCCTGCCACACTGGGACTTATGGAACTTTACCTGATGATGTACATATACTGTATCAAAGTTGTGAGTGTATCATCTCAGGATCAAGCTTGTACCAAACACTGAGGAATGCCAAAGCGCAACTAGCCAGAGGTATTTTTACTCACCTAAATCACAAATGCACAAAGCATTCAACTGAACTTCTTTAATTAAAAGTACCTATTTATAGTACGAGCTGGTATCCAGGGGGACTACTCAGTGGATAGCCGAAGCATCAATATTCGAAAATGGATGTTCACTGAACAAGAAGTTATGAATGATGCTGCAGTTGTAGGACTAGATCTCAAAAACACTTACGATCACCTGTTAGCAGCATCCACTTATGGAGGATACGATGTTTGGTAATTAAAATTCAATGTTTTAATAAATGCAATATTAAAAATGATGGGTCTTGATCGGTTGATTTATGATTTTAGTAATTTCTCCAAACCCGGCTCATAAGAAGCCGTAAATAAATAATAATTTAAATAATATATATTCAGTTCGTATGAATTTGGTCTTTAATAAACTGGGTTTTGTTATCTTATATTTTGCCTTTATTGTCAATAGGGAATACGCATGATTTTTTTTTTCACCAAACAATAATTGACTCTTATTTATTTATTCATAAGTTTATTTCAGAACACAGTTCGATATAAAATTGTTAGTAAAGCTTAAAACTATGTTAGTACCTTTAACCTACTTATTCAAGTTATCTATTTACCTTACATTAAAAAGGACACCACTAGAACTGTGTACCTTATTCCAGTGCCCCACAAAAGGACACTCAACCCATACCATTATGGTGTTTAGAAGGTCGTTGGTGCTGCCCTCCACACGACGCATCAGGGAGGCCACTCACTTCCGCACTATTGCTCTAAAGTAGTCGATGTTGGCCTCCGCAAACATTCGTAGTGTACTACAGTATTGCGGCAACCCCATCAGCGTCCTAAACCCATTATTGTAGAGGTAGTATACAGGGTGGAAGGGACATCGACTGTACTGAATCCATGGTAACAGGTTTCGCGTCCATGGGACATGGACGCGAAACCCTGCCACCCTGTATATACCCAAGAAAAGTATTAAAAGTTAAATTCAACTATTGCTGCTCAAAAACATTATGAAACTGCAAAAAGTTACTACAGTTCAAACGTCCGTTTCTGTCGCAGCCATTATGTGACGTCATTTACAACGAAACTGCCTAGCTTACATCTATTTTTTATCCCCAAATAATATAAATTAAATGATTGTTTTGCTTTATTCAAGCAAAAATCGCACCAGCAGTGCTATTCTGTAACCATCTCATCGTGAAAACTTAGGTGAAGTGAGTGTGGAGTGAACTGTCAGTGAGGGATTGACACTGTTAACAACTCACTTCATGCTCACTTCACCTACGTTTACACTGTGAGATTTTTTCAGAATACGAGTAGATCGGCTGGTCTTCTTTTTTGTGTCATCTGTCAGCCAGTCAGTTCGTCGTCATTAAGAAGGTTGGATAGCCCCGATACAACATGAAATAATGAATAGTAAATTAAGTAATGCATTAAATAATGTAAAAAAAATATAAGTAGAAATTTGTATCTTGACTCCTACACAATGTATATTAAAATAATGGATAAGTTTTGAATTACGTGCATATTCCCTATTGGTTTTAGGGTTCCGTACCAAAATGGTAATAGCCCTCCTTTTTTGGCTTCGCCGCAGTCGGGTAAAAAGGAACCATTATGGTGACACTAAGTCTGTCTGTCTGTCACAGTTGGATATCTCAAGAACTACTAATACTATCAACTTGAAATTTGGAATAGTTTTAGATGACGTTTACCCAACTATTTTGCAAAGAAAGAAATTTAAAAAATTATACCTTTTTTGAAACAGGGCCTGAAAGGGGGGGTCTTAAAAATTCGAATGGAGTCTACTAGGGCATGTGGGGTATTATATAAAAGAGCGCTGTTTGCACATTCTCAAACATTTTTTTTTTTTTTTTGGCGTCATAGTATTCGAATACTGATGAAAAATGAAAAAAAAATACCGTTCCCCCGTTTGTATAGAGAAAAATCTGAAATTATTCTATGTGATAAAAGTTTATGTAAAGATTACAGGAAAAATAAAACGATGTCTCTAAATAGCACAGTTTTTCAGAAATCATCAACATCATATATAAGTACGGAACCCTCGGTGCGCGAGTCCGACTCGCTCTTGACCGGTTTTTTATATATATTATACATTTTAGGTGTATGCAAATCAGGCACCTATTTTATCTAAAATAAAACTGTTTAAATATTACAGGTATCGTTCTGTGCCACCTGTAAACACTTTGATACTTGGAGCTGGTGTTAAGCCATATATTGGTTTTCACTATGCTCTGGAAGGAGGAACTACTCCCCCACTGCAAGATGTGGCTAGAGCTGTTGCAAATAAAATCAAATCAGCTCTTCCGTAAGTATGAGATTATGTATTATAAGACTTGCTTAAATGTTCAATGGAACATCATCAATAATACAATGTCATGAGGGCTTTCTAATCAGAAAGCCATTTTTTTTGGCATCGTTATTCTCCAGTCGGCTATAAAGCCATAATCATGGCTTTATAGCCGACTGGAGAATAACGATGCCAAAAAAAATGTCTTGTGTATGTATGTATTTGGTTTGTTAAAGGGGCTGGCTCGGAGGGGGCTCTACAGACAACACAACGGCTGGAAACGACCCATTAATTCGTTCCGAACCTTTATCGATGCGCAACGGCTTATATGATGGGCAGCGACATGGCAACCTGGTGGCTGTGTCGCCAGATCGACGGCTCGCGGCCACAGTTGACAGTTTCGGACGCGTTGCGGTTCTAGACGTTACACGAGGACATTTAATTAGACTCATCAAAGGTTGCAGAGATGCTCAGTGTGCATTTGTTCAAGTATGTATATAAATTTACGCTAACATTAAAGGAAATCTCCAAATCTGTCTAAACATGTACAAGTTGCTCAATTGAAAGTAATTTCACCAAATAATCGAATGGTTACGTACCTAAATGTAATTGCATTATGTCCTGACGTGACGGGAACTTCTATGTAATAAAATCTAATAAATTGGTATTTTTTAGCGAAGTCGACAACAATTTTTTTTTGCTTACTGCAGTTTATCAAACTCAAACCATTATATTTCATGTAGTTTTGAAAAACGTTCAGTTTTAAGTAGCCTCGTCTCTGTCATTCATCTTATGCGGCCGTGTCTTATGAAGAACTCATTTGCTATAAATTAACGCCCGGGTGTGGTCGCAAGCGCTACTGCTGAGCATGTCACTCTGGGGTCGATTCCCAGGTAGTAGGTTTTTCTATCAGGAATTTCTCAGTAGCAGCCCTGAGTCTAAATTTGTGTCCGGTTGATGGCAATAGGCTTTCCCCCTATTACATGGGACTTAAACATAAATGGCGAAATGTAGGTGTACTGATAGGTACACCCACATTTCACAACCTCTGCCTAACCCTTCCGGGATTATAGGCGTGATGTTATGTTTTCCAAATACCTTCCTTTATTATAATGTCACTAACTTACTGATTTATGCAATAGTTTCACGTAATGATTATACCATTATGTAGATGTAGATTATAATCTCACTTTCTTGTCCGTCTGTCACGTTGGAATTAGAATGTTGGCATAATGTTAGGTAACAATGACACGCGCACTGGGGGCCAAGTCTGCTATTTTCAATGATTGGTCATTATGACGACCATACCAAGGCAACGCCATGACCATTGTGCCAATAGTAACCTCCTAAATTCATAATGGCGTGCAAGTGGTCCATATGGAAGTCAAAATAATATGAGCTTGTCAGTACGAGATTACCAACTACACACAATTTAAAATTAACGTCCTATTATCGTTCGGTACCTCCCCCGAAATTTTTGATTTTGATATATTTATTATATATTTTTCCATATTTTACATCAAAATTATAGCGATTTGCGACTGAACGAATGAAAAAAATGAAATGAATTGCTGAAAAAATATTTAAAAAATATCAAAAATTGAGTTAGCACCTATTTAAGTAATTTTGGGAAATATTTAACTGATCCTCTAAAAACTTATTGACCTTTTAATGATATCTACTTTTTAGGGTTCCGTTCCCAAAGGGTAAAACGGCAACCCTATTACTAAGTCCGTCTGGCACCAGGCTGTATATCATGAACCGTGATAGTTAGACAGTTGAAATTTTCATACATGTTGTATTTCTGTTGCCGCTATAACAACAAATACTAAAAAACAGAATAAAATAAATATTTAAGGGGGCTCCCATACAACAAACGTGATTTTTATGTTCGTTTTTGCTCGATATTGATAACGGCAACAGATAGACGCTTGAAATATTCACAGAATATTTAGTTATACAATATTAGTTTTAGTATATGCGAAACCTGAAACACGTGTCTAGTATTTTTATGTAAATAATCTATGTACAAAGAACAATGCCCACTTTCCATACATTTGAAAATCTGATAATGAAAGTGTATGTATAGTTAGAAGGTATAGTAGAAAGACTACATGTAAGTTTAGAAAATAATGTCTTATACTCATTTTTACGATTTAAACGCTACGAAGTCCAACAAATCTTAATATTACTTTTTAGGTTAGGAATTGCCGATACCAAATATAAGTATAAAGAAATAAATGTGCTAGAACTAATTATTAACGCTTGAAGTTCAGTCTAAAATAGGAATACTTGGTCAGTGGGTCGTCTTAGGGGTACCTACTTACCTAGCTATGGTCTAAAACGTCTTTTTTACTTTGAGAATTCCTTGAAACCAACTGCCCTCGTCGCTGCTTAGACTCTCGATGATTGTCAATATAGAGTGTCGAGCATTAACTGTTGTTTCTCCACCACACTTATGTACTTACTAACTACATTTTTAGTATAATAAACGATAGTTAGATAGTTTCTATACCTCTAAAATGTCTAACTTAGTTCTTGTATTGTCAAAAGTGATCACTTATCTACCCAACACATTTCATTGGCCTACGGTACATACATACATACCTGATAAACAAAACCGGAAAAACAAATAAAACACTATGTTAAAGTGTAATGTTTTATTAATTATCATCATTTTCCTCTAAATCTCTTATAACTACGTCATCAAGAATTGCTGCTGGAACAGATATATTTTCTAGATTGGTACCTATTGGTACCAAGTAAATAGTCCTTAAGCCCATCCATGGTACCACACTAATGTCATAACGTAAGCGCACCATCCAATGGTTCGATATCAAGGTCCAGGGGCGGTAATTAATGTCGTAAAAAGAAATAACACACTCAAAATGGCACAGTTCACAACGAGATGCAAACACAACTATGAAGGACTTAGGGGCGAGGCGTATTTATCGTAACAGATAGAAATAACAGATATTTAAAAATAACAAATAAAAATTGTTCCTACCAATATAAATTATCTGTTATTTCAAGTAAAAAATACTGTTACCGTGGCTGTTACTTACATACACACTCACACAAAAAGAAATATAGCAAATAAAATATCGCCTAAAATACGTGGTCTTACAAGAACAAACATTTTCGAAAAAGTGACTCCTCGATTACGTCATGTTACCTGTTACTGTGACCAGTGACCAATATAAAAACAACTTAATAAATACATATTTATCGTCCGTACATAAATAACTGGCTGTTATTTAATTAATTATTTGGATCTGTTATTTTTGTGCAACAGTAACAGTGATAACAGATATCGTGTTTAACCTGTTACAACCCATCTCTCAGTACTGCGCCATTGCCAATCGCAGCACTGTCAAATGTCAAAAAAACCGTTTCTGTCGTGCGAACTCAATAACATACTGCATGATTAATTTATTTAATTATTATGTTATTTTTATTTAATCTGTAGGTATTATACAAAGACTAATAAAGAAATAATTACTGATTAAATAAAACGTAAAATAATGTATAAAACTCAGAAACGAGAGTTGAATAAAGTCCAGTAGCAGTGTCTAAAATGGAACGTCGTAAAAAAAGGTTAGTTGAGATGCGATCAAAACATGGTTTTGTCGTTTACCCTTGACGTAGAATGAATAAAGAAATATTAAAAAATATATTTTTCCTGCGTTTCTTTTAACATTTTGATAAGCGTAATTAATATACAATTCAATTAGCTGAATTTTAAGATTTATTTCATGTCTATACATAGTCAGGTGAAAACTGAACATTCTTCTTTCAAAACTGTATCATGAAAAATCACAAAGTTATAAGGTTGTTATGTTACCGGGTTGTCCGTACAAAAAAAAGCGGCGCCGCCATGCGCCACCAGAGTCGTCTTGCGCTTGTTGATAATAATTGGGCAGTAGGTAACTAACCGTACGGCGATTGTATTGTAAGTAATTAATTGGTGATAACATTTTCCATCACAATTAAATATTTTTGGGACAAAATATAACATGGTGTAAAAATTATTGAAATCGATTCAGTTCCTTATTCTGAACAAACTATATTCAGGTTTCGCATATACTAAAAATAATGTTGTATATTCACTTTAAAAATAAAAATTAAATTAAAATAAAACAAATATTTAAGGGGGGCTCACATACAACAAACGTGATTTTTTTGCTATTTTTAGGGTTAAAGTACCCAAAGGGTAAAACAGGAACCCTATTACTAAGGCTCCGCCGTCTGTCTGTGTATCTGTCCGTCTGTCACCAGGTCCGTTTTTACTCGATATTGATAACGGAAACAGGTAGACGCTTGAAATATTCACAGAATATTTAGTTATTTATTCACTTTAAAAATAAATAATTAAATTAAAATAATTCACTGCTCCAAAGCAAACCGTGTTTTAGCTGGGAAAAAAAAATATCATATAAATAAGGTATAATCTTTCGTAATACCGCAAATTGGTTCGGTAAAGTAGTTAAAAAAAACTCATTTTCTTCTCTCCGCTATATGTCCGCTCCAAGCAATTTGGGGCTATAAGTTTAAATCTACGAAAGGTTGGAAATCATCCCAGGACCTCGAATACCCAGTCCCAGCCGGTAAAGTGCATTTTGCTACAAATACGCACCATTGCTTTAACTATAACCCAGATCATGGTTTATGCGTGTGACCACTTTCGTTCAAATCCATTCAGCCGTTATGGCAAGAAAAGAACAGTAACAGACAGTTGTACGATATAAAATCGGTTTATAATTTGTGGTCACACAGAATAGAAAAAGCGATGTTTTGTCAGCGGAATTGCTCAAAATACAAATTACTCGTACATACTCGTACAACATACAATTGCAAGAAAAGCATAAATATTTACGGTATAATTAACTACAATTTTTTGGTAACAATAGTTTTAAATGAGCGAATTGTACACCGGACGTCACGTCGCCAGAGTCCTAACAGAATGGGGATTGAGCAATCCCCTTTTGTGTTTGTAAAATTAAATTAAGTGTAAATAATCCAAAAAAACAATACGAACGACTAACAAAATAATTCGTTCTTATAAATAAACTGGCTTCATTCAGCCTCTGAATGGTCGTTGATTGCCGCCAGTTGCTGTGTATCTATTGTTCCGGCCGATTACTGCCATTATTTTTTTATTTGTTAGTACCTAGTCTGCTAAGTATTGGAACTACAAAAACCTAATTTAGTTTGCTTCATTAGTCATTAACTGGCTTCTTCCTTCGTTTGAAATACTTTATATCACTATTATCGTTATACCTGTTTGAACCCCATGTATTCTTTATTTGCAGATATTTGATATGGATGACAAAAAACTCCAACTGTCCGTTGTTAAAGAACTTAAGAGAGCCATATTTTTAATTATATATAACCCTAAAAAAGGGCTCATAGATATAAGATTAATGCAAAAAGGAAACAGAGTAGCAGCATTTACCGCGACGAAAAACGGACTACTTCTATACAACACTTGTGGTTTGGTTGGTGCTGAGAAAAATTATTCATATAAAAAACTCAATTTACCGGAATTTCAATGTGTATTAATAGACCCAGACGGCAAACTGAAGAAGTTTAATATTCCATTTTTTTATGCCTTGGAAGGCGAACATTCCCAAAGATCGAAAGATCTTCATGCATTGAGAGATTTACGTGAGCATCTCAAAAAATCTTCCACAGTATCTGAGGATTTTGTCGATGAATTAATAAAAAAAGCCTTAGAATTAAAAACGTTAGACCTAAAAAAGCATTGTTTAGATATGTTAGTAAGAAAATATGAAATATCCCCAAAAACTGTTATGGCTTGTCTAAATTTGTTTTGGGATAGCATTGAAAATGATGAACTGAATATTCAAGAAATCGAAATTAAACACTACTTTGCAAATCTTGGGTTAGCCACTTTGTTCTTTAGACATATCAATGGAGAAAACACTGAAGACATGAAGGACCTCACAACTAAAATACATACCTATATGCATTTAAATACAGAAATAACTGAAAAGGTTCAACTTACTGAAAACTGCCAGCCCCTATGTTTCGATCTTTTAGAGGACGATAATTGTATATTGGAAAGATTGCTGACCTTAGCACAAGAGAATAATTACAAGGAACATCATCACGCCAGAGTTACGTTTGCCGTTAACAACACCAGCACATACAAAGAGTTTGTTTCGTGCTTCAAGTTAGATGAAAGTAATAAATACATATCTTTGAAAATTGATACAACAGAAGACCAAATCAATAATCTAGCTAGTATCACTTTTAAATCTATATTTAAATTAAAGGACATCACAATGTTAAGTGATTTCGTGAAAGAGTGTAACATGGACGCAAAGGAAATAGTAAAAGTATTAATTATACAGTTAATGAACATGCCCTTGGAAGAAATAAGTATTGAACTAATTGAACAGTTCATACAAGTTTTATACTACCTGTGTAATGTTATAGAAGAGGCGACTCATATAGCTTACAATGAGATTTCACCCTGGTGGCAAGATATTCGTGATGTGTTAGTAGACATGCCTTGTCCTTTGAGGAGCATGATAGTTGCAATGGCTTGTAAAGCAGTTAGTAGAATATTTGAAACTAAACGTCAGGAGATAGAAGATGATATATGGGAGTCTGTAACAAAAGAGAATGCTAAATGGGGTATACTAATCGGTAAGCTAGAGGACATTTCTATCCTCAGTATTATCCTTATGTTCAAAGACTCCTTCAGTGGAAAGTCTTTACCTAAATTGCAAATGAATGAATTAAACATTAATCTCAAATATATTTACACAAGAGGGAAAGGATCTGTAACGGAATTAATAGCGAAATGGTTATGTGGAATGGGCGTTGTTCCTGAATCAGTTGTTGCTAACGAATTACTTGAAAAATATTCCAGTATGGGTTTGGAATCGCCTGAAACCAAAGATGAGGATGATTCTGATTATCTTTTTATAGAAAACAATCGTATCTATGTTGACGAAAATCCTAAGATATTTAAATGGCTCTCTCTATTAAGACAACAATTTCCACTAAGCACAACATCGAATTACATAATTGCAAACATGTGTTGGGAATATTCAATGGCTTGGCAGAAATCCATGAAAAATTGTGAGCAACTTGAAACAGTCCTTCAATGTCTTACGTGTATATCGGACTTGCATATTAGATTAGGTTTATTTTCCATTATATGGTCCACATATATTAAGCAAGTGTTTGAAGTGAGTTGTCGCTTAGTAAACAAAGTCGGAAGACTGCCAAAAGATCCATTGTGTTTTCAAGATGTTGGCTTTGACAGCACAAGCATGGTCAAATTCCTTCAAATTGCTTCTACATATTTATATGAATTCCTGAACTGTTCAAACTTGTCCATCAATCAACATAAAACAACCATTCAATTCGAGAAAATTTGGGATGAAAGTATTCCATCTTTAGTGGAAGTGGCACAGGATAATAAGAGTGTTAATACCGACATATTAAATTTAAATTATCAAATATCGTGTACGGTGTACTATATGTGTCATTTTAATGTAAAACTGTCCAAACCACTAGATAGTCTGTACGATATTGACTACCAGTATATATTTGAAGCATTATCTGGTAACATACATAACAGAGAAATAAGCATGAAAGCATCTGAAAAATTGAGAAATCCGAGGATGAAATTTTTAACGAAACTCATTCGATCTGCGGTAGAAACAATAACGGCATTGGAAAATGACGAACCATACCAAACATATAATAGTGAAGAATGTCTTGCTTGGATTGAAAGAATTACCTTACTAGCAGAGTTGTGGAATATTGATAACGACTTTATAAGGCGTCAGCAGGTAAAGACCATACAAATCCTAGAAAATAAATACGTTTTTGCAAATAACCTAGATTATTTAATTGTACTTTTGTTACAGGTAATTTCACTTTACCATCTTGGCTATGACATGTTGGCTGAAAACATAATAGGCTTACTTATGGAACCTGAAATAGTCCTGCCATCACTTTTAGCCTTAACTACGCAAAGATTCAAGAGAAGTTTGGAACAATCATGCAATCAACCGGAGTGGATAGTAACAATGCCACCTCAACTTTACAAACGACTTCAAAATACGGTGATTATTTTCTTATCCCTCCATTCAGTCATCACAGAGACAGTAGGCAGGCACGTGATGCCAGCAGAAATGCATGCTTTTTTTTACACCAAGAAGAACACAATGATCTTAGCCCAGAAAATTCTTTGGTGTTGACTTTCAGTAATTGAATCAATTGCGCTCACATCGACGGTTAGCGTAATTAATTAATTCGATTCAATTACTAATTTTATGTTTAATTTTGTGTTTGTTACAGACATTAGATACTTCAATACCAGCTCATCCGTCAATGACCACAACAAAAATGGTACTCGAAAAAATACTTATCCAAATAGATAAGAAAATTGCAAATAATCCTATAAATTCTCAAAATATTAAAACTACTGAACTTTTAATTGAAAGTTGCGAAGTGTTGATAAGGCGTAAATTGTAAGATACCTACTTTATCGCGTATATATAAGGTACGTATATTTAATTGATCCCCAAATAATTCCCTTTTTGATTTCCAAAAAATACTAATCGATCGTCTTTTTATACTCACTATCGTTATTTTTTTTTGTGATGTGCCTTAGACTTGTAACTGCGGCCATCATGGCTTTATAGCTCAAGAAAATAAACTTGGTCTGCGAAAAAAAAAAACTACAAGATTTCTCATCGGGATTATCTTTATTTAAGTACTACAAATAAGTACTGTTTAAGAGCGAGCGCGCATTACGACTTTTTATTGCGCGATTATTTTGTTGTAGAAATTCAACGTATTGGTTTATATGGCCATACATGAGAAAAATGTCGCCGTGATTTTAAAATTATGATTTGTCACATTTTAGAGCAGCTGTTCGCGACTCGATTGTGGCAAAAGTAAATTGCAGCATAAGAAGTTGCATTAATTGCATAGCTCCGCGCGCACTGTGATATCTCACCCCGGGGCCCCGCGGCGGCTTTTAGTCCATAGATGATCCTTACGTATTATAACAAAGTCCCCCCGCCGCACCGCACCTGTCTGTATGTCTGAACGCGGATTTTCAAACCGTTTTCATCAATGAACGGAGTGATTCACGAGGAAGGTACCTAAAGATGTATAATTCATTAAGGTTTTGTGAAAATTGGCCCCTTATGAGCAAGTCACCAGATTCTCAACTCACCAGATTCTCAACTAACCAGATTCGCAGCTCACCGGATTCGCAACTCTGCAGATAATGTACAGTCGACAGCACATCAGGTTATATGGAACTGTTATATACTGTCATATTTCTCTAAATGATTTTAAAGTCTAGTATATTTTTTAAGTATACTTTATTCACCGAACCTAACCTGTATTTTTTGCCGACGTGGTAAATCTTCATGGATGTCCTCCGCCCTGGGGCGGGCGGCGGGGTCTGTCAGACTATTACTGAAAAAAAAACCCCCCAGTGTTCCCTTCCCACACTTGCGCCGGGGATCTTGGGATCTGTTATTACTTCCGCAATCCCCGGCTAGTGCTGCCCGCCTCCGTGGGCCACCTCAAGTCTGGGGGGTGAGGTGTTTGACCCCCCCCCCCCCCGCGACGTCTGAAAGGCGCGCGCGTGGAACACTACGCGATGCCACCTCGGGTCCAGTGTGATAGGGGGCGGCGGACGTCCACGAGTCCGCCGTCCCTGGAACCATTTAGGGGGGCCGGAAGATGGCATTATCTGCCCTCTGCCGACGCCCAGTGCGCCTGCTGCGGGCCGGGTGAGCGGACGAGATCTCCCGCTCCATTTCCGCAGCCTCCTGCGACACGACTGTTTCGCAAAAGGACACCACCGCGTCCCAGGACTCCTCGCTGCCGGCCATCGACTCGACCACGGCCGGAACCGAACCTAACCTATCCTCGGGGTGCCCTAGGATTCAGAGCTTGCTTCGCTTGCTCTTGGGCTAATTAGCCAGTTGAAGAAAGGGGAACCGTGCGAAGCGACCTCGTAACCTTGGGGCACTCCGAGCATAGGTTAAGTTAACCTAACCCAACGGCCGACGGTATTTCTTCAACTGACTAACTAGTCCAAGAGCGTAACATTTTAATTTTTTACCCATGTTGCGCATACATTTGAACCAAAACATAAGTATTGTATTATATTTTGTATTTTGTTAAATATTATTATTATACAACGTGGCGATTAGGTTATCACATTAAATAGTACAGCGGTTATTACAAGTTGTTATCAGTCTGTTAAAATAATAAAAATAAAAATAGACCTAAAAATAGAAAACTGAATTTTTCTAACAAACTAAATAGCGTAAAAATTGGCAATAAATAATCCACCCTTGATACTACGGCGCACACGCCAAACGACAGTGAGACTAGCGGAGGGTAGGTACTTGCGCTCACGCGCGGGGCGTTATAATACATGATGTTGTTAAATACTAAAAGGGAAAAAAAGGTCTCACGGGTAGAATGTTAACTTTTATTAATTATTTTATTTATGTATGCTTAAAATACGTAATGTAGAATACGTGGTTTGAATTAATGTGATAACCTAATCGCCACGTTGTATACGGCCTAATGTACCATAATTTTGCACCCAGGTGAATTTGACGAATAAAGTTTACTTTTAGTATAATTACCTAATACAAGGTGAATAATATTTACGAAAAGTATTATTGTGTGAATTTATTAAGTAAACTACATCAAGAATTCCGTATTATTTTGGTTTGGTTTCGATTTACATTTGTTTTTTTTTGTAAATAAAGTACCTGTTCTGTTATTTTTTTGTGATTTTGTGATTCATTGTACCTACATTTGGTGAGTTGCGAATCGGTGAGTTGCGAATCTGCTGAGTTGCGAATCTGGTTAGTTGAGAATCTAGTGAGTTGAGAATCTGGTGACTTGCTCATATGCGACGGTAGGTACCAAATACATAAAATGTATGTTCTACCTACTACAGGATTCTACATTTTAAAAAGTTCAAACCCTATAGTCCGCGCTAGCATAATTATGTCGTATCTTAGAATGATCCATTTTTATAGATCATTGAGTAAATAAATGCGGTTATCGTTAGAAGATCAAAAAGTTTATAGAGGATCAATTAAATATTCCCCATATTTTATTAGTCAGCTTTGTATTTTACTGATGTATGCCTATAACTAAATGATCATTTATTGTAAAATCACATAATTGAAGTGCAATAAAACATTTTTTAACCTTATGTGTGTTGTATTCTTGTATTGTAATGCAAAACCTCTAACGAGCTTCTGGTCCGGGACAACGGGAGATGCAACAACAGCTTGCGCCCCAGAGCACAGAATCGCCGCGCCCGTACCGGCAGTGACTAGAGACGCGTTTACTAATACTGGTGTTTATTTATATACATTGTATATTCGAGTCCACCCACCTTTCATAGTGCTCATATTACGTCATGCTGCTATCAGGGACCATTTTGGTTACCCATTGAAAGAGTTTTTGATAGGGTTTTTCTAAGCGGTTGAACAAAAACCCTTACAATATGGGTAACCCTTTTGAACGGCTTAAATTAAATTTTGGTTACCCGTTGAAAGGGTTTTCGATAAAAACCCATACGGTGTGGGTAACCCTTTTGAACGGCTTAGTTTAAGCCATTCAAAATTACCCACACCGTATGGGTTTTTGATTAACTGTTTAGAAAAACCCTATCGAAAACCCGTTCCATTGAAAGGGTTTTCGATAGGGTTTTTTTTAAATGGTAACCAAAATGGTCCCTGGGTAGAATAGAGATAGAATTGGTCATGTTACGCGTAATGAGCGGATATCGAAATAACATAATATTATGATTTTTCATGTCACTGGGTTTCATGTAGGTATAGAACCCATTGATTTTGATTGATTTATAAAGGTCTTTATTAACAGAAAGATTATTACAAGTTAACAAAAAGATCTTATTCTAAGTGTAAACTAACATTATCCAAGAAATGTTAAATAGGCTAAATCACCTCTTTTAACATACAACATGTTTGATTATCAGTGTGACTACTAATTTAACAGATACAAAATATATAAGAATAGTGTTATGTAGGGTTTGTAGACCCATATTTTTTAATTTAAGTTACACAGGCCCATATTTTTAATTATTTTTAAATTGTCAATTTACCATATTGTTGTTGAATAATTGTTAAAACAAAGGAGACAAAAAAATATATATATATATATGTTTAGGAATGCATACATAATTGTAATGTACAAATTAGAAAGTTAGGTGACAGCAATCACGCTGGACAGGTGGTAAGTGAGCTAACGTTATTCGACCAGGAAATGGTGATGAGGTAGTTTGTACTTGTTATAAGTCCTGGCATAAGGTAACCGGGATAATCTACTCTTACCAATGTGTGAGACCAGAGAATTCCGATGACGTGGATTATTGAAGATGTAGAATTTTCGAGATACTTTCTGAATGAAATCCTTTACAGGTGGAAACTTGATGTCATTATGTAGCTGTGTGAGGTTTGTGTAGAGAGGTGTGTTGAATGCTAGTTTGAGTGCTTTATTCTGAACGACCTGTAGTTTTTTGTAGTTAGTGTCACTAATACCACTCCAGACAGGGGATGCGTTCGTCATACAAGGACGAACCAGTGTGGAATAAATGCGTAATTTGGTTTGAGGACTCAAATTTGATTTACAATTAAGGATTGGTTTTAAGCTGTTAAGAGACTTGACTCCTTTTAAACGAAGTTCTTCCATATTTTTTAACCAGCTAACTTTATCGTCCAAAATTGTTCCCAAATACTTAACTGATTTCCTCCACGGAACATCATAGCCTTCAATTTTAACAAAGTGGGTGGGAAGTGATCGCCTTCTTGAGAACATAATTATCTCTGTTTTACTGGAATTCACTTTAAGCTTCCATTTAGAGAAGTAGTCCAAGAGAAGATCAAGCGAAAGTTGCAGTCGTTGAATGACTAGGTCTAGGTCATCAGAAGAGGTGTATGTTGCAGTGTCATCGGCGTACACAGCAAGATGAGTTAGCCTTTGCTTCGGAATATCATTGAGATACAGAATAAAGAGGTACGGTCCTAATATTGAGCCTTGTGGTACTCCGGCGGAGAGTAGTCTCTGATTGGATTAGCGTCGCTTAAGGTTCAAGGTTGATTGGGAAAATTTGGCAGTTTCGGGTAGCTTGTTGCTGGCGTCTGTACATACTTCTACATTGGTCACAAGCTTCGTAAATACGACAGATGCCAATATTATCCAACAAACAATATTCTGATAATATATAAATTTCAAAATGAATTATCCAACCAAAGACATTACCAACTTACGCGACCCATTTCTCAGTGGATTTCCGAAATGCCGACAGCCATGAGGCGCGCGCGACGCAGTGGTGCGGCCACAGAGTACATTTTATTGGCTGCGGCGCGCAGCTACCGGCTACAAAGCAAAACTCCTTTACGCTTGTAGGGTACATTTTTGTTCGCAGCGTCTAGCGACTTGAAGGTGTAGGCTAATAAAGCAGGAGGTATTAAAAAAATTGTATGGAGTGATTATGAAGGTATAGATTATAGCTATACGCTTCTTGGGTGTGATTTATCTGGTAATCTGTGGCGTAGGGTCGAATTCTAAAATGTCTTTATTCTTTTTTTTAACAATTTAACTGGATCATTAGCAATTCCTCTAATTTTCGTAAAATGGTGACACATATTGTCTAAATAGAAAAAAACAAAAAAAAGGAAATTCGTTTATTTGCGGTAAACATAACTCAAAGAAATAAAAACACAAACACGAAACAACAAGTTGAGGAAAAATATGCGTCACATTCACGCAAAACGCCCTCCGCCCGCTCCTACGTACTCGTCCTATTCATTAACTCTGACTGACACACTGGACACCACAGAACACTATTACTCCTAGCGGAGAAGAACGCCATCTTCATACAAAAGTGTTGGTCTAAGAGTATGACTACTAGCGCCGCTAGTGTAACCCTTAGGCAACTTAGACAGAGCGCGAAATTTGAAAATGTTATTTTTGCATTTGTTGTTTATCAGGAACAGCTCGCTCTAAAACAAATTACTAATTCATATCATTAGCGAGTTTTCGTTAATAATAGGAATCAGTAATTTATTTAGAACGTGCTCACGTTACTTGAAGTTTAAAAACAATTAAATAAAAGCACAGTTTATAACGTATACAACTTTATTTATGAAGGAAACCATAATCCATATTGTCCATAGGTTAGTTACATTAAACGCCAATTATTTTTAAATAGTACACATGGCTACATATACATATTCCTCCTGTTTCTGGTCTCTTAAAATTTAATCAATTAACATTGTTATTTAGAATTATAGAGTTTTTATTCTGGCTGAAAGATTATTTTTTAGTAAAATATGTATGAATGAGAATAAACATTTATTATAAATTATTACTCATAATACAATAAGTTAATTTTAAGGTTCAAGAATTATAATGATGTTTTTACTTAGAAATAGTACCACAAGAATGTTAAAAAATATTATTTGTGTTTTAATATATTTATTTTCTTCTGTAGGCTCGCTTGTGCGGCACTGTCAGCAAACATCCTGTTTTGTACATTACAGAATCTAATAATGCTTATGTAAAATATTGAATTTATTATTATTGTTATATTTTGCCCTTTATGTTCACTACATGTATCTAGAAAATCAAAATTAATATTTTCTTTCAACAATTCTTTAATGCAATCTTTAATACCCCTCTTATGTGCATTTTTATTTAAATAATCACACATGATTGATGTACTTTTGTTTACACATTCAACCATTTTTATGTTGGCATATTTAAGACTTCGTTTGTCATGTTCATATTCTTTAAATATAGTGAACAAATGGCACACAGTATCCGTAGAGGACGTTAAAGATTTGAGGCACGATACACAATTTGTTTCCATTCTCTTAATGATATAACCACAAACATAGGCACATGCCTGCATCTCCCCAGTATTTTCATCCATTTGATCCATGGACATACTGCAACAATCTGCCTCATTGCTTACTGCTGATGGACGGTCAACATCAGTTTTGGCATTATGGGTCAAAAATAAATTTAAATTGTCAAGAATGACATCCTCATCGGTTTCACAATTTGTTGCTGAGCTTGGTGCCGACAAATTTGAAATTATTCCAGTTTTTAAAGCTGCAACAAATTGTGAGACTGTTGGGTTGCAATTTGACCCACAATTACTCCTGACACACCCAAAACAATTCTCTAAGGCATCTTGTTGCAGTCTCCTGGTGGATAAACTCCCAATTTCGGGATATTTTTGTTTTAAATTCCGCCATATTCTTTCCACTCCCGCCATGGTTTGGATCCATCCATCCAGCGAAGGTGCCCTTGATTTTGCACCAATAAATAGGCAGTTTTTAAAAAATAATTTCATTTCTTTAAAATATGCAAAATGAGGGCTCCGGTCTGAAATATTTCTCAAATATTTTTTGCCTTTTTTAAACTTGGAGAGTCCGCATTTAAACTATCGAACAATTGGTCGATTTTGTTTAGCAGGTTGACCGTAGCAAGTGCTTCTGTTGGCAGAAAGTGTTGCTGGACACTGACCTTCACACAGGACACTGACCTTATACAAGTTATATTAGCGGTCAGTGGTTTTTTTTTTTTTTTTTTTCTTTTTGGCTTCGTACGGTTTGTGCATTTAGCCAGTGTCATGTAAAATTAGGTAACAAGTACAAAGTTATAATAATTATGAAATGAACTCCACTCAATGCATGATAAAGATTATTGATGATATCCCGCCCCGCTCCCCTTGAGTTTAAGTAAAGACGCGGCACTTTACTGAAACCTCGCGCGGACTTCTTGAGAGAACTTAAAGTGATGTTGCACTGTTTTGTTTAATTTGCCTACATTAATGCAGGTTCACGAACACTTAATGGTTAATAATCCACCACTATTACACATTAATATTCGGCTAAACACAAATTTTAGAAAATAAAACAAAACTGCTAACATGACGCTTCACTTTCCCGCCAAGAAGTCTCCGGTCAGTGGTTAAAACCGTAGACAGGTCACCCACCACGTAAAGCCATCGACACATTTTTTTTTTTTTCTTCTGGCTTCGCACGGTTTGTGCATTTAGCCAATGTCACGTTTTAGTTTTATAAAAAGGTAGGGAAACAAAATTAATATAAATATAAATTTTAACGAGATTTAGGATAGACGGGATAGGATCAGTATTACGTTAATTACACTATAAAAAAATAAAAAATAAATTACAACTTAATATTATTTAGAGTAACGAATGAAACTATACATTTATAAACAAGAGAGCTATTTGTACAAAGTAAAGAAAGTATTGAGGTAGGAAAAGGAGTATGGAGGGATAAGAGGTTACTAAGAAAGGAAGAACGGTCATATAAGGGACAGGAGAAAAAAATGTGATCTAAGTCGCCTACATCTGTGCCACACAAGCATATGGGATCGTCGATGATATGAAGTTTGGCAAGATGAGCTGGAGAACAAACATGACCCAGTCTCATCCGTATTAGAATGGAGGTCTCCATCTTGCCAAACTTGGCCCTGCCAAACCACGGTTTTTCTGGAACGTCGGGTTGAATATACGAAAAATAACGTCCCTTCGATTTACTTCCGATATCCCAAGCCACCTTCCAGGTTTCCCGAAGAAAAGTCTTTGGTAACGATACGAGGTCATAACTAAAATTTGTATAAGGAACTAAGTCCCCACACTGCACCGCATCACCGGCAAGTTTATCAGCCGCTTCATTGCCATGGATTCCAGCATGGGCCGGAATCCATACAAATTGTAGTGTATTACCCTCAGAAATGGTCCTGAACGCAAATTATCTTATTAAATAAATGATAGGTAACTGCGATTTGTGTTCGAAAGCGGATTTATTGATGGCTAGAAGAGCACTTTGAGAATCAGTAAAAATTATAGATTTTTTGAGCTTTAAAATACGGATATATTCTAAGGCTTTAAAAATGCCGAAACATTCCCCGGTAAAAACAGAAGTCTCCGGAGGCAGTATTATTTTTTGTTCGATGTTGTATTGAGAATGGTAAGTACCTATTCCAACACAACCCGTCGGAGAAGGCTTGGCAGCATCCGTATAAATATGGTGGTACTTTACGTGTTCAGCCAGAAAATGATTAAAACTTAAATGGCAATCGGGATCTGATTTACTTACACAGTTATATTTTATAATGGGACTGAATTGTAAACTCTCATAACTATTGCTAAATATGGGAAGTTTATTGGAACGGTGAATAGGAGAAGAAAGTGAAAGGAATTTTTTATAACTTACAACTAAACAAGGATCACGTCTATGGGACCAGTAATCTGATGATTCAATCTGCAACACTAATGTGTCCAGTTTAGGAATGAGAGGATGAGTTGAGAATTGAAGAATCCGGAACAAATATTTGTCAGATAGGAATTGTCTTCTAAGATATAAAGGAGCATCCCCGCATTCAACTTGGAGTGCATTAATGGGACTAGACTTCATTGCACCTGAAATAATGCGTAATGCTTTAGACTGGATGCGATCCAATTTTTTAAAAGCCATGATATTACCTGGCTCTAGAACGAACAATCCATAATCCAGAGTGCTTCTGATGATTGCGTTGTAAATGAGTTTCAAAGAAAAGGGATGTGCACCCCACCACACACCAGAGAGGCATCTAAGCATGTTTAGGTGTTTTTCACATTTGTTAACAATATATTCACAATGAGGGACACTACTTAATTTACAGTCAAGTATTATACCTAGATATCTGAATTTATCTTTAACTGGGATAGGTATTTCCTTATAAAGGAGATTTACTATGGGAATATTTCTCTTCCGGGTGAATAAAACAGCCGCGCTTTTAGACGTGGATAAATCCAAACCGTTTAGATGTAACCATGACGCCAAAATAGATAAAGCAGAATTGATGGCAGAGCTAGCTTGCTCAACAGATGGACTTGAAGAATATAATAATAAATCATCGGCATATTGAAGAACCTTAACATGACTAGTTAAGGATAACTCTAAATCATAAGTGTAGATATTGTATAGAAGGGGACTGAGCACAGAACCCTGTGGGAGACCCCTCCATACAAGATGAGATACCTCATGGTCTCCTATTAACATGTTAACAGAGCGTTCAGTCAAGATATTAATAATGAAATTCAACAAATTCAATGGAACTTGTAAGGCTTCTAATTTATTTTGTAAAACCGATAATACAACATTATCATAAGCTGCATTAATATCAAGGAAAACTGCAACGGTGGATTGGTTATTAGAGAAGGATAACCGAATATCGTATGTTAATATACTTAAACAGTCAGTTGTACTTTTACCTTTTCTAAAGCCATATTGTGATTCTGCCAAGAGACCCTTACTTTCAACATACCATTCTAGGCGATTTTTAATTAAGTGTTCCGCTAATTTCATCATAATTGAAGACAAAACTATGGGACGGTATGAAGAAGCATCAGAAGGAGGTTTATTTGGTTTAAGGAATGGCAACACCATTTGACGTTTCCATTCAACAGGGATGTTTCCTGTATAAAAAATAGAATTAATAAGTTCTAAATAATAACTGAGGACTTCATCATTTAAATTAGCAAAAAAGGAATACGGGATGCCATCAATGCCTGGTGCAGAATCATTAGTTTTATGGATAACAACCTTTAATTCAGTGAGAGTGAATGCAAGATCTAGCGTCGTATGAGTGTCTCGGATATTGGAAACGAGAGACACGTTATGGTTAGTACAAATAGCCTTAGCCTCAGGAACCCAAGGCGGAGCTAATATATCAAAAAAATCACTGGCTAAAGAATCAGGAATAGGAGAAGGGTTGTTATATATGGACCTAAATCTACGAATGTTGCGCCAGACAATCGTAGGGTAGTATTCGGTGAAATTGATAAGCAAAAAATACGCCAAGATTCAAATTTTTTATTTTTAAAAAGTTTATAAGTTTCATTATTTAACTTAGTAATGATATCAAAATTCGTATCAGACATATCAACGTTATAATTATATTCAGCCTCTTTACGTTTTTTAATCAATTCAGTGCACTCAGAGTCCCACCACGGAGGCGAGGGAATTGTACTAATATTGTTATTTTTTACAGGAAAAACTTCATCAGCCGCTGCAATTAATATGTGTGCTAAAGCTTCAGCACAACTATTTTCATTGCCACCAGAAATTACGGGCAAGGAAAGCTAAGCTTACTGTCAACAATGTTCCTAAATTTGCCCCAGTCAGTATTATTTCTATTAGGCAGTTTATATTTTAAGTTTGATTTCCTTAATTGTGCATTTGGTTTGGGAAGAGGATAAGAAATAACTATTGGAAAATGGTCACTACCATAAGTAGAGGTTAAAGTATGCCAAGTTAATGAAGAGGCTAAGTTTGGAGAACAGATAGAAAGGTCAATTGCGCTTTGGTTCTGATTGGGATCTGAACGACGAGTGGCAGCTCCAGAATTTAAAATACATAAGTTGTGTAAGTCTATTATATCTATTAACTCATCACCATAACAGTTCGAAGTTGAACAACCCCATGATTGGTGATGGCAATTAAAATCCCCCAGTATTAATAATGGCATTGGAAGAAAAGAAACAAGATTATTCATCTCTTGAAGAACAGAAAAAGAAGGGTGAGGAATGTAAATAGAAACAAGACAAGTATGATGCACTTTAATAGCTACAATTGAAATTTCCTCACTATGAAGAGGTAATGTAATGGTAGAAAAAGGGATAGAATTCTTGATAAGTATAGCTACTCCACCATACCCATCAGATCTATCCTCTCTAATGGTTAAATAACCATTCATTTTAAAAATATGATTAGGTTTGAGCCAAGTCTCTGCTAAAGCAAAGGCAAATGGCTCATATTTGTTTAAAAGATGTATAACATCACTCTTTTTGTTTACTAGACTGCGGCAGTTCCACTGGATTATTTTGGATGTGTTGTCCATTAAGGATGGATTGTGATACATTGAAAGATGGGGCAATGTTGGACGGTGAAATGTTGAACTGAGACAGAAGATTGTGTAATGCAGAAAGAAAATCGTTTATGGAAAAACTGGCATCAATTTGTCCATTGTTATGATTAGAAAAAGCACAACCATTTGCTGGTTGAGGAATGTCGTAATCTTTAATAATGGCGTTGTGAGCCTCTTTATTATATCCTTGTACAGATTTGGGAGGTGAGCGTGGTTTAAGGAAGACAGTTTTTTTATAGCTACTTGAAACAGGCATTCTATTAGAAGAAGGGAAAGATGGAGTATCTGCAAAGTTTTTGGAAGGAGAAGACAAAAGTGTATCGGCATACGATTTAGTAACTGAGGGATACATTTTTGCCGCTTCAGCATAAGATACTGAACTTTGTGCCATGTATGTTTTAATTAATTTTTGTCTAGACATTTCTGGGCAAGATTTATTAGTAGCATAGTGAAAACCGGAGCAAAGGCAGCAAGATGCACTTTCTTGTTCTCTTTCACAACTGTCCCCAGTATGGCCTTGGCCACATTTATAACAACGAGGTTTGGACCTGCACTGAATTTTTGTGTGACCAAAACGACAGCAATTGAAACACTGTACAGTAGGGAAAATATATAAATCTACAGGTAATGCATTATAGCACATAAAAATTCTTTTAGGCAGAATCTGCCCATCAAAAGTAATAACTATTGATTGGGATGGTTTCCAAATGGTTGTACCATCAACAACAGTTTTAAAATTGAGGCGTCTGACTTTTAAAATTGGACCGCAACCAATTGGTACAGTTATATTATCAATAACTTCCTCTGGAGACCATTCCGCAGGAACACCACGTACTAAACCCATTCTAGTAACATTAAAAGTAGGTATAAAAGCTTTATAATTATATGTTTCAAGGCTATTATGTGTAATAAAAGAATTTGCGTCCATGAAATTGGAAAAAGAAATAGATATTTTATTACGCCCGATTTTTTTGACGCTACCGTTAATAATATTTTGGAAAGCGTTGTGTTTTAGGAACTTGCCAAATGTAATAGGGTGCAATGACGTTCCATCATCTGGTGATACTAATATTTTTTGTACATGAACAACGTATGGCGCGCTGTCAGTTTTATCATATGTTTTTCGACCAATCTGAGTGGGACTAACTGAAGGCGGAGCAGGAATATCTGGAATATCTTTACAAATTATTTCAGAGCTTTTAGGCTCCGATGGAGTTAGAGAGGGAGGTGTAGAGTCCAAGCAACCACAACCCAAAGACTCTGAACCTTGATTTTTTCGGATACGACGGCGTTTATTGCAATTCTTGAACACATGTATGCGGCTTCTTTTTAAATGGCGAGCCGACGACGACCCATCGGTATCCATGCCCGATTCATTTGAAATTATAGTAACAAAATTGCCTGCCGGGGGAACAAAGTCCCCCGGGTCAGGCGGGTCTTTCATTTTCCCGCTATGAAATATTAGTAAAAAAAACTTACCCTACTGAAGAAAATATACAGAACTATAATTAAAATAAATGTGAAAGAAGATAAAACACTAAAACTACTACTACTGATCCTATAATACAAGTTAATTAATTATTTTCAATTTAAGTAAAAAAGGACACGTCCTCAAAGTTAGGTTTCCCGCGCTTTTTTTTCCTTGTTCGATTTTTTTTTTTTTTTTTTCTTTTCCTTTTGGCTTCGCACGGTTTGTGCATTTAGCCAGTGTCATGTAAAATTAGGTAACAAGTACAAAGTTATTTAAATAATTATGAAATGAACTCCACTCAATGCATGATAAAGATGATTGATGATATCCCGCCCCGCTCCCCTTGAGTTTAAGTAAAGACGCGGCACTTTACTGAAACCTCGCGCGGACTTCTTGAGAGAACTTAAAGTGATGTTGCACTGTTTTGTTTCATTTGCCTACATTAATGCAGGTTCACGAACACTTAATGGTTAATAATCCACCACTATTACACATTAATATTCGGCTAAACACAAATTTTAGAAAATAAAACAAAACTGCTAACATGACGCTTCACTTTCCCGCCAAGAAGTCTCCCTTGTTCGATTTATTTGACGGCGGCAAACAGAGTCGATCCATGGGTCCCATCGACACATTACAGTGTCGTGTTTTTTTTTTTTTTTTAGGTATGGCATCTCGCAGTTG
Source organism: Tiliacea citrago (assembly GCA_963921375.1). Lineage (NCBI taxonomy): Eukaryota > Metazoa > Arthropoda > Insecta > Lepidoptera > Noctuidae > Tiliacea > Tiliacea citrago. Next base: position 17,168,082 of record OY992787.1, read on the forward strand.
ACCTTGAGAGGCCGTGACTGCTTAACCGGTCTTTCCTGTGGTTGCCCTAAGGTGTGAGCTTAAAGCCTCCAGCCAGGAGCGTAAATATAATTATTACAAACTAAACGACAGCGCTCTAAGGGCACCCCCTGTGGGGTACGAACCTTGGCTTAGGGCGTCGTTGGGGAAAAACAGCAAGTTGGGGACGGGCTGGATCGAAAGTTTAAATTCATGATTATTAACGGGGATTACTATTAAATGCTACGGCTCATTAGCCTCGGGGCTGGCGGTTCGACGTGCAAGGGACGGGGGGAACAATTAATTCTTGAACTTTGCGTGGTACCTCGGTGGCGAGGACGGAATGACGGTTTGTACTTGTGGCCCTATTGCTTTCCTGAAGGAGAGTAATGGGGTCATCCGGGTCTGAGAGAGTATGCCTAGGTCGGCGAGTCTGACTAATTTGAGAAGGCCTATAGCTAGCTGCCTGCACAACCAAGGGGTTGCGATGTCTATCTGCGGACTCGAAGAACCGCTTTGTCGCGCGTTTCATGAACTGCTTGATGGTGGGGATTCTAAGATCTACATGAAGGGTTTCGTTCCGAACGAACCATGGAGCGTCCGTAATTTTACGGAGGAATCGGTTTTGAAGTGCCTGCATTCTGTGAATGAGATGGGGACGGGCGTGTGCGAAAGCGGCACACGCGTACGTCATAATCGGCCGGATGCACGCTGTGTAAATACGCAATTTGCCCTTAAGGGACAACTTGCTGCGTGAGTTAAGAACGCAATGAAGCCTACCGAGAGCGAAAGCGGCGCGCGAACGCACTTGCTTTATGTGCTCAGCGAACGAAATGTGATAATCTAAGATCACACCGAGATATTTGGCTCGCTTCTCCCAAGGGATAGGCTTGCCGAACATTTTGATCTGTCGGGGTAGGTCCGGTCTACGCCAGGGCCTAGAAAAGAGGACCGCTTGGCTCTTATCAGGATTGACCTCGATCCTCCACTTCCTGAACTAGTCACCAAGTCTGTTGACTTCGGTCTGTAGGATGCGGGAGATCTGGTCTTGACTGCGGCCGGTGTAGTAGATGGCCGTGTCGTCTGCGAACAGAGCTAACTGCACCTTTCTACATTTCGGGATGTCATTGGTGAACAGCGTAAAAATGAGCGGAGCCAGCACAGACCCTTGAGGGACGCCTGCGCGGATCGGATGAGGGGAAAAGAGCGCACCCTCGATGCGATAGCGGAAGGTGCGGTCCAACAAAAAGTCCCGTAAGATGAGCACGAGACGATCCGGCACACCGAATTTGTATAGCTTATACAATAAGCCGTTGTGCCAGACTTTGTCGAACGCTTTCGCGATATCGAAGAACACAGCACCCGTCATGAACCCGCGCTGGAAACCGGCGCTTATATGTTCTATGATACGGTGGACCTGTTGTACGCAAGAATGTTGGGTTCTAAAACCGAACTGTTCGTTGGGGATGAGGCCCTTCGTCTCGGCGTAGTCTCTGAGACGCTTATAAATAAGCCTCTGATAGACCTTGCCGAAAACATCGAGCAAACTGATGGGAGTGTCCTGTTGTGTCGTGACGCGGGATATACCAATCAAACGAATCTGTTCAGGACTAAGACAAATCACAATGAATTTTGATTGGCTAACACTATGTCAAAAGGCGTCACGACACGACACAACACAGTAGTGTGAATCCGGCTGTACCCATCTATGTATCCGACTGAAAGACTTATCTATGGTCATGAAAAAAAAATTATTAAAAAAAAAACTTGCATCCTCACTTGACACATGACATCAGCTGTCAAGTGTGAAGTGAGTGACAAGTGTCACTAGTGTCAGTTCGTCTTCGTTCGTAGCATTGTTCATTTTCATTTCTGCCATCGGAAACAAATTAAATTGTCCGAATCAGAAATTTTAATCCAAGTTCATCTTGATTTTCACTGTTTTGAACTAAATATAAATTCATATCACGATGGCTCCAAAAGCTGGTGGTGATGCTGCTAAAGTTAATTCGGGGGTATACAAAGATAAAACCAAGCCAACTGACATTCGGCTCAGCAACATAAATGCCGCAAAAGGTAATTAGATGTGTAAAGACATCTGTAGCTATTTATGGATGATATATAGTTATTCTTAACTAAAACGATGATAGAATTTGCAGTTAAACCACTACAAACTCGTAATAAAGGTTGACTCTGTTTTGTTTTTTGAAATCTTTCCGCATAAAACTGAAAAAACTCGTGATTTTTCAGCTTATCTATGGTTTAAGTGACTAATTTTAATAATGGTTTGCTTTGTTAATTTAAGCTTCGATCTAGTTTCTAAGACTCTTTCGTTGCACTATTATGTATCATCAAACATCCAACCATATTATTACACAAATTATTTAATTTGTCGTACATATCCCTACGTTATTTGAACAAAGTGTCTACTTTGTTACTCATCACATCTATTACAGAAAAATCTATATCATGGTTCTATGGTTACTTTTGATTTTTGAACCTAAATTATAAACTTGTCAATATTATCAATTTCAGCTGTATCTGATGCTATTCGCACAAGTCTGGGCCCCCGTGGTATGGATAAAATGGTAAATTAAAGTTATAAATAAATTTATTTTGTTACATTCCATTCATTGTTTTCTTAACTTACAATAACTAAACATATTTTGCAACAATTATTTTGAAAATTAGTCAAATAATTTGTTTGTTGCCGTCTTATGTCATTTATTTACTTCATAACTGTTGTTGAATTAGCTTATTGAATGCGGCCTTGTTTTAAGAGGACACAATTTATAATCCAATGTCACTATGACTCCTACACTTAAAATCTGACACTCTTACTTCTCTTGTCAACCCCCACAAGTGAGAATTGAATATAGCTTATCTTACAATAAAAATAATGATGGAATAGCTTAACTAAATATTTAAGATTGTATTTTTACTGCTTGTATTTAATATTTGCTTCAAAACTCTTTCAGATTCAAGCCAGTAATGGGGAGGTTACAATTACTAATGATGGTGCCACTATTTTGAAGCAAATGAGTGTAATTCATCCAGCTGCTAAAATGGTAAGCAATCACCAAATTACCAAAGCAATACTACAGGTCCTTACTGTTTACATCAGGGGTCTTCAACCATTTTGAAGCCAAGGGCCGAGAATACTTTGATTTTAGTTATGCAGGCCGCAACACAAGGGGTTTTGTTTATATTCCATTTTATTATACAATTTCTCGAGGCTAGAAACAAGAAATGATTTTAATATAATTCAATCAATGAGATGTATCACATTGTTTACTCTTAACTAATTTATCAGGCTGTTGCGATTTTCAAAGTGTTTTTGTGGATAAGTACGTGTCTATTTTGTTTTAATTTCTAGACACAAATAGTAATAAAACATTAAAGCGCAGGCCACACCGCCAGCTAGCGGGCAAGCGGGCGAACATCGTTTCACCTCTTTACATACTTCGGTTCACACCGCAAGCTACCCATTTCGCGTAGTTTGTATAGTTTCCTTCGTTCGCTTCCGCCCGCCCGCTTCGCTAGCTGGCGGTGTGGCTTGCGCTTGAATTTTGCCTAGCTATTGCTGGGCCAAGGAAACCACCACAGGCGGCGGGTTGAAGACCTTTGTTTTACATGGTGCTGATATACATAGTCTCTTTTGTTAATCAAGAAGTTGTAAACACTAAGACAATATTAATTACAGTTGGTGGAATTGTCACGGGCTCAAGATATTGAAGCTGGTGATGGCACTACGTCTGTTGTGGTCATAGCTGGTGCCCTTTTGGACGCTGCAGAAAAGCTGCTGCAAAAAGGAATACACCCAACTGTCATTTCTGATGGCTTTCAGAAGGCATTGGTGATGGCTCTACAGGTAAATTATTTTCAAGAATCTGTTGTTAAATATAACACCATTAGGGTTGATTTATGCTAGGCCGTCAAGGGTGCCACCCGCGTCATGTATTGCTTGATTTGTAAGGACCAAACCTCATCCGGGACATGTATTAAGAAACCATTTTGGTATCCAGAACCCACCCCAATTCTGCAGCATGCAAGGGTGTAATCTGGGAGCACGGTAGTGCCCCCACCAAGGGTTGATAAAAATCATGATTTTTTTTGTTTAAGACATTATTTTGTTTTAATTTAACATAAATGGTTGATTTTTATTTTGTTAACTGACAACTGGTCTCACATTGATAACTCTCAGACAAACTAGTGTATTTCCGGGATTCTACTATATTGTTAATATTTTCATGCGATCGTTCGCCGGATGATTATTACGTCGCGCGTCGTAAAATATTGTGTTATAATTGTGAATTTGTAATTCTCATTTGTGTTGTGAGAATGACTGGACGAAAAAGAGTTCCTATTTGGCAGCATTATACTGAAATTCATCATCATCATTTCAGTCAAACGACTCTGTGACTCTGTCCATTGCTGGACATCGGCCTCCCCCTGAGAGTGAGAGTGTTTGCCATAATCGTCACGCTTGGCAGGCGGGTTGGCGATCGCAGTATGGTGTTAAATTGCATAGAGAACGCTGCAGCACTTATATTATACATACTGAAATTATACATGATTTAAATAAAAAGGGATCTAGGGCAGTGTGCAATAAATGCCATAAAGAGATACAGGGAATACAGCAGCGATTAAAATACCATTTTAAATCGCGACGCACATAAAATTCTAAGTAAACTGAACTTTTATAAAAAAAGTTCGATTTAAATCATGATTTTTATTTATAAAATCACTTGATCTAAATCATTGATTTAAATCAATCAACCCTGATCTCAATCATTGTTAAATCGGATCTTCCTTTTAAAAAATGTGCTGGTGATAAATAATCCAGATCCTCGAATGTTTTCTGTAAGCGAACATAACGGTCTCGAGTTCAGACACGCTTCCAGTTGTGTCAGTACAGTGGCTAACTCTTCGAACGTTATTTTGTTCACCAACCACTCTTCAGGTGGAACTTCAGACTGTGGACGGCTCTTTTGCACAGTCCGCCAGGCCTCGGCCAAGATGGAGCGTTAAAATACCATTGTATGTTCATTTCAGCGATTTCTGCCTGGCCACAATCCCCAAAAACCTGTTGTAATTGTTCTCCGATAAAATTAGTTCCTTGGTCACTATGACAAGTCATGTGGTATTCCTCTCCAGGCTGCCATTTGTTTAAGTGCAGCTAAGAATGCTGAACTGGTAAGGTCAGACACCAATTCCAAATGAACTGCTTTCGTGACCATACATATGAATACAGTCACGAAGCCTTTCAGTGTTCTCACCCCTCTCCCCTTGTATGCCTTGATGTTCACAAGAGCTGTGTAGTCCACCCCAGTATGGTAGAAAGGAGGAGCGGTGTTGGTTCTAGCTGCGGGAAGGTCACCCATCAATTGATATTGCTTCCTTGCTTCATACTTCCGGCAAGTTACACAATGTCTTAACTGTTTTTGGTAGTACAATACTATACCCACTTGTTATCCAGTATTGTTGTATGAGAGCAGCTAAGGGCAGTCGTGGACCCCCATGGAATGTTAACGGATAAGCTTCTTCTATGAGTAAATCCGCCAATCGACTTTTGTTAGGGATTATCTTAGAATGTTTCATTTCGTCGCTCATATTCGCGTTCCTTAAACGTCGCACAGAGGAGTATTTCTAAGTAAAGAGTCGATCAAAAGTCGAATACTCGAATTTTGTTACATTGCGTTACAACTTATCTATCGTTACAGCCCAATAGCTATTACGTCACTAAACGGCCATTTTGGTAACGACCCGCCCCTACACCAACAGTAGCAGCAGTCGGAACCCAGTCATTGCATGAATCGTATGTCTTCGTTCTCGGTGCTACGGTTAAAACGTAATCTTTTAATTGCATTAAGTTTGTGTTTGGTGAAATTTTATGATAACCACTATGGATGTTGAGGATGAAGGTATGTAGGTTCTTTATTAAAGCATGTTTATTTTGGTATTATAGTCGATAAAGTAACATTTTGGATCTTAAACGTTCTGCATTCAAAAATGCATTTTTTTAAATGTAATTACTGTAATTAAAGGTGTTTTTGTTTAAGAGTTAAGCCTAGTTAAGTCATGATTTTGGATGTAACGTAAAATTGCATTATTCGTGATAAGGTTTTCAAAGGAAAATGTCCCGCATATACACGCCATTTTTTTTTTACAGGTTAACCCCAAATCAGGTTTTATTTAACAATGTTTTATTTATTATTTTTATTACAGAATTTCCAATGATGTCGATGGAGATGACTAGAAAATCACTCTATGAAGTCATAAAACAATGTTCGGACAGGAAGATAGACCAGAAGTTTGAGTTTTTAGAAAATCGTCTTAAAATAATCACGAAATGCCCAGAGAATAAACAAGGTTCACTGAGACATGCCTTAAAAACGTTTAAGTTTCAGTTCAAACAAAAATGGACAGCCGCCAGTAATAAGGAAGAACGCTTTTTAACAAAAAATTAAAAATGGCTCAATACTTCTATAACATTACCTACGTGGACATCGAGAAAGACCGGCCGACCAACAAAGAATTTCAAGGAATTGAGTGATCAAACAAAGAGGCGCAAAACAAAGGCTTTGAGAGAACAAGTACCCTGTGAACAGTTAACCTATGCAGCCCAAATGAGTCAGCGTGCTGCAGGACATAGTGATGCGTCTAAGGTTATAAAAGATATGACTTTAACGCCAACAAGAGCCAAAAATATAGAACACGGTTTACTTCTACGCAAAAAGATATTGTCAAAAAGCATACACCATCATAAGCATTAGCTATTTTCGTGGAAGCTGATATGACAAGAAAACAATACGAAGTTATTCATGCTGCTAACAAGAATATTTATCCTTGTTATTCACTGGTAAAAAAGGCAAAGAAAGACTGTTATCCGCGCGAAGAGTCGATGAGAGTTACAGAAACATGTGCTGAAATAAACTTGCAGGATCTTTTAGATCATACATCTGCACGGTTGTATATGTACTTAGATGAAGTACTTGGAAGTACAACTGAAGCAGAAAGAAGCTCTATAGAGCTTTTATCAAAATGGGGTTGTGATGGTTCTCAACAACAACAATTTAAACAAAAATTTGTATATAGCACAGATGGTAGTGATTCGAACATCTTCCAGAGCTCTTTTGTGCCCGTACGACTGATATGCAATATTGGTGACCAAAAAAAAATTATTTGGCAAAACCCAGTACCTTCCGCAAGATACTGCAGACCAATACGAATCCGTTTCGTTCAGGAAACAAAAGATATTACAAATGAAGAAATCTGTTACATAGAAAATCAAATAAAAAACCTGAAAAAGAGTGAAATACCGAGAACAAATGGTGGAATATTAGAAATAAAGCACACATTGGTGTTTACCATGATTGATGCAAAGGTTTGCAATGCTGCGACAAACACGTCATCTACGATGAGGTGTTATTTATATATGCGGGCAAACATCAAAAGACTTTAATAACCTGAATAAAAAAAACGTAGAGAACCCGGATACTCTTAAATTTGGGTTATCAACACTACATGCCAGAATTCGATTTTTTGAATCGCTTCTTCATTTATCTTATAAAATACCTTTCAAAAAGTGGCAAGCAAGGACTCAAGACCATAAAAACATGGTGGCAGATAGAAAGAAGAAAATCCAAGACTCTTTTAAAGAGGAAATGGGGCTCCTGGTGTATATTCCCAAGGCAGGGTTTGGTAACACCAATGACGGGAACACTTCAAGAAGATTTTTCTCGGATCCCGAAACTTCCCGCATTACAGGAGTTGACATCAACTTAATAAAAAAATGCAGTGCCATATTAGAAGCCTTGTCAAGTGGTCTAAAAATTGATGTAAAAAAATTTGAAAACTTTGCAGAACAAACTGCAAAACTCATGTAGATTTATATGAGTGGCACCCCATGTCGCCTACAATGCACAAAGTTTTGAGACATGGGGCCACAGTAATTGATCACGCTATTCTGCCTATAGGCCAGTTATCTGAAGAGGCGGCTGAGGCCAGAAACAAACACTTCCGCATGTATAGGCAGAATTTTTCTAGAAAGTTTTCCCGAGAAGACTGCAATAGGGATGTTTTGAACAGACTTCTGCTAAGTTCGGATCCATTTTTGAGCAGTACCAGGCAAAGGCCACGGGAAAAAAGTAAGCCATTTTCCAGTGAGGCATTACAACTCTTGCTCCCGGAGACATCATACGTCTCATCTACAGAGTCTGACAATGAGGAGAAGGATGGATCTAGTGAAGGCGAGTCTGATTAGAATTATTTTGTGTAAACACATTTTATGTGAATTTTAATAATGTATGTATGATGTTTTAAATACAAAGTTATAACCTTATACTGCTTTTTATTTTATATCAAATCCAAAAATATCACGTAATAGTTTTGATCAACTTTCGGGGTTAAATACTCCTCTGTGCGTCGGTCCCACTCGGAGTAAGCCGCTTTTATAGACGAAAGTTTTCAAATTCAATAATTTGCTGTTTATTGCAAAAGGAGTATGTAAAGAGCGTAGCAGGTGTCGTTCTATAGTTTCTGCCCCATGGGAAGAAGGCGTGAGTTTATGTATGTGTTGTTGCCACATTGCCTTTTTGTGTTAATAGCCCTATTCAGGTTGTTGAATTTTTGCTCATACTTATCGTACATGTTGTATTGTTTGTTCTCTCTCTCCATTTCGATCTCGATGTCCCAATGTAGTCTGTCGCTATTTGACCATCTAGCCTGTAGTGACCTCAAATTCCCACTAATCTGAGATAGAGTCCACACCTATGTTTGCGGTTGTACGCACAAAGGCTTTAAAATTCGCATACTTACTGTTTTTTCAACAAATAGTCTTGTTTGTTGTTTGGCTCCGTGTTCGACTTCTGAGCTGGTCGGTCGCTCAGCTGCCTTGAGAAACTTGGTCCCGCCTCCTCACCTGTTTTTTTTTCTTCTGGACGTGAATCTAATACCGATGGTTGTGTCTCAAGCTGATGTATGCTCACCTATTGAAATGCTTCTTATCTTCATCAACCGCAGCTGATACTGTTGGCCTGTTGACCGCATCAAGCCTTGGTTGACTCATACACCATCCTTGTTTTCTCGTACTCTCGGTCGCTAAAATAAGTATCAGTTTTACTTACCTCCTCCGCCTCAGTTCGCTCATGGTTAACTTGGAAATCATTCTAATAACTCTCCAAAGTATCAAGCTTACGCTTAAAGTAATCTACTGATTTCCTATCAACACTATCCTTCTTCAAGTTAATGCAAAGTTTTATGATTCTATCATAGATCATTGATTGTGTTTCAATTATTTTCGACATTGTTATAGGATGTTAAAATGCAGTCTTTACTGAATAAAAATAAGGATTTTTGACTTGTATTCTCCGCTGTTAGTAGGTACTCAGCCTTTGCTGCTACTTCACTGTTCTGTTCCAATGTTCGCTCCGACAGCCCCACGACGTACACACACTGTTGTTTATTACGATAGTTCAGACCTCGCACACCCTAATTCCTAATTTCTCTAAGGTGTTCTCTGAAAACACCGAACACCTGCAATCCAGAAGGTTTGGTACATGAATGACTAAAAAGTCAATTTGTATACCACTTTTTATTTTATTTAATAATATGAAACTTACTATTGTGAGCAATGTTACTTCAGGATTTTTTTGTTAGTTAAACCGGACGATAATGACATTGGACATGAGAAAACATCTTAAGAAGGCTTTTAAAAAATGATGGCACAGGCGTGTTTTTTTTACCCGACTGCGTGACGCAATGGAGGGTAATGTGTTTATCAGCCTATGTATGTTTCCTTTGTGGTACTCTAAGAGACCAAATGCATGGGCCGATTTTTATTATATACGATTTATATCTAGAATACCATATAATATAGATATTCCAAACCCCCTCCACCTTGGTAAGATTTGGCTCGACCCCCGCGCCTCTAATCTCACGTGAGATTTTTCAAAATGTGTATTATTTGTGTAAATACTCTTTGCTTGATTGCGTTGGATTTATTTAAATACAGTTGTTTCGCAATTTTAAACTGTTTCTTGCGGAAAAATTAAATAACGTGATATTTGCCGAGTCGGACTCGCGCACGAAGGGTTCCGTACCATTATCTATAAAAAATGACCAAAAAATCACGTTTGTTGTATGGGAGCCCCCCTTAAATATTGGTTTTATTTTAATTTAATTTTAAAGTGAATATATAACTAAACATTCTGTGAATATTTCAAGCGTCTACCTGTTGCCGTTATCAATATCGAGCAAAAAAATCACGTTTGTTGTATGGGAGCCCCCTTAAATATTCATGTTATTCTGTTTTTTAGTATTTGTTGTTATAGCGGCAACAGAAATACATCATCTGTGAAAATTTCAACTGTCTAACTATCACGGATCATGACACAGCCTGGTGACAGACGGACAGACAGACTGACGGCGGAGCCTTAGTAATAGGGTTCCCGTTCTACCCTTTGGGTACGGAACCCTAAAAAGTGCTAAATAAAACTAACGTACGCCTCCATTGCTTAATAGCTGAAAATAAGTGCGAGTACCATAACAGATAACTTTTGCACAACATTCTTAATTCCTGTTCCTGCATTATTTGATGAATAATCAAACCCATAACTTATGTCTAATACTACCCATTGTTTATAATGCACCTAAATAAAAAAATCTTACGAGGCGTAAATAAACAATCTGTGCTTTATGTGATTTTTAAAGAAATAAACATATTTTATTTGTATCATATCGGTTCATTTTAATTTAATTTAGAATCCTTGAGATATTATTTCTAATACAATTGGTGGAAAGTTTTCTGTAAACAGTAAGCCATGGTCACCCTATCGAAATATTCAAAACGTATTGAAATATACGTATTTGATTTTTTTTGCCTATTATCGTTAGTTCTACATATTAATAGGAGTTGTTTACAAAAAAATATCTCGACTTTCTTCGATAGATAAAAACCGGCCAGGTGCGAGTCGGACTCGCGCACGAAGGGTTCCGTACAATTGTCTATAAAAACGGCAAAAAAAATCGCGTTTTTTGTATGGGATCCCCCCTTAAATATTTGTTTTATTTTAATTTAATTATTTATTTTTAAAGTGAATATATAACTAAATATTCTGTGAACATTTCAAGCGTCTACCTGTTGCCGTTATCAATATAGAGCAAAAAAATTACGTTTGTTGTATGGGAGCCCCCTTAAATATTTATTTTATTCTGTTTTTTAGTATTTGTTGTTATAGCGGCAACAGAAATACATCATGTGTGAAAATTTCAACTGTCTAACTATCACGGTTCATGAGATACAGCCTGGTGACAGACGGACAGACAGACAGACAGACGGCGGAGCCTTAGTAATAGGGTTCCCGTTTTACCCTTTGGGTACGGAACCCTAAAAAGACTTATTTCTACGCGATACCGTACTCTGCTACGCTCCTGAAATTTAAACGTAGGATTTTTTATTGTATTAAAAATAAAATACAAATTCAAATCTGGGTTTCACAAAAAACTTCAGACGTCTGCCTTTTCAGCGAGATATCGGCGATAACGTGTTTTTCACCGTTTCAATGGCGCGGCCATGAGATTTTAGTCATACAGCTCCTAAATTATAAAACTAGGATTTTTTTCTATATTTTTACAAATTCAATATGTTATTTAACCTAAATTTCAGGTCTCTGCAACGCTTAGTTTTAAAGATCTCCGTGGCCGCGCGGTTCTCCGCATTTCAATGGCGCGGCCACGTTCAAACCCTTCTAACTTTTTAACCATAACTTTGACAAATTTATGGTTTTGGGAATCAACTTTTACAAAATCTTGGCATAGTTTTTATTATTAAATATCGCCGTGGCCGCGCCATCGAAACGCACACGCCGCTTTCTAGTTGGTTGGTTGGTCGGTACTAGGGGTCACCGCACGGACGGATGCATACCGCTTGCAGACGTTTCTTCGCCGGGGAGCGGGCTCCTCGCTTGAAGCGCGCGCTCGGCGCGACGTGTGAGTGTGTGATGGTTCGTGGACAACGCACTGCTCGCGAGCTGTCCACTACTGTATAGTCATCGTAAAATAGACTTTAATGTAATTGATTTAAAATCCAAACTTGAATGACATTATTTGCTGTGTCGAAGCGGTGCTGTTATAGTGAAGGATGACCTTTAAACTGCGGGCAGTCAGTCAGACTGGTGGGCTATAAGGGTTCCTTGTTTATAACGGAATCCTAAATTTACGTGTTTTTGGATTTTTCTAAAATCAAGCCCTAAGAGGGGGTGATAAGGAGTAATCAAGTTTTTATGGAAGGATTTTACTGCTTTCTGCAATCAACTCGAAAATAGGGAAAAGTACGAAATCCGCACGGATGAAGTTTCGGGCGAATTGCTAGTTCAGTTATAAAGCATTGCATGCTGTAGATCACCTCCGGTTTTTAGGTGAGGCGTGGTCAATGTCCACGCCCCGTACGTGGCACGAATTCCGCCCGCTTGGGTCTAGAGTCGCCTTAATCATCTTTCAGTCTTGTGTTCTTTGAAGGAGTCATTGCTATTTGCCATTAATTGGGAACAACGAGTGCTCCTAAAGTTGTTATGTAGCAAACCAATAAAGTTGGATTGCAGCCCACGCTCATACGAGACAGTCAGGCAATAGTTGTTAAATTGATTTCATATAGTTTAAAAATACTGTGGGTGTGCTAAATACGAAGGTAGAGTCAAATGCACTGTCTATGTCAAATTGTTACCACTTATGTGCGGACTTTACACTATGCTCTCTTTAGGATAGAAAAAGCGGTGATGTGTTATAAAAAAACTGTAAGAGAAAAGTCTTTATTTATTCTTTTTTAGGTGGTTGAAGGTATGGCTACTCCAGTGGATTTGACAAATGAAGACGCTCTGTTGAAGGCAGCAGCAACATCTCTGAACTCTAAAGTTGTGTCGCAACATTCTACAATCCTTGCTCCCATTGCTGTTCAAGCTATTCGTGCAGGTCAGTACAGCTATAGCAATGCTCATTCCGATATTATTTAACCTTAAATCTTTATGACTATGTTACTTTAAACTCTATTATTACTAAAGTACTTACATTGATTTTCAGTAATGGAACCTATAGTGGGAGGTATTGGCGCACGTGTTGATCTGCGTGATGTGAAAGTAATTGAACGCATCGGAGGGACAGTCGAAGACACTGAACTTATTCAAGGACTTGTAATTCCCCACCGTGCGTCCAATGTCAATGGCCCACATAGAATTGAGAAGGCCAAAGTTGGTCTCATACAGTTCTGTATTTCACCACCAAAGACAGATGTAAGTGTATTATGTTTCAGTCAAAACTCTTAACCGGTCAAAACTATGTTTGACTGTTAAGTTAAAACCCTTATTAAATTAACACACATTTTCTCTATTAAACCTAACTGTTTTTACGCAAAGCAAAAAAAAATGTTTTTGAAAGAGTCACAAAAACAAACCTACCACCAAATTAGGTGGTAGGTTTGCCCACCTAGGTTTCTAAATAAATGTTAGTAATTGCAAAAACAGCACTGACTTATATAAGCCGTCAAAACTAGTTTTGACTGTGACAAAAATTCAGACACGAGTCTTGTCTTAATGACTCATTTATTTAATTCTCATTTTAGATGGACCACAACGTTATCGTATCAGATTATGCCGCAATGGACCGTGTCTTGAAGGAGGAACGTCAGTACATCTTGAATATCGTCAAGCAAATTAAAAAAGCTGGTTGTAATGTGCTTTTGGTGCAAAAGTCCATTTTGCGGTAAGCCTTGGTACCAGTATTTATATTTAGATTCCAAACTGTTTATCATTGTCTCATTGATTAAACTTTTGAAAATTTGAATTACAGTGATGCTCTGAGTGATTTGGCTATTCACTTCTTGGACAAGATCAAAACAATGGTAATTAAGGATATTGAACGTGAAGACATCGAGTTTGTGTGCAAAACTCTTGGGTGCAGACCCATTGCTTCACTGGACCATTTTACAGCTGAAAACCTCGTTAACGTTGATTTAGTTGAGGAGGTCAATGAGCCAGCTGGGAAATACATCAAAGTGAGTATGAGTAGTAATGTTAATCAACCTATCTGCCTAGCCTTTTCCTAATTTTGTTGGGGTTGGCGTCCAGTCTTACCGGATGCAACAGAATACCAGTATTTTACATGGAGCGCCATGCTTATCTTACCTCCACAATCCAGTAACGGCCAAACCCAATAACCTATTTTCAGTGAAAGACAGATTGCTATTGATGATAGACAGTATAATTCTATCTATCCTTGAATGACGTCTCACAATCACTGATAAAGGCTATCTATCTAACGTAAACAATAAGTAGGGTTCTCTACTTGGCCCTCCCGTGCGTTCCAACATCACTTTAAGTGGGATGCGCTAACGTAGCCCGCGAAATTCAAATTTTATTACGTTTTTTGCAGGTTGTATGTTGATCTAAATATGATTCACGGCCGTAACAAATATGGCTTTACAGAATTATAATCATTAGAATCGGCAATACTACTAACTCTCTTCGTAAAATCCTATTGAATGACTATGTTTGAAATAATCATTCAGTAGGATTTTATGAACTTAGCGATTTTATTTAAATAAATAACAACTTAATTTGCTTATATGGTTGATGCAGCAATTATAGGTAAGTTCGCTGTGAACTAAGTGATTGGACCTCAAAATCACTTTCCGAGTCGATAACTTAACGTACTTTCACTTGAATCAGACATGTTTTATATGATTATTTATAAAGTGTTATTTTTTTAAGTAAACAATGTTTAGTTAAATACGCCCTGCAATTCGGGGAATAGACCAATCTGTCATCTTTAGTAACTGTCCTGTCAAACAAATAGCTGACAACAGGTTATTGGGACGCATACTTTGGCATTTTCATTCAAATAGCTATCCGTAGTAAGCGATACACCCTCCCATCAGTAGATAGCATGGGCCGGTAAGATTTCAAAATGTCTGATAGATTATTGGGATGTTAAAACCATCAATATATAGATTTTTCTATCTATTTTTTTTTTCTGGTGGTATCACCAGTTTTGGCACACGAGTCTGCCAAAACTGGTGATAGATGGGTTATTAGGTTCGGCCGTAACTGAGTTAACATGATACCCCTTGGTAAGACTGGTTGTCAGACTTTCTGGCTTCTGACTACCCTTAACGACTGTCAAAGATCTATAAATGGCAGCCGAGAGTATGAGTATTATTGTTAGAGTGTAAATAAACTAGGCATCCTCCTGGAAAAATTATTGCTGTCAGTAAAACCACAGCAGACTGTTGCAATGTCGAATACATCGCAACAGTGGGCGCTAGGCAAACGTATGCTGCTCGAAACGGGAGTGATATCTACGTTCCTGCAGATGAGCGGGTGCTCTACCGGCGGGCGCACGGTGTCTGTGCTGGTGCGCGGCTCCAGCGGCGCCGTGGTGGCGGAGGCGGCGCGCTCGCTGCACGACGCGCTGTGCTGCGTGCGCTGCGTGGCGCGGCGCCCGGCGCTGCTGGCGGGCGGCGGCGCGCCCGAGGCGGCGGCGGCCGCAGCGCTGGCGCGCGCCTCGCTGGCCGCGCCCGGCGCCGACCACTACTGTCTGCGCGCCTACGCCGACGCGCTCGAGGTCGTGCCCTCCACGCTCGCCGAGAATGCTGGTAAGTTCCTGGCTCACACTGAACATGAAACTCCCATATCGCAGACGTCTTATTTATTTCTTGGTCTATCTGCGATCGTTCCACTGTCTCGCCAAACAAGCAAGCACAATAATAAGCGATAGACAAAAGTACAGAAAATAAAACAACAAAAGTACAGAAATGTCACAATTTTAACAAGACAATAGTTGGGGTAATCGTGAGTTTTACACGACACTCGCGTGCGTTACTAAAAATGGTGTTAATGTTTGTTTTCAGGCTGTAATAAATATTCAATAAAAAGTATTAAAGTAATTAATGAATGGTGCGTTCACAGGTCTGAACCCAATCGAGACAGTGACAGAGCTACGCGCGGCACACGCCGGCAGCGCGGAGAGCGGCGTGACCTCGAACGCGGGCGTGAACGTGCGGCGCGGCCGCGTCACCGACATGCGCCACGAGCACGTGCTGCAGCCGCTGCACGTCACCACCTCTGCGCTGGCGCTCTCCACGGAAACCGTTCGCGCTATACTCAAGATAGACGACATTGTAAGTATTGCTAATATCACAGAAAAGAAAAAACATGCGAGAAAGGGCCATTCATTTAAATATCTATAGCAAGGTAGCAGAACACCACTAGTGTGGTCTGCGCTTTATTTATGTTGACCCGACCTGCTAGCTAATAACGATGTAAATAGAATTGCAACGACGCGCGGTAAGTTGTAGCAATATGCTCGCTAAAAGGCGTCATTCACACTGCTAAGGGGTCCGAAACTCGCTCCCGTGCGATGCTGCGTCGCCTCTTCGCGTTGCTGTGTGAACGACGCCTATGTGGACGTAAATAGTGTAACTCTCTAAATACTATTAAAATAAGGCCTATGGCCCACTTGCACCACAAATGGCTAAACGTATTTAAAACATCAGTCTGTCTCTGTCATCTTTACGATTGAGAGAAATAGAACGATATTTGAAATTGTTGCCGATAAAATCAATGTTGTGCATGAGTAAAATTCATCTCGACCACAGAACCCTTTGCTTTACGTGCTTGGCTGGTTTTTTATTTCTAAACAAAAAAAAAAAAACATGATTCATGTTCATATTCTTTTTGTTCCAGATAAACACATTAAATTAGAGGAATGTCTCCTGAATTATATCTTTACAAAATGCTTTACAATAATAAATAATTATTAGCATTAATCTTTGTACGCAACGCAAGTCTATTAACACTAAAAATTGTTTTATGTTAATAATTATTGAGTAAAATATTATTTTTAATCGGAATGGACGTATTATTTTAAGAATAATATCTCTGTCTCTGTGTCCTGACGATCTCGTATTCGCGCGACGATCGCTTTCAGTTTGGACGCGGCCTTAGGTATTACATAAAACGCTGAAAAGCATTTTTTCGAATAATTCTGTGTCAATTTTGATTATAATCAAAAGTCACAGTGGTAATGGACTTTGTTGCTAAATGAATACAGTCCTTTCACAGTTAATTATATTTACCTCTGATTTTGCATCACTGTCATAATCACAGTGATCTTTATTCCCGTCATAATAATGTTGCTGTTGAGTCGCTGCCACTGACACGTCTGTCAAAATCACAGTGAAATTTATTATTGTTTCAATAGGGTTGCTGTTTGTTGGGTTGCTAACTGAAAGGACTGTAACAATTACGAAGTCGACCATACTAAAGCATGTAATTTATTAATACTGACTCACTGACGGACTCATCAACGCCCAGCCCAATATGGCTGGATTTTTCTAAATTCCGAGATAGACAACATAGGGCGCACGAAGTCGCTGGAAAAGTGCTTGTGTAAAATAAAGCGTCAACTTATTCAATAGTGTCAATAACCCTCCATAAATTCATTCTATATAATGAGTATTGAAAAAATTTTACTGCATCCATTGTCTCATTTTAATAATTTTACACCTGCAGAAGGGGAATATGGAGGGAATATTACCTTTACCTTGAAAGTCAGTGCAATACTTTCAGTTACTAGCCCTGCTAAGCGCAAATAAGTGCAATTATTACTAATATTTTGAAATCTGTTAAGGTTTTTTGTCATTACAAATATATCAACGGTCATTATGAACTTAATTTGTGACACTCAAAACCATTATATTTTACACTAGCTTCTGCCCGCCACTTCGTCCGCGTGGATGTCAACTTTACCCTAAAACATATCCCATGGCACTCGGCAATAGCTGTCTATCAGTAAATAATTTTTGAAATCTGATCAGCACTTTCAGAGATTACCTCTTACAACAAACAATTTTACATATTTTTAATTACTATAGATTTTTCTTTTGATTTGCTGAACAGAGCATTACTCAAGTGCACACCAAGCTATGAAATGTTTTACTTACTGCATGATTATCATTCCCCTACTCATAACCCAATTTATTTGGGGTTGGCGATGGCGAAGTATGTCTTCTGCAGTTCTTTTGATTTAAATAACATGAGTATTATATTATGGATATTAATTTCCAAATAAACTAAAACTTAAAAGATGTTGTTTTATTTATTTTTATCGCTGTGCCTGCGAGTACATTCTCTTGGTTATGGACATTGCATGTGGCCATAGTAAAAAAAAAAACGTCAGAACAAGGCGGTGGCGCTGATCTATGCCACAGATCTTGTATGTCCTGACAATATAAGGTACTGTCTGACGTAAGTCGTCGCGCCTACCACCGCCCTGGATAGGTAAGATTTTTGACTATTCTATACATAAATAGCAGTTACTTTGTCGACTTACAAAGAAAAATCGGAGAAAAAGAGAATGTAGGATGCAAGAGCGAGTGAAGGGAGCTCGAAAATTAAGGCACGTTTTTATTTAGCATACCACCTCCCACTACAAACTGTCTTTTACTCCATGAACACAATATTTTGGGATATGATTTAAAAATATTTCTAGAGGTTTGGGGGCCACTCCCCCCCTTAGTCTGCCAGTGCCAGTAGGATTGAGGTAACAGCCATGAATAAACAATGATACATGCGAAACAATTTCCGTACCATGAATAAAAACAGTTTCTTTGATGCCATGGTTTAATAATTTGTAGGGTTCCATAGTCAACAAGGAACCGTAGTTTATAGTTTCGCCATGTCCGTCTGTCCCCAGCTCAGCTCCGGGGACTAGTACTACCTCCGTAGGAGTATTAATGTTCTGTGAGTACTACTAAAAAGCTGCAATTTGACATGGGTCTACGTATTAATCACGCCTACATCGACAGTGGTAAAATAAAGTATTGACACTGGCGCAATGACGAATTTAACGACATATTATGATATGTCGTTAGATTCGTCGTTATTGCGCTGTGTCGGCTGAAACGATTTTGATAAACCATATGTGACATCATTTTTCGTTTAGTAGTTACAAGGGACGTACATATATACATACAGGTCAAACACATACATAATTAATGTATTGCGCATTTGCTTATGGCAATACCATCCAAGGACTCTACGAGATAGGCTCGCTTCCTTTGCGTCTTATATAATAATGTAAACCTAGCTTTTAATGTAGGTAGACTATAAGGAATTGTAAAGCACTTTTTTGGAAAATAAACAAACAAACATAATCAGCCTATAATGTTCCCACTGCTGGGACACAGGCCTCCTCTTTCTGTGAGAGGGAGTGGGCCGCAATCTATACCACGCGGGCCCAGTGCGGGTTGCTAGATATCACGTCTTCGAATTTTTAGTTCTAGCACATGCCGCGCCGGTTTCCTTACGAATGTTTTCCTTCACCATTTTGAGAGCAGTGGTGATGAAATAATTTACACAAAGTAAAGCGCCTGGGATCGAACCTACCACCCACAACTCCTAAGTCGCGGCCGTTACCACTGGACCACCACTGCTCTTAAAAACACATAACCCTCCTTTTTTGGCTTCTCCGCAGTCGGGTAAAAATACCGTCACTACTTTTGGTGGACACTTCGAACATCCTATACAGGATGGATTTTCTTGTAGCTACAACGGTTATGGTATCTTACTGCCCCATCTCAAAAATACAACCTCTATAATAAGTTTGAGAGATTCCCGTTGAGTTACACCATTTTGTGTTACACTAACAGTGTAACACACAATGGTTTAGTGTTACACAAAATGGTTTCCCATTGGGAAAAAAATTACCGATTAGTCAAAGCCACATTTTTTTCCCTTTGAGTGACAAGGTAACTCAACAGAACGCTGTGTTCCCGTTATGTAACACCTTCTTGGGTAAAAGCATTGTTGAAATACATTTTGACTTAATACAAGGTTATTTATGGAACTAGTTAGAGTAGGTTATTTTTTTTTAATGGTTAGGTTACGTTACGTCAAAACTGTGACCTCCTTACTCACGAGCCGAGCGAGCGAAGCGAGCGGGGCCGCGATAGCGGCCGGCGAGTGCCAGAAAAGACTAGATTAAGTATAAATATACAAAAAAATATGGAAAAAAAGAGATTATTTTTAGCAGGCTATCAAGAACCGAACTAGTTAGACGGCTAATTATTAAAAAAAAATGGTTCCTAAACATATTTTTAGGGTTCCGTGCCAAAATGGTAAAAAGGAACCCTTATGGTGAGACTAAGTCTGTCGTGTCTGTCACAGCTGGATTAATGCTACCAACTTGAAAGTTGGAATAGTTTTAGATGATGTTTACCCAACTATTTTGCAAACAAGAAAAAATAAAAAAAATATATCTTTTTTGCAACATGGCCTGAAAGGGGGGGTCTTAAAAATTCGAATGGAGTCTACTAGGGCGAGCATGTGGGGTATCATATGAAAGAGCGCTATTTGCACATTCTCACCATTATTTTTTTAGGCATCAGTTTTCGATTTTTAATGAAAAATGTAAAAAAAATACCGCCCTCCCCCCCTTACCTCCGAAGTTTGCATAGAGAAAAATCTCAAATTATTCTGTGATAGAAGTATGTAAAGATTACAGAAAAAATAAAACGATGTCTCTAAATAGCACAGTTTTTCAAAAATCATCAATATCATATATACGTAGGTACGGAACCCTCGGTGCGCGAGTCCGACTCGCTTTTGACCGGGTTTTTTTATAGGTTAGGCTTAGTTCTGTAACTCTGACACATTTTGATCCGGATATTTTTTTATTTTATTTAATTAAATGAAAATGAAAAAAAATAAAAAATGTAAATTCATATTTTAGCTAACTTCTAGCTACTTAGACCTTCATAGGTCTAATGATTTAGTTTGTAGTTAATGTATGTCTCCCTCTCACCGAGAGGAAGTCTGTGTCCCAGCTGTGGGACCATTATAGGCTGACTATGTATGCAATATGTGTAGAGGCAAAATATAAAAAAAAAGTTAAATACCATCGAAAATAATTATTTAATTATAACAAACACATCCAAATTCACCCATACATATATTTTACATATTAGTTAACGTTGATAAGGATGGATCTGGTTTGCTGCTTTGATATTCGTTTTAATAGCAGATGGTGCTTTTGGTAATGACGGAGTTGCCTGGCCAAGTTGTGGTGTTACGCCACGCGAGGGGCCCATCCCTGGCGCTACGCCTTGCGGTACTATGGATGGTATTCCTGGACGCAACCCTTTACCCGTGCCCACGGCAGTCACCAGTGCATGGGTATCAGAAATACTGTGAGTTGGTTGCATTCCTAAAAAGAAGAAAATACAAAGTATTGTAAAAAAAGTAGTACTGATTTCTACTCGAGATCGCCCAGCAAGTAGCAAGTTTTCAGAACTTAGAACAAAATCCATTAGATAAAAATTTGTGTGTATGAGAGTCACTACTTCCATGTCCACATGCAACCGTTCCAACAACTACCTACATTCCACTATCATGGAGAAATATTATTTGGGAGGACCTCCCAAATAATATATATATAGGTTGTACAGACGCCAGCAAATCAAGCTACTACAATCTGTCAAATTTCTTTAGTAGATTTTAAGCTTTATCCTGACAGCATAAGGTTCAAGGCTAATTGGGAAAATTTTACAGTTACGGGTAGCTTGTTCTTCTGGCGTCTGTACCTACTACGAAACGGGACACTGATAAAAAAAATTACTGTAACTTTTATACTTATTAAGTCATCGCGATTTTTAAGACTAGATTAGATATAGGTCTGTGTGATTATAAAAGTATAATTATACTTTCAAACCCTTCATGCCAGTCACACAGCTGCCAACTTTTTTTAGAAGAAATAAAGATTTCTGATTTCAGAGGCTTAGACTTACTGTTATTTATAAAAAAAAAACCGGCCAAGTGCGAGTCAGACACGCGCACGAAGGGTTCCGTACCATGATCTATAAAAATGGCAAAAAAATCACGTTTGTTGTATGGGAGCCCCCCTAAATATTTATTTTATTTAAATTTAATTATTTATTTTTAAAGTGAATATATAACTAAAAGTTCTGTGAACATTTTAAGCGTCTACCTGTTGCCATTATCCATATTGAGCAAAAAAAATCACGTTTGTTGTATTTTTTATTATTATTTTTTTTATTCTGTTTTTAGTATTTTTTGTTATAGCGGCAACAGAAATACATCATCTGTGAAAATTTCAACTGTCTAACTATCACGGTTCATGAGATACAGCTTGGTGACAGACGGACAGACAGACGGCGGAGCCTTAGTAATAGGGTTCCCGTTTTACTCTTTGGGTACGGAACCCTAAAAAGCATATTTTAAATTTTTAAAACTTATGTACTTACGGGGCTGACAAGAAGCAAATGATAAAAGTAAGCTTGTCTTAAACAAAAATTTTTGCCAAATCTATATAGTTTGTGGTAGCGGAAAAAATATGTTATTGTTGAACATATATAACTCAGAACTTAGTTGTTACCAAAACACGTTTAGAAAAAAAAAATCGATATAAATTAACGGTAAACTAACCCAAGGTACTTTGAGTTCAAAATATCTGTATTAAATATCAACGTATGGTTGGTATTTAATTAATAACAAGAACGTCTTATTTGTATGCAGAACTTGGTTGTTTTTTAGGGTTCCATACCCATCGGGTAAAACGGAAACCCTATTACTAAGGCTCCGCCGTCTGTCTGTCCATCTGTCACCAGGCTGTATCTCATGAACCGTGATAGTTAGAGAGTTGAAATTTTCACAGATGATGTATTTCTGTAACAAATACTAAAAAACAGCATAAAATAAATATTTAAGGGGCTCCCATACAACAAACGTGATTTTTTTGCTCTATATTGATAACGGCAACAGGTAGACTCTTGAAATATTCACAAAAAATTTGGTTATACATTCACTTTAAAAATAAATAAATAAATTAAAATAAAACAAATATTTAAGGTGGGCTCCCATACAACAAACGTGTTTTTTTTTGCCATTTTTATAGATGGTACGGAACCCTTCGTGCGTGAGTCCGACTCGCACTTGGCCGGTTTTTTATTTTCGATTACTCAACTCATTTTTGAGTAAATAAATAATTGCTTCATATTTTGCAAAAAATTACAAGTGTTGTGCCATCGTGCTTCTCTTTCTTTTGTATGCAGTCTCTAGACCTCCTCCAACCATTACTCGAGAAAGCTGCTATCAGATCTCATCCGAATCATTACCTGACGGAGAAACGAGGCTTCGAATTGACCTCATCTGTATGATAATGTTGCTCTGGGTACTTAGTTTTGACGGTCAGTGTATAAGTACTATTATTAATAACTAGAAGAAAGTGAATACCAATTACATAGAGTAAAGAAATAAGAATCAAGAAAAGTTAAAGAAGGACAAAGTTTGGTATTTACAGTTGATATGGAAGCAGTTTTACTGGACCCCAACACCGAATCTGAGCGTACTTTATTACAAAACTAAGCTCCAGCGTACACCACCTTCACTAGAAAATAAATTTTAAATAGGAATTTTCTCAAAAATTATGGTGTTTCAACATTATTATTTCTGCTATATTTGTATCAAAGTTGTAAAATGTGCTCAAGATACCTGCAAGTGAACCAACCCTACATTTATTTTCGCATATTTGTCTAAACAAAATGTAGGAAACAGCTCATTTCTTTGGTCTTCCTCTCCCTCTCTATCCATCAAAATGTATATTTGTCAATCTTTTAGTTACATGCATTTCATCCCTCCTCATCACAATGTCCATACCAAGACAAAACACAACCTATTAACTTCTCTGTCACTGGCACCACAGAAGGCAAAGATATAAAATACATACCAGCTGATCGCATAGATTCTCCATCCCAATCTTCTCGGCCTTTGGATATTATTTCCCAAACATGGCTTACCACTTTAGTAAATTGAGCAACTTGTTTCTGAAAATAACATTCAAAATCAGTCTCTTTATCTTTTATTTGTACAAATTCAGTTGAAACTATAATTTTATCTTCATACCTGTGCTGTATCATAGCTTAGGGTACTGGCTTTATGGTTAAATTGTTGAAGCCTCTGTTCAGCTTGAGGCTCTGGCTTGGTTCGTAGTAAATCTGGGACAAGATCATGAGTACATGCTGGAACACGACCTTCCGTTAATCGTGCCAATGCTTCATCACGCTCACAGCTCAGTTGAAGAGGTAACACAATTCGTGACCTAAGTGATGCTGCAAGTTCTGCTTGTAGTATTTTACTCAATCCAGTCAACTGTTGAAATAAAATGGCTCCACTATACTATATGACCCGTAAATGAGAAGCTTCAAATTTTTTAAGCATTATAGATGTGTTCATGTAGTATAATTTTGCAAAATATACCAGCCAGCAAACGCATAGCTTTCGAAATAAAAAATCATAGTTTTAATAAATTCAACTTCAAAAATACAATAAACTAGAATAGACCCCCTTCCTACCAAAAAAAAAATTGCAATCATAAAAAAACGCCGTGCCATAAAGTAGTGTTTCTGTAATAATTCTCAATATTATTTTTATTTTACAATGACGAATGAAGGCAACTTTTTACTAATGCAAATTAAATAAACATGATTGAACAAGTACCAATACTTACATGTCCTGATAAAATTGCATAGTTGTCCAGAAATGTAGGCCAGTTGATAGTTTCATATTCATTTTCAAGCTTATTAATAAGTGCCTGGATTGCTGTTTTCAAATCATTAACTCTGTTTAATATTGCTTGAATTGTAGTCTCCAGTTGCTTTTCTTCTCTTTGTTGCATGTTCATAAAGGATTTATAAAAAACACTTATGCAAAGATAAAAAACCAAATATATAGGTACTTGAATAGCAACTTATGAGCACTCAAAGATATAAATCGATGACTCTAAGACTGTTTAGAGTACAATCTCCTATGATGGTGATCTATTCTAGCTCCAGACCATAGACGTTAACAGTGTAGAAATATTTGTGGGTATTCCTCAGTCTCAGCTCAAGAAACTCTTAAATAGTGTCTATCTTTTGTTGAACTGAGCTTATAATAACTTCGTTTATTATCCTTAGCTACAAACATAGGCTACACTGTTTCAAGTCCAGTGGTTATAAATCTTTGCTGCCTATGTCTAAACTGTAGTAATAGATTGGCATGGCTTTGCTGTTTAGTGGTTTCAAGTTCAACTTAAGCACAGATTTAGTTTAGTTAGATACACAATGAGATACACGCAGGCACAGAACCAAGAACCTAATAATCTATGACATGACACGACAGTGACTGGACTGAGTGACACTGATGGCTGATCACACCAAGGCTGCATTCCGAATTAAGACCATAATCGCTGTAAACGATTTTAGCGCACTTAAACGCGTTCCCTATTAGCGTGAACACGAAAACGTTATCGCGTGAAACGTCATAGATGACGTCATGACATGCGCCATCTTGCGATAACGCCGACCATGCCCTAAATTAATATCACCGTGAGCGCTGTCAAAAATGACAGTTGCGTTGTTTTGAGTCTTATCTTATTTATAATAGCGTGGCATTTTCGAAATTCTGCTTCTGGCTACCGTCGCCATCTAACCAAATAAGAAGAAGTGTACAAATGTGTGCGTGTGGTGTTTAAACAAAGAAATACTGTAATCCAACCTTGATCGCGGTCACGAGCGTACCGAATTGATGACAGTTGTCGGCTGTCATAATCGTAATAACTAATTCGGTACGCAAATTATTGATGTGAGCGCTGTCAGCGACCCTTTTTTTTTTTTTTTGTATGGCATCTCGCAGTTGACCTTGAAAGGCCGTGACTGCTTAACCGGTCTTTCCTGTGGCTGCCCTAAGGTGTGAGCACAAAGCCTCCAGCCAGGAGCGTAAATATAATTATTACAAACTAAACGACAGCGCTCTAAGGGCACCCCCTGTGGGGTACGAATCTCGGCTTAGGGCGTCGTTGGGGAAAAACAGCAAGTTGGGGACGGGCTGGATCGAAAGTTTAAATTCATGATTATTAACGGGGATTACAATTAAATGCTACGGCTCACTCAGCCTCGGGGCTGGCGGTTCGACGTGCAAGGGAGGGGGGGAACAATTAATTCTTGAACTTCGCGTGGTACCTCGGTGGCGAGGACAGAATGACGGTTTGTATTTGTGCACTGTACTTGTGGCCCTATTGCTTTCCTGAAGGAGAGTAATGGGGTCATCCGGGTCTGAAAGAGTATGCCTAGATCGGCGAGTTTGACTAATTTGAGAAGGCCTATAGCTAGCTGCCTGCACAACCAAGGGGTTGCGATGTCTATCTGCGGACTCGAAGAACCGCTTTGTCGCGCGTTTCATAAACTGCTTGATGGTGGGGATTCTAAGATCTACATGAAGGGTTTCGTTCCGAACGAACCATGGAGCGTCCGTAATTTTACGGAGAAATCGGTTTTGAAGTGCCTGCATTCTATGAATGAGGTGGGGACGGGCGTGTGCGAAAGCGGCACACGCGTACGTCATAATCGGCCGGATGCACGCTGTGTAAATACGCAATTTGCCCTTAAGGGACAGCTTGCTGCGTTCAGTTCAGAACGCAATGAAGCCGAGAGCAAAAGCGGCGTGCGAACGCACTTGATTTATGTGCTCAGTGAACGAAATGTGATGATCTAAGATCACACCGAGATATTTGGCTCGCTTCTCCCAAGGGATAGGCTTGCCGAACATTTTGATCTGTCGGGGTAGGTCTGGTCTACGCCAGGGCCTAGAAAAGAGGACCGCTTGGCTCTTATCAGGATTGACCTCGATCCTCCACTTCCTGAACCAGTCACCGAGTCTGTCGACTTCGGTCTGTAGGATGCGGGAGATCTGGTCTTGACTGCGGCCGGTGTAGTAGATGGCCGTGTCGTCTGCGAACAGAGCTAACTGCGCCTTTCTACATTTCGGGATGTCACTGGTGAACAGCGTGAAAATGAGCGGAGCCAGCACAGACCCCTGAGGGACGCCTGCGCGGATCGGGTGAGGGGAAGAGAGCGCACCCTCGATGCGATAGCGGAAGGTGCGGTCCGACAAAAAGTCCCGTAAGATGAGCACAAGACGATCTGGCACACCGAATTTGTATAGCTTATACAATAAGCCGTTGTGCCAGACTTTGTCGAACGCTTTCGCGATATCGAAGAACACAGCACCCGTCATGAACCCGCGCTGGAAACCGGCGCTTATGTGTTCTATGATACGGTGGACCTGTTGTACGCAAGAATGTTGGGTTCTAAAACCGAACTGTTCGTTGGGGATGAGGCCCTTCGTCTCGGCGTAGTCCCTGAGACGCTTATAAATAAGCCTCTCATAGACCTTGCCGAAAACGTCGAGCAAACGTTACGAGTGTTACGTGAGGGTTCGTCCGGGTCCGGGAGTCCGTCGCGAGGGACCAGTCTCATGACGACTGGTCGGTGGTCGGAAGTCAGTTCGTCCATCGCCTCTATCGAATCCAACCGGAGGTTGATATTCTTTAGGAGCGCTATGTCCAATACGTCAGGGGTATGGTTGGGGTCGTGAGGGTAGTGGGTGGGCGTCATCGGGGCGACGACGTCAAAGTTTAGGACGGGGCAGAGGTCAAACAAGTGTCTGCCTCGGAACGTGGTACTGGTACTATTCCAGGCCGGATGTTTGGCGTTGAGGTCACCCGCTATGATAACGGATTCGCTCAGGCCATAAAGAATTGAAAGATCGTCAGAGAGCAGTTTGAGACCGTCTACCGACGAGGTCGCGGTGGGCGGTATGTAAGCCGAAACTATCGTAATCGGTCTATGACCTGACATGCCTAGTCTACATGCAGACACTTCAAGACACGAGAGAGTTGGAGGATCGAGTGGGATACAGTATAGAGGGGTTCTATAATAGATCAAGGTGCCGCCCCTGTGGCATTGAGACTTTCCTGTACTAGGAGAATATCTAACGTGGTGACGCGGAGGAACTCGGCGACTTCATCGCGTTGTCCCCTAATGCCGTCGGCATTGATGAAGCCTAACTTGAAGGATCTGAGTTTAGTTCTTGCGGGGGCCGTATTATACATATTAGGGCCGTTTCGCGAAGGTGTTGAGGACTTGCGTAATCTCTGGGTACGCATTGAATATGCTCTGAATCTGAGAAAGATTGCCAGAGGATTGAGCCTTGACTATATCCCCGGCCATTTGAATGGCGCGAGGAGACATGAACACATTAAATGTGCTTGTGATCACATTGAACGCGTCTAGTGCGTTAGCGACGGCGCCAAATGAAGTGGTCGCGGGTTTAGGGGGCGCGCGAGTGGTGGCGACGGGAGCGGCTTTAGGAGCTGGCTCAGGTGCACGGGGCGCGAGAGGCGCGGGAAGCGCGCGAGCCGCGGGAGGCGCGGTATTAGCGGCGGGTGCCTGTTGAGCGCGAATACTGGGGTCCATCATCAGAGGTTGAGGAGGGAGAGGAGGGGCCATATATTGGCCGAAGGCAGGGAAGGCCTGCTGATGGTTAAAATAATTCCACGGACTGGACCTTTGAGGGCTCAGACGCTGCGGAGGTTGGGACAGGGTAGGGGGGTGATCGTGTGATCGATGGCCCTTTACGGGGCCCCGATCTGGGCGGCTGACCTGACGGCCGGAAGCATCGCAGTCCTGCGGAAGCCGCAGAGAGCGATGGCCGTCAGAGTCATCAGGGGATATCGCACGATCTCCTACGAGGCGGCTTGCGTACTGGCCGGATCCCCGCCCTGGGACCTCGAGGCGAAAGTACTCGCGTCACTGTATCGGTGGCGCGAGGAAGCGAGGGCGCGGGGCGAGTGGCTGATGCAGCGACCTGGGGAGTTGCGTCGGTCACAGCTTCGCGCAGCCCTGGTGGCGGAATGGCGGGACAGGCTTTCACGCCCTACCGCCGGCCTCGCCACCATCGAGGCGGTCCGGCCGGTACTCGAGCCCTGGCTCGGGAGGAGGCACGGCTCCCTGTCGTTTCGGGTGACGCAGGTGCTCTCGGGGCATGGTTGCTTCGGGAAGTACCTGTGTCGCATAAACAGGGCGCCGGACGCCCGGTGTCACCACTGCGTCGACTGCCGGGAGGACACGGCGCGGCATACGCTGGCAGAGTGTGCCGCTTGGGAGGAGCCACGCCGTGCCCTCATCTCAGAAGTAGGCAGTGACCTGTCGCTGCCGGCCGTGGTTGAGTCGATGGCCGGCAGCGAGGAGTCCTGGGACGCGGTGGTATCCTTCTGCGAAACAGTCGTGTCGCAGAAGGAGGCTGCGGAAAGGGAGCGGGAGATCTCGTCCGCTCACCCGGCCCGCAGCAGGCGCACCGGGCGTCGGCAGAGGGCAGATAATGCCCTCTTCCGGCCCCCCTAAATGGGTCCAGGGACGGCGGACTCGGGGACGTCCGCCGCCCCCTATCACACTGGACCCGAGGTGGCGTAGTGTTCCACGCGCGCCCCTTTGAGACGTCGCGGGGGGGTCTAACACCTCACCCCCCCGCAGACTTGAGGTGGCCCGCAGAGGCGGGCCGGCACTAGCCGGGGATCACGGAAGTAATACTAGCTCCCAAGATCCCCGGTGCAAGTGTGGGAAGGGAACACCTGGGTGGTTTTTAGTCAGTAAGAGTCTGACAGACCCCTCCGCCCACCCCAAGGCGGAGGACATCCATAAGGATTTTCCACCCCGGCAACAAAAAAAAAAAAAAAAAGGGTAGGGGGGTACCCGGGGTGCTCTCGCTGCTGCCTCGCGTCGAAACGCTTGGTCAGTTTCGAGGAAGACGATTTTGGAGCTTTTGGACAGCCACGGTAGTTGGCTGGGTGACCCTGTTGGCCGCATAAGACGCAGCTGGGAGGCTCGGTGCAGAGGGCACGGTCCTTTGGACGGGTGCACTCAGAAGTGCCGTGCTCGCCCAGGCACTTCACGCACCTGGGGTTCGCAAAGCAATTCTTTTGCGCGTGTCCGTATAGCTGGCATCTGTGGCATTGGCCTATGATGCTCGACTTGTGGGGCTTCTGGACGTCGAAGCCCTTAAGGCTGTCCATAGAATGCACCTCTGGATCGGTGCATTCTATGAACTTCGAGGACAGGGATCCCCTGTCTCTCTAGGTCTGCCTTGATATCGTCCGTGGCGATCTCACTGGGGATCCTACGGATCACCACGCGTATCTGACGGTCCTCGGGGGTGTAAGAGTGAAATGAGATTTCTCTCACCCGAAGAAGTTTGGTAATTTCCCTATAATCGTTCGACGTTGGAACGGAAACCTTGATGCCAGGCTGGGTGCTGACTGCACTGGTGAAGTTGATCCTAAGATCACTGCACCTTTGCGAAACTTCCGTCCACCTGCCCTTATCTTGAATGATAATGGGTGGGGGACGGGATGCCTTCTTGGAGGCAGAAGGAGTCTTGGCGGAAGCGGTCGCGGTACCGGAAATGGTAGCTTGCGACGGCGCGATTGACGGAGCCGGGGTAGGGGTCCTAGGGACGACTACCGCGGGGGTAGTAGGAGCGGAGGTCGAGGGAGCCTCGATCGCAACCATTTTGCTTGGTTGCGAGTTGTTGTTGTCTTGTTCTTCTTCCTCTTGCCAGGGCCTGAGGTAATGCCCCCTTCCTCTGGTCCAGAGAAGGAAGAAGAAGAACTTGTCTCCGCATCCGAAGAATCGGAGTTCGAGTTCACCGCCGCCGCGTTCTTGTCCGTGGGGGCGGTGGTGTCCATTGACACTATCGGGCTTTCAGTACGACTCTGAGAGTCAGAGTCGTCTGGGTTTGAAGCGAGCGCATCGCTGAATTGGGAGAGGCTCGCTGATGGCGTAGCCCTCAACCCACTTATCTGGGAGGCGTACTTTCTTAGGAAGTCCTGGTCCTTGAGGAGGACCTCTCTGACGAACGTCAGTAAGAGGTCGTCCTCCATAACTCCGATAGGGGGGATCCTAAAGGAGGAATTTTGGAGCCGGACTCCACTACTAGAAAATAAAGCCTATTGTGGCCCTACGCCTAACTCCCCGGGTGGATTGGCCCGGGGATGAGTTTCGCTCTCTGTCGGGTGTAGACAGGGAGGATGAGTACCTATGGTGAGCCCTGAGCTTGTGATCCCGTTGCCAATCTTATTGTGCAAGGGGGCCCTATTTGGTCTAGCGCGAAGGACCCACACACCCTAGAGACACTAGGTGAGTCGCTGTGGGAGGAAAACTGTCACCAGAGCCGACTAGGAGATTCCCCAAGGCCGGTTAACTCTGGGACCCGTCCAAATTACTGCCTCTTCCTGAGTGGGTTCGGCGGGTGCGTTTGAGTCAGCACCCCACTCGGTTTCGTTGGCACCGTAAGGTATCCACCGAGGACCACGAAACTGTGGTTTTACCTAGAAGGGGTCTAATGAATTTAAATAACGTTTTCCTGTCAGAGAAACGCCTGTCTTGAAAAAGACAATTTTTGGGATCCAGGTCTTTCGATTGATGTGATTAATAAATTAATCTACCCAATCAATTGACTATCGGATGTAGTCGGGGCGACTACGAGAGCGTTACGCAAGCGTAACAATACCGGGCACGAGAGAGCGGTGGGAGGGCGGGAGCACACCGATAGCAGCACACAAACACGACCGTCCGCAGCGAGATCCAAACGCAGTATCGTTGGAATGCAGCCCTTTTTTTTTTTTTTTTTGTGAATGGCATCTCGCAGTTGGCCTTGAGAGGCCGTGATTGCTTAACCGGTCTTTCCTGTGGCTGCCCTAAGGTATTAGCTTAAAGCCTCCAGCCAGGAGCGTAAATATAAGTATTAAAAACTAAACGACAGCGCTCTAAGGGCACCCCCTGTGGGGTACGAACCTCGGCTTAGGGCGTCGTTGGGGAAAAACAGCAAATTGGGGACGGGCTGGATCGAAAGTTTAAATTCATGATTATTAACGGGGATTACTATTAAATGCTACGGCTCACTCAGCCTCGGGGCTGGCGGTTCGACGTGCAAGGGACGGGGGGAACAATTTATTCTTGAACTTCGCGTGGTACCTCGGCGGCGAGGACTGAATGACGGTTTGTTTTTGTGCACTGTACTTGTGGCCCTATTGCTTTCCTGAAGGAGAGTAATGGGGTCATCCGGGTCTGAGAGAGTATGCCTAGGTCGGCGAGTCTGACTAATTTGAGAAGGCCTATAGCTAGCTGCCTGCACAACCAAGGGGTTGCGATGTCTATCTGCGGACTCGAAGAACCGCTTTGTCGCGCGTTTCATGAACTGCTTGATGGTGGGGATTCTAAGATCTACATGAAGGGTATCGTTCCGAACGAACCATGGAGCGGCCGTAATTTTACGGAGCAATCGGTTTTGAAGTGCCGGAATGCAGCCCAAGGGTTGCCAACTTTTAAAGTAATTCTGAGTCGTTCTGATTTCTGGGGTAAATGTAAGTGAACGTCCAAGCAAAAAGGGTCCAGTACCAGAAGTGATAAGCCGGGCGGGCGGTAGCTAGGTTTTGACGTATTGCGTCACAGGGAATAGTACTACTTACTCTACTTAGTCTGTGCAGGGAATGAAAGGTTTGACGTATTGCGTCGTAGGACTTGAAAGGCAATAGGGCTTTAGTGCTCTATACAAATTTATTATTTAGTTCATTGGTAGGTTGGTACTCTAACAATGTATGTTACCAGACTCCGGTGAAGCCAAGGAATGGTAATGATTGTTAAAAGGCATTATGTATGTTTATGTTCCCTCATAACTCGTTAATTTCTGGTCATATTTTGATAAACGTTGAAAGCATCATGCATGCTTTAAGACGTAATATTAAATCCAACATGGTGGCATATAGCGGATGTAAAATAATACTGAAAAACTAATTTATGATTAATATTTATCATGTTTGGTATTTGAAAGGTCTGGGATGAGATAAGGTAGCCCGCGAAATTCAAATTTTCTTGAGTTTTTTGCAAAGCAGAATATTCTAACAACACCTCTTTTAACCACCTCCCGTAAGTAACCTTCGAAATATCCTAGTTTGTCACAAGCGCCGTTACCGCGCGGTGTCAGCTCGACGTACGCGACCTACGCTCGCGTCGCGTCGAAATCGCGCGGCCGAGAGGTTATGGCTTGAAAGGCAATTGCTGGCAGTTCTTCGGGCTTTAGTGTTCTATACTCAGAACAATGAAAAGCATAAAAGGAGGATTATAAAAAAGAACTCTGTAACTACCTTTGTTCCCGTTCTATCTTATGGCACGAAGACGGATGTTTGTTTTACTTTTTTGGCATGTCACAAGATGAAACTGTCATTTGGTTTTATTGATAAATTTCAACCGGGCCAAAGGAGACGTTCACGAAATGTATGGGGCGTGGTACTAAAATAATTGAAAATTTAAACAGCCTTCTGACCTATATAGGCTGAAAGAGGGTAATTATTTTGACGTCTTTGGGCATTTAATTTTTTTACAGCCGCCCGTTTTTTTTAAAACAAGTTTTGAAAAATAAAATGTTCTACAAGCATCATTAATATTTTAGGGATGGCAGCCCTGTGGCAAATGACGTGACAATGACAACGTCAGTCAGCAGGTCTCGGCTTGACATTTACAGCGGATATTTAGTCCGAGTTTACAGCTTTGACTTTTTTCGATACGTTTTGTTATTGCATTGTCATGATAATCAATATTTTTTGTCTTAATTTCATGGAGCTGCAGCTAAAATTATAATAAAATCTCAAAGTATTTAATAGAAACGGAAACATTAGCCACATAAAATAATTATATTGCATAGAAATGAATAAATAAAGACTATGTGCGTTTTGGTTGTATTGAAACATTTTTCACTTTTTCACAAAAACGGGCGCCTGAAAAAATCAGATTTAACTATAATCGAGTAGCATAATAAATAAGCTTTCTAATAAGGTACATCACATTAGCGTTTAAAAATCGTCTGAATATTATACCAATTTTGACCTCTCCTTTGAGATTATTTTGCTTCAATCTCTGACAGTTAGTTCATTGAACTGCTTCACTTGTTCACGTAGTCTTTGTTTATGCGTTTTAAGTAGTGAGATGGAAAATGTAGAAATACCTCTACTTTTTCCATCCCACTTACAAAACACATACTGCGTTCGGATCTCGCTGCGGACGGTCGTGTTGTGTGCTGCTATCGGTGTGCTCCCGCCCTCCTGCCGCTCTCTCGTGCCCGGTATTGTTACTCTCGTAGTCGCCCCGACTACATCCGATCGTCGATTGATTGGGTCGATTAATTTATTAATCAATTCAATCGAAAGACCTGGATCACAAAAATTGTCTTTTTCAAGACAGGTGTTTCTATAACAGGAAAACGTTATTAAAAACCACAGTTTCGTGGTCCTCGGTAGATACCTTACGGTGCCAACGAAGCCGAGTGGGGTGCTGACCCAAACGCACCCGCCGAACCCCCTCAGGGAGAGGCAATAATTTGGACGGGTCCCAGAGTTAACCGGCCTTGGGGGATCTCCTAGTCGGCTCTGGTGACAGTTTTCCTCCCACAGCGACTCACCTAGTGTCTTTAGGGTGTATCTACACCCTTCGCGCTAGACCAAATAGGGCCCCCTTGCACAATAAGATTGGCATCGGGATCACAAGCTCAGGGCTCACCATAGGTACTCATCCTCCCTCTCTACACCCGACAGGGAGCGAAACTCATCCCCGGGCCAATCCACCCGGGGAGTTAGGCGTAGAGCCACGATAGGCTTCATTTTCTTGTAGTGGAGTCCGGCTCCAAAATTCCTCCGATAGGATCCCCCCTCTCGGTAGTATGGAGGACGACCTCTTACTGACGTTCGTCAGAGAGGTCCTCCTCAAGGACCAGGACTTCCTCAGGAAGTACGCTTCCCAAATTAGTGGGTTGAGGGCTACGCCATCAGCGAGCCTCTCACAGTTCAGCGATGCGCTCGCTTCTAACTCAGACGACTCTGACTCACAGAGTCGGTCAGACAGTCCGATAGTGTCGATGGACACCACCGCCCCCGCGGACAATAACGCGGCGGCGGCGAACTTAAACTCAGACTCCTCGGATGCGGAGTCAGGTTCTTGTTCTTCCTCCTCTGGACCAGAGGAAGGGGGCATCACCTCAGGCCCTGGCAAGAGGAAGAAGAACAGGAGCAGGTCTTCGCAACCTAGTAAAATGGTTGCGATCGAGGCTCCCTCGACCTCCGCTCCCTCTACCCCCGCGGTAGTCGCCACTAGGGCCCCTACCCCGGCTCCGTCCGCGCCGTCGCAAGCTACCACTTCCGGTACTGCGACCGCGTCCGCCAAGACTCCTTCTGCCTCCAAGAAGGCATCCCGTCCCCCACCCATTATCATTCAAGATAAGGGCAGGTGGACGGAAGTTTCACAAAGGTGCAGTGATCTTAGGATCAATTTCACCAGTGCCATCAGCACACAGCCGGGCATCAAAGTTTCCGTTCCTACGTCGAACGACTACAGGGAACTTACAAAACTTCTTCGGGCGAGAGGAATCTCATTCCACTCGTACACCCTCCCCGAGGATCGTCAGATACGCGTGGTGATCCGTAGGATCCCCAGTGAGATCGCCACGGACGACATAAAGGCAGACCTAGAGAGACAGGGGATCCCTGTCCTCGAAGTGCACAGGATGCACCGATCCAGAGGTGGATCCGCATACGACATGGTTCTTGTCGTGTGCCCACAAACTGAAGGGCATCACCCAATCTTCAAGGTTAGCTCAATATGCTACCTTAAGGGCTTCGACGTCCAGAAGCCCCACAAATCAAGCATCATAGGCCAATGCCACAGATGCCAACTATACGGACACGCGCAAAAGAACTGCTTTGCGAAACCCAGGTGCGTCAAGTGCCTGGGCGAGCACGGCACTTCTGAGTGCACCCGTCCAAAGGACCGTGCCCTCTGCACCGAGCCTCCCAGCTGCGTCCTATGCGGCCAACAGGGTCACCTAGCCAATTACCGTGGCTGTCCTAAAGCCCCGAAGTCATCTTCCTCGAAGCTGACCAAGCGTTTCGACGCGAGGCAGCAACGAGAGCACCCCGGGTACCCCGCTACCCTGTCTCAACCTCCGCAGCGTCTGAGCCCTCAAAGGTCCAGTCCGTGGAATTATTTCAACCACCAGCAGGCCTTTCCTGCCTTCGGCCAATATATGGCCCCTCCTCTCCATCCTCAACCTCTGATGATGGACCCCAATATTCGCGCTCAACGCGCTCAACTGGCACCCGCCGCTAATACCGCGCTTCCCGCGGCTCACGCGCCTCTCGCACCCCGCGCGGCTCCCGCGCCCGCCGCGCCCCGCGCGCCTCTCGCGCCCCGTGTACCTGAGCCAGCTCCTAAAGCCGCTCCCGTCGCCACCACTCGCGCGCCCCCTAAACCCGCGACTTCTTCAGTTGGCGCCGTCGCTAACGCACTAGACGCGTTTAATGTGATCACGAGCACATTCAACGTGTTCATGTCTCCTCGCGCCATTCAAATGGCCGGGGAATTAGTCAAGGCTCAATCCTCTGGCAATCTTTATCAGATCCAGAGCATATTCAATGCGTACCCGGAAATTACGCAAGTCCTCAACACCTTCGCGAAACGGCCCTAATATGTATAATACGGCCCCCGCAAGAACTAAACTCAGATCCCTCAAGTTAGGCTTTTTCAATGCCAACGGCATTAGGGGACAACGCGACGAAGTCGCCGAGTTCCTCCGCGTCCACAAGTTAGATATTCTCCTAGTACAGGAAACCTTCCTCAAGCCGAGTCATCGAAACCCGTCAATTGCGAACTATCGCATAGTTCGCAACGACAGGTCTCGATGCCACAAGGGCGGCACCTTGATCTATTATAGAACCCCTCTATACTGTATTCCTCTCGATCCTCCAACTCTCTCGTGTCTTGAAGTGTCTGCATGTAGACTAGGCATGTCAGGTCATAGACCGATTACGATAGTTTCGGCTTACATGCCGCCCACCGCGACCTCGTCAGCAGACGGTCTCAAACTGCTCTCTGACGATCTTTCAATTCTTTTTGGCCTGAGCGAATCCGTTATCATAGCGGGTGACCTCAACGCCAAACACCCGGCCTGGAATAGTACCAGTACCACGTTCCGAGGCAGACACTTGTTTGACCTCTGCCCCGTCCTAAACTTTGACGTCATCGCCCCGATGACGCCCACCCACTACCCTCACGACCCCAACCATACCCCTGACGTATTGGACATAGCGCTCCTAAAGAATATCAACCTCCGGTTGGATTCGATAGAGGCGATGGACGAACTGACTTCCGACCACCGGCCAGTCGTCATGAGACTGGTCCCTCGCGACGGACTCCCTGACCCGGACGAACC
The DNA here is from genome assembly GCA_963921375.1 of Tiliacea citrago. Lineage (NCBI taxonomy): Eukaryota > Metazoa > Arthropoda > Insecta > Lepidoptera > Noctuidae > Tiliacea > Tiliacea citrago. The sequence continues at coordinate 17,205,278 of OY992787.1, forward strand.
CTCTCGTAACAAAGTAGTCACGGACTGGAGGAAAGTAAGCGATCGCTTGAAATCCACCACTTCGCCTCTACTAGACTCTATACCAGATCAGTTTACCTCAATCGCTGACACGACGGCCGCGATCGGCTCACTCACGGAACACGTACAATCGGTCCTGAACGATTGTTCAAGGCAAGCTCCGGCGATGGATGAACATCGCTTGAGGCTGCCGGACGATGTGCGTGAACTGCTGACTGAGAAGAACGCGGCTACTCGTGCCTACGACGTCTTTCCCTGTGACGCCAACAAAGCTCACATGCGCTATTTGCAGAGATCTGTAAAGACACGCATGGCCGAGCTGCGTGACGGTAACTGGGACAAGATGTTGAGCGAGCTAGAGCCCACTCATCTGGCATTCTGGGAACTTCAGAGGAAACTCAAGTCCCAGCAAGTAGTCTCTATGCCTCCCCTGACACGACCCGACAGGACGATAGCATTCGACGACATCGACAGGGCTGAATGCCTAGCTGACAGCCTCGAGACCCAGTGCTCGCCCAGCTCTCAACCAGTAGACCAGGCTCACCTCGCCGAGGTGGATGCCGAAGTCGAACGTAGAGCCTCTCTCCCTCCGGTCGAAGACCCTGATTGTCCTCTAGACCCCGTCTCCCCGGACGAGGTTCACGATATAATCAAGGGTCTGAAACCCCGCAAAGCCCCTGGATCAGACGGTATCACCAATAGGGTGGTCCAGTTGTTCCCGGCTCACCTGATCATGCTAATGACCACCATCTTCAATGGTGCTCTTAGTAATAACATTTTTCCACAATCGTGGAAAAATGCCACCGTCATCGGTATCCCGAAGCCCGGCAAGCCTAAGACCGAGCCTTCCAGTTACCGTCCCATCAGTTTGCTCGACGTTTTCGGCAAGGTCTATGAGAGGCTTATTTATAAGCGTCTTAGAGACTACGCCGAGACGAAGGGGCTCATCCCCAACGAACAGTTCGGTTTTAGAACCCAACATTCTTGCGTACAACAGGTCCACCGTATCATAGAACACATAAGCGCCGGTTTCCAGCGCGGGTTCATGACGGGTGCTGTGTTCTTCGATATCGCGAAAGCGTTCGACAAAGTCTGGCACAACGGCTTATTGTATAAGCTATACAAATTCGGTGTGCCAGATCGTCTCGTGCTCATCTTACGGGACTATTTGTTGAACCGCACCTTCCGCTATCGCATCGAGAGTGCGCTCTCTTCCCCTCATCCGATCCGCGCAGGCGTCCCTCAGGGGTCTGTGCTGGCTCCGCTCATTTTTACGCTGTTCTCCAATGACATCCCGAAAAGTAGAAAGGCGCAGTTAGCTCTGTTCGCAGACGACACGGCCATCTACTACACCGGCCGCAGTCAAGACCAGATCTCCCGCATCCTACAGACCGAAGTCAACAGACTCGGTGACTGGTTCAGGAAGTGGAGGATCGAGGTCAATCCTGATAAGAGCCAAGCGGTCCTCTTTTCTAGGCCCCGGCGTAGACCGGACCTACCACGACAGATCAAGATGTTCGGCAAGCCTATCCCTTGGGAGAAGCGAGCCAAATATCTCGGTGTGATCTTAGATCACCACATTTCGTTCGCTGAGCACATAAAGCAAGTGCGTTCGCGCGCTGCTTTCGCTCTCGGTAGGCTTCATTGCGTTCTGAACTCACGCAGCAAGTTGTCTCTTAAGGGCAAATTGCGTATTTACACAGCGTGCATCCGGCCGATTATGACGTACGCGTGTGCCGCTTTCGCACACGCCCGTCCCCATCTCATTCACAGAATGCAGGCACTTCAAAACCGATTTCTCCGTAAAATTACGGACGCTCCATGGTTCGTTCGGAACGAAACCCTACACGTAGATCTTAGAATCCCCACCATCAAGCAGTTTTTGAAACGCGCGACAAAGCGGTTCTTCGAGTCCGCAGATAGACATCGCAACCCCTTGGTTGTGCAGGCAGCTAGCTATAGGCCATCTCAAATTAGTAAGACTCGCCGACCTAGGCATACTCTCTTAGACCCGGATGACCCCATTACTCTCCTTCAGGAAAGCAATAGGGCCACAAGTACAGTGCACAAACACAAACCGTCATTCCGTCCTCGCCGCCGAGGTACCACGCGAAGATCAAGAATAAATTGTTCCCCCCGTCCCTTGCACGTCGAACCGCCAGCCCCGAGGCTGAGTGAGCCGTAGCATTTAATAGTAATCCCCGTTAATAATCATGAATTTAAACTTTTGATCCAGCCCGTCCCCAATTTGCTTTGTTTTTCCCCAACGACGCCCTAAGCCTAGGTTCGTACCCCACAGGGGGTGCCCTTAGAGCGCTGTCGTTTAGTTTTTAATACTTTTATTTACGCTCCTGGCTGGAGGCTTTAAGCTAATACCTTAGGGCAGCCACAGGAAAGACCGGTTAAGCAGTCACGGCCTCTCAAGGTCAACTGCGAGATGCCATATATATAAAAAAAAAAAAAAAAAAAAAACCATCCCACTTACTCAGGCGAGCGAGCGAGCGGGCGCCTATAGGCGTCCGTGTCAGTTCAGTTTGTCTTTGTTTTGTATTGTAGTTTAGTGTTTTGTTTGTACTATTGTGTTGAAGACTTTTTACAAGGAAAAATATAAATCAAGAACGACATCGTTTCAAAATAAAAAGAATACACACCATTCACCACCAATGGTTACACCATTCCTTTTATTTTGAAACGATGTCAAGTAATATTCCATTTATAACTATGGAGGTTCCATATTTTTATTTCACAAAGAGTTTTGATACACAAACTCTTAACAGTATTATCTATGGCCTCTGTGCGGTGCGCTCATCTGTGGACTGGTGTCAATGTCAACGAATGAAATAAATAGTGATAAGTGCTGAATGATGAATCAACGTTTAATTAATTTCTAATTTAAAGTATTCTGTAAAACCGTTCACGATCTACCACCAATTAATGAACGATTGAATTTGAAAATTCGGTAGTAGTACTTCAGTACCATAGATAATCATCAAGATTCAATGTTGTTACACGACTAGCGATTGAATTTGGAATTTGCTTCCTACTGTTTATATTACAGATTCTAACCATTTGGTTAGGTTAGGTTATGACTTATTAGAAAACATCGATAGTTCAAATCAAGCAATGTCGGTACAAAATATAGAGAAAAGAACAACACCCTGTGTCCCTACACCTGATTGGAGCACTAATTTTAATAATGAGGTAAAATAATCATAAGTTTTATAGTGTCATGGAAATCAATATAAATTATTTCTAAAATAAGTAATTTAGAAATGATTTTTTGGTTGGTTTTAATTATATCAAGATTCGAAACATCTTGTTCACTACAGTCACAAAATTCAAGTTCAAGTCAATTTTTTATCTCCTTTCGAAAAGTAAGTACTCTTTCAATAATTACAAATCTTTCTCTAACAGATGGAGATTGGCAACGAACAAAAAGGTGGAAAAACGAATGACCATAATTTGCAAGATGACACAGAAGATGTCACAATGAACAGAGTATCGGTAATCAGCAGTGTTTCAAATCAGATAGGTCATGCAAATAATGGGAATAGTACTAACATTAATCATACTCCTGCTCACTGTGGACCCAGTGGCTCATCACTAACTACTCCTGCAATGCCAACTTCACAGTCTTATATTTCTGGGGAAGTGGCACTTACACCAACCCACAGTACTTTTACACCTCAAGCCATAAATCCCCATAGTGCAATGACTGCTATCACCCCAATGGTGAGTGGAACAGACCAAGCTAGGAACAGCATAAAAGTTCAGTAAGTAACCAAGTGTTTCAATTGCTATTATCAATGTGAAACCCCACCCCAGCAATCAAATTACTATCACATGGCATCTATGCTACATCAACCAATGCAAAGACGTCACCTACGGGTAAGGTCTTATATCAAGTCGCCTTAATTGGAGGTTGGGGGAGAGGGGTAGTCTTCCCCCGCTGGAGGTGCATAGTTTTTTTTATATTAAATGTCAAAGGTTAAAATTTTTATTGAATGATATCTGAGAAAAAACCCTTTTTTTTTTTCAAAAAACGTTGCCCCACACTAGGAATTTCTCCTGTATCGTGGGTGCGTTTACAAACATTTAAACTCACATACACAAACAGCCAGACCCGGAACAACTACTTGTAAGTCATACAAATATTTCTTCCGTGCGGGAATCGAACCCGCGACACGCAGCGCAGCAGTCAATCGCTTAACCACTGCGCCAACCGCGCGTTGCTTAATAGAAGGGAAGCAAGCAATAATAACAAGGCATAGTATAAACAAGACATCACAGACACATAAATTATTAATAACATCGGTATTCGTATAACCGGTTCTATGTTAGCGGGTTCGGTTTCCGCACCTAGTCCTTCATGTGGACCATTGTGCGTGTCGTATAACCGGTATAAAGTCACGTATCTCTCACGTATATCTCTTATTTTTTTTAAAGATTATAATATGTTTTTGTTACAGAAACTGCGTATCAACTATAAATTTGGGTTGTGAATTAAAATTGTTGGATATTTACTGTAGAACCAGGTTTTCCGAATACAATCCAGCAAGATTTCATGGCGTAGTCATGAAAATTATTGATCCAAGAGCTACAGCACTGGTGTTTAGGTAAAAAAAAATCATACTTATTCGTAACACAGTAGGGACTTAGGGAAAGCCCACCTTTTCTCTTTTGACCTTTAGAGCAAGTACTAAATTTAATCATGAAAAGGCCTTGAATAAAATCCATATTTTGTGTTATGATTTGGTGGTAACCAAATCATAACACAAAATATGGATTTTATTTTAGTATAAAAATATATATGTACTACATGTTTTTTTTTTTTTACAAAACCTTGAAAAATATATAAATAAACTTACTAAATTTTTTTAAATTAGGTTGTGGTTTTGGTCTTAAACAGTTCGAATTAAGGCTTTCTTTCCAGTTTTGTAAGGACTAAGTTATTTCACTACACAAGTAACAAAGAAAATTAGTTTTGTGTACGTTTCTGAGGGATTTAAAAACTCTGCAATATTAACTGGTTTTTTTTTATGAAAGCGTACTTCGGGGCATTATTAAAATAAAAAACACCAGTTGATATAGAAAGCAAAAGCTCTATCAGCTCGTGTAGTCAATGTAGACTAAATTCAACTTAAGGAGTTTTCGAATTGGGGCACCCAAGTATAAAAGCCTAGTATATGGTAGGTTTCATTTACTTGACTTAATAGTTTCTCCTTGTTAAAATAGATTTCTGTTTACAGATCTGGAAAAGTGCTCTGCACTGGGCTAAGAAATGAACATGATTCCTATATAGCTGCTCGAAAATTTGCTCGAATTATTCATAAACTTGGATATCCTGTATGTACTTATAATAAATCATAATTATAAAGGACTTATTGGAATAATCTTAGTTTCGTAGTCATTTTGTTTGTTTTATTTCAGGCTAAGTTTTTGGACTTCAAAATTCAAAATTTTATAGCTACGGCCGATTTAAGGTTTCCGATAAGATTAGAGGCACTACAACAAGCACATGGACAATTTGCATCCTATGAACCAGAATTATTTCCTGGTCTAGTGTACAGAATGGTACGACCTAGAGTTGTATTATTAATATTTGTCAACGGAAAGATTGTATTTACAGGTAAAGTATATTAATTTGAATAAATCAAAGATGTTTATTTTCAAAGTTAGAAACAGATGTTTGAATTCATAAGTATAATGTATATACAAAGTATATCTATCTATAGGTACATATATACAAATAAATAAAATTGAAGTGGCTGTAATGTCAAAATAACAGCTTTTTACTAAATGCATATTATGGAAGTATAAACGGAACTTATAAAATAAAAAAACGATGTTTAAATTTTTGTCTGTTTGTTTTTTCCGGCTAATCGCTGAAACGGCTGTATTGATTTAAACGGGACTTTCACTGGCAGAAAGCTGATGATATAAAGAGTAACTTAGGCTACTTTTATTTCGAAAAAAGCGATTCGAGCGAAGCCGCGGGCAGCAGCTTGTTTTTTTTAAACGTTGCCCCACACAAGTAATTTCTCCTGTATCGTGGGTGCGTTTTCTTAATTTTAAACTCACATACACAAACAGCCAGACCCGGAACAACTACTTTGTAGGTCATACAAATATTTGTTCCGTGCGTGAATCGAACCCGTGAAACGCAGCGCAGCAGTCAATCGCTTAACCACTGCGCCAACCGTAATAAATAAACTTTGTATGGATAGACGTGGATATGGATAAAGTTTTAAACTGTCCTAACTATTGTATTTACCCTTTATTCCAGGTGGCAAAACAAGAGGTGAAATCAACGAAGCCCTAGACATAATATATCCAATTTTAAGGAGTTATCGAATAAGTTAATTTGATTATAGTGCGCAATTATTTTACCTACAGGAAGGTGCAACAATAATAATAATTATTTTAAATTATAATTTATGTTATGGTACTTAGGTACAGATGTTCAATAACAGCGATTATATTATATTCACTTCGAGATATATTGATTGATGTGTTCTTATTTTGTTCCCTACTTGAAATCGGAAACGTTAGTAGGTATTTGAAATCGTCAAATTATGATCGCGAGTTCTATCATAATTTTCTTTCACTATGAATTTGTTCCAAAACTTGATGAAACTGGAAACAAAGCCCAGGTTAAATTCTTACGCAAACACTTACTCAAGGGTAATTAGTAACACATTAATCTGTATTTAGAAAGATTAAAAGAAAGAAAGAAAAAGCATTTATTGGGACTCGCACACAAGAAGAAAGAAAAAAAGAAGAAGAAAAGAACAACAACGGAAAGAACAACACGAAGAAGAAGAAGAACCCCCCCCCCCCCCCCCGTTCCGTTCTCGGAAGATTCAACTTTAAAGCTGATGAGATTTAAAGTTGCTGGGTAAACTGTGAGTTTAGCTAACAATTTTTGTTTGAATAACACTATTTAAATTGTAGGTACCTACTTACCCTGATTCAATGAATCAAATATAATCAGTAATCGCTTAATTTGTATCTACAGGTACCTACGTTTTCATAACCATTTGCTTACATTTTCGTAAAATTGTTTTGGAACAGAGTATGCCTTGATGTATCAAAATCTCGGAAACATCCGTTTCTCAAACGTAATAAATAGTAGTAATAAACGTAGTAAATAGTTTTCAGGATTTTTATTTGAGTAGGTACAATGTAATGATGAAACAATAAGCAATAAATCTATTCATAGAAGAAAACATCATAATAGCTAGGCTATCTAACTATCTACTCTATTCAAAATAGGTTATCCGTGTTTAGGTTTACGTCTGTCAAAACTGTTAATCCATGTAATAAGGCATATTGATTAATTAAATAATATTTAAGCGAGAGAAAACAAATACTTAGTCCAGGTTGAAGACCACAATATTAAAAATAGGGAGACAATAACAGTCCGATCCCAGATGAGAAATCTTACATGGCTCCATCCCTCAAGGCAGCGTTCTAGGCTGCATACTATACTTAATATATATATAAATGACCTCCCAAAAACTCTAAATAAACTGACTAGGTACATTACCAGTAGGTACTATTTGCAAATGATATCTCCATACTTGTGAAATGTGACAAAAATTGTGACCCAAATACAAACTTACATTATAAGTACTCGTACTCTCCATTTTTTATTATTTTTATTTTTAGGTGGGAAATTATCAAATAACTTCTCCCGCTCTGGGCGGAGCGGGAGGGCGTGTCAGACTTTTACTGACTAAAACCCACCCGTGTTCCTTCATTTGCCTGTGTGCCAGGGCCACGATATTCCTTTCGGACAAACTTGCAACCCTGACTCTCCAGACAGTAACACTTTGGCTATAAGATCACAATTTAGAAATAAACTATAATAAAACTAAAATGATGCAATTGAAATATATAAACCCCCCCTCCCCCCCAAGTGCAATTATGTAATTTTTATTGACATGCTTAGAGAATCAGTAACTACATTAACTTACTCGGTATAAACATAGACACATCTAAATTGGAAAAAGCACATAGAAACAGTTAAATCTAAATTTACCTACGCCTTGTTTCAACTTAAGTACAGCACAAATACAGAAACAGCACTATCTGCATACTACGCCTACGCAAACTGGTGGCTAAGTTATGCAGTGATGTTATGGGGAACAGCGTCAATGCAAGTGAAGGGGGTCTACTCCGAACATAAATCCGTAGTCAAGCAAAGGCCAAATGTTCGGCTGTTGCTTGACTACGGACAAATAAGGCTGACTACGGCGAAAGAAAAAAAAAACGGCAGTCAAAGAGATAAGCCAAAGTAAAAAACCGGCCAAGTGCGAGTCGAACCCGCGCACGAAGGTTTCCGTACCATTATCTATAAAAAAAATCACGTTTGTTGTATGGGCGCCCCCTTTAAATATTTGTTTTATTTTAATTTAATTATTTATTTTTAAAGTGAATATACAGGCTGGATTTTTGAGATGGGGCAGTAAGGGCAGCTACCTTAATCGTTGTAGATACAGGAAAAGAGACTGTCCTTAACTTTTTGAGAAATTTTGATCTGCATTCACGGATTTTGAAAAAATGTACAGTCAGCAGGAAAATGGGCAATTTTCACAAAAACTTTTTTTTATGCCAATCGATCCTCTTTCTTATATGGATCAAAAACCTCTATTGGACCAATTGAGGTTTGAGTACCTACTAGAAAAGTCATAAATCGCAAAAAACGTTTCCCATACATTTCGTAGGAAATGGTTTTAAATATTTGGTTCTTGTTTATAAATAGTATGTACGCAATTTTTTGTTGTGGCTATTTTTCTTAGAGTAGGTATTATACAATTTTGGAATCATGATTAGTTGCGAGATTACGTTTTTTTTACACCACGATGGCTGAAAGTAAAAAACTATGAAAATTTTAAGGAAAAAAATAATTTTGATAGATTTTTGTGTAAAACCTACAGACATTTTGGATTTTTTAAGGGTTGTAGTGGACAGCAGTGCTACTTAGGTTGCAGATATAAAAAAAAACAAATATTAGAAAAAAATGTATTTAAAAATATCTTAAGAGATGTCAATTTGCGAAGGATTTCAATTTCCGAAGGATTTCAATTTCCAAAGGATTTCAATGTATTTTTTTTAATTTCTTAAATAAATTGTATTTTTTTTTTCATTATTTTTTCTCGGATAGTGATGAGCAGGTCCACCGTATGGTGCCCGCTTATCGTTGAATTTTGGGACACTTTGTATACCTACATGACCTTTGCACATTTGTAAGTATTTAAAAATAGCAACATTTTTTCAAAAACAAAAGATATCCATAACTTAAGAGCAGGCAGTCTAAATCAAATTTCGAACGCAAGCTCCGCCCCTCGCTCCCCGCCACTCCTTTATGTGCTAAACGCTAATACATCTATACAGGGTTACTGGTAATTCGACGTATATCCGTCAGGGGCTGATAAGGGGGCCAAAATGCAACAAATTGAACCCCCCATATGTATGGCCGAAATTCAATAGTTTTCGAGATATTAGAATTTTAAGGGTTTTTCGATATTTACCCAAAATTTGACATTTCATTCCAAATTAAAAAAGAACTACATATTTGAATGGGTACCATTAAAAATGATGTTGTAGCTTTTTTTTTTTTTGGTGGGAAATCATCAAATAACTTCTCCCGCTCTGGGCGGAGCGGGAGGGCGTGTCAGACTTTTACTGACTAAAACCCACCCGTGTTCCTTCCGTTGCCTGTGTGCCAGGGCCACGATATCCTTTTCGGACAAACTCGCAACCCCGGCAGGCATTGGTCCTAACGGACCCCGTCAGTTTGTGCTGACATCTCTTTGAGGCGCGCGTGGAACACAACGCGCCGTCGACCCGGGCCTGGTCCTTATCGGACGGCGAGCTACCCATCGCTCACCGTCCGCAGGCCCGCGCCTACGGTGGCCGGAAATCGGCTTGCGACTCCCGACGCCCGGAGCGTCTCCTGCGGCGACTAGGGGCGCGAGGGCGCGAACCTTGTCTCACCCTCACGCGTTCCGCCTCCTCCTTCGCTAGCATAACTGCTTCGCAGAAGGAGGTGACGGCCTCCCATGCACTCTCGCTCCGAACCATGGCCTGAACCAGGGCCGGACGCGAGAGATCGCCGCCGCCGATCGCCTCCGTGAGGACACGGCGGTGCTCCGCCCAAGCTGGGCAGACCTCCACCGTATGCTCCACCGTGTCCTCCGGGCGATCCACACAGTGGTGACACCCGGGCGTTTCCTCCCGCTTAATCCTAAACAGGAACCTCCCGAAACATCCATGTCCGGTGAGGACCTGCGTCAGGCGGAAGGTGAGGACGCCTTGGCGCCTCTCTAGCCACTCCTCAAAGAGGGGACTTATCGCCACAATTGTGGCGTGCCCAGCGCTGGGTTGCGACAATCGCACTCTCCATGTCGCCATGAGATCCCTCCGGAGCTCCGTCCGCTGTGCCGCGATTTCTTGCGGCAGCGGAGTTATGCCCCGGAGTTTCGCCTCTTCGCGCCACACCCAAATGTGCGCGAGGACTTTCGCCTCCAGATCCCATGGCGGCAGTCCGGCAAGGAGGCTCGCCGCCTCACGGGAGATCGTGCGGTATCCCCGTACCATCCTGATGGCCATGACCCTTTGGGACGCGTTCAACCGCTGCGCTGGTCGCAGCCTCAGAGAACGCGCCCACACCGGTGCCCCGTAAAGGGCCATGGACCGCACGATCCCCGCGTAGAGCCTCCGGCAGGAGGCGTTTGGACCCCCCAGATTGGGCAGAAGCCGCTTCAAGGCAGCCCCGGCCCGCTCCAGTCTGGGAGCCAAACGTCGGAAGTGCTCGACGAAGTTCCACCGGCTGTCGAGGACGAGTCCCAGGTACTTCATCGTCGACTCGACGCCGATGTGAACCCCTCCCGCCGTTATCTGGGAACCCGACAGTGGCGCGTTCCGAGGACCATAAAAACACATGGCCTCGGACTTGTGCAATGCCACCTCGAGTCCCAATTGCCGGATCCTATCGACAATTGTCGCAACCCCACGTGCCGCCAGTTCGGCCGCCGCCTGATGCGAACTCCCTTGTGCCAGGACTAGCGTGTCGTCAGCGTAGCAGACTACGCTGACGCCACTAGGGAGGTCGGCGCGCAGCACCCAGTCGTACCCGATGTCCCACAGATGCGGCCCCAGGACCGATCCCTGTGGGACACCGCACGACATCCCTCGCCGGTTCCACTCTCCGTGGTGACCGGGGTAGATGACGGCCCTGTCCGTCAAATAGGCCTCGACCACACGACAGAGGTAGGTCGGCATCCGGTGATACCGAAGTGCCTCCCTAATGCAACTCCAGGGCAGGGTATTGAAGGCATTGGCGATGTCAAGAGACACCGCCAAGACGACCCCACCCCGGGCAACAGCATCCCCCGTCGTGAGGGCTCGAACGCGCATGATGGCATCCACCGTAGAGCGCCCCTTACGGAAACCAAACTGGCTCTCCGCCAAATCCGGCCCCACCCGCACCAGCCGCCCGACAAGGCGGTCTGCAATTACTCTTTCAAAGAGCTTGCCCACCTCGTCGAGCAGCACGATGGGCCGGTAAGCGGACGGAGAGTCCGCCGGGCGCCCTGGTTTCTTTATGAGGACCAGTTTCCCCGTCTTCCAACGAAGTGGAAACTGGCCCCTCTCCAAGCATGCGCTTAGGAGCCCCCTTAGTCGAGGATGATGTTGTAGCTGGCACTTCAATTAAGCTATGGACATAATTAAAACTACTTAATTTAACAAAATAATGAAAATAATGAGCGATATAAGAATAATATCTTACCAATATTTTTATTTTACGCTTCAAAAATGTTGTCTCGTCACAAAAATTTCTATGACATTAATCGTACAAATAACTAAAACAACTTGCTTATTCTGTAAGCTTTCCAGAAAGCTATAAAAGTCAATTTTAAAATACATAATTCGTGCCAAGGCATGTGTTTGAATCGGCGCGGGGAGAGAAATTATCTGTGTTTTTAGTTTATGATCCTCGCTAAAACAACCGATTTTCCTGGCGAAATTCTTCGCGATGGGGCGGGGTGTGCGGGCGGGGGAGTACACGGCGTCTGCTGCGCTCGCGTCGCCTTCCTTAGTAAGTTTTGACTCTCCGCCGCGCAAGCACGTGTGTTGTTATCTTGCTACCAATCTCTCATTCCGTTAATTTGTTATCGATCATTATTGTTAATTCTTGTTTCTGTTGCCCCCTTATCAGCCCCTGCCGGATATACGTCGAATTACCAGTAACCCTGTATAAATAAAAAGACAAGTCCTGACTGACTGACTCATCGACGCCCAGCCTAAACCCTTGGACCTAGAAAGCTAAAAATTTGTAGAGAGGTTCTCTTTATAATGTAGACAAGGAATAAGAAAGGATTTTTGGGAATCCACCCCGGGTAAAATAGGGCATGGAAGTTTATATGAAAGTCCGCCAGTTTTGAAGTTAGGATCTTAAAATTTTGTGTTTAGGCTGACGATTGAAAATTAATATATACGTATTTCAGTGTTTTTGATAATTCCATCCCCGAAGGGTTAAAAAGAGGGATGAAGTTGTGTATGGAAAGTCCTTCATTTTAGAATGTAAACATCACTAAATTTATTATCAAGGCTTATGGTCGGAAGCTAACGCAACGGGGTTGTTAGAATTTCTACCCTTAAGGGGTGAAAAGGGGGTTGAAATTTTGTTTTTAATTAAAGTTCTTTATTTTTTAAGTTACAATCACTAATAGTTCGGCTTATGGTTTGTTTTTTTTTTAATTTCAACCCACAAGGGGGTGAAAAGGGGAATAAAGTTTTGTATTGAAGTTGTTCATTCGCAAAATTTTGTATTCAAGTAAAAATAATAAAGTTAATAAACTTGAAACTTGGCACGAATATTACCTAAGTAAATAATAAAGTTTTCCATTTTTAGTTTTTTCAAAGTTCCCCCCGAAGGGGGATTCGTGGATGTCAGTTTGTATAGAAGAATTTTAACTCGCAGTCCGATTAACTCGAAACTCAGTATTTATACTTAAAAGAAAAAATATAGAATAACGTGTATCAGGGTCCCGTCTAACGGGGTGAAAAGGGGTCGTCAAAAATGAAACCATGACTGACTGGTAACACACAGCTCTAACCACTGAACGGATTGGGTTGAAATTTGGCACATAGATACTTATTATGACGTAGGCATCCGCTAAGAAGGGAATTTTGAAAATTCGACCTTTAAGGGGTGAAAAGGGGGATTTTGTTTGTATGAAAAATCTTATTCCTTAAACCTGAAACTTGGCACGAATACTTACCGAAGTAAATTTTAAAGTTGTCATTTTTGTTTTAATCTACCACCTAAAGGGGGTTTGGGGGATGTCAAAGTTTGTATAGAAGAATTTTAACGCGCGGTCCGATTAACTAAGGTATTAGCTTAAAGCCTCCAGCCAGGAGCGTAAATATAAGTATTAAAAACTAAACGACAGCGCTCTAAGGGCACCCCCTGTGGGGTACGAACCTCGGCTTAGGGCGTCGTTGGGGAAAAACAGCAAATTGGGGACGGGCTGAATCGAAAGTTTAAATTCATGATTATTAACGGGGATTACTATTAAATGCTACGGCTCACTCAGCCTCGGGGCTGGCGGTTCGACGTGCAAGGGACGGGGGGAACAATTTATTCTTGAACTTCGCGTGGTACCTCGGCGGCGAGGACGGAATGACGGTTTGTGTTTGTGCACTGTACTTGTGGCCCTATTGCTTTCCTGAAGGAGAGTAATGGGGTCATCCGGGTCTGAGAGAGTATGCCTAGGTCGGCGAGTCTTACTAATTTGAGATGGCCTATAGCTAGCTGCCTGCACAACCAAGGGGTTGCGATGTCTATCTGCGGACTCGAAGAACCGCTTTGTCGCGCGTTTCAAAAACTGCTTGATGGTGGGGATTCTAAGATCTACGTGTAGGGTTTCGTTCCGAACGAACCATGGAGCGTCCGTAATTTTACGGAGAAATCGGTTTTGAAGTGCCTGCATTCTGTGAATGAGATGGGGACGGGCGTGTGCGAAAGCGGCACACGCGTACGTCATAATCGGCCGGATGCACGCTGTGTAAATACGCAATTTGCCTTTAAGGGACAACTTGCTGCGTGAGTTCAGAACGCAATGAATCCTACCGAGAGCGAAAGCAGCGCGCGAACGCACTTGCTTTATGTGCTCAGCGAACGAAATGTGATGATCTAAGATCACACCGAGATATTTGGCTCGCTTCTCCCAAGGGATAGGCTTGCCGAACATCTTGATCTGTCGTGGTAGGTCCGGTCTACGCCGGGGCCTAGAAAAGAGGACCGCTTGGCTCTTATCAGGATTGACCTCGATCCTCCACTTCCTGAACCATTCACCGAGTCTGTTGACTTCGGTCTGTAGGATGCGGGAGATCTGGTCTTGACTGCGGCCGGTGTAGTAGATGGCCGTGTCGTCTGCGAACAGAGCTAACTGCGCCTTTCTACTTTTCGGGATGTCACTGGTGAACAGCGTAAAAATGAGCGGAGCCAGCACAGACCCCTGAGGGACGCCTGCGCGGATCGGATGAGGGGAAGAGAGCGCACCCTCGATGCGATAGCGGAAGGTGCGGTTCAACAAATAGTCCCGTAAGATGAGCACGAGACGATCTGGCACACCGAATTTGTATAGCTTATACAATAAGCCGTTGTGCCAGACTTTGTCGAACGCTTTCGCGATATCGAAGAACACAGCACCCGTCATGAACCCGCGCTGGAAACCGGCGCTTATGTGTTCTATGATACGGTGGACCTGTTGTACGCAAGAATGTTGGGTTCTAAAACCGAACTGTTCGTTGGGGATGAGCCCCTTCGTCTCGGCAAAGCAAACTGATGGGACGGTAACTGGAAGGCTCGGTCTTAGGCTTGCCGGGCTTCGGGATACCGATGACGGTGGCATTTTTCCACGATTGTGGAAAAATGTTATTACTAAGAGCACCATTGAAGATGGTGGTCATTAGCATGATCAGGTGAGCCGGGAACAACTGGACCACCCTATTGGTGATATCGTCTGATCCAGGGGCTTTACGGGGTTTCAGACCCTTGATTATATCGTGAACCTCGTCCGGGGAGACGGGGTCTGGAGCACAATCAGGGTCTTCGACCGGAGGGAGAGAGGCTCTACGCTCGACTTCGGCATCCACCTCGGCGAGGTGAGCCGGGTCTACTGGTTGAGAGCTGGGCGAGCACTGGGTCTCGAGGCTGTCAGCTAGGCATTCAGCCCTGTCGATGTCGTCGAATGCTATCGTCCTGTCGGGTCGTGTCAGGGGAGGCATAGAGACTACTTGCTGGGACTTGAGTTTCCTCTGAAGTTCCCAGAATGCCAGATGAGTGGGCTCTAGCTCGCTCAACATCTTGTCCCAGTTACCGTCACGCAGCTCGGCCATGCGTGTCTTTACAGATCTCTGCAAATAGCGCATGTGAGCTTTGTTGGCGTCACAGGGAAAGACGTCGTAGGCACGAGTAGCCGCGTTCTTCTCAGTCAGCAGTTCACGCACATCGTCCG
Source organism: Tiliacea citrago (assembly GCA_963921375.1). Taxonomy (NCBI): domain Eukaryota; kingdom Metazoa; phylum Arthropoda; class Insecta; order Lepidoptera; family Noctuidae; genus Tiliacea; species Tiliacea citrago. The sequence goes on from OY992787.1 coordinate 17,220,829, forward strand.
GCAGCCTCAAGCGATGTTCGTCCATCGCCGGAGCTTGCCTTGAACAATCGTTCAGGACCGATTGTACGTGTTCCGTGAGTGAGCCGATCGCGGCCGTCGTGTCAGCGATTGAGGTAAACTGATCAGGTATAGAGTCTAGTAGAGGGGAAGTGGTGGATTTCAAGCGATCGCTTACTTTCCTCCAGTCCGTGACTACTTTGTTACGAGAGGGTTCGTCCGGGTCAGGGAGTCCGTCGCGAGGGACCAGTCTCATGAAGACTGGTCGGTGGTTGGAAGTCAGTTCGTCCATCGCCTCTATCGAATCCAACCGGAGGTTGATATTCTTTAGGCGCTATGTCCAATACGTCAGGGGTATGGTTGGGGTCGTGAGGGTAGTGGGTGGGCGTCATCGGGGCGATGACGTCAAAGTTTAGGACGGGGCAGAGGTCAAACAAGTGTCTGCCTCGGAACGTGGTACTGGTACTATTCCAGGCCGGGTGTTTGGCGTTGAGGTCACCCGCTATGATAACGGATTCGCTCAGGCCAAAAATAATTGAAAGATCGTCAGAGAGCAGTTTGAGACCGTCTGCTGACGAGGTCGCGGTGGGCGGCATGTAAGCCGAAACTATCGTAATCGGTCTATGACCTGACATGCCTAGTCTACATGCAGACACTTCAAGACACGAGAGAGTTGGAGGACCGAGAGGAATACAGTATAGAGGGGTTCTATAATAGATGAAGGTGCCGCCCCTGTGGCATCGAGACCTGTCGTTGCGAACTATGCGATAGTTCGCAACTGACGGGTTTCGATGACTCGGCTTGAGGAAGGTTTCCTGTACTAGGAGAATATCTAACTTGTTGACGCGGAGGAACTCGGCGACTTCGTCGCGTTTAGTAATGGGTAACTCATCAATTTTATTTGAGGTTGAGCGAGCACCTCATTTTTCCTCGTGAGGTCCTCACGAGGTACCCCCCATTTGAGGTGAGGATTCGTGCAACGGTATTCACCTCACGCCTCGTCCGCCCGAGCCGAACTCTGCCGATTACTACCGAACGTCTGAGGGAACGAGGCGGGCGGGCGCGACGACAACTCACGAGTATTCACGAAATCACGACTCTCCGTCCGATTATTTCACACACATCATTTTCTTTCGCTCATAAATTTTAGACCGCCAAAATAAACGAATCATTATCACTTGATTACCAATCTAATGCCAATGCTTTTAGAGTTCATAATAATTAACCATAATTATCTGAAATAAGAATATTTGCTTGAAAATTCGTTTTGACTAATAATTTTAATAGTTTACCTAATGTTGACCTTGGAGGTGCACGTGAAGTGAATTATTGTTATTTTATTCCAACAATTACGTAATGTTTTGTTTTTTTTTGTGTTCGTACTTATTTGCTTGTTTTGGTTTTGGTGGTGGTGGTGGTGTGGTGTGCTAGACATACTTATTGCTGCTGGTAGTGGTTTTACCATACCTACATATTTAACGTGATTATGGCGCCAACGGTAAAAAAATCGAAAACCTAGGAGTTTTTTACGGATTTGGGAGAATGTAGGGCCAAATGTACAATTTGCATGAAAATTTTGTCACACAGGGGTGCAGGTCCATATAATTTAACCAGACATTTAAAATCCACTCATCCCCTTGTCCTAGCTGGGATTCAGGAAGATTGTATGGCTATAAACAACGATAATATTGTTGCTACACCTGCGATTCCATCTACGTCTCAAGATGAGCCGTCATCAGCCTGCCCCGATGGTTCTACACAATTTGTACCGGCAACTGCCGTTCCGAACCGTCGTCCTCTAGTTAATCGAAATAACAATCAAATCAATCAATATTTTGCAAAACCGCTATCATTAAAGAAAACCGAAATTCTTAATAAGATGCTCCTTCGAATGATTGTCAAAAATTATTTGCCTTTTACAATCGTCGAAAGCGATTCATTTAGAGCATTTACACAAGAATTGTGTCCTTCATATGTTGCTCCATCACGAAAGACGTTATCAAATGCGTTATTATTGAAATTTTATAACATTGTAAGAGAAGATGTGACGAAATTACTAGGACAAGCGGATTATATTGCCTTAACTACGGATGCCTGGACTTCTGCTTCTCATCAACAGTATGTCGCCTTAACAGCACATTTTATTGAAAATAACAACATTAAGGCGGTAATGTTAGAATGCATTCCAGATGCCCAACGCCATACCGCACAGAACTTAGCTGATTTAATCAAAAAAATTTGCACCGAATGGAATATCTTCGAAAAAGTAGTGTCAGTTACTGCTGACAATGCTAATAACATTCAAGCTGCGATTTCGTTATTAAAATGGAAGCAAGTACCGTGTTTTGCTCACACTTTAAACTTGATTGTTCAAGCAGGGTTATCCGAAATAAAGGTAATTCAAATTAAAGTCAAAACTATAGTAGAACTTTTCAAACGGAGCGTTTTGGCTAGTGAGCGCCTAACAGCCATGCAAAAGCAGCTAGGGGAGAAACAACTAAAAGTCAAACAAGACGTGATAACACGGTGGAACTCTACGTTCGATATGTTCGAGAGGATTTTAGAGATAAAAAGAAGTGTGATTTCCACCATAGCCACCGATTATCCCCACACGCCAAATTTGACCCCCGACGACATAGAAATCTTGTCTAAATGTTGTGATTTGTTACGACACTTTAAATCAGTCACTGAAATTATGAGTGCAGAAAAACATGTTACTCTATCGCAAATCATAGTTTTAGTGAATCTGCTCAAAAAAAAGTGTGAGGCGTTCACCAATCAAGACTCTAACATTCCCCAAGCTGTAATGAATTTGGCCAAGCGGTTCGTTACTGATATAGCACAACGGTTTAGAAATGTAGAGGATAATAAATTATTTGCCGTAAGTACGCTTTTAGACCCACGATTTAAGGCATATGGTTTTCCTGATGACAGAAAAAATAGTGTTGATAATGCTAAAAAATATTTATCTAATATAGCCGCTAAATCTATTGCATCGACTATGGAAACTGATTCCGAAATAAGTGAAAATATTTTAGAAATGGATACAAACATAGAAAAACCTTCTATATGGGATGAATTCGACCTGAAAGTTGTAGATGCAGTTAAAAATCAAAACCCGACCGCAGCTGCAATCGTAGAAGTAGATAAATATTTCGATGAGCCTCTTATCAGCAGGAAGAAATCCAACGACCCTATATTATGGTGGTACACGAAAAGGCACACATATTCACGCCTATATGATGTAGTCAAAAGACACCTTTGTATCCCAGCTACTTCAACTCCTTCCGAAAGAGTTTTTTCGAAAGCAGGACATGTCGTTACTGACAGGCGCAACCGATTGGATGGTAAAAAAGTGCGCCTGATTTTATTTTTACACGCAAATATGTGATTGTTCAATCCTTACGAAAGAAATGTTACTTTTTTATTCTTTGATCTCAATTAAACACTTGTTTTTTTATTTGCTTCGTGTTTATTTACCCTGTAACTCATTTCACCCATTCTTTGTATCTCTTTTTAATCTAAATAATATTCTACCAAACATCAATATCCCACTCTCCACACACACACATGACGCAACAAACATCATTAGGTACCTAAATTATTTCATTAGGTACATACCAAAATCGTAATGTTATTTTTTACTGTGTTATTGTGTTGTAAAAATTTCGAGACCAGACCTCACCTCAGTCACCTCACTCATTCTCTAATTCTGTAAACATTTAAACAACTAAACAATTTGTAAGTCGATTCATCTTTCATCATTCGCTCACTGAGCTCACTCAGAGACTCAATCACTCAATACTCACTCGCGACTCATGAGTACTCGCGAGTATCGAACTCGCTCGCCTCGCCCCTCGCCACGATTTCATATTGTCAATGTTATATTTTGAGGACGCGTGAACGAATGAGGGAGTGAGGTGTGGTGAGGTGCTTCAATGTTAAAATTCGAGTAACTCTTTCAATGTGCGATCACGAGTTCCTCAAACGAGGCACCTCATGAGTGAGGGACACATCTCTAGTCGCGTTGTCCCTTATGCCGTTGGCATTGAAGAAGCCTAACTTGAGGGATCTGAGTTTAGTTCTTGCGGGGGCCGAATTATACATATTAGGGCCGTTTCGCGAAGGTGTTGAGGACTTGCGTAATTTCCGGGTACGCATTGAATATGCTCTGGATCTGATAAAGATTGCCAGAGGATTGAGCCTTGACTAATTCCCCGGCCATTTGAATGGCGCGAGGAGACATGAACACGTTGAATGTGCTCGTGATCACATTAAACGCGTCTAGTGCGTTAGCGACGGCGCCAACTGAAGAAGTCGCGGGTTTAGGGGGCGCGCGAGTGGTGGCGACGGGAGCGGCTTTAGGAGCTGGCTCAGGTGCACGGGGCGAGAGAGGCGCGCGGGGCGCGGGAGGCGCGCGGGGTGCGAGAGGCGCGCGAGCCGCGGGAATCGCGGTATTAGCGGCGGGTGCCTGTTGAGCGCGTTGAGCGCGAATATTGGGGTCCATGATCAGAGGTTGAGGATGGAGAGGAGGGGCCATATATTGGCCGAAGGCAGGGAAGGCCTGCTGGTGGTTAAAATAGTTCCACGGACTGGACCTTTGAGGGTTCAGACGCTGCGGAGGTTGGGACAGGGTAGCGGGGTACACCTCACCCCCCCCCAGACTTGAGGTGGCCCGCAGAGGCGGGCCGGCACTAGCCGGGGATTGCGGAAGTAATAACAGATCCCAAGATCCCCGGCCCAAGTGTGGGAAGGGAACACTGGGGTGGTTTTTAGTCAGTAAGAGTCTGACAGACCCCTCCGCCCGCCCCAGGGCGGAGGACATCCATGAGGATTTTCCACCCCGTGAACAAAAAAAAAAAAAGGGTAGCGGGGTACTCGGGGTGCTCTCGCTGCTGCCTCGCGTCGAAACGCTTGGATGACTTCGGGGCTTTAGGACAGCCACGGTAGTTGGCTGGGTGACCCTGTTGGCCGCATAGGACGCAGCTGGGAGGCTCGGTGCAGAGGGCACGGTCCTTTGGACGGGTGCACTCAGAAGTGCCGTGCTCGCCCAGGCACTTGACGCACCTGGGTTTCGCAAAGCAGTTCTTTTGCGCGTGTCCGTATAATTGGCATCTGTGGCATTGGCCTATGATGCTTAACTTGTGGGGCTTCTGGACGTCGAAGCCCTTAAGGTAGCATATCGAGCTGACCTTGAAAATTGGGTGATGCCCTTCAGTTTGTGGGCACACGACAAGAACCATGTCGTATGGGGATCCACCTCTGGATCGGTGCATCCTGTGGACTTCGAGGACAGGGATCCCCTGTCTCTCTAGGTCTGCCTTGATGACTTCCGTGGCGATCTCACTGGGGATCCTACGGATCACCACGCGTATCTGACGGTCCTCGGGGAGGGTGTATGAGTGGAATGAGATTCCTCTCGCCCGAAGAAGTTTTGTTAGTTTCCTGTAGTCGTTCGACGTTGGAACGGAAACTTTAATGCCTGGCTGTGTGCTGACGGCACTGGTGAAATTGATCCTAAGATCACTGCACCTTTGTGAAACTTCCGTCCACCTGCCCTTATCTTGAATGATAATGGGTGGGGGACGGGATGCCTTCTTGGAGGCAGAAGGAGTCTTGGCGGACGCGGTCGCGGTACCGGAAGTGGTAGCTTGCGACGGTGCGGACGGAGCCGGGGTAGGGGCCCTAGTGGCGACTACCGCGGGGGTAGAGGGAGCGGAGGTCGAGGGAGCCTCGATCGCAACCATTTTACTAGGTTGCGAAGACCTGTTTTTGTTCTTCTTCCTCTTGCCAGGGCCTGAGGTGATGCCCCCTTCCTCTGGTCCAGAGGAGGAAGAACAAGAGCCTGTCTCCGCATCCGAAGAGTCGGAGTTTAAATTCGCCGCCGCCGCGTTATTGTCCGCGGGGGCGGTGGTGTCCATTGACACAATCGGACTATCCGACCGACTCTGTGAGTCAGAGTCGTCCGAGTTACTTGCGAGCGCATCGCTGAACTGGGAGAGGCTCGCTGATGGCGTAGCCCTCAACCCACTAATTTGTGACGCGTACTTCCTGAGGAAGTCCTGGTCCTTGAGGAGGACCTCTCTGACGAACGTCAGTAAGAGGTCGTCCTCCATACTTCCGAGAGGGGGGACCCTAACGGAGGAATTTGGAGCCGGACTCCACTACTAGAGAATGACCTATCGGGCCCTACGCCTAACTCCCCGGGTGGATTGGCCCGGGGATGAGTTTCGCTCCCTGTCGGGTGTAGACAGGGAGGATGGGTACCTATGGTGAGCCCTGAGCTTGTGATCCCGTTGCCAATCTTATTGTGCAAGGGGGCCCTATTTGGTCTAGCGCGAAGGGTGTAGACACACCCTAAAGACACTAGGTGAGTCACTGTGGGAGGAAAACTGTCACCAGAGCCGACTAGGAGAGCCCCCAAGGCCGGTTAACTCTGGGACCCGTCCAAATTATTGCCTCTCCCTGAGGGGGTTCGGCGGGTGCGTTTGGGTCAGCACCCCACTCGGCTTCGTTGGCACCGTAAGGTATCCACCGAGGACCACGAAACTGTGGTTTTACCCAGAAGGGGCCTAGTGAATTTAAATAACGTTTTCCTGTCAGAGAAACAGCTGTCTTGAAAAAGACAATTTTTGAGATCCAGGTCTTTCGATTGAATTGATTAATAAATTAATCGACCCAATCAATCGACGATCGGATGTAGTCGGGGCGACTACGAGAGCGTTACGCAAGCGTAACAATACCGGGCACGAGAGAGCGGCAGGAGGGCGGGAGCACACCGATAGCACACAACACGACCGTCCGCAGCGAGATCCGAACGCGTGGCCATTTACGTGTGGCCAATTCTCGACCGAGCGAGTGACGTAGCCAGTAACAACACCACCAGCTCACTCGTGATTGGTCCATTGGTTTTTACATAGGTGGTAAGTAAGTCCACTATCTAAACATTAAATTTGTATAAATATAAGTTAGGCCATGTAAGACAAAATATATATTTCTATTCTAAAATCCTACTTGCTTTTACTTACTCACGGTAAAAATAAAATGTATCAGCTTTTTTTTTAATCTTTCCCTAACGGGATGAAAAGGGGTTGTCAATTTTACAAGGGAGGACTTTACTGCGTGGCTTGATTACCTTGAAAATTGGTATTAATACTTAGCAACAAAAATTAAGAATAACATGTATCAGAGTTTTTCGAAAATTGACCCCTGACGGGGTGAAAAGAGGTAGTCAATTTGACAAGGGAGGATTTTACTGCGTGGCTTCATTAACTCTAAATTATGACGTAGGCATCTGCTAAGAAGGGGTTTTTGAGAATTTGTCCTTCAAAGGGGTGAAAAGGGGGATTTCGTTTGTATGAAAAATCTTATTCCTTGAGTTAATAAGTCTGAAACTTGGCACGAATACTAACCTAAGTAAATTATAAAGTTAGTAATTTTTTGTTTTTTTAAATGGGGATTGGGGAATGTTAAAGTTTGTATGGAAGAGTTTTAACACGCGGTCCGATTTACTCAAAACTTTTCCTTTGACCTTGCTTCTTGCCAAATTTCATGATTCTAGGTCAATGGGAAGTACTCTATAGGTTTTGATTTATTTGCGAGTGGCAAAATATGTCGCATAAATCACCGTATTTTAATATTGCGTTGACTTAGAAGCTTGATTTTTTTAGAGCTCCAAGGGACCGTAGATCTACGTATTTGATATTAATTTCAATTTGATACCTACACGCATTCATGAGAAAAAGGGTCTTGACAGACTGACAGACAGACAGACGGACAACGAAGTGATCCTACAAGGGTTCCGTTTTTTCCTTTAGAGGTACGGAACCCTAAAAACAGGTAGTCTGGCTTCTACAGTGTTAGATTTAATAATAGCCCCTAGGTAATTTAAATCCTGTTCAAACTCCAAGACCCAATGTTAAGAGGAGGCTCCCTATTTTTATGTTAATTTACATGAATATTCTGATACAGTCACACATACAAGCAAAATTAAACTTTAGTTTATGATTTACTAGCTGTGCCCCGCGGTTTCACCCGCGTAAGTCTCGATCCCGTGGGAGTATCGGGACAAAAAGTAGCCTATAATGTTAATCCAGGGTGTCAGCTACCTCTATACAAAATTTTATCAAAATTGGTCCAGCCGTTTGAGCGTGAAGAAGTAACACACTCACAAACTTTCGCCTTTATAATATTAACTTAGTGTGGTATTATTATTAGTGTGATTGGATCTTTTTCTTTCCATGTTGAATACGGCTGTAGGCTTGCACCAATGGTCGGCTTTAAGTCCTTACCTCTTCCTGTTGATTATGGACGCTCTGACGTCAGGCATACACGAAGAGGCAACCTGGTGCATGCTGTTTGCCGATGACATTGTTCTTGTCGGTGAAGATGGACCTGAGATCCAGAGCAGATTGGAGGTTGTCATGGTATGGGCATGTGATGCGGAGGAATGAGGAAAATGTCGTGACGAAAGTATTGAAAGTATTATATATGGCTATAAGAGTAGGGGAAGACCAAAGGATAATAATTATAAAAAACAAACAAGATTGTTTAGCTTTTATGTCTAAAATAAATATTCACAGCAAGAAATTATAGTTTATTATCCCGACACAAGATATTTTTTCTCTAGATCAATTATTACTTTAGTTATAAACGAAATAAGAATTGAGACTTGCGCTATTTAGTTCGTGCTCGAACACGATCAAAGAGCGCACGCGATATTGAACTTTATTACTGAGGTATTAGCGTTTAGCACATAATGGAGTGGCGGGTGTGAGGGGCGAAGCTTACGTTTGAAAATCGCGTGCGCTCTTTGATCGTGTTCGAGCCAAGCAAAAGGGCCATTGATGGACGAACCTGAAAATGTGGGCCGACGAGTAAAGTGGCACTTTACTGTTTTGTTTCATTTGCCTACACCAGCCATACTCAAAGTGTGTTCCGCGGAACCCTAGGGTTCCGCAAAGCCTCTGTGGGGGTTCCGCAAAAATACTGGTCAGAATAAAAAAATAATACTAAAGGAGTGTCTACCTACTATATTTTATTTTACTGTGGTACCTGAGTAACATAATATCAATCTAAATATTTCAACAAAAGTAAAAAAATATGTAAATTTTAATGTCAAGTAATATGATTATTAATGAAGAATACACATAAAACCATTTTTGATTACTTTAGGGCTCCGTCAAATATTTCGTTTTCGAAAAGGGTTCCGTCTCCAAAAAAGTTTGAGAACCACTGGCCTACACTCTAATGCAGGTTCACGAACACTTAAATGGTTAATACGAGTAATCCACCACTATTACACGGCTATTATTCGGCTAAACACAAATTTTAGAAAACAAAACTGCTAACATGACGCTTCACTTTCCCGCCAAGAAGTCTCATTATATGGATGTTCATGAATACAACTTTTGGCGGCCGCTGCTCGCCAGTACAGTTTCTAATTCGATTTATCTCGAAGAAGGTTGTTAAAATAATGCTCGTGTTTGAGAAAAAGGACTTTTTTACATATATATATACCACCACTCCCTCTCCACCCGAATATGGGCCCCGTTACACCAAAACTAAATTAGGTAGTCATAGGCCGCATTCCGAATTATGACCATAATCGCTGTAATCGATTTTAGCGCGCTATAGGTATTAGGGAACGCGTTTAAGCGCGCTAAAATCGATTACAGCGATTATGGTCCTAATTCGGAATGCACTGAATGCACTGATAGTCTTATGAAAGCCCCAGGGAACGAAAAATCGTTAAAAAAAATGTCCACTAGCATGTTCTAAAGCTAAACGAACCATAGTGCTTCGTTATAATTGAAATAATATTGAGAATAATGTCATTCGTAGCCATTTTAGGGTACCCTTATAGTTTCGCCATGTCCGTCTGTCTGTCTGTCTGTCCGTCCGTCCGTCCTCCGTCTGTCCCCGGCTTAGGTCGGAGACGCTTAGTCCTAGAAAGCTGTAATTTGGCAAGGGTGTACATATTCATCACGCCGAAAAAGTCGTAAAATAAAACCATGAAAAACATTTTTTTTTAGGGTACCTCCCTTGCACGTAAAATGGGGATGATTTTTTTTTTCTCATCTAATATATGGTGTGGGGTGTCGTTGGCCATTTTTCAATTCTGAGATCCGTTTACGTAATATTAAGCTTTAAAGTGCTATTTTTTGTTAGAGTCAAGTGTCCTCCCCCCCTGCCAGCTAAATGGTTGGTTTTGGATATGTGAAAAAAATCATGGCAGTAGTATATATAACGAAATAAAAGGAAAACTATCACAGCTAAGTAGGGTTTACTAGTTAACGAGTAATAGTCCACTAACTTAAATTTGCAGTTGAAGAATTGAGCGTAACGTATATCGATGTATGGGAGAGCATGTTTTTCAACTACAATGTTAAGTTTGTTTTTGGGATAAATTAATCCTAACTACGTACGGAACCCTTCATTGTGCGTGGTCCGACACGCGCTTGGCCGGTTTTTTAATTGAACTTTTAGGGTGTGTTCATGCAATCTACATTCAGTCACTATGTAGATAAGTATGTTATTATCAGGTAACAAATTTAGCCGGTACAGAAAAACCGTGAAATTATCAAAGTTTTTCATTAGTTTTTAACTATAGGTAGTTAAATGGTTTTTAAAGTCACCAAAATCATTCGCATATTGTTCTGGGATATTATGATTAGAACCTACTACTGAAAACTGAGACCTACTAATAAATATTTCTAAGAAAATGCCTCAGGCATTAAGTCCTCCTTTGTACAGTGTACTTTTTACTTGTGCATAAAGTTTTAATAAATAAATAAATATTTCGGTAATTTTATGGTTCTGTTAGTCAGTATATTAGAATGTAGGTACTCTGTGGTTCGTTGTAAGTTCTTGATTTAGGTATGTGGGTAGACGTCTTTGTTACCTTCAAGTATAATTTTGGACAGAAATAACCAAAATTACGGTTTGTTACCTTAAAAAAGTATAGTAGTATAGTAATACCTCCTTATTTCGTTGACAGATTCCATGCTAATTGACTTCATAAGGTTGATAGCTTGTTTTAGTAGGTCTGCCTTATTTTCCTTTTTAGGGTTCCGTACCTCAAAAGGAAAAAACGGAACCCTTATAGGATCACTTCGTTATCCGTCTGTCTGTCTGTCGGTCCGTCTGTCTGTCTGTCTGTCTGTCAGTCTGTCAAGACCCTTTTTCTCAGGAACGCGTGGAGGTATGAAGTTGAAGCTGAAGCTGAAGCTGCTGAAGCTGAAAAATACGGCGATATATGTGACATTATTGCGACATATTTCGATACTCGCAAATAAATCAAAACCTATAGGGTACTTTCCGTTGACCTAGAATCATAAAATTTGAGCAAAAGCAAGGTCTTACAGCACAAGTATAGGAAAAAGTCCTAAATTTGTAAATTTGAAGTTTTATCACATAAAATAAAAATTGCGAATATCTCGCACATAAATCAAAACCAATATGGTACTCGTACTTCCCGTTGACCTAGAACCATGAAATTTGGCAAAATGCAAGGTCTCACAGCACAAGTAAAGGAGGTCCGAAAATTGTAGTAGTTTTATCACATAAAAATAAACTTTTTTGCGATTAGAAACTTAAATTTTCAGTTGGAATATTGACCGTGGCGTATATCGATGTATGGGAGAACATGTTTTTCAACTACAATGTTAGGCTTGTTTTAGAGATAAGTTCGTCCTAACTACGGAACCCTTCATTGTGCGTGGTCCGACACGCACTTGGCCAGTTTTTTATAATCGGAATACCTCTAATCTCAACGGAGGTTTTCCTAATGAAACGTTCTAGGTTTTCCGACTTTTCCTCTATATTGGCGATGCAGATCCGTGTAGTGTCAAGCACTTTCTCAAGTTTGCAAATTTTAGCTTCAGAATCAATAATTTGATTTTGCAAAAAACCGAATGTCTTTTCTATCTCAACGTTAGACGAAATAATATCAGTATATTTTGCTGTATGATGTTAATTAAACTCGTTTCTACACTGCATTGTTATCAGTGGAGTTATCATAACTGTAAGCATTTCCGTGACATCCAACTTGAATTGTTCAAATTTGTCAGTTACCATGCCATCTTCCAAGCATGCCCTTCTGATTTTAGGCCTTACGGTAAGGTTCAGGCTAGGTGGCAGGCTGGGAGGTGCAGGTGCTTGCCCTGCTTCATTTAATTGAGAGTCCGAGGCACCTTTTGGAGGTGTGCGCTCCATATTGTCCTTAGTTAGTAATGTGGTTATATTCTAATGTGTGGTTGTTTAAATTATTGGTCTCTTTCTTGCAGTTCGAGGGCTTCTGACGCAGTGACTGAGCTACGCGGCGCAATGTTTCCACAATTATCTCACTTATCTAACGAATTAGGAACTACTTTCGCAGTTAGATTATTATTAGTTTACTTAGAAAATGGTCAACGCGTCTGTACTGGACAACGGTTTGGACGAAAGAGGAGGAGGAGCTTAGAGCTTAGTGTATTTAATTTAGTGTACTGTACTTAATGTTTTCAGAAAAAAAAATATGCCACCGGAAAGCGCTTTTTCGCAGTTATTTTAGTTTCAATCTCAGATTTGATGCCACCTACTGCATCAGACTGCTTAATAGCATATGCGCCCCACGTCTTTCTGATAGAGGAAACATATTAATCTGCCGGTTTGCACGGTGGGGAGTGGCCGTACGAAGGGGTAGAAAATAGGAAAAAAAAAATATCGAGTGCGTCAGACATTGACAAGGGATGATAGGAGAACCCTCCAGTAGCTCCTATTCAAAAGACTGACAATTTGGACGCGACCAAGTCATGGCCGATTTTTGAAAATGCAAAATAAAATCGTGACCTTGAAATACTCGAGCGGAGGAATTTCCTTAATCTGACGGTTTGATTTTTTTATTATTGATTGTACCTACGAGTAATAATACAAAATACTATAATGTCTACAGGTAAAATTATATGTATTTAATGCGGCAACTAAGTAAAATGAATATAGGTTTTAAAAAAAAATAGAGTGGGTACCATATATAATGGGTTGGCAGCTAATAAGGAGTATCGTAATAAGTAATAGGTAGCATATTAATATATCAGTTTTTAGCTTTATTTTAATTTAAACTGGCATCGAATTTTTGTTTTGGTAACTGAATTTACCAACAATAGAGGGGATCTGGCGCTCGGCGGCCGCTGCCGCGGCACGCTCGCTTCGCTCGCTCGCCTTCGCTTGTTAATGGTTACTGTTCTAACCTAACCTAACCCAAATGATTCAATAACAGTAGATGACTTTGCAGCGATTAAGAAATAATATTTAATCGCTGCCATGTTATTTTTTTTCGCTGCCATGTTATTTTTTTTTGCAGCAAATAATTAGTCGCCCTTTAAGTTTTAGTCGCCTCGAAAATTATATTCCAAATTATATTAACTCGGAACTATTGTCACTCATTGTTGTAACATAATACCAAACTTATTGCACTGAATTCAATAAACGTTTTTTAAAAAACAATAAAAAAAATCGGCAAAGTGCGAGTCGGACTCGCGCACGAAGGGTTCCGTACCACTATCTATAAAAACGGCAAAAAAATCACGTTTGTTGTATGGGAGCCCCCCTTAAATATTTGTTTTATTTTAATTTAATTATTTATTTTTAAAGTTAATATATATACAGGGTGGAAACTTTCAGCGGGGCAGTAAGGGGAAGTACCTTATCCGTTGCAGCTACGCGAAAATGGTCTTATGAGACTATCCATAATTTTTTTATGAAATTTTGATCCCCATTCACAGATTGTGAAAAAAATGTACAGTCAGCAGGAAAATGGGCAATTTTCACAAAAACTTTTTTTTTATGCCAATCGATCCTCTTTCTTATAAGGATCAAAAACTTCTATTGGACCAATTGAGGTTTGAGTACTAGAAAAGTCATAAATCGCTAATAACTTTTCCCATACATTTCGTAGGAAATGAGAAGTTCCAACTTACATTTTTTACCATCGATAAACTGGCCGCTACAAAAAAGACTGATCGAAAAACAAATAACAAACTATAACTTCTACTTTGGGTATTATTTCACCTTAAAATTAAAAACTTGAAACTTTACATTTGGACTCACCTAGAAATTTTACTTTTGTGTTCTAAGTTATGAGGTGTTCAGAATGGTAGCCGTTTTGACGTAGGCATAGGTTTATTCTCTTTACTACAGACTGGGCAGCAGCTGATAATGTGCTAGGATTAATTCCATAGAAAATCGTGGTAAGTAAATCTTTGAGTTCCTGAACACTGTTGTATTTCTTTTTATAAAGTTCAATTTTTAAATAGCGCCACATAAAAAAGTGTAGAGGCGTGAGATCAGGACTGCGAGGTGGTCACGTTATAGCACCATCATTATGTTTGTATCCACTGCCTTGCGAATAGCCGGAATTCGATTTCGAAATACGAAGTTTATTTATTTTTGGCCAGTCTTCGTTGTAGCGGTCCATCTATCGATCATAAAAAACTAAGTTGGAGTATCATTTCTTACGAAATGTATGGGAAAAGTTTTTTTGTGTTTTATGACTTTTCTAGTACTCAAACCTCAATTGGTCCATTAGAGGTTTTTGATCCTTATAAGAAAGAGGATCGATTGGCATAAAAAAAAGTTTTTGTGAAAATTGCCCATTTTCCTGCTGACTGTACATTTTTTTCAAAATCTGTGAATGGGGATCAAAATTCCATAAAAAAATATGGATACTCTCTTAAGACCATTTTCGCGTAGCTGCAACGGATAAGGTACTTCCCCTTCCTGCTCCGCTGAAAGTTTCCACCCTGTATATGTTAACAAATATTTAAGGGAGCCCCCCTTAAATATTTGTTTTATTTTAATTTAATTATTTGTTATTAGAGTAAATATATAACTAAATATTCTGTCAATATTTCAAGCGTCTACCTGTTACCGTTATCAATATCGAGCAAAAAGGAGCAAAAAAATCACGTTTGTTGTATGGGAGCCCCCTTAAATATTTATTTTATTTTGTTTTTTAGTATTTTTTGTTATAGTGGCAACAGAAATACATCATCTGTGAAAATTTCAACTGTCTAACTATCACGGTTCATGAGATACAGCCTGGTGACAGACGGACAGACAGACGGCGCGGCGAAGCCTTAGTAATAGGGTTCCCGTTTTACCCTTTGGGTACGGAACCCTAAAATTGAAAACGTACAATAATACGTCATTGGTTGTACATGCACGCGTTGTTGTGATCAGGTACTATGGGGACGGTGCGAGAGAGTGAGAGAAAGAGAGAAGGGTAGAGTGGCGCGAAGTGGGAAATACATAGTTCTCAGCGACTGCATGCACCACACCCAACCACACCACACTCAATGATTTTAGCTACTTCCGCTACTTCGGCTTGTGCAAATCGGCAGATTACGTTGTTTCCGTTATTCGTGTCTAATTTCCTTCAAAATTAAAAAAATTAAAAACTTTTTACAAAAAAACAATAACCGACTTCCAAAAAAACACTACAAATTAAAAAATAACTTTAATTTGGGAACTCGGTGTCTTTGGATCTGTATTTTAGTTTGATGCCACCGACTTCCGAAATTAAAGTTATTTTTCACTTTGTAGTGTTTTTTTGGAAGTCGGTTATTGTTTTTATGTAAAAAGTTTTTTATTTTTCACTTTTTAGTGCCGAAAAAGAATTTTCCAAATCGGTTCGTAAATGACGGAGTTATGCGCGAACAAAAAACGCAATGCAGAGTAAAGGAAAAGATCGTTAATGTAGACAATGTAGATACATTATTAGATTTTGTTGATTTTTCAAAAACCGGTTGTCCGATTTCAATAAAATTTTCATGGGACCATTTGGAAAGTATACCCTTTCCAATAAAAAATAATTTTTCAAATCGGTTGGCAAGCGACGGAGTTATGCGCGAACAAACATAAAAAATAAAAAAAATACAAACATCCGAATTGAGAACCTCCTCCTTTTTTAGAAGTCGGTTAAAAATAACCGCGCTCGAGAATTTCCTGGTGACGTTTTTTTTTTTTTGCAACTGTGATTCTCCCATTTCCTTAGGTCAGGCTCAAATTGTCAGATTCTTGAAATGCACACGAGTTTTTATAACGATCGATTTTTTTTACTATTCGGTTGCCCTAGACGTTTGACCCTATAAAAAGGGCTCAGGTATGATGGGAGTACTTCAAAAGGTGCAAGGTTGCCCCCCATAGGTTATTCTGCCGCGCTCGAGTATATCCCGAAATCCCCGCTAGGGCTTCAATACTATTCTGAGTTAACGTTTGTATTAATTTCACTCCTCTTAAAATGTCCATACCGGGGGCCCTATATGAAAATCGATTTGGAGTGAACTCCAAAACAAATACAAAATAAAACTTGTAAGTTGTGTTTCGGACCTTTTCTTATTTGATTGCCGGATTTGCCGGCGTGCACCACTGACTGTTTTTTTTTATTTATTTTTTTATTTCGTCTAAAGGGCAGGCTATAGTCTTTCGACCATGCCGCCTCGTCTTACGTGCAGAATTTCTTACGTGGCAACACTGACTGAAGTGAACACCCCGCCCGCCGCCGCCGTCCGCTTACTAAAAGTGAATAAACCTGATTTTGAGCTATGGTCTAAAAGGAGGGAACTGGGAAATAACTCTAGAAATTGATGAGACATGCAGCATGCATGTTTGATACACCAAAATACTTGATATCTGTTAAGCTTTCATTCTATGGGTTTTTATGAGTGGTAATAATCAACATTCAGTACTCGGTTACCGAATTTATTGCTATAACTTAACATCCAATACACCGTGTACACGTGACTGCGCGATATAGGTATTACGAACTGAATAAATGATATTGCAATTAAAAATAATGTAAACATGTACAGGTTACATCGTTTTACATTACGAGCAGAATAAATGACATACCTAGCAATTTATTAATCTTATAGATTGTAAACAGGACCCTTACCTACCGTTCGTGGCCATTTTTGGCAGGAATTCACACAATCGCTCACAGACAACATTAATATCTGTAATTTTTATCTGTAATCTGTCTCTTTAAAAGATTTTCAACTTTGTATTCTTTGTCATTATTTGAAACAATCACAATTTAATAACGGTCAGTCTTTTAGAATTGTATAAGTTCCAAAGTCACGTTGGCTTATCAACGACTAGCCAACTAAGTGTGAATAACAGTTTTGTAGAGTGGTAATTGAAGAAAACTGTCTTTTTGATGTCGTAAGTGCTAATACGCCTTTTATTACTACAAATCATTAAAATGCGTAAAAAGTTATTTAACGGTTTAACACTGTTGTGTGTTTCATGTAACCGTTTTCTAACATTGCTATATTAACTATAAATCTTGAATAGAAGGTTACGAGCGTGTAGCCGTATTAGAGTGTTATAAAGTGACATAACCGTATTTAAGTGTTGAACTATCTCATAAATTATGTAGTTAGCCGTGCCGTGTGTGTAGTCTCCAGATCTTTAGCGTAACTAAAGATAGATAACTATGACTCAGATTGATTGATAGAGAAAAAGTTGCTTTTTTACTTAGTTTATATAACTCAAAATGTCACTTAACGGCCTTTTAGTAACGGACGGCAGAACAGTCAAGGCGAAAAAAAAAAGAGCGGGAAACCTAACTTTGAGGACGTGTCCTTTTTTACTTAAATTGAAAATAATTAATTAACTTGTATTATAGGATCAGTAGTAGTAGTTTTAGTGTTTTATCTTCTTTCACATTTATTTTAATTATAGTTCTGTATATTTTCTTCAGTAGGGTAAGTTTTTTTTACTAATATTTCATAGCGGGAAAATGAAAGACCCGCCTGACCCGGGGGACTTTGTTCCCCCGGCAGGCAATTTTGTAACTATAATTTCAAATGAATCGGGCATGGATACCGATGGGTCGTCGTCGGCTCGCCATTTAAAAAGAAGCCGCATACATGTGTGCAAGAATTGCAATAAACGCCGTCGTATCCGAAAAAATCAAGGTTCAGAGTCTTTGGGTTGTGGTTGCTTGGACTCTACACCTCCCTCTCTAACTCCATCGGAGCCTAAAAGCTCTGAAATAATTTATAAAGATATTCCAGATATTCCTGCTCCGCCTCCAGTTATTCCCACTCAGATTGGTCGAAAAACATATGATAAAACTGACAGCGCGCCATACGTTGTTCATGTACAAAAAATTTTAGTATCACCAGATGATGGAACGTCATTGCACCCTATTACATTTGGCAAGTTCCTAAAACACAACGCTTTCCAAAATATTATTAACGGTAGCGTCAAAAAAATCGGGCGTAATAAAATATCTATTTCTTTTTCCAATTTCCTGGACGCAAATTCTTTTATTACACATAATAGCCTTGAAACATATAATTATAAAGCTTTTATACCTACTTTTAATGTTACTAGAATGGGTTTAGTACGTGGTGTTCCTGCGGAATGGTCTCCAGAGGAAGTTATTGATAATATAACTGTACCAATTGGTTGCGGTCCAATTTTAAAAGTCAGACGCCTCAATTTTAAAACTGTTGTTGATGGTACAACCATTTGGAAACCATCCCAATCAATAGTTATTACTTTTGATGGGCAGATTCTGCCTAAAAGAATTTTTATGTGCTATAATGCATTACCTGTAGATTTATATATTTTCCCTACTGTACAGTGTTTCAATTGCTGTCGTTTTGGTCACACAAAAATTCAGTGCAGGTCCAAACCTCGTTGTTATAAATGTGGCCAAGGCCATACTGGGGACAGTTGTGAAAGAGAACAAGAAAGTGCATCTTGCTGCCTTTGCTCTGGTTTTCACTATGCTACTAATAAATCTTGCCCAGAAATGTCTAGACAAAAATTAATTAAAACATACATGGCACAAAGTTCAGTATCTTATGCTGAAGCGGCAAAAATGTATCCCCCAGTTACTAAATCGTATGCCGATACACTTTTGTCTTCTCCTTCCAAAAACTTTGCAGATACTCCATCTTTCCCTTCTTCTAATAGAATGCCTGTTTCAAGTAGCTATAAAAAAACTGTCTTCCTTAAACCACGCTCACCTCCCAAATCTGTACAAGGATATAATAAAGAGGCTCACAACGCCATTATTAAAGATTACGACATTCCTCAACCAGCAAATGGTTGTGCTTTTTCTAATCATAACAATGGACAAATTGATGCCAGTTTTTCCATAAACGATTTTCTTTCTGCATTACACAATCTTCTGTCTCAGTTCAACATTTCACCGTCCAACGTTGCCCCATCTTTCAATGTATCACAATCCATCCTTAATGGACAACACATCCAAAATAATCCAGTGGAACTGCCGCAGTCTAGTAAACAAAAAGAGTGATGTTATACATCTTTTAAACAAATATGAGCCATTTGCCTTTGCTTTAGCAGAGACTTGGCTCAAACCTAATCATATTTTTAAAATGAATGGTTATTTAACCATTAGAGAGGATAGATCTGATGGGTATGGTGGAGTAGCTATACTTATCAAGAATTCTATCCCTTTTTCTACCATTACATTACCTCTTCATAGTGAGGAAATTTCAATTGTAGCTATTAAAGTGCATCATACTTGTCTTGTTTCTATTTACATTCCTCACCCTTCTTTTTCTGTTCTTCAAGAGATGAATAATCTCGTTTCTTTTCTTCCAAAGCCATTATTAATACTGGGGGATTTTAATTGCCATCACCAATCATGGGGTTGTTCAACTTCGAACTGTTATGGTGATGAGTTAATAGATATAATAGACTTACACAACTTATGTATTTTAAATTCTGGAGCTGCCACTCGTCATTCAGATCCCAATCAGAACCAAAGCGCAATTGACCTTTCTATCTGTTCTCCAAACTTAGCCTCTTCATTAACTTGGCATACTTTAACCTCTACTTATGGTAGTGACCATTTTCCAATAGTTATTTCTTATCCTCTTCCCAAACCAAATGCACAATTAAGGAAATCAAACTTAAAATATAAACTGCCTAATAGAAATAATACTGACTGGGGCAAATTTAGGAACATTGTTGACAGTAAGCTTAGCTCCTTGCCCGTAATTTCTGGTGGCAATGAAAATAGTTGTGCTGAAGCTTTAGCACACATATTAATTGCAGCGGCTGATGAAGTTTTTCCTGTAAAAAATAACAATATTAGTACAATTCCCTCGCCTCCGTGGTGGGACTCTGAGTGCACTGAATTGATTAAAAAACGTAAAGAGGCTGAATATAATTATAACGTTGATATGTCTGATACGAATTTTGATATCATTACTAAGTTAAATAATGAAACTTATAAACTTTTTAAAAAGAAAAAATTTGAATCTTGGCGTAACTTTTGCTTATCAATTTCACCGAATACTCACCCTACGATTGTTTGGCGCAACATTCGTAGATTTAGGTCCATATATAACAACCCTTCTCCTATTCCTGATTCTTTAGCCAGTGATTTTTTTGATATATTAGCTCCGCCTTGGGTTCCTGAGGCTAAGGCTATTTGTACTAACCATAACCTGTCTCTCGTTTCCAATATCCGAGACACTCATACGACGCTAGATCTTGCATTCACTCTCACTGAATTAAAGGTTGTTATCCATAAAACTAATGATTCTGCACCAGGCATTGATGGCATCCCGTATTCCTTTTTTGCTAATTTAAATGATGAAGTCCTCAGTTATTATTTAGAACTTATTAATTCTATTTTTTATACAGGAAACATCCCTGTTGAATGGAAACGTCAAATGGTGTTGCCATTCCTTAAACCAAACAAACCTCCTTCTGATGCTTCTTCATACCGTCCTATAGTTTTGTCTTCAATTATGATGAAATTAGCGGAACACTTAATTAAAAATCGCCTAGAATGGTATGTTGAAAGTAAGGGTCTCTTGGCAGAATCACAATATGGCTTTAGAAAAGGTAAAAGTACAACTGACTGTTTAAGCATATTAACATACGATATTCGGTTATCCTTCTCTAATAACCAATCCACCGTTGCAGTTTTCCTTGATATTAATGCAGCTTATGATAATGTTGTATTATCGGTTTTACAAAATAAATTAGAAGCCTTACAAGTTCCATTGAATTTGTTAAATTTCATTATTAATATCTTGACTGAACGCTCTGTTAACATGTTAATAGGAGACCATGAGGTATCTCATCTTGTATGGAGGGGTCTCCCACAGGGTTCTGTGCTCAGTCCCCTTCTATACAATATCTACACTTATGATTTAGAGTTATCCTTAACTAGTCATGTTAAGGTTCTTCAATATGCCGATGATTTATTATTATATTCTTCAAGTCCATCTGTTGAGCAAGCTAGCTCTGCCATCAATTCTGCTTTATCTATTTTGGCGTCATGGTTACATCTAAACGGTTTGGATTTATCCACGTCTAAAAGCGCGGCTGTTTTATTCACCCGGAAGAGAAATATTCCCATAGTAAATCTCCATTATAAGGAAATACCTATCCCATTTAAAGATAAATTCAGATATCTAGGTATAATACTTGACTGTAAATTAAGTAGTGTCCCTCATTGTGAATATATTGTTAACAAATGTGAAAAACACCTAAACATGCTTAGATGCCTCTCTGGTGTGTGGTGGGGTGCACATCCCTTTTCTTTGAAACTCATTTACAACGCAATCATCAGAAGCACTCTGGATTATGGATTGTTCGTTCTAGAGCCAGGTAATGTCATGGCTTTTAAAAAATTGGATCGCATCCAGTCTAAAGCATTACGCATTATTTCAGGTGCAATGAAGTCTAGTCCCATTAATGCACTCCAAGTTGAATGCGGGGATGCTCCTTTATATCTTAGAAGACAATTCCTATCTGACAAATATTTGTTCCGGATTCTTCAATTCTCAACTCATCCTCTCATTCCTAAACTGGACACATTAGTGTTGCAGATTGAATCATCAGATTACTGGTCCCATAGACGTGATCCTTGTTTAGTTGTAAGTTATAAAAAATTCCTTTCACTTTCTTCTCCTATTCACCGTTCCAATAAACTTCCCATATTTAGCAATAGTTATGAGAGTTTACAATTCAGTCCCATTATAAAATATAACTGTGTAAGTAAATCAGATCCCGATTGCCATTTAAGTTTTAATCATTTTCTGGCTGAACACGTAGAGTACCACCATATTTATACGGATGCTGCCAAGCCTTCTCCGACGGGTTGTGTTGGAATAGGTACTTACCATTCTCAATACAACATCGAACAAAAAATAAAACTGCCTCCGGAGACTTCTGTTTTTACCGGGGAATGTTTCGGCATTTTTAAAGCCTTAGAATATATCCGTATTTTAAAGCTCAAAAAATCTATAATTTTTTCTGATTCTCAAAGTGCTCTTCTAGCCATCAATAAATCCGCTTTCGAACACAAATCGCAGTTACCTATCATTTATTTAATAAGAGAATTAGCGTTCAGGACCATTTCTGAGGGTAATACACTACAATTTGTATGGATTCCGGCCCATGCTGGAATCCATGGCAATGAAGCGGCTGATAAACTTGCCGGTGATGCGGTGCAGTGTGGGGACTTAGTTCCTTATACAAATTTTAGTTATGACCTCGTATCGTTACCAAAGACTTTTCTTCGGGAAACCTGGAAGGTGGCTTGGGATATCGGAAGTAAATCGAAGGGACGTTATTTTTCGTATATTCAACCCGACGTTCCAGAAAAACCGTGGTTTGGCAGGGCCAAGTTTGGCAAGATGGAGACCTCCATTCTAATACGGATGAGACTGGGTCATGTTTGTTCTCCAGCTCATCTTGCCAAACTTCATATCATCGACGATCCCATATGCTTGTGTGGCACAGATGTAAGCGACTTGGATCACATTTTTTTCTCCTGTCCCTTATATGACCGTTCTTCCTTTCTTAGTAACCTCTTATCCCTCCATACTCCTTTTCCTACCTCAATACTTTCTTTACTTTGTACAAATAGCTCTCTTGTTTATAAATGTATAGTTTCATTCATTACTCTAAATAATATTAAGTTGTAATTTATTTTTTATTTTTTTATAGTGTAATTAACGTAATACTGATCCTATCCCGTATATCCTAAATCCCGTTAAAATTTATATTTATATTAATTTTGTTTCCCTACCTTTTTATAAAACTAAAACGTGACATTGGCTAAATGCACAAACCGTGCGAAGCCAGAAGAAAAAAAAAAAAAAAAAAAAAAAAAAACAGTCAAGGCAGTGTTGCCATATGGAGGAGGCTTGAAATCTGTATTTTCCTATCCGTTTAAAATCCGTATCACCAAACTGAATAAAATTCCGTATAAAAATGAAACTATTAAGATTATTTATACATATCTTTATTCATAATTTTTAACATTTCTGAATTAACATTTAAACAGGGTGATTTCCCTAAAAGTAGTTTTGTATGTCAACCCTGTTATTGTCTCTGTACCTACATTATTTATTTCGTTGCGTCGCGTCGTCTTCATTTTAGATTTATGGCGGACAAGATTCGCTCTACCGCTGCACTCGAGTGGGGCAGACTCATTAAAGCTGAGACGAATGTAGTCAACATCGGGTAAAAAAGTTTTCCGTCGAGGGGATGAATAGCAGTCATTATCTTTTTCTAGAATTTTCCCTAGTGTGACATCTCAAGTTTGTGTTACGGCCCTATTATGTGGTATTGCCATGAAATGAAAATACTAGTGCCCACAGATAGAATAAAATATGATTAATAATGTATACTTCGAAAACAATATCAGATTATGCTCTGTAATGATTAATAATGTATACTTCGAAAACAATATCAGATTATGCTCTGTACTGCATCTGCCTGAGGTTGAGTCTATATGTACGTAAATCCGTAAGCATGACGTGTCCGTATTGGACTTCCAAAATCCGCACAAATACGGACAAATCCGTGTATATGGCAACACTGAGTGAAGATGAACCAAAGAGCGTGAACCTGAACACTGCATTTCCCGCCATAATTAACGTCATCGTCATCTCTGTTCGAGGTTGATTATTTTCTTGATTCCTTTCCTTCACAAACAATTCCCGAAGCCGAAGAAGACAAGACAAAGAAGTTAACTGATACGGATTCTTAATTTTAATAAGTGTTTACATTCGAAACTATTACAGAAGTGCTATTTAACAAGCATCATGGTTGGAAAACTTAATAGGCTGTTCGTTCTCAAAAGAGGTAAGGAAGCTCGTCTATATTTTAACACTATCCGTGTGATTTCTGTTGTTCCACTTTAACCCTAAAACCTTACTATCTGGTATACTCACTATCTGATACCGAGTTCGAGTATGCGCTTAAGGACACTATAGGCAGCATGGTCAGCAAAGAAAACAAAAACAAATTTATGGTTAAAAACATTTTTGAGACTTTCATTGCACTATTTGGTTAACCTTTAATATTCATTCAAACCAACCAAAAACGGTGCGTCGTAACGACCTGCTTCTCAGATGTTGAATGGTCAAACCATTCAACATCTGAGAAGCATGTCCTTACGACGCACCATTTTTGAGATACCTATGGGCCTTCAAAGAATAATTACCAAAAATCCTGAAAGCCTATAAGCCGGTGCGTCACAAGGCCCTATTTCTCAGAGGCTTAATGTTTTCTATGGATAAGGTTAACCCAATACTAAAGTAAAATGTTTAATTTTCTATTACTTTGGACATTTTTAACAACTAAAAAATATTTGAATGCCCATTTCTCGGTACGTCGTGGGGCTATGGTTTGCCGAAGTTGAAAGGTTTCTATGGACTTGGTTCTTGCTCTCTGGTGTCTCTAAGACTACACATAATGCCATGATTACCATTGATTGGATTTTGAGCTGCAATTACTGGGATTTAATTAAGTTATCAGAAAATTGATATAATTCTGGTGAACCCGTAATAGTGAATTTGCTATGTTCTGGTTATACTTAGTTGTAACATCAATAAAAAATTGGTAACTGACACTACATTTGTTAGTTCATACATTTAACAAAATGCATTGTTTTCTCAGAAGCTGATAAGAGTGTTAGAAAATTAACCATGAGAAAGAGATAGGTAGTGTCAGACCATTGTTGTTTTGTAGAGTGGCAGATAATAGCTAAATAAGTTTATTCACATCCTTCAGTTCATTGAGTGCACACATAGTGATCTTGAGTGACCTGTTTGTATTAAAGATACTTTGGCTGGTTTTATGGACTGATTGATCTGATTATCTCAACAACTTTGGCTTTTGATAACTGAAATTACTAATTTCTGCTGTGACTGAATTGGATGTTAATTTGAACTGTTTCACATACTAGGCATATTAAATAAAAGCTTGTAAAAACACTTTATTTATACATTAAGAAAACTATATCTTCAAACTTGCAAAATCCAAGGCATCTGGGATTTTTGTGGGCTTATCCATAATAATGACTAGCTACTGCCCGTAGACTTATTGTTTGAGGTTGTTGACCCTAATTTGCTCTACCTAATCTGATCACTGATGATTAAGCAGATTTTTATTACATTTTGCTCACATTCTTTCTTAGATTAAGAGACATTAGGCCAATGCCTTGTGAGTGTGACCTGTGCTTGACATACAATCTATAGCTTTGCTGAAAATTTAGTGCTTTTGTGGTGTTATGAGTAAAATTATGATTTTGTTATAGGTGGAAGAATGGAAGAGGTACATATTGACAAGATCACCTCAAGAATAAAGAAGTTATGTTATGGTCTCAACATGGACTTTGTAGACCCGGTATGTATTTGTGAGTCTTTCTACAATCTATGAAGCATTGTTTAAGCAAGGTACCTAATAATAATATTATTATAATGGTTTATTTAGAAAAGTAGCACATTTTCATACAATAGATATTTTAACATTAAAATAGAGCACAGTCGTTTATTTACCTGAATTAGGTGGAACCTGTGCTTTAGGCTAGACAGTTTTGAAGTATACTACTTATAAATGAACAATAATCTTATCAACAATAATAATCTAATCAAATTCTAATGATAATAAACATAAAAGTAAAGTAACAGCATGTTCACAAGTTTATTTCCAAACAACAACTCTAGCAAGTCTTTTGTTTATGCTTATGGTGGAGTAAGAAATAGTGCAGCATTTTTTTTTTTTTTGTTAATATATTAAAAACTACTGAAACTTTAAATTCCGCACCTGCACTTGTGCTGTCTTACTTAGAAGGAACGTATAGGTATGCCCTTTGGAGTTTAAGTTTAGAATACAAGCCCCCAGGCTGTAATAAAAGCTTTTAAAAATCTTAAAATTGAACCAACAGAAGATCTCTGGGGAATGTCTGAAAGTTTGTACATCTATCATCAAAACCATTGCGCCCTTATTAAAGTCGAATTATGAATTCACTGGAGTAACCTGACATGTGCTAGCCGTCACACGTGTAATAAAATGGTAATATTTATTGTAATGGTGATTGTTTAGTTTTAATCGATTTATTTATGTCTAAAATAAATGTATAATAATAAGTGTAAAAGTATAGAATACATATAAATATGACCATTTTATTACACAAAGTGACAGCATCTGACGGATTACTCCAGTGAATTAATAATTCGACTTTAGCTTTCATTTTTAACACCAGTCTGGACCAAGGAGTCTTTCCGGATCTCATGAAACACAGTAAAGTAGTTCTTTTGGTCAAATCCGGCAAGCCTGTGTCAAATCTGCCAGTTCTCAGTAAGGTGTTTGAAAAGTTGATGATTGAGCATCAACTTTTCAAACACCTTACTGAGAACTACGTTACGTTATTGTTACGTCACTTTAATAAAAATTCCATTGTTCATGAACAACAGTAGGTACGGTTTCAACAAAGGGTGCGTTGTGCCACTGACGCCGGTGTCACTCATTTAAAGAGCATTTTTAACGCCTGGGAAGAAACACAAGATGCAATTGGAATCTTTTGCGACCTCTAAGGTTCGATTATCGTTCGATTGCGTAAACCATGAGACACTTCTGCTGAAACTAGAGCACTATGGGGTTAGGAATACAGCTCTTGATTTACTAAGTAATATCATACCTGAATGAAAGAAAGGTTAAAGTTCAAGTAAACGGCGTAAGTTCATTAGGGTCTGAAATGGCAATGGGCGTTCCTCGAGGTTCGATATAGGGTCCATTCCTCTTTTTAGTTTCCATTAATGATTTACCCCAATTACTTCAAAATCAAATGAAGATCGTGTTATTTGCAGATGACACATCATTGATAATTAAAATAGACCGATGGTCACAAAATTTTGGCGACGTGAATAACTATATTCTTCAGGTCCAAGATTGGTTTACGGTAAATAATTTGGTACTAAATGAAAAAATATACCAACAGCATTAGATTTAAATTACCAAATGTTAGAAGTAGCGTAGATTGAAAACATGCTCTTCCACCTCCATAGGACAATCTAGAATTATAGAGTCTAGACAAGACCAAACTGGTTGCTATTTTATCTGTATAATTTATTATTTATAAGATACCTTATTTTACATTCTGTGATTACCTTAACTCGCATACTGACTTATTACTTTAAAATATAAATTTATACTTTTCCAATGTTTGTCAAACTCAAAGCATTTATTTATTTCAAATTTTATTATATGTTTTCAAATAAACCTATTACAGGCAGTTTTGAATTTGTCAAGGGATCGGTCAGTCAGAAAGATGAAACTAGTTGCCCATTCCAAAGCGTAGTAGATTCCTATGGAGAAGAACGGGCAAGAAACACCACGGACACTTTTAAATTAAAATAGCGTTACAAGATATTGGTTAAGTACATCATTCATGTTGAAATTTTACACAATGTAAAAAGACGTGCACGTTAAAGGCGTCCGTAATAAAAGGACTAAAAAAAAAACAATTGAAAACTTAAGATAAGTTGTAATAAACCGTGGCTGCTAAGAAATGACCAGTCCCTACTGACGGGGCGCCCGTTCACGCACATGACGCATGGATCAGCACCATTCAGCTCAACCATTTTGAAGGGAACTTTGATCCAACACACGCGCCATCATCAGCGAGACATTTGAGTGAGCATGACACCCTCTCAGCCGCCAGGGCACATTCAAGTCAATGAAAGAGGTACCCAGTAAATGGTAGCTCACACATGTGCTATGCAATAATACAATACTCAGAGATTGAATTTATACAACGCAAAGATAGTTTTTACAATCTTCAGCAGCTCGCAACAATATTTTGAATACTAATGAATTAGTTTATGCACCTTTGTGGAGCAGAACCGGCGTTAAGTCAAGCATTTTTGTCAGCGAGAGTGATGTAATCCCCCAACTTATAATAAGCGATGTAAATATCACGCACCCACGATACAAGATAAATTCCTAGTTTGGGGCAACGTTTTTAAAAAAGGGATAGGTAGAGAGAAATATGTGAGCACCAATCTATCACATACTTTTCATTGTTCTGAGATCACATAATTAATTTATCTGTCATTGCTTAATTTTTTATTATTTTTACCTATTGTGGTATTTGTGGTATAGTTATTTTATTCTAAGTGCATCGTCTTCACATAATATAAATATAATTAATGTAACAAAATATTGTAAAGCATTTTAAAAGAGTAACGGGAGAGGGAGTTTCTTGCCCATTCTTTTCCATACGAAACCTTTTGGAAGAGGCGCCTAGAATCAATCAATTCTATTTTTTTAAGTTTAAGTGCCTTTTATGTGCCTATTTGAAATAAATAATTTGACTTTTTTTCGTCCGTAACTGTACCGTTGAGTGATTTATAGCACGGGGAGAGATGGTAAATGTTTGTAGGAGTCTTAAACAAATTTTGTTTAAGACTCTGCCTAACAATCCACGATACACCGCCGCCGTGCGATTACAAACAAGAAAGTAGGTAGGTACATAACTTATGAAAATTTGAAACGTAAGGGCTCCTGCCCACGAGACGGTTTTAACACGGCCCGGTTTTTTGCCGGCGCCGCGCGCCGCGCCGGGTAGAAACCGTCCGAGCTTGCACACAAGACGGTTTGTACTCGTGGGCATGAGCGTTTAGTTGGCACGCGCCGGGCGTAGGTCCGGTCTCGTGTACATGCGCTCATACACTGCCGTACATTACTGCGCACCGGGCGTAGACGCGGCGAGTACCGTGCCCGGTTGTGCGGTGAGCCGGCGTCGTGTGCACGTCTTCATAGTATCCCATACACGACTGACGACCGGACGTAGACCCGGTTTGACGCCGGGCTTAGCTCCGGCGAAAAATCGTCTCGTGGGCATGAGCGTTAACGCAAAAAAAAAATCTATTGTAAAAAAATCGGCCATGTGCGTGGCGGACCACGCAAAATCAAAATATTTTATTTCACATAAGCCTACATGGGCACTTATGAAACGTCAGAAGCTAGGTGCACGGTTCCAATAGGTCGTTTCCTCCTATGGAGAAGAGCCGGCAAGAAACTCCACGGTTACTCTTTAAAAAATAATTGGCTTTTACAATGTTTTCAAACGACAGCGTTAATATCATACATAGAGGACAGTGTAGGCCCGTCAAAAGTACCAGGTACTTAACAAAATAGAAAATGGTCTACAAATCTACAGTCTATTAAGCCTACAACGTTCTCACATTAACAAAACATTAAAAAAAAAACCTGTCAAGTGCGTGTCGGACCACACACAATCAAAATATTTTATTTCACATAAGCCTACATGGGCACTTATGAAACGTCAGAAGCTAGGTGCACGGTTCCAATAGGTCGTTTCCTCCTATGGAGAAGAGCCGGCAAGAAACTCCACGGTTACTCTTTAAAAAATAATTGGCTTTTACAATGTTTTCAAACGACAGCGTTAATATCATACATAGAGGACAGTGTAGGCCCGTCAAAAGTACCAGGTACTTAACAAAATAGAAAATGGTCTACAAATCTACAGTCTATTAAGCCTACAACGTTCTCACATTAACAAAACATTAAAAAAAAACCTGTCAAGTGCGTGTCGGACCACGCACAATCAAAATATTTTATTTCACATAAGCCTACATGGGCACTTATGAAACGTCAGAAGCTAGGTGCACGGTTCCAATAGGTCGTTTCCTCCTATGGAGAAGAGCCAGCAAGAAACTCCACGGTTACTCTTTAAAAAATAATTGGCTTTTACAATGTTTTCAAACGACAGCGTTAATATCATACATAGAGGACAGTGTAGGCCCGTCAAAAGTACCAGGTACTTAACAAAATAGAAAATGGTCTACAAATCTACAGTCTATTAAGCCTACAACGTTCTCACATTAACAAAACATTTAAAAAAAACCTGTCAAGTGCGTGTCAGACCACGCACAATTAAGGGTTCCGTAGTGGGGATTCATTAACCTAAGAACAAACTTAACATTGTAGTTGAAAAACATGTTCCCTCATACATTCCGACTGCAAATGTAAGTTTGTACGCACAATATTGAGAGATTTACCAAGTTATTTTAAGATCATAGACTTCTCATAGGTTTTCCTGTAATCTGTAAGTAAATAGTAATTTTCTGTATTTTTTCAAAATTTTAGGCTCAGTAGTTTCGATTTATTCCAGAAATCCCCACCGACAAATTACCACCAATAACCAGTGGGGATTGTTTTTTTTTTTTCCAGAAATCCCCACCGGTTAAATAAACTTAGCCTAGTGAGGATTTTTGGAAAAAAGAGTAACAATCCCCACCAGGTATTGATATTTCTAAATAATTAAACAAAAAATGCGTTAATCAATTTAATTAATTCAGAATTCATTATAAAATTCATTCAAACTTTGGCAACTTGCAACGCACAATGAAGGGTTCCGTTGTTAGGATGAATTTATCCCAAAAACAAACTTATCATTGTAGTTGATAAACATGTTCTCCCATACCTCGATATGCGTCACGGTCAATTTTCTAACTGCAAATTACAGCTTTCTAGTACTATTACAGACCCGCAATATTTTTGAACGGCCTATCCAACGATATAAATATCATCCCCACTTTACGTGTAAGGGAGGTACGCATAAAAAAAAATAGATTTTATTTTACGACTTTGTTACGACTGTGTTGTTAATATGTATACCCAAGCCAAATTACAGCTTTCTAGTACTAAAAGTCTCGGAGCTAAGCCGTGGACAGACAGACGCACCAGGCGAAATTATACGGGTTCCTTGTTGACCACGGAACCCTAAAAATCGAACGTACGAATATTTTGATAAAAACATGTTATTTAATATACTTAGAACAATGTCTTATCGGAGCCAAAAGCCAGTTTTAACTTATTATGTGCTTAGAAACTTAGATCACTAACTAATTATTTTAACTGAAACAACTTTGTAATATAAGTAACAATATAATCAAGACACGAGGATAATATTTATAACATGAAACGACTGCCTATTACTAAGTTCTCAGAAAAAGTCCACTCATATAGTTTTAATATAACAATGGTCGCAACACTGCCCTTGTTTGTTTCCATGCTAAATTGTTGCCCCTATCTTATCGATGTTTTCGTCCGGATGCAGCAGCGCACGCACCTCGTCTCGCCGTGGGCCACCTTCCGCCCGGTGATGTAACGCTTAACTTTGTAAAGAGAGCGCGGCAATCGCCATACCAGTGTATTCGAAAATAGTACTTATTTGAAATAATTAGGTATGTCGACTATGAATAAACAATAGCAATATTTTACAGCGCCGCGCGCCGTGACCTAGAACTCGTCGATAAGAAATTAAAAGGAAGCATAAAGTTATTTATGTTCCTTATTTCTTTATGTTTATGAATGATTCTTCATTAAGAGCAGGCAGTCTAAATCAAATTTCGAACGCAAGCTCTGCTCCTCGCTCCCCGCCACTCCGTTATGTGCTAAACGCTAATGCGTCAGTAATAAAGTTGAATATCGCGTGCGCTCTTTGAGTATGTTCGAGCACGAAACTAAATAGCGTAAGTCTCAATTCTTATTTCGTTTATAACTAAAATACCTAATAATTGATCTAGAAAAAAAACCGGCCAAGTGCGAGTCGGACTCGCGCACGAAGGGTTCCGTACCATTATCTATAAAAATGGCAAAAAAATCACGTTTGTTGTATGGGGGCCATAAAACAAACGTGATTTTTTTGCCATTTTTATAGATAATGGTACGGAACCCTTCGTGCGCGAGTCCGACTTAAATATTTGTTTTATTTAAATTTAATTATTTATTTTTGAAGTGAATATATAACTAAATATTCTGTGAATATTTCAAGCGTCTACCTGTTGCCGTTATCGATATCGAGCAAAAAAATCACGTTTGTTGTATGGGAGCCCCCTTAAATATTTGTTATTCTGGTTTTTAGTATTTGTTGCTATAGCGGCAACAGAAATACGTCATCTGTGAAAATTTCAACTGTCTAACTATCACGGTTCATGAGATACAGCCTGGTGACAGACGGACAGACAGACGGCGGAGCCTTAGTAATAGGGTTCCCGTTTTACCCTTTGGGTACGGAACCCAAAAAAACAAACTCTTCAGCTTTATTAATAGATATAGATTTTTCTGAGGGTGTTTCTGTTGAGGCTAAGAAGTCGCCTAGATAATCGCGAGCAGACTCTCGGTGTAGCTATTTCTACCACTGACAAGCCAGTCAAAATCACATTGATCTTTAATCCTGTTAAAAGGGTTACTATTGCTCTCAGACTCGGAGCTAAAATATGTGTAAAAGTACTGTAATGCACCATAAATACACGGCGAGAGTATCGCTGCTGTAGTCACGCAGCGCCCGCCGTTTTTTTTTTGGGTGGGAAATTATCAAATAACTTCTCCCGCTCAGGGCGGAGCGGGAGTGTGGGTGTGCCAGACTTTTACTGAATAAAACCCACCCGTGTTCCTTCCGTTGCCTGTGTGCCAGGGCCAGGATATCCCTTTCGGACAAACTCGTGGCATTAAATTCAAAAGAAACTGTATGAAGCAATCTCCACAAGGCGCTACGGCGCGGCGGCGCGGCGAAAATTTGATGGCACGGGCGGCCGCGATTCTCTCACCCGTAGAGATGGCGCCTGACAATCTTAGGTGTAGAAGGCTAATGTTACTTACTAGAAGTTATCTAAAATTTTAATTTACATTTATCTTGACCATGATTGTATAAACTGATCGATTCGAAGTGGCCAGTGGTAGTAATTGACTCTGCAACAATAAACTGTGTAGAAGCTATAGGAGCAATTTCTCTCGTTAACCCGTATCTCAATTCTGCGCCCACAACTGTAAATCTGACACTATACAACATGTCTCAGAATTAACGCACAACCTCTTAAGGACGCTATCACATTTTGAACTCGCTCGAGTTTAGGTATCTGAATCGCAACACAACAACATTACGCGCACGCACACATTGGGACCGCTGACCGCTCGATTTTATACGTAACTTAACTAATCTTGGTACTTGAAGGTATATATTTTTTAATTTTACTGGTATTGATTGAGTAAAGTTAGTTGTAAGGTTGCAATCGAATTTTAGTAACTGTGGCTAAGTACTATCTGCGTAATAATTATGTTTTTAGTATTTTTTAAATTGAGCAGCCATTACGTAGCGTCGGTAGGTAAATAAAAAAAAAAAAAAAAAAAAAAAATACCAAAAAATAAAAGTACCCAAAAATTTCAAGCGCTAGCCATATGGATTAAATACCATATTTTTACATAACTAACAACCTAAACATTTTACTATTACAAGGAGCACCTACGATTATTCCCCAGGCTACTATTAGTTAGAAAAGATGTAAGTAGGTACTTGTAAATATTATTTTTGCTGGCAAATGTTGGAGCATTACATAATCAAATATTAGCCTGGGAGTTTATCGTAGACTTTCGTTGTGATATTTAAAAATAATCATTGCCTTATGAAAACAGTATTTTATTTAGAGAGACTAGGGCGCGATTTCAGTACTTTTGATAAAAATTAAAACCAAGTAGTAAAAAGTATATTTTCATTTCATGTTTCAAAGAAGTTCATATTTAGAATGAAGGCCAGCTCTTTCTAGGGTTCCGTACCCGAAGGGTCCAAGCGGAGCACTATTGCTATCACTCACGTGTCCGTCTATCACACAGGATTTACAAACAAACGGTTGTTGAAGCTAGTCTTTAAATTTTCACAGTATAAGCATCTTGTTAACCCTTGTTTTTTCTTTATTCATGATGAGATACTTCACGCCGCGATCAAAATGGGGAGTGTGGCTACCTACAAGGATTAGCTGCTTAAAAAGGAAATCCATCTCGATTATTTTTGTGCCTTTTGGCTTATATACTCTTATTGCGCATTCTTGCTCCTGAAAATAAAAAACCGGTCAAGAGCGAGTCGGACTCGCGCACCGAGCGTTCCGTACGTATATATGATGTTGATGATTTCTGAAAAAATGTGCTATTTAGAGACATCGTTTTATTTTTCCTGTAATCTTTATATAAACTTCTATCACATAGAATAATTTCAGATTTTTCTCTATGCAAACTTCGGAGATAAGGGGAGACGGTATTTTTTTTTACATTTTTCATCAAAAGTCGAAACTTTGATGCCTAAAAAAATAAAATGTTTGAGAATGTGCAAACAGTGCTCTTTCATATCATACCCCACATGCCCTAGTAGCTCCATTTAAAATTTATAAGACCCCCTTTCAGTCCCTTTTGCAAAAAAGGTATATTTTTTAAATGTCTTTCTTGTTTGCAAAATAGTTGGGCAAACGTCATCTAAAACTATTCTAAATTTCAAGTTGATAGCATTAGTAGTTCTTGAGATATCCAGGTGTGACAGACAGACTTAGTCTCACCATAAGGGTTTTTTTACCATTTTGATACGGAACCCTAAAAAGACAACATTAGTAAGTACCTAAGGTAAATCAAATAAAACAAATTACCAACAGACGTATATCAACGTCTGTAACAAAACTCTAGAGTAGATTTGTGATTTCTGAATGAAAATACAAAGTCTCATTACTTTTGTTTACTTCTACGTGTATTTTATTTATTTATTTATTTATCCTCTCGCTGGAACGCCATACAGCAATTACACCAACGGAGCAAAAAATTACATCATGTGCATCCATCCATCCTGTGCGCGATGGACATCGAACGGTGTATGGTTTTTTTGTCCTTTATCCAAATTTCTGAATTCGTGGCATCTGTAATAACAAATCTAAATATTTTAGCAATGCACACCACAATCAAAAACCATACTTGGTGTCGAAAGTTATAACCATCAACTATTCTGGAATTATGAATTTACAACTAAGTCGATTTATCATCAAAATGTACATCCGCCATCATGAATCAAAAGTTGGATGGTATATTTGTAAACACCACCTTCAACAATTGATAACAAACCTCTACAATTGCTAACAATGTCGAATTTTTATTTAAAAAAATACACCCGCCATCTTGGATAAAAAAAATTATGACATACGTAATCACCACCCCCAAAAACCCCAAAATTAAACCCCAAAATTGACTATGTATCGAATATCTAAAAAAAATATATTTGCGCCATTTGATTAAAGATAATATAATTATTTACACAATGTTTATCCGTAATGATTTAGAAACCATGATTCATACAAAAAGTTTGAACTATGTATTTATTTTTAAAACAAATTCCAATAATCGTACTTACTTTTATTTCGGTCCGAAAAAGTATCAACTTCGTCCACCCACAGTATACAATACAGCACACGCTTCTGTACGTAAATATTTTTTTGCGAAAAATCGATACACCGGTGCTTCCACGAGCGCGTCTGAGCGCGGAATGACGAACCGCGAGTAGAAAATGTATGGAGAAATTTGAGGGCGCTTCTTATTTTAATCATAAATAAAAAAGTTATTTATTTACTTACAAAATATTAAGTTGACCGTATAGAAGACTATATAAGCTACAGTTTATTATTATTTTTATGTATAACTATGCAGTGGATTTTAGCTATATGGGTTCCTATTCAGACCTAATTTTTTTTCATTTGTTGGTTTTATTGTGATTGTTAAAACGTATTTGTGTGAAAAATTTGTATGGGGCTATACAAATTTTATGTGCCTATTCTGGAGATGAATATATTATCTTTAATTTGAGACAATGATATCCTTGCAGTTGTGACTCCTAATTCATTAAAATGGTACCTGAAAAGCACTGATATTTGAGGAAAAATGTGATAGCGTCCTTAAAGTGTCATTGTACTCATCATTATGAACAATTTTTACTATGGGACCAAACCTGAAATCGCGAAATAAAAATCAGCTGTTCCCTACATTTTGACGAGTTATTCGAACATAAATGTAGGGAACTTTTTTATACGTCCATGGGAACAGCTGATTTTTTTTCACGATTTCAGGTTTGGTCCCATAGTAAAAGTTGTTCATAATGATGAGTACAATTACCCCTTAAGCGGTTGTGCGTTAATTCTGGGACATGTTGTATATGTTACTAAGAGTATATCTGATAACAATCTATGTACCTAGGTTCGACACTCAGCAGAGCACAGCTGAACTCTTTTTAAACTTGTCTAATTTTTATTTATTTTTGTCATTTTTATTTTATTTAAAATTTTGCTCCTGTTTCCTGTCAGCGTTTTGCTAGGACCTTTATGTGCTTCAATTATCTCTCCCATTTCCCTTACTACACCACACATCCATCCTTGCGTACAACTATTATTATATTGTTGTAATTAATGCTTGCAGGTATCTATAACTCTGAAAGTCATCAGTGGTATATACTCTGGAGTAACAACTGTGGAACTTGATAACTTAGCTGCTGAAACAGCAGCAACCATGACTACTGATCATCCAGATTATGCAATACTTGCTGCAAGATTGGCCATTTCTAATTTGCATAAAGAAACAAAAAAACACTTTTCTGGTAATTATGAATTGTATAACTATTATATCTTACTAGCTTCTGACCGCGACTTCGTCCGCGTGAAATTTCTTGTTCCGCCGACCCGACCCACTCCGTCGCATCTTATTGTCTACCCGCGCTATTACTTCATTTTCGCTTAGCATTATTTCTGACTTTTCTTATTGCTCGGTTTCTAAGGCTCCTAGAGCGTTCATCTAGAATTTGGCTATCAAATGCAAAAAGATTTTTCAAATCCGATTGGTAATCCAAAAATTAGCGCATTCAAACAGAAAAAACAAACTGTTCAACTTTATTATTAGTATAGATTTAGTTGCCGTTTTTTTTGGAAAAAAAAAACCACAAACTCTGCTGTACAAAATTAAACTGACTGATTTTTATTATTATTTTAGATGTAATATCTGATTTATACAATATAAAGAATCTACATACCAAGGAGAGGACACCAATGATTTCTGATTTTCATTACAAATTAATCATTCAAAATAAAGAGAGGCTGGATTCTGCCATTGTGTATGACAGAGATTTCAAATACAACTATTTTGGATTCAAGACTTTGGAAAGGTCATATTTGTTGAAAATCAATAATAAGGTAAACTTATTACTACCATTGTAGTATATTTATTGTTATTAATTTTGCTCAGAATTTTAACCTTAGCTTAATTTCAGGTTGCTGAAAGGCCACAGCACATGCTCATGCGGGTTTCCATTGGCATTCATGGCGAAGATATTGAGGGGGCTATTAATACATACAATTTACTATCTGAAAAATATTTTACACATGCAAGTCCAACTCTTTTTTCAGCAGCCACTCCACGTCCTCAATTATCTTCTTGCTTCCTCATAGCCATGACAGATGATAGTATTGAAGGAATTTATGATACTTTAAAACAATGTGCACTCATTTCTAAATCAGCGGGTGGGATTGGCCTCCATGTTCACTGCATTAGAGCTAAAGGAACTTATATAGCTGGTACAAATGGTATGTCCAATGGTCTTGTGCCCATGTTAAGAGTGTACAACAACACAGCGCGATATGTTGATCAAGGGGGTAATAAAAGACCTGGTGCTTTTGCCATATATTTGGAACCATGGCATGCTGATATATTTGAATTCTTGGATTTGAAAAAGAACACTGGTAAAGAAGAAGTACGTGCTAGGGAACTATTTTATGCACTATGGATACCTGATTTATTTATGAAAAGAGTTGAAAGCAATCAAGATTGGAGTATAATGTGTCCTCATGAATGTCCTGGTCTATCTGATTGTTGGGGAGAAGAATTTGAAGCATTGTATGAAAAATATGAACATGAAGGCCGCTTCGTAAAACAAGTAAGAGCTCAGGTTTTGTGGAAAGCTATAATTGAAGCACAAGTAGAAACAGGAACTCCATATATGCTTTACAAAGATTCATGCAACAGAAAAAGTAACCAGAAGAATCTAGGCACCATTAAATGCAGCAACCTTTGCACTGAAATAGTAGAATATACTTCACCAGATGAAGTTGCTGTGTGCAATTTAGCTTCTATCGCCTTAAACATGTTTGTGAATGATGACAAAACTTATAATTTTATAAAATTGAAGGAAGTTACTAAAACTATAACTGAAAATCTAAACAAAATTATTGATGTGAACTTTTATCCAGTGCCAGAGGCAAAAAAATCTAATATGAGGCACAGACCCATCGGAATTGGTGTTCAAGGATTAGCTGATGCCTTTGTATTAATGCGTATACCCTATGAAAGCGAAGCTGCTATAAAGCTAAATCAACAAATATTTGAAACAATTTACTATGGTGCACTAGAAGGTAGTTGTGAATTAGCTGAAAAGTATGGAGTATATGAGACTTATGAAGGTTGCCCTGCAAGCCAGGGTATATTGCAGTATGACATGTGGAACAAGACCCCAACAGATTTGTGGGACTGGGTATCACTAAAAGAGAAGATTGCAAAGCATGGTCTTAGAAATTCACTTTTGTTAGCACCCATGCCTACTGCTTCCACTGCCCAGATTTTAGGAAATAATGAGTCATTTGAACCATTTACATCAAACATTTACCAAAGACGTGTCTTATCAGGTGAGTTCCAAGTGGTAAATCATCACTTGTTACATGATCTAACTGAAGCTGATTTATGGGATGAAGATATGAAAAATCTTATTATCCACAATAATGGATCTATTCAAAACATTGAATCTATTCCTAAAGAT
Source organism: Tiliacea citrago (assembly GCA_963921375.1). Lineage (NCBI taxonomy): Eukaryota > Metazoa > Arthropoda > Insecta > Lepidoptera > Noctuidae > Tiliacea > Tiliacea citrago. The sequence continues at coordinate 17,259,791 of OY992787.1, forward strand.
ATAAGAGACTTGTATAAAACTGTCTGGGAAATTTCTGTGAAAACTACAATACAAATGGCTGCCGACAGAGGTGCATTTATCGATCAAAGCCAGTCCTTCAATATCCATGTTGCTGAACCAAATTATGGTAAATTAACATCTATTCATTTCTATGCATGGAAAATGGGTTTGAAAACTGGTATGTACTACCTACGTACAAAACCTGCTGTCAATGCTATACAGTTTACTGTTGATAAATCTAAGGTTAAGGGTAAGGTCACTAACGAAAAAACAGAGACTAATGGAAAGTCAGAGGTTGATGATGACAATATGGCTGCAATTACTTGCTCCTTACAAAATAGGGATGGATGTATGAGCTGTGGCTCATAATTTCTATGATAGCAATATATATTGGCTTCTATCTCAAGATTTAATGTGGCTATACGTAACATCCTCGATAATAAATTCCTGGAATTTTGTATTGTACTAGTTTTCATATTTGATGGTTTTTTTTCCACATCTCAAGTCTTAACTTTTCATCTGAACAGGAAAAAAATATGGTTAGTTTTAATTCTGTACAAGTATATTCCTCCGTTTTCTCTGCACAATGAAACTGGAGCAATTAATAATTTGTACGATAAAATCAGTGTATTTCTGTCACTACCAATTTTATACAGTTATTTATACCATGTAAGTTATAATTAAGTATCTACCTATTCAACTAATAAAGTTGCATGTACCCGTATTATTTATTTTTATTCATGTAGTCGGAGGAGCTTGTGGCTAAATAATAACTGCCGCACAAGTCGATCGATCAGGTTAAGCTACGCTTGCCGCGGTTGGTTCGTGGATGGGTGACCATCTGTTCATATCAAGTTCCTCCGTGCCACGGAAAGCACGTTAAGCCGTTGGTCCCGGCTGTCATTTGTAGATCTTTGATAGTTGCTACGGGTCGTCAGAAGCCCAAAAGTCTGACAACCAGTCTTACCAAGGGATATCGTGTTACCCAGTAACTGGGTTGTGGAGGTCAGATAGGCAGTCGCTCCATGTAAAATACTGGTAATCAGCTGCATCCGGTTAGCCTGGGAAGCCGCCCCAACATAGTTGGGAAAAGGCTAGGCAGATAATGATTCATGTAGTCATAGGGGTGAAGTGAGTGCAGGTAGGTGCGGGTGCTTGCACGGAACCACTATCACCAATCAGTAAACCAGCAAATTCCCCTTCTGCGAATCTCATATAACACCTGGGGGTCTACTCCGAACATAAATCCGACGTATCGGCCGAATGTTCGGTCGTGTCTTAACTACGGCAAAAGAAAAAAAAACGACAGTCAAAGAGATAAGCCAAAGTCAAAAATGAGACATGAAGTCTGGTATGGACTAAGTCAAAACTCGAAGTTTTAAAACGGCCGAACATTCAGCCGATACTTCGGATTATCGCTTCGGAGTAGACCCCCTGCTATTCGAAAATATTCTGGAGTCGTGGAGAGATCCAGGTTAGCGCCTACTATGTCATATATTACCATTTGTGGTCCACACACTATTTGCACATTAATTGAGAACCTACTTGAAAGTTTACTGTTGCATAAAATCGTAAAGCGGCTAATACTTGGATTATGGGTGGTATTAGTAATCCACGTCTGTTACCACCAAATATCTTGAAACAATAGTGGTAACAAAAAGCTCACTACAATATCTAGTAATACGAATCTAATTTTAAATTCATTTTCATCATAAATTGGTTTTTATTTTAATGTTTATTATCGGAAATTTAATTTTCATCTCTTAAACTTATACATTTGTTGATTGTTTTGATAAGATTAGAGTTTGTTTTCTGCATCTCGTTTTAATTAGCGTCGCGTGTAATTGTATGGATTATCGTACAAATATTAAATTTTATCCGGTTTTCGTAATGTCTATTGAAGATTTCAAAAGACATTACGAAAATCGGATAAAATACGCATTTTTTTGGTTAAGTTATTTTATAACTTCCTCAAGGTAGAGTACAAAACGTTGTACGTTGTTGTACTCGTACCTTATATTTGACAGTTCGTTCCTCGACTACTCACCTCCACTTAGGAAACTGTTTGAGATGAGTAGTAAAATTGCAACTATGAATATCAAGTGAGGTTGAGTCGAGTCGAGGAAATCATGAGGATTTGAATTATAATATGGGTATAAAGTGTGCTATTCTGTCCCTCAAGCATACTGTCGGGTACTCTACGGAGATAATTTCGTTGGTTTACGCGATATTTATAGGCCTTTCCAAGGCATTTGACCTAATTAGGTATGAAATATTGTCGTGTAAGATGCGGGAAGCTGGAGTGCCTGACGCCATATCAAATAAGTATGTTTCAGTTTGGTATGGCCACCATGGTTATGGAATGTAAACCAGCTGATTGTCGTCGAGCTCAGTAGCACAAATATTGGCTGTTCTACTATCGGTCTGTGTGTTAAGCCGACGACATGGTGCTGCTGAGTCCGTCAATTAGCGCACTCAGGAAGGTGTTGGCGGTCTGCGACTTATACAGAAGCGCAAGGACTTGTGTTTAACGTAGGTACAGAAAAGCAAACTTGTGTTTATTGTAAAGTGTAAAAAAAACCAGCACTTATCCTTGCAGATAAAAGATGTCCGTGACTACCGCAGGACCACGAACGCCAATCGCTTCCATATTTGGCAAATAATTAGTGCTCAATTGGTGCTAATTAGTGCTCGAAAAACAGAATAGGTGTTTTAGTAGTTTTCGAGAAAATCGACTTTGAAGGTGGTCCTGCTGTAGTCACGCTCTCTTCAGCAGGACCACCATGAGCGCCGAAAAAGGGGGCATGCTACAGCTACCTATTATAAGTATACAAATAATTAGTGCCCTTAAATGTGATTAATTTCGTAACAAAAAAAGAACTGAAACGTTTGTATTTACCGAGAAATCAACGATAATAACTTTCGCGCGCTCGTTCAGCAGGACCACGACTTTGAATGTTGATTCCAAGTTTCAGGAGCTAGTCGCTTTCTTCAAACTTACATAGAAAATTAGTGCTCTGCGAGATAAAATTGATACCCAAAATTCAAAATTACTACTCCAGTAGTTTACGAGATATACCATACCATTAGTGGGGTGGCGGTAGTCACGGTGTTAAATTTTCATTTGAAAATTTCCCTATTAGAAACTATGATTTCTTCCCAAATTTATACAAAAATTAGTGCTCCTAAAGAAGTTATAGTGACCAAAAATTCAGATCCCCAAGTGTTGTATTTTAAGAGAAATTAGCATTCATTACTTTCCATACTAAATCTCCGCGTATAACCCGACTAAATTAAGTTGTTAATGGTATTGAGCTGTTTATGAGATGTACACTCGTGCACATAAATTGATGGATGTCGGAATAGTAATAACAACAGTTAAATATCTATAATTTTTATACAAATTGTGTACCTAGGTACATATTAAGAAAAGAAAAAAACCGGCCAAGTGCGTGTCGGACCACGCACAATGTAGGGTTCCGTAGTTAGGATGAATTTATCCCTAAAACAAACTTAACATTATAGTTGAAAAAAATGTTCTCCCATACATCGATATACGCCACGGTCAATTTTCCAACTGAAAATAAAAGTTTGTAATCGCATAAAAAAAATTGTGATAAAACTACAAATTAACAATTTTTAGACTTTTTCCTTAACTTGTGCTCTGAGACCTTGCTTCTTGCCAAATTTCATGATTCTAGGTCAACGGGAAGTACCCTATCTATAGGTTTTGATTTATTTGCGAGTATCGAAATATGTAGCAATAATGTCGCTTATATCACCGTAATTTTTTATTGCGTTGACTTGGAAGCTTGATTTTTTTAGAGCTTCAAGGGACCATAGACTTACGTATTTGATATTAATTTTAACTTTATACGTTTACGCATTCCTGAGAAAAATGGTCTTGACGGACTGACAGACAGACATACGGACAACGAAGTGATCCTATAAGGGTTCCGTTTTTTTCCTTTTGAGGTACGGAACCCTAAAAATAACCTATCGTTACCCATGGCCTGTGATACCTTGTTAATGACGTGGGTAGGTAGCAGGGGCGCAGCCTCCATACAACCCGATTCCTTTCGGCTTCCCTTCGGAACAACCAGTCTTCTTACACTTGTGTGTATTGATACACATCACATTAGAAATATTTAATACCAGTTTAAAAAATAAATTATGACTAAACACATTACATAAATGCCTAAATTGTTTGACTAAACAAAGAATCCCGACCGTAGCTGGCGTTAAATTTAGAAATTAAATGAATGAATAAATGTTTGTCTAGAATTTATGAGAACTGAACAACTTTTTCTTCGGCTTACCTCTAATAAAAATTATAGCTTCGCTACTGGTAGGTAGGTACTCGAATAATTATTTTTCTGTATTGTAAGTACCTACCTTTTGTATTGTTATATGAATATCATTAAAGAGCGATAGGTATTTCTTATTTATTTCTTTCCTACTAATTTACTGTTGCTGCAAGCAGTACCTAAGTATTGAAAACCTAATTTATTGCATTAACAATATGTTGCTAATAACGTATTAAGAGTATTACATAAGTACTAGGTACCTTTATATTTGAATAATATGCAATGCAAAGGGCACATCACGCATATTTTAGGAAATAATATGTGTTATCATATCAATATGTACTACCTATTATTTTCGACATGCACATAATATATTTAAAATATCTAAATCAACTTTTAATAACGTTAACATCAAAATATTTCTGTAACTTTCGATTGCTAAAGCCCTAAAAAGAAACTATTTTTTTTATATATAAATATTATACTTCCTCAGGAAATATTGATTAGTTTTATCGTTTTCTGAAAACTTTAAATATTGAAACAAGTGACCTTTCTGAAATTGCATATTCATTTATTTCTTTGTCAAAAAAATTATAATAATTATAAAAATGTTTTATTGACATTGCATTTTGATTTGAAGCCCTGACTCCTGTGCTAGGTGGTAGGTACCTATGTTACAGGAGTTATGCCCGTTTTCACCGACATCCCTTTACTATCACCTACGTATGGGACCTTTAGCATAAAAGCTCCCCCAAACTAGTCCCTAATTTAAATTTAGTTTCACCATCATTTTTATCACATAACTATGGGACACATAGTTAAGTGACGTTTTGTTTTCGATAATAGTGACTGATTCGTCTTTGAACTTATCGATACTTGGAAACAAGATAGTTTTTTGTGAAATTCTATAAAGTATACACATATATGGATACAGTTCTTAATAAGTTATGTTTTGATAGCAATAATAAATATTATTTCATTCATATTATTAATTAATTTCATATTTTCATGCTTATTTACAGTTCTTTCCCTTGTGAAGTACTGACGTGAGATTTGATTTTTTGTTTCATTGTTTGCTGTGACTTGTGCGTTGTGTGTTTTTTTACCAACTTTTTGTGATATTTCAACTGATTAATCAAAAAAATCTGAACCCGATTTTTTTATGTAGAATTATTTCTGAAATAAAATAAAAAATGCTATTTATATGGAATTGTAATTAAGTATGCAAATACAATAAGGACAGCGGTTCCTACCTGACAAGTATACTTAAGGTTTACACTGTTAGTTAGGAATCGACGTAAGTATCGTCGACTAAGAAAAATAGGGGTTAGATGGGGTCATCAGCTGCAAAAAGTTGTTCTACGGGAGGTCCTTAAGGTCAACCCCTACAGAGTTATAATTTATTTTGTGTTTTTATGAGAAAATTGACTTTTTTTAACTAATTCTTATTAAAATTCGAAAAAATCTACATTCTGTATCTTTTTTATAATTTTCACTAGATTGGTAGGTACTGATGAGTCCTTGCTTTCGGAATCAGACGGATTGGCGCATTTTAATAAGAATTAGTTAAGAATCGATATCACCAGCACTGAAAGTAACTCTTTTTAAAGGCTTTTTGCCAATCTTTGAACACGTGCACTATGTGGGTTCGATATCGATGGATTCGATATGTTCGATTCGTAAATACTCTCAATATGAGTCGTTTTGACTGATCATGATCAAAACCGAGTCGAAGTGGCCGCCATAAAGATTGTACCTGCGTACGCTTGTGCGCTGCACTCGGTTTCACGGATGAGCGAGGTACGGGGAGAGACAGCACGCTCTGCGCCGCACGGTGGGCTGGAAATCGGCTTTCATAGACTTAGGGATTTCAATTTGCAAGTGCTTGATTTTTTGCCGGATATCGCTTCTATTAGTCATTACTATGTACAAAAATGACACCCGAGTTAATTCTGCCCAAAAACGAAGGAAATATAATTTTTTTACGAAAAATTTGTATGAAGCTAGTATGAAAAATCGAATTATCTCCAAAACATGTTTAACAGTACTATCCTTGGAGGTGGTCATAGTGCTAATTATTTATGATTTTTTGGTTGCCGATTTGACGAAATATTTAATGCCGTTTTTTTTTTAAAAAATCGTCAAAATATTTTTATTTATTTTTACATGTAAAACGATCCCTTTTAGTGTCCAAGTTAAAAAGTTCGATATGTTATTAACCCAAATATTAAGAACACACAAAACAAGAATAATTAAATAAAAAAATTGCTGTTTTTTGACACATTTTTATTAATTTAAATAAAAAAAGATTATCAAACTCTTATTTAAGTAACATATAAAGTTATATGATATACAAAATAATTTAATTTAAGGAATTAATACTAAGCATTTGTAAAATAAAGTAAAATAAATAAAAAAAAAGACAAAATATCATTAAATATTACAAAAAAAAACCCAAACACACTCAAATACAAATTTACAAATATGTACATATATATTTTTTTTACAAATTTTCCTTATCACTCTCGTTGTCAGACTCCAATTCTGAGTCAGCATCCAGTTTCCAAAAATTTCCTGAAATTGAATTAAGTCGAGAGTTTCAGCAAAAAAGCTCTGCTTTTTCTTGGCATCTAACTTAGGCCTTTGTGCACTTAGCAAAGGATCCGAAGAAACAACAAGCATATTTAAAATGTCTTGATTGGAATCCTGCCTGCTACTTTTCCGCGAATGATGTTCTCGAAACCTCCTAAAATCTTTGTTTCGAGACTCTGAGGTTTCTTCCGAGAGAGTCCCAATCGGCACAATATTATTTTCTCGATTATGTCAGCCCCATGGATTAATAATTTATGAACGGTTGACGACATGTAGTACCAGTCGTATAATAATACGTACTTTTCTGCTGTTTTGCGGGCATAATCTCTAAATTTTATTATATTGACCTGCTCTCCAGATTTAATTGCTTGTAAAATTACAGCAAATCTTTTGATGAGGTCTTCATCCAAACCGGTTATAGCTGCGGTTTTATTAGGAAACTTAAATAATTGTCTTGCAGTATTCCCGTCATTGGTGGTTCCCGAGCCTTGTTTTACTATATCAATCAACAGATTGAGCTCATCTTCGAATTTATTTTGAATTATTTTCTTCCTTGTCTGTAGCATTTCTTTGTGCGCATCACTTCTCGCTGCCCACCGTTTGAAGTCGAGCCTGTATGCAATGTGTAACAGACATTCCATACAATTTATACGGGCGTGTAAGGATGACAAGCCAAATTTATACAGGTCAGAACACACAATTTTTGATGTTACAGCATCTAAGCGGTTCATTTCTGTCGGCTTTGCTAAGCACAGGTAGCACGATGCATTTGATCTAGTTTCAGAAAGGTAAGTGCAAACTTTGGCGTCGATCATCGTCATCATTAGTTCATGAGTCACCCTATTATTATTATTGCACTCTGTGGGGATAAGGGCCTCAATTTCTTCATCCATTTGTTTTTTCAGCTCAAGGACAACTGCTTCACTCTCCTTTACAAAAGTAAACTGAACTGGACGACAATACAAAACTGAGCATGGTTTTGGGTTCGTCCATAAGATGTTGTCTCCATCTGTCAGTTTAAGTGGCACCAAGGAGGTCATAAAAATGCTCGAGTCATCTTCCTCACCCTCCATTTTCTGCTTGTATCGGCTTTGGTTAGAAGCACCATCAAATCACCACTTGGATATCAGCTTCAACTGCTTGTTATGCTCTTCCTTAGAAAGGCTTTGAAGGATTCTTGTAACTGTGATATCAAGTAAAACTTGAAGTGTTATCCTAGCCGATGAATCAGTAACTGTCACTGGTTGCTTCGGAGGGTAGCAATCAAGCTTAGTTTGTTGCACTTTATAGTAAGATGGATAAATATCCTTAGCACCTTCCCGAATGGCAGCCTCTCGCAACGTAATATATTGCCACATTGAGAGTTTTAGCGAAAGAAGCAATCCAAGCGCCTTTTCTGACGTAAATATGATTGTTTTCGCTGTTTTTTTTTAATATTTAAATTAATAAAAATGTGTCAAAAAACAGCAATTTTTTTATTTAATTTTTCTTGTTTTATGTGTTCTTAATATTTGGGTTAATAACATATCGAACTTTTTAACTTGGACACTAAAAGGGATAGTTTTACATGTAAAATTAAATAAAAATATTTTGACGATTTTTTTAAAAAAAACGGCATTAAATTTTTCGTCAAATCGGCAACCAAAAAATCATAAATAATTAGCACTATGACCACCTCCAAGGATAGTACGGTTAAACATGCCCTTTAGGAGATAATTCGATTTTTCATACTAGCTTCATACAAATTTTTCGTAAAAAAATTATATTTCATTCGTTTTTGGGCAGAATTAACTCTGGTGTCATTTTTGTGCATAGTAATGACTAATAGAAGCGATATCCGGCAAAAAATCAAGCACTTGCGTACCTAAGTCTATGAAAGCCGATTTCCAGCCCACCGTGCGCCGCGGTGATTAAATGCAGGACTAATTATGGATGCAGCCTCTACTCTACCAACGAAATCTGGTGCTGCACAATCATCTCGAATAGGGATAGGATAAGTGCGCAGACGCTAGGACGTGAATTTCCCGTCCGTCTTGTTCACGTATCGAACCAGGGGGTCTACTCCCTAAGCACGAAGCCCGTTGTGTCGGCCTTCGTTACGGGCGTTTCCTACTCCTTATCACCTTCGGACGGATGTTCGTTCCGGGCCCGAACGAAGAATGAATGACAACACGATTTGACAGTTGTCCCTATTCCCGATGCGTTTTTGGCCGTCCGAAAAGTTCAACTTGACACTTGTTTTTCACACTTTTTGCTGCAGCGGTTGGGGCCATTTTACAACATATATAATTGAAATTAAAATAAAATAAGTAATCCTTCCCGCCTAGTACGAACTCTGACTGACATTTCATTTGAACATTGCCGTCTTAAACAAAATAGGCAAAGGTATCAACAGGATAATGCCGGTTTCGGAACAAAAATGGCAAAAATAATTCAATTCTATATTTAGACATAATATAAAGTATATTGTTAAAAATGCGGTCGTTTCTTTTTAGTCAGTGTAGGGGAGGCAATGAAGAAACCAAGAGTAAAGATAGATTTTCGAAAATGTCGCGGTCGAGGAGGGTGTCTGTGCGCTTTGCTTGGATAACATCGACGACTACTCGCTCGCGGTCTCGGCTCGCGTCGCGCGCCCGCGCTCCCCTGCCCCGCGCCCACCTTCTTCAGCCCCGCGCATCCTAACAAACTCCTCGAACGGACACAACTTTATTATTTAAACGAAAAGGTACAAATGATATATATATAAATAGGTAAACATATAGGTTCCCACGGCTAACATCCCCCACCCCAGTGCGTCAGCACTCATCTTCCGTCGGGATTCGAGCGATGCGTGCAGCTGACCGACGCAACATACCAGTCTTTGTTTTTATATCAAGGACTCTTATGCGTCCATCTTTGCCTGCCATTACTGAATGCACGCGACCGCGCGGCCAAACATTGCGCGGAGAATCAGGATCGACGATTAACACAAGGTCACCCACTTTCAAGGGTGTTTGTTCCTGATGCCATTTAGTTCTAGGTCGCATATCTGGTAGTACCTCCCTCACCCAACGCTTCCAAAACAAATCTACGAGTCTTTGGGACATGCGCCATTGTTTTCGTAGGTATGTATCTGACTCATCGTAGGTACCAATCGTAGGTAAGTTAGATGAAGAGCCAAGAAGAAAATGATTAGGCGTCAGTGACTCATCGGTATGCGGTTCGACGCTCACGTGGGTCAGCGGACGGCTGTTCACCATGTGTTCGACCTCTGCCAGCAGGGTATTTAGAACCTCATCGCGGGGTGCTCGTTCCTTCAGAACGACCTTCAGTGAATTTTTCACACAACGTATTAGGCGTTCCCACGCCCCACCCCAATGTGGGCTGGCAGGCGGAGAGAAAGTCCATGTAGTACCGTAGTTAGCAGCTTCCTCTTTAAGCGTCTCTTCATCAAGGTCGCTTATCGACTTTCTTATTTCATTTAGACCCCCTCTTAGGTTAGTCCCGTTATCCGAGTACATATGTTGTGGCCACCCTCTCCTCGCGGCCATGCGACGTAAAGCCATAATAAATGCGTCAGAGGTAAGTTTTGATACTACTTCAATATGCATGCCTCTAACAGTCATGCAAGTGAATAGAACACCATATCTTTTCTCTCGTCGCCTGTACTGTACTGTCATCTCCATGGGCCCAAAAAGATCCACTCCACAGAACGTGAACGGGCGTTGATCATAAGCCATTCTGGCCTCAGGTAAGTTCCCCATTCTGGGTGGTTGCGGCTGTGCTTTTCTTATTCTACAAAACATGCATTTTGAGGTCACATGTTTAATTGTAGGTCTCAAACGTATGATCCAATAGTGCTGTTTCAGATTATTGACCAGAACTTCCTGGTTTCCGTGGGCGGCCTTCACGTGGTGGTGCTTGACTATCAACTGAGCGACGTAGTTGCGGCCGTCAAGTATTACTGGATATTTGGTTTCAGGTGGTATTCCAGGTGCCTGGCCGATGCGGCTTCCAACGCGTAAAACTCCGTACTCGTCAATCACAGGAGTTAAGGTAAGTAGGTTACTTTTTCGATCTAATGGTTTTTTGTGTTTCAGGTGTTCCAGGTCTTCGGCGAATGTCTGGCTTTGGGAGTGCTTGATCAACAGACGTTCTGCTCTCCTCATCATATCACCATCGATTGCACTGGTAAGTTTTTTGCATTTATCAATAAATAATAATACCATACAGGTGCTTTTCAGGAGGCGTAGCCAAGATGAAAATCTCTCGGGTTCCGGCACAGCAGGTGAGTACTTCTCAGTGACGACGAGAGTAACCCGTTCCAGACCATCGGTACTGACTTCCGGTTGTACATCTGCTGGCCATGTCTCTTTTCCGTGGTACAAAAACTCTGGGCCATATAACCATTCATTTTGTAGCATATTTAATTCACAGGTATCTCTCGTGGCGATGTCGGCTATATTCATTTTAGTAGGTATAAAGTGCCATTCCTTTATTTGTGTCAATTCGTCAATTTCACCAAGCCGGTGCGCCACTAATGCTTTATAATCTCGCGCATTGTTCCTAATCCAGTATAGAACCGTTGACGAGTCGCACCAGAAATACCTTTCTAGTGGTAACATATTATGTCTGTGTTCATTTGTTATAGTATCTGCAAGCCGAGCAGCAAGGAGCGCCGCCTGCAATTCTAATCGTGGTACAGACGTATGTTTTAGTGGTGCTACTCTGCACTTACTCGAAATGAACGCTAATTTAGTTTGAACGTCATTATCTTGCCAGCTCCAGAATGCCACGGCGGCCATAGCGTAAGTTGAGCTATCACTTAAGATATGTAGCTGTAGGTTTGTATAACTTAACCTCTTAGCGGAGGCAAGCGCGCGTGATTCATTTGTAATAACAGGCTGCCGCTGCGCGTGCGCCGACGACCCGCTATCCGGTACATTCGGTGCAACTGTCACCGTCTCGCTCCTACGTACGCTCGCATGATAACAACGAGGTAATCGAATACGCCCAACGTTTTTTAGAAGTTTTAGCCAATTTAACCATTTGTCATTTACGCTGTCTGGTATTTCGTCGTCCCAGCATAAATTAATCTTCCACATTTGTTGTAATAGTATTTTAGCTTTGATCGTGAATGGTGACAGGAATCCGTAGACGTCAAATATTGACATTATCAATCGTAACATTTCCCTTTTCGTAGGACGTTTCAGGCCATTTATTATGTTTTCAGGAATTCGTTTAAATGAGGTATCGAATCCCAACGTATCTTCTTTCGGGTACCAGATTAATCCAAGAGTTCGTTCTCCAGCTTCCTGCTGGCCGACTTTAAAACGTACTGCAGTAGAACATAAGGTTTCTTTTGGTAAGTTTTCTAACACGGTCGAGCTGTTGCTATTCCAGTTTCTTATTTCAAACCATCCGCATTAATGGATGTATGCAATCTCTTTTGTTAGTCGCAACGCTGTTGACTCGTCTTCTAAACTGTCTATATAATCAATCATCCATATAATGCTCATTACAGATCGCATTTACTGCTGCGGGGTGAGTTGTTTCGAATCTTTTAGCATTTTTATTCTTTATAAATTGTGCCAACCAAAGATTAATGACGTCATCGCATATGTCTTTACAGGATCGTCTGGTGAATCTCTCCACAAGAAGCGGAGTGCGTTTTGGTCCTCACTTTGTATTTTAATTCTCAGGAACATATCACGGATGTCACCGGTCACAGCCACTCTGCTTTCACGGAATCTCAACATGATTCCGTATAATGATACAAGTAAGTCAGGTCCGGTTATTATATAATCATTCAACGAGAAGTTATGACTCTTCGCCGCGGCGTCAAAAACTAACCGCAGTTTCTTTTTATTGGGGTTGTCCACGCCGAAGTGAGGAAGATACCAGGTCTTTGGCGTGGTTTGGACATCGGTTAATTCTCGTGCGCATTATTTAGTAGATGGTATATTCTCTCTTTGTATCTATTCGCGTAACTCTCACATTTCTTTAGTTTTCTTTCAACTCCTTTTAGTCTGTTCAAGGCAGTAGTATATGACTCTGGCATCTTGCAATTTTCATCTTTCCACGGTAGGCCGATGTACCAGTTGCCGTCCTTCAGGATAGAAGTTCTTTCGAGGTGGGCCATTGCTCGTTCATCTTCTGCGTTTAACCGAGGTTTTTCTGATATGCCCATAGCTTCTATTGAAAACGAGCGGCGGACTTCCTCATGTAAGTCGTCCATTATGGATTTAGTTTCTATTTGAGATTCATCGGCTTCAGTTAAAAACAAAGTTGAATGCTTGCTTCGACCGTTTACGTTCAAGGACGTGCGGCCATGTAAACACCAACCCAGCGGCGTACGAGTTAGGTACGGTTCGGTAGGATTGCCTCGAATAACTTCCAGAGGCAATAACAAATAGTAGTTGTCTTGTCCTATTAGTTATTATTATTTCCGGTTTGCATTGTCCAAAACACAACTTGTGTTTTATATTATTAATTAAATCACTGCACTTTAGTTTGTCGAGCGATATAAATTGCATAGGTAAGTTAAGTCCTTTGGTAGTACGTGCTTGTAATGTAAACATCGTACCGTCGCTGTTCGACACGCTTAAGTCCACTATTTCACTATCACACACAAGTTCGCTACCGTCCCATGCGCTTCGCACTTTTAATATTTGTTTACGTCCGCGTATACCTAACTTCACCATTAGTTCGTCACTAGCTATCGTCACAGTGGAACCATCGTCTAGTAAGGCCACAGTGCTCAATGTTCCGTAAGGTCCGTGCATATTGATAGGCACTGTCTTTAATAACACTTGACTATAACTGTCATCGTTAATGTGGGTGACAGCCTCGCTAGGCAGCACCGAGGCCGACGCCGACGCCGCAGGAGTTGCCTCAACGGACGGTGGACACTGCTCATTACCGCGCCCATCAGGGAAATGCAGAAGTTGATGGTGCGATTGTCCACAATTATCTTTATCACACACAGGTGCTGAGCAAGCGTCACGGTTATGACGTGACACCAGACACTTATAGCATAAACCGTTACGTTTTATAAACTGCCATCTGTCCTTACGCAACGCTTTTTTAAACTTTTTACAGTCTATTATTTTGTGTTTATTTATTTTACAATAACGGCACTTATCGTCACCAATGTTACTGTCCGAAGAGTTTTGCACTAGCACCGTATGAGTTCTGTCTACGTTATCACTTTGTTTACGTTTATAGTCACTGGGATTGTATATTATATTCACTGATGTTTTCGATATTTTTATAGCTTCTTGGTTTAAAAACTCGGATAATATCACAAGTTTAGGCTTATCTCCGCTGCTGATGATTGGATAACTGTAGTCTGCCCATTTTAAGATAAGCACTGTAGGTAATTTAGACAGGATAATCGATATAACGTTTGTTCCTTTCAGGTACTCATCTTGACTAATAGCGAGCACAGCAGCGACATAGTTTTTTATTTTCACAGAGAACGTTACTATTTCTTTGTGATATTCCTGAGCCATCGGTTGAAGCTTGTTGATGTCGTACACAATTTTAGCTATGATAATATCTGGATTTCCAAATTGTAGCTCCAGCGTAGACATCACAACATCCGGTGACGAAGCACTAATTAACAGTGCTGTTACAGCATTTTTGGCTGCTCCATGTAAACATTTCCGTAATCTCCATAAGTTTTCCTGATTGCTGAAGTTACAAACTTTTGTTGAGTCTTCGTATGCTTGCTTGAACTGCAGCCAATCCAACGGGTCACCTCCAAAACCAGGTAAGTCTTTAGGTGTACTCAATCGGCTCAGCATTTGAGCATGTGATCCGTTAGCTGTGGTAGCAGCGGCCAGATCTTTAAGAGCGCTTGCCAACATGTGAACTGTTCCATCAGTGCTACCTCGGGCAGCTGTTTGCTGCGCTAGCGACGGTAGCGGAAGGTCAAGGTTGCCCAGTTTTATATCCTGCGGCTCGGCAGCCTCTGCCACCAGTTCGCGATGACTTCGTTTTAGCCACTTCTCCACTTCAACTTTAGTATGATCTCCTTCTTCTCTTCCTTCCGATTGTGAACTGTATTCTTCTTTTTCTAGCTCGGCCAACTCGGCCGCCAACCTTTTATCTATTATTTCCATTTGTATTTTTGCTTTAGCTTCTGCTGCTTCTAATTCCAGTCTTTTCTTTCTAGCTAACACTGATGACGTTGCGGACTTTGAACGAGATTTCGACTTTGATATTTTTTCTGACTTTGAGGGTAGACCTGTTGGAACTCAGTTTTATTTTTTCACTTTGTTCGGCCAGAAATATAGATTTTTCGACTTGTTTTGGGTCCTTTTTCTTGTCATCACGGTCACTTTTAGTGTTTGGTTGCCTGGAACCATCTTGAACAGCAGTTTCCAAGCCTTCAGCGCCCTTAGACATTTCGCCATAAAGTTCTTTATTTTTCTTCGCTGTGCTCCGTGTATTCACCATAGCTCGGGATTTCGGTGGAGTCTGAAACATCCAGCAGATTCGGCTCGAAGACCAGATTGTAGGGGAGGCAATGAAGAAACCAAGAGTAAAGATAGATTTTCGAAAATGTCGCGGTCGAGGAGGGTGTCTGTGCGCTTTGCTTGGATAACATCGACGACTACTCGCTCGCGGTCCCGGCTCGCGTCGCGCGCCCGCGCTCCCCTGCCCCGCGCCCACCTTCTTCAGCCCCGCGCATCCTAACAAACTCCTCGAACGGACACAACTTTATTATTTAAACGAAAAGGTACAAATGATATATATATAAATAGGTAAACATATAGGTTCCCACGGCTAACAGTCAGATCTTCTAAGAAAACTTACGTCAGTCTTATTTCCTTTTTCTCATAAAACTCTAGCTATATAATACACTCGTTTCACTCTTACTTCAAATTCAACAATAATAAAATCACCATCTTTTGGCAATCCTTTGAGTGCAGGAAAATTGTTGGAATCCACCGTCCCATAATATAATCATCTTCTTCATCTTCAACCTTCAAATCTCTTGCAAAATAATTATTTTCTTTGTTTTTGCAGTAGCCTTTATTTGTTTGCGTTTCTTTTCTTCTTCTCTTATTTCTATTTCATTTTTATTAAGTGTGTCAGTTACGATCAATTACTTTCCTTTACGTCTTGGTGCTCTTCCTCCTTTACGCGGACCCGCTTTAGGTAGCCCTTAGAATGGACTTCCAGAGATTTACAAATCTCTTTTTAATATGTGTAGAGGAAGAACCTGCTACAGCTGCAGACGGAGCATGTGTCGTTGCCGCAGATGAAGAGCAATCCATTACCAAAGAAGAATTAATCGAGAGAATTATTTGAATGCTTGCTGCTTGTTTGTTTGCTTGCTTGTTTGCTTGCTTTGTTTGCTTTTGAGTGCTTGAGCACTAGCTTTTGGGATTAGCGATAAAACATTGTCTCAGCTCTTATTTCCTGGCCCTTTGATATAAGTTTTAAAGCGTTACTCATCTGTCCTTCAGTGTGAAGTCTGATACTAGTTTTCCTTACTCGATTGCGAGGAATTTTTACCTACGAAAAAAGATCAGATAAATATAAACTTCATGGGTTACACTAGATCAGCAGTCCACTGTGACCCAAAACGAAATGATTCAATGTGACCCATTGACCGTTATGAAAAAAAAAATAGAACAAAAAAAAAACTATTTGACAGAAAGACAAAACAACATAGTTTACAAGGGATTAAAGGAATAACAAGCATATAACAAAATATAAACATTTACATTTCTTATTCACTTAGTGATAAAACAAATTTTAAAACCACGTGAAAAAATAGTTTTGGTACTTACCTATTAACCGGAGTGTGACAGCGCGTCTTCCCGCTTTGATACCGCGTCGGCGACTAGCGCGGAGGACAGGGGTATGGGCTTTTTTTTTTTTTTTTTTTGTGTATGGCATCTCGCAGTTGACCTTGAGAGGCCGTGACTGCTTAACCGGTCTTTCCTGTGGCTGCCCTAAGGTATTAGCTTAAAGCCTCCAGCCAGGAGCGTAAATATAAGTATTAAAAACTAAACGACAGCGCTCTAAGGGCACCCCCTGTGGGGTACGAACCTCGGCTTAGGGCGTCGTTGGGGAAAAACAGCAAATTGGGGACGGGCTGGATCGAAAGTTTAAATTCATGATTATTAACGGGGATTACTATTAAATGCTACGGCTCACTCAGCCTCGGGGCTGGCGGTTCGACGTGCAAGGGACGGGGGGAACAATTTATTCTTGAACTTCGCGTGGTACCTCGGCGGCGAGGACGGAATGACGGTTTGTGTTTGTGCACTGTACTTGTGGCCCTATTGCTTTCCTGAAGGAGAGTAATGGGGTCATCCGGGTCTGAGAGAGTATGCCTAGGTCGGCGAGTCTGACTAATTTGAGATGGCCTATAGCTAACTGCCTGCACAACCAAGGGGTTGCGATGTCTATCTGCGGACTCGAAGAACCGCTTTGTCGCGCGTTTCAAAACTGCTTAATGGTGGGGATTCTAAGATCTACGTGTAGGGTTTCGTTCCGAACGAACCATGGAGCGTCCGTAATTTTACGGAGAAACGGGTAACGGAGAACGGGTTTTGAAGTGCCTGCATTCTGTGAATGAGATGGGGACGGGCGTGTGCGAAAGCGGCACACGCGTACGTCATAATCGGCCGGATGCACGCTGTGTAAATACGCAATTTGCCCTTAAGGGACAACTTGCTGCGTGAGTTCAGAACGCAATGAAGCCTACCGAGAGCGAAAGCAGCGCGCGAACGCACTTGCTTTATGTGCTCAGCGAACGAAATGTGGTGATCTAAGATCACACCGAGATATTTGGCTCGCTTCTCCCAAGGGATAGGCTTGCCGAACATCTTGATCTGTCGTGGTAGGTCCGGTCTACGCCGGGGCCTAGAAAAGAGGACCGCTTGGCTCTTATCAGGATTGACCTCGATCCTCCACTTCCTGAACCAGTCACCGAGTCTGTTGACTTCGGTCTGTAGGATGCGGGAGATCTGGTCTTGACTGCGGCCGGTGTAGTAGATGGCCGTGTCGTCTGCGAACAGAGCTAACTGCGCCTTTCTACTTTTCGGGATGTCACTGGTGAACAGCGTAAAAATGAGCGGAGCCAGCACAGACCCCTGAGGGACGCCTGCGCGGATCGGATGAGGGGAAGAGAGCGCACCCTCGATGCGATAGCGGAAGGTGCGGTTCAACAAATAGTCCCGTAAGATGAGCACGAGACGATCTGGCACACCGAATTTGTATAGCTTATACAATAAGCCGTTGTGCCAGACTTTGTCGAACGCTTTCGCGATATCGAAGAACACAGCACCCGTCATGAACCCGCGCTGGAAACCGGCGCTTATGTGTTCTATGATACGGTGGACCTGTTGTACGCAAGAATGTTGGGTTCTAAAACCGAACTGTTCGTTGTGGATGAGCCCCTTCGTCTCGGCGTAGTCTCTGAGACGCTTATAAATAAGCCTCTCATAGACCTTGCCGAAAACGTCGAGCAAACTGATGGGACGGTAACTGGAAGGCTCGGTCTTAGGATTGCCGGGCTTCGGGATACCGATGACGGTGGCATTTTTCCACGATTGTGGAAAAATGTTATTACTAAGAGCACCATTGAAGATGGTGGTCATTAGCATGATCAGGTGAGCCGGGAACAACTGGACCACCCTATTGGTGATACCGTCTGATCCAGGGGCTTTACGGGGTTTCAGACCCTTGATTATATCGTGAACCTCGTCCGGGGAGACGGGGTCTAGAGGACAATCAGGGTCTTCGACCGGAGGGAGAGAGGCTCTACGTTCGACTTCGGCATCTACCTCGGCGAGGTGAGCCTGGTCTACTGGTTGAGAGCTGGGCGAGCACTGGGTCTCGAGGCTGTCAGCTAGGCATTCAGCCCTGTCGATGTCGTCGAATGCTATCGTCCTGTCGGGTCGTGTCAGGGGAGGCATAGAGACTACTTGCTGGGACTTGAGTGTCCTCTGAAGTTCCCAGAATGCCAGATGAGTGGGCTCTAGCTCGCTCAACATCTTGTCCCAGTTACCGTCACGCAGCTCGGCCATGCGTGTCTTTACAGATCTCTGCAAATAGCGCATGTGAGCTTTGTTGGCGTCACAGGGAAAGACGTCGTAGGCACGAGTAGCCGCGTTCTTCTCAGTCAGCAGTTCACGCACATCGTCCGGCAGCCTCAAGCGATGTTCGTCCATCGCCGGAGCTTGCCTTGAACAATCGTTCAGGACCGATTGTACGTGTTCCGTGAGCGAGCCGATCGCGGCCGTCGTGTCAGCGATTGAGGTAAACTGATCTGGTATAGAGTCTAGTAGAGGGGAAGTGGTGGATTTCAAGCGATCGCTTACTTTCCTCCAGTCCGTGACTACTTTGTTACGAGAGGGTTCGTCCGGGTCAGGGAGTCCGTCGCGAGGGACCAGTCTCATGACGACTGGTCGGTGGTCGGAAGTCAGTTCGTCCATCGCCTCTATCGAATCCAACCGGAGGTTGATATTCTTTAGGAGCGCTATGTCCAATACGTCAGGGGTATGGTTGGGGTCGTGAGGGTAGTGGGTGGGCGTCATCGGGGCGATGACGTCAAAGTTTAGGACGGGGCAGAGGTCAAACAAGTGTCTGCCTCGGAACGTGGTACTGGTACTATTCCAGGCCGGATGTTTGGCGTTGAGGTCACCCGCTATGATAACGGATTCGCTCAGGCCAAAAAGAATTGAAAGATCGTCAGAGAGCAGTTTGAGACCGTCTGCTGACGAGGTCGCGGTGGGCGGCATGTTAGCCGAAACTATCGTAATCGATCTATGACCTGACATGCCTAGTCTACATGCAGACACTTCAAGACACGAGAGAGTTGGAGGATCGAGGGGAATACAGTATAGAGGGGTTCTATAATAGATCAAGGTGCCGCCCCTGTGGCATCGAGACCTGTCGTTGCGAACTATGCGATAGTTCGCAACTGACGGGTTTCGATGACTCGGCTTGAGGAAGGTTTCCTGTACTAGGAAAATATCTAACGTGTTGACGCGGAGGAACTCGGCGACTTCGTCGCGTTGTCCCCTAATGCCGTTGGCATTGAAGAAGCCTAACTTGAGGGATCTGAGTTTAGTTCTTGCGGGGGCCGTATTATACATATTAGGGCCGTTTCGCGAAGGTGTTGAGGACTTGCGTAATCTCTGGGTACGCATTGAAAATTCTCTGGATCTGGGAAAGATCGCAGGAAGATGTAGCCTTGACTATTTCCCCGGCCATTTGAATGGCGCGAGGCGTCATAAAAACGTTAAATGTGCTCGTGATCACATTAAACGCGTCTAGAGCGTTAGCGACGGCGGTCACTGGAGTGACCGCGGGTTTAGGGGGCGCGCGAGTGGTGGCGACGGGAGCGGCTTTAGGAGCTGGCTCAGGTGCACGGGGCGCGAGAGGCGCGCGGGGCGCGGGGGGCGCGGGAGGCGCGCGAGCCGCGGGCCATATATTGGCCGAAGGCAGGGAAGGCCTGCTGGTGGTTAAAATAGTTCCACGGACTGGACCTTTGAGGGCTCAGACGCTGCGGAGGTTGGGACAGGGTAGCGGGGTACCGTCACTGTATCGGTGGCGCGAGGAAACGAGGGCGCGGGGCGAGTGGCTGATGCAGCGACATGTGGAGTTGCGTCGGTCACAGCTTCGCGCAGCCCTGGTGGCGGAATGGCGGGACAGGCTTTCACGCCCTACCGCCGGCCTCGCCACCATCGAGGCGGTCCGGCCGGTACTCGAGCCCTGGCTCGGGAGGAGGCACGGCTCCCTGTCGTTTCGGGTGACGCAGGTGCTCTCGGGGCATGGTTGCTTCGGGAAGTACCTGTGTCGCATAAACAGGGAGCCGGACGCCCGGTGTCACCACTGCGTCGACTGCCGGGAGGACACGGCGCGGCATACGCTGGCAGAGTGTGCCGCTTGGGAGGAGCCTCGCCGTGCCCTCATCTCAGGAGTAGGCAGTGACCTATCGCTGCCGGCCGTGGTCGAGTCGATGGCCGGCAGCGAGGAGTCCTGGGACGCGGTGGTATCCTTCTGCGAAACAGTCGTGTCGCAGAAGGAGGCTGCGGAAAGGGAGCGGGAGATCTCGTCCGCTCACCCGGCCCGCAGCAGGCGCACTGGGCGTCGGCAGAGGGCAGACAATGCCCTCTTCCGGCCCCCCTAAATGGGTCCAGGGACGGCGGACTCGGGGACGTCCGCCGCCCCCTATCACACTGGACCCGAGGTGGCGGCGCGTAGTGTTCCACGCGCGCCCCTTTGAGACGTCGCGGGGGGGTCTAACACCTCACCCCCCCCGCAGACTTGAGGTGGCCCGCAGAGGCGGGCCGGCACTAGCCGGGGATCACGGAAGTAATACTAGCTCCCAAGATCCCCGGTGCAAGTGTGAGAAGGGAACACCGGGGTGGTTTTTAGTCAGTAAGAGTCTGACAGACCCCTCCGCCCACCCCAGGGCGGAGGACATCCATGAGGATTTTCCACCCCGGCAACAAAAAAAAAAAAAAAAGGGTAGCGGGGTACCCGGGGTGCTCTCGCTGCTGCCTCGCGTCGAAACGCTTGGTCAGCTTCGAGGAAGATGACTTCGGGGCTTTAGGACAGCCACGGTAGTTGGCTGGGTGACCCTGTTGGCCGCATAGGCCGCAGCTGGGAGGCTCGGTGCAGAGGGCACGGTCCTTTGGACGGGTGCACTCAGAAGTGCCGTGCTCGCCCAGGCACTTGACGCACCTGGGTTTCGCAAAGCAGTTCTTTTGCGCCGCGGGGTTTGGGCGGATGGACCACGCGTTTGTTTGTGTAGGTAAGCGTTGTACAAATTTAGTTATATTGAATAATCCACTGTACCCCGTGATTCACTGTGACCCACTCTCCCCTAGGCCTTACAAATTAACGAGTAATAGTCGACCAACTTAAATTTGCAGTTGGAGAATTGACCGTGACGTACATCGATGTATGGGAGAACACATTTTTCAACTACAATGTTAAGTTTGTTTTTGGGATAAATTCATCCCAACTCCGGAACCCTTCATTGTGCGTGGTCCGACACGCACTTGGCCGGTTTTTTAAGATCACTTTTTACACAGTCGGGTTTTTTAATTTACTTTTTTTTAGGGTTCCGTCGGTAGTCAACTAAAATTCTTGGCAGTAGTAGGTATATAAAAGGAAAACTAGATTCAATGCCCAGATTTGCGGTGGCAGTGGCGGAGGGGTGTTTTTTTTAATGGGTCGAAAACGACGCGACGCCTTGGTCAAATGTGTTACTTTAAATTAACGACTAATAAAAATGCTATTATTTTATTTTTTCCTTATTTACCGACATAATTAGAGACAACATTCAAAAATGAAACTGAGAGTAGCTTTTTGCATGTAAATTGACACCACATTTACTGCATATAGTAAAAAAAAAAAATCGCATTAGACAAAGAACTCTGTTTAGGAAACTTATTCTGCACTTTAATTAAGTTTAGGGGAGACTGGGTACGGTTGCAGCAGGGTACGGTTAAACCATCGCTAATAACTCGTAAACTATTAGCGGTGTGGTGAGGGGTACAAGGGGAGAGAGACGCGGCCGGCGAGTCCGGACATGAATCACAGTGACGCGTTGCACTTCGCGCGCTCTGTACGTTTCCAGGGGACCCTATTATATTTTTTCGACAAAAAGTAAGTATTTTCTATTGTTTTCTTTTTCAAATTACTTTGTTGATATTAGCATTTGCATTTTGAGTGATTTTCTGTTTTATCGTTAGATTTTGAAGGTTCGAAAACCGTGATTCCTTTTTTTTTATGTTGTTTTGTTTCGACGCTATGTTTGTTTTATTAGCGGTTGAGGGGTATGGGGACGGATGAAGCAATTATTGTGGGTACGATTGAAACAGTGATAACCGTTGCTTTTTTCGTTCTAGATGCCCAGACAACGTATAAAACAAACTTCAAGAGGCGAGTGTGATATAACTCAGTACGAAAATGCGTATGAAGAAGTCAAAAAAGGGACTTCTTTACGAAAAGCTGCAGAGATGCACGGAGTTCACCATTCTTCTCTTCTGCGGTACAAGAAAAAAAGAGATGCAGCAATCGAAGAAGGTAACCAGGCTGATGTTAGTATGGGGTATGTAGCCCACAACCGAGTATTTACCCCTGACCAGGAATTTAAACTGTCAAAATATTTGATCCGCTGTGCGGATATTTACTTTGGTCTATCTGTCAAGGAAGTAAGAAAATTAGCATTCCAGCTCGCTGTCAAATATAATTTAAACACACCTCCTACGTGGAACGAAAATCAGGTTGCCGGAGAAGAGTGGTTTCGCTCTTTTATGAGAAGAAATGTGGAATTGTCGGTGCGCACAGCTCAGGCAACCAGTCTCTCCAGGGCAACAAGTTTTAACAAGACCAACGTGGATGCTTTTTACGATAACTTGCAAGTTGTCCTTGACATTTTTGTTTATTCGTGTTAGTTTGTTAGTTTAAACCGAAGCAGAAGAGCTCTTTTTATGTTCGAAACAATTATTAAGGCTGATAGAAATGGTACCATACTAGAATTTAACCATTTCTTGTTGATTATGAATAAAGAAACTAATTTTTATTACTTATTTGTTTATGTTTCAACTGACACCCATCGCTGTTTCAACCGCCCCTGGTATGGGTACGGTTGAAACAGTGGCACATCATTTTATTAAACTCTTCCTAACTAGTAAATATGGCAGTTGAGCCTCTAATTCTGAGATGTATTTGAAGACAAAAGTCTATTCTCTCATTTTATGTGTTTTGTTGTATGTTATGTTTCAAAATGGCCGTGCTACGAGCGTTCAAAGCAAAATTGTTTCAACTGTACCCAGTCTCCCCTATCAGCACGCTCTGAGCGCCCTTGGCAGGGATGAGCATACGGGCAATAGCCCAGTCTAGTCGCAGCAACCACATTTTGAAGCCAAATCTTATTGACTTCCCTCTGTTATGCTGTTTGCAACCATGTCTACGTTAATACGGAACCATGGATTAAGGACGCTATCACATTTTGAACTCGCTCGAGTTTAGGTATCTGAATCGCAACACAACAACATTACGCGCACGCACACATTGAAACCGCTGACCGCTCGATTTTATACGTAACTTAACTAATCTTGGTACTTGAAGGTATATTTTTTTTAATTTTACTGGTATTGATTGAGTAAAGTTAGTTGTAAGTTTGCAATCGAATTTTAGTAACTGTGGCTAAGTACTATCTGCGTGATAATTATGTTTTTAGTATTTTTAAAATTCATCAGCCATTACGTAGCGTAGGTAGGTACCCAAAAATTTCAAGCGCTGGCCATATGGATTAAATACCATATTTTTACATAACTAACAACCTAAACATTTTACTATTACAAGGAACACCTACGATTATTCCCCAGGCTACTATTATTTAGAAAAGATGTAAGTAGGTACTTGTAAATATTATTTTAGCTGGCAAATGTTGGAGCATTACATAATCAAATACTAGACTGGGAGTTTATCGTAGACTTTCGTTGTGATATTTAAAAATAATCATTGCCTTATGAAAACAGTATTTTATTTACAGAGACTGGGGCGCGATTTCAGTACTTTTGATAAAAATTAAAACCAAAGTAGGTAGTCAAAAGTATATTTTAATTTCATGTTTCAAAGAAGTTCAAATTTAGAATGAAGGCCAGCTCTTTCTAGGGTTTCGTACCCGAAGGGTCCATGTGGAGCACTTCTGCTGTCACTCACGTGTCCGTCTATCACACTGGTTTTACAACCAAACGGTTGATGAAGCTACAGTCTTTAAATTTTCACAGTATAAGCACCTTGTTAAGGCCGGGTGTTCCCGTTTTTGCATGTTTAAGAACTTTGTTTTGATAGGCAAATTATTACATTTAGAATCTGAAAAACAAAAAAATATTTTAGATACATTCTTTCTCCATAGGTTGTACCCGATCAATATACGATACAATAAAATTTTCTCAATAGAAAAAAATACCGAACTAAGCTCGATTTGCAGGTTTTTTACAAGCCAAATTCCATTTTAAACGACTGCTATTACTCCTTTTTTTCTATAATTTATATCAATATATAGGTAATTAATTTAGGAATCGACTCTACCGGTTGGTTTTTTTTTATTGCATTTATCAATTTTTTGATCGATTATTCAAGTGGTTTTCGATCCGCGCGTCGCTTGCCAGTGTCTGCCAGTGTCCCGCGGGACGTTACCGAGGTAAGACCTATGCCAAAAAAAAAAAAAAAAGGGTAGCGGGGTACCCGGGGTGCTCTCGCTGCTGCCTCGCGTCGAAACGCTTGGTCAGCTTCGAGGAAGATGACTTCGGGGCTTTAGGACAGCCACGGTAGTTGGCTGGGTGACCCTGTTGGCCGCATAGGCCGCAGCTGGGAGGCTCGGTGCAGAGGGCACGGTCCTTTGGACGGGTGCACTCAGAAGTGCCGTGCTCGCCCAGGCACTTGACGCACCTGGGTTTCGCAAAGCAGTTCTTTTGCGCCGCGGGGTTTGGGCGGATGGACCACGCGTTTGTTTGTGTAGGTAAGCGTTGTACAAATTTAGTTATATTGAATAATCCACTGTACCCCGTGATTCACTGTGACCCACTCTCCCCTAGGCCTTACAAATTAACGAGTAATAGTCGACCAACTTAAATTTGCAGTTGGAGAATTGACCGTGACGTACATCGATGTATGGGAGAACACATTTTTCAACTACAATGTTAAGTTTGTTTTTGGGATAAATTCATCCCAACTCCGGAACCCTTCATTGTGCGTGGTCCGACACGCACTTGGCCGGTTTTTTAAGATCACTTTTTACACAGTCGGGTTTTTTAATTTACTTTTTTTTAGGGTTCCGTCGGTAGTCAACTAAAATTCTTGGCAGTAGTAGGTATATAAAAGGAAAACTAGATTCAATGCCCAGATTTGCGGTGGCAGTGGCGGAGGGGTGTTTTTTTTAATGGGTCGAAAACGACGCGACGCCTTGGTCAAATGTGTTACTTTAAATTAACGACTAATAAAAATGCTATTATTTTATTTTTTCCTTATTTACCGACATAATTAGAGACAACATTCAAAAATGAAACTGAGAGTAGCTTTTTGCATGTAAATTGACACCACATTTACTGCATATAGTAAAAAAAAAAAATCGCATTAGACAAAGAACTCTGTTTAGGAAACTTATTCTGCACTTTAATTAAGTTTAGGGGAGACTGGGTACGGTTGCAGCAGGGTACGGTTAAACCATCGCTAATAACTCGTAAACTATTAGCGGTGTGGTGAGGGGTACAAGGGGAGAGAGACGCGGCCGGCGAGTCCGGACATGAATCACAGTGACGCGTTGCACTTCGCGCGCTCTGTACGTTTCCAGGGGACCCTATTATATTTTTTCGACAAAAAGTAAGTATTTTCTATTGTTTTCTTTTTCAAATTACTTTGTTGATATTAGCATTTGCATTTTGAGTGATTTTCTGTTTTATCGTTAGATTTTGAAGGTTCGAAAACCGTGATTCCTTTTTTTTTATGTTGTTTTGTTTCGACGCTATGTTTGTTTTATTAGCGGTTGAGGGGTATGGGGACGGATGAAGCAATTATTGTGGGTACGATTGAAACAGTGATAACCGTTGCTTTTTTCGTTCTAGATGCCCAGACAACGTATAAAACAAACTTCAAGAGGCGAGTGTGATATAACTCAGTACGAAAATGCGTATGAAGAAGTCAAAAAAGGGACTTCTTTACGAAAAGCTGCAGAGATGCACGGAGTTCACCATTCTTCTCTTCTGCGGTACAAGAAAAAAAGAGATGCAGCAATCGAAGAAGGTAACCAGGCTGATGTTAGTATGGGGTATGTAGCCCACAACCGAGTATTTACCCCTGACCAGGAATTTAAACTGTCAAAATATTTGATCCGCTGTGCGGATATTTACTTTGGTCTATCTGTCAAGGAAGTAAGAAAATTAGCATTCCAGCTCGCTGTCAAATATAATTTAAACACACCTCCTACGTGGAACGAAAATCAGGTTGCCGGAGAAGAGTGGTTTCGCTCTTTTATGAGAAGAAATGTGGAATTGTCGGTGCGCACAGCTCAGGCAACCAGTCTCTCCAGGGCAACAAGTTTTAACAAGACCAACGTGGATGCTTTTTACGATAACTTGCAAGTTGTCCTTGACATTTTTGTTTATTCGTGTTAGTTTGTTAGTTTAAACCGAAGCAGAAGAGCTCTTTTTATGTTCGAAACAATTATTAAGGCTGATAGAAATGGTACCATACTAGAATTTAACCATTTCTTGTTGATTATGAATAAAGAAACTAATTTTTATTACTTATTTGTTTATGTTTCAACTGACACCCATCGCTGTTTCAACCGCCCCTGGTATGGGTACGGTTGAAACAGTGGCACATCATTTTATTAAACTCTTCCTAACTAGTAAATATGGCAGTTGAGCCTCTAATTCTGAGATGTATTTGAAGACAAAAGTCTATTCTCTCATTTTATGTGTTTTGTTGTATGTTATGTTTCAAAATGGCCGTGCTACGAGCGTTCAAAGCAAAATTGTTTCAACTGTACCCAGTCTCCCCTATCAGCACGCTCTGAGCGCCCTTGGCAGGGATGAGCATACGGGCAATAGCCCAGTCTAGTCGCAGCAACCACATTTTGAAGCCAAATCTTATTGACTTCCCTCTGTTATGCTGTTTGCAACCATGTCTACGTTAATACGGAACCATGGATTAAGGACGCTATCACATTTTGAACTCGCTCGAGTTTAGGTATCTGAATCGCAACACAACAACATTACGCGCACGCACACATTGAAACCGCTGACCGCTCGATTTTATACGTAACTTAACTAATCTTGGTACTTGAAGGTATATTTTTTTTAATTTTACTGGTATTGATTGAGTAAAGTTAGTTGTAAGTTTGCAATCGAATTTTAGTAACTGTGGCTAAGTACTATCTGCGTGATAATTATGTTTTTAGTATTTTTAAAATTCATCAGCCATTACGTAGCGTAGGTAGGTACCCAAAAATTTCAAGCGCTGGCCATATGGATTAAATACCATATTTTTACATAACTAACAACCTAAACATTTTACTATTACAAGGAACACCTACGATTATTCCCCAGGCTACTATTATTTAGAAAAGATGTAAGTAGGTACTTGTAAATATTATTTTAGCTGGCAAATGTTGGAGCATTACATAATCAAATACTAGACTGGGAGTTTATCGTAGACTTTCGTTGTGATATTTAAAAATAATCATTGCCTTATGAAAACAGTATTTTATTTACAGAGACTGGGGCGCGATTTCAGTACTTTTGATAAAAATTAAAACCAAAGTAGGTAGTCAAAAGTATATTTTAATTTCATGTTTCAAAGAAGTTCAAATTTAGAATGAAGGCCAGCTCTTTCTAGGGTTTCGTACCCGAAGGGTCCATGTGGAGCACTTCTGCTGTCACTCACGTGTCCGTCTATCACACTGGTTTTACAACCAAACGGTTGATGAAGCTACAGTCTTTAAATTTTCACAGTATAAGCACCTTGTTAAGGCCGGGTGTTCCCGTTTTTGCATGTTTAAGAACTTTGTTTTGATAGGCAAATTATTACATTTAGAATCTGAAAAACAAAAAAATATTTTAGATACATTCTTTCTCCATAGGTTGTACCCGATCAATATACGATACAATAAAATTTTCTCAATAGAAAAAAATACCGAACTAAGCTCGATTTGCAGGTTTTTTACAAGCCAAATTCCATTTTAAACGACTGCTATTACTCCTTTTTTTCTATAATTTATATCAATATATAGGTAATTAATTTAGGAATCGACTCTACCGGTTGGTTTTTTTTTATTGCATTTATCAATTTTTTGATCGATTATTCAAGTGGTTTTCGATCCGCGCGTCGCTTGCCAGTGTCTGCCAGTGTCCCGCGGGACGTTACCGAGGTAAGACCTATGCCAAATTTTTGCGCGCGCGCATTTTTTCTGCTGCGTAAAGAATAAATAATATTAATTTTAAGTAATTATTGTTTTATAGAACTTTTAGAGGCCACAGTTAACATTTTATTTCTGTGTTTATTTCTCTTTGAGTAAATATTTATAGATAACTTTTAAGACAATATTTTTGTGATCTTTTTGTGAAAATGGCAAACAAAAATTATAAATATAGGACTAAATCAAGGTTGAAGGCAAAAAAAATCGCGAAAGAAATATGGTAAGTTATATTTTGTATTCATTTATCCCTAATGAGTCACAGTATTACAATAATTATTATTTTCCGCCCGTGTACTTACGCTTAGGTACTTAGCTGTCCACGCAAATTTTGACTTTCGAGCACGCGAGATCCCTGGTGTTGCTCTAGGCAAGTACATTCGTTTCACAACTGTATGGACTATAAACTGTGCCACAGTCTAAATATAACATCAGTAGGTTCAAAGAGAGGTAAGGTTTCTGCACACAGCCAGCGTGGCGTGACGGGGCGCGGCGTGGCGGGGCGGTGATGCTGCGCTGGCACGGTGGCAGCCGTCACACTGCGGGCGCGATCACGTCCCGTTCCGCCGCGCCCCTTGACGTCGACCGTCTCGCGACGCGATTCATTCATCAAAAAGATGTTGAACGATTCAGACGTGGAAACGCTCTTGCTCTGATTTGCGCTAGCAAAACAATACAAAATTACTTTCACGCTACGTCCCGTCCGACACGACGTGTTCACGCCCCGCCGGCAGTGTGACCACTACATACGTAAACCATACAACACAAATCGTCGGCGTCCTGCCGGCGGTGCACTCGCGTCCCGCCACGCCCCTTCCCGCCGCTTCTGACTTGTATTCCCGCTCGACGCGGCGGCGGCATGGCGCTACGGTTACCGTCGCGTCGAGCGGGATGGCTCTGTGTGGCGTCGCACAGACTGGTATTTGGTCCTAAAAGTTGGCCAAAAATATTTTGTTCGCCTTATGGCTGCCTAACAATGTTTTATTTCAGTTTTAGGTTAGAAAAGGTAAAAAAAAAGCAAACGTAATATATACAAGCATTTATTCGTCATTTTCGTCGTCATCTACAAAACTAACATTAAAAAAATCACTTTCTAGTAATAATTTTTGTACATCAGCCGAAAGTGAGAGATTTTTTTTATTCTTCCTCTTCCTCATGCCCGTCAGGACAGGGTCAGAGGTTAAGAGGAGCCTGTTAAAAACATCTGCGTTGCAGGCTACCCGGGAAAATTTTCGGGCGTAGTTGAGTCGGAACATTCTTATATGTTTATTGCGAGCTTCTGCCGCTTCTTCGGACAGTTGTCCAATGGGAAGAATTACTTCCCTTATCACTTCAGCCCCATGACGCAA
Source organism: Tiliacea citrago (assembly GCA_963921375.1). Taxonomy (NCBI): domain Eukaryota; kingdom Metazoa; phylum Arthropoda; class Insecta; order Lepidoptera; family Noctuidae; genus Tiliacea; species Tiliacea citrago. Next base: position 17,289,985 of record OY992787.1, read on the forward strand.
TACTTTATGTAATGTCGGAGACATTGGGTAAAAGTTATACAAGGAAACGTATAACTTTGCCGTTTCTTGGCAATATGTTTAGAACACCTCCACGTTTATTTTTAAACCACAGCACAATGTGTCCAAAATCACTTTCAGTCTATAAATTAAATTTACGTCTATCCCCGTAATTTCCGTGTATTCCCGTTCGTCCCCTCGACTTCGTCCCCCGAGGGGGACGAACGGGAATTCGTTATTTATTTTCCCGATGGTCCCTCAAAATTTTTTGGGGGGACGAATGGGAATAATTTATTAATTCTTTTTTGGGTCTATTGCTCCCACTAAATAATATAAGACTGGTGGTTTTAATTGGTAAAAAAACAAAATTGAAATAAAAATCAGTCATTTATTAAGGAATAAAAATCACAGTAAAAATCACAGAATCAACTTTGCGATAACTCGCAATATTTTTATATATAATATTTTTTTAATTATGAATAAAATTCTCCTTATAACTAAAAATTATGATTTAAAAATCTGTGTATACAGATTACAATAAAAAAAGTCTGTATTATATTACAATTAAACACTACAAACAGACTTTTTACCATTCAGGTTGTTTCCTTTTGAAATATAAGTCACTATTTTTCGTAGAGTTGCTTATATGTATGGTGGCAAGATTTTACGTTTTACGTTATGTAAGTGATTAGAAAAGTTTACTCATTATTTTAACACATAAATAGGGTCAGTAAATTATCACACTTTCAAAAGCAAAATTAAATAAAATACCTAAAATATCACGAAATCAAGATAAAAATAACAAAAAAAAACTTATCGTACTAATTTTTAAAAAGTCACATTTGCTTATATGTATAGGTATACGGTGTCACATTTTTGTGTTACATATTGTATAAGGAATCAGAACAGGTTACACATTAATTTTACATATAAATAGCGTCAATAAATTAGCACAATTTCAAAATCAAAATAAAAAACATATACAAAATCAAAGTGAAAAAACATGAACACAAAACATCATACCTAGAGGGTAACAACAATAAAAAATTCACAAGTATTGAAGAAAGTAGTCGAGGTCATAACAGTAGGCAGTAATAATTATTGCACACAAAGCCTAGAGATTACATCAACGTACACAACCATCGAGCACTTTACTTATTATGATTAATACCTACGTAAGTTTTTCTAAAAAATGTCCTACAGTTATTTCTGAATTAAGAAGTTGCATTTGGCAATCCATAATATATTGGTCTGTCAAGATTGAATGTAGCTTACGCCGTTTTGGATTTTGTTTTGCTTTCACGCTGTATAAGTTAGAGTCTTGATGTAACACCGTAAGCAATTTTAAAATATTAGGTTTTTTTTTGCCTATGGCACTATTTAATTTAAAATGCCACCCTTCGGCAAAGTTATTAGTACGGTGTCGTTTTCCAAAACTGCACCACACTTTTACGAAATTCGATTGAAGCCACTGCGATAGCATGTATTGCCGAAATTTTTCACTTTGGCTATCACCGGGGCTTTCGCTAGCGATATAAAACCAGCCTTCAAAAATACGTTCCTCTGGTAATAATGGAAGCACCGCACTTAGGGCTACTTGACGTCTTAAAGTTTTATTTTTTGTTAGATTTAATTCACGGCCTTTCCTCCAAATAGCATTATTAAAATGGTAATAACAGCCGTGGATACTTATCTCTGGAAAAATTGTACGCATAGCAGACATAGCTGCTTCTTCAAAATCACTGGTAAATGATGTAGGATTCCAATCGTTGATTTGAGATTTAACAAGTCTGAAAAGTATCTCGTATGTTTCTTTTTTACGGTTTGACATTAAAGCGTAAAATAATGGCGTCATAGCTGTGCTTTGATTATTACTTCCTAAATCACCATGAACGGTGTAGAGCTGTTGGAATGGAGGTGGACAACTCTTAAATGTACCGTCACCAAATATATTTTTTAAAACTATCAATTTTTCTTTAGCTTCTTGGGAACAAAAAATGAGTAAGCGTGTGTTACCGTAACAGTAATCTGCTAACAAAAATGATTGAAATTTTTGAGGAACCTCAACCGTTTTAACGTCATTGAAAGTGATTTTACTCATATTATAAGTGCTATTTCGATGGCGATACAAAGTGCTTTTGATGTTTGCAAACTTAGGAATATCTTTGGGTAAAGTTACTTTATCAAGTCCTTCGTCCAAAATTTTCGAAATTGTTGAATTAAAGGCGGCTGGTACGCAAGGTACATCATCAGAAGTTATATTTTTCTTGCATTCATCAATATGAATGTCTATTATGTTTTTATTGAAGTCCGGTGTACAGGATGTGTGTGTGGTTTCTTTCAAAATTTGATCATTCTGCAATAAACGTGCATAATTTATTTACCCATTGTCTGGTTTTGCATGAAAAAAGAAGTCAAAAAAGTAGGTACTTACTTTTATGGTTAAGGTCCCACTGCACTTATTCTTTCTTCTAAGATGACATTCCCATACAACAGCTCCACTTTTGTTTTGCCTTTTCCTTAAAAATTGGTATCCAGCACGCAGAAGCACGATTCCACCTTTCCTTTGTATATACTGCAAACAGCTTCCTGTACTACCAGAGGGACCAGGATGCGCTTCTTGTGACATTGTTAAGCTCTAAAAAACAGGAGACAACAATTACACACTTATTAATATAATTTAGAATGATATTTAATATATAAAATTAAATACTAAAATTGAATACAAATATTGATACCGTACATTATTAGCATAAATTAATAAGACATGAGACAATATAATATTGACTATAAACAATCTAATAATATTTGTAACTTACAAAAATGTAGGTACTTACATCAGTAGTTTTCCGCAGAACTCGTGTCGAATATATATTATTACATTAACACCCGTGCACTTTCATTGTTTTGTCAACACTAACCCGACCGGTCTAATTTAAGGATAGGAAAGGGAGAGAATGTCAGGTAAACCAATAGGATTTACGCAAATAACACAATGTTATCGGCACTCTTTTGTTAACTACCAGAATCGCCGGCGCTTCCCGTCAGAGTTGCTATATTTAGTGTAGGTAAACATAATGAAACAATGATAAACTTAGGATACGTTTTATAATTCATAAAAAAATAGAGAAGAATTTTGTAAAATAATGATTAAATCTAACGAAGAAACTAATTTAAAAGTAAACTACGAAACATCGAATAAACATATTTTCTGCACAAATCTTTTTAGTGGGACGAATGGCACTAATCGAAGAACATATTCCCATTCGTCCTCTCTTGAATTAGGATTGGGACGATCGGGAACAAATTAAATATTATTTTTGTAAATTCCCGTTCGTCCCCCTCGGGGGACGAAGTCGAGGGGACGAACGGGAATACACGGTAATTTCCGCCGATATTTCATAGTTCTCAAAAAAGCGTCTGCTGGTGTTTCCATCATTGGTATTGCCAAAATTGGATTTTGGTATATCCACCAGCAGACCAAGTTTCTCCCGGAACTTATCTTGGATTTCCTTTTTTTTATTTTCCACTGCTTGCTTTTCCTCGGCAGTAAGGCGAACGTTCCATTTTTTACGGGCAATCTATAAGCCACATGTAAAATGCTCTCAAAAAATCTTATCCGAGCATGCAACAAAGATAAGCCGAATTCCAAGTTTTCTTTTTTGCATGGCCTCTCCTTCTCCAAATCATTAAACTGTAATGACGTAGCTCCGCATAAATAGCATCTCATTGTTGATTTAGTATGCGTAGCAGCACTGCATACTTTTTCATCGATCATAGTGAAAAGCATTTTATGCTTGATGGAAAAGCTGTTGACTTCGCTTTTAGTCATCGCTGTTATTTGACATTTTATGTAATCATTCTCGTCATTTGTCACATCTGTGGTTTCTTTAATGAATCTTATTCTTATTGGTCGACAATACCGTGGTGAAGATGGGGTAGGATTTTGCCACAGTATTTTTCTTTCCGGTCCGTAAACCAACTGAAGCGGTACCACGGAACTTTGGAAAATGTTTGCGTCAGAATCGGCTTCATTTTCAAATTTCATTTTGTACTGCATCTGTTGAGATCCATCGCAGCCCCATTTACTTAATAAAACTAATGATTGTTTTTCTGCTTCATTCAATTGTTCAACTGCCTCACCAAGATGTAAAATCAGCCGCTGTGCCGTGTGATCCATGAGATTTTGAACTTTTACTTCAGCGCACGTTTCAGTTACTCTGTGAATTTCAGGATAGCACTCTTTCTTTAACTTTTGCAAAATCGAATAGCACGGATAAAAGCTTGGGTTAGTTTCTCGTACTACTTCATACTGGGCCTGTGTTAGCCCCGCTTCAACAAACATAAACAATGCACGTGGATGTGCCAATTTGTTTGATTTCTCCTGTTCTTCTTCAGAGATACTTTTTTTTATTGCTACTGCATATTTCCTTGCTCTTCTGGGACTTTTTGTTAAATCTTTTACAATTTTTGACGCATCTACTTTGCCCGTTTCCCGTAATTTCTTCTGTGTTGCATACGTCAATTCATCTGTATCAGATGATCTAAGTTCTTTAGTCTTACGTCTTTTGCTTCTTTCACTCAAGTCTATGAACGACTTTTGAGGTCGGCCGGGACTTTCTCCTACAACAAAAAGACAATAGTTGTACTCAAACAAATACTTAACATATAACCCATTACTACTCTAAAAAATATGTTCTAAAACTACAATATTCTGCGGGTAAACAAAATGCTTCAAAGCATAACAGAACAATAGAGGTAATTAAATTTGGGTACCACTTACCTGCTTTCGGTAGCGATATGCATCCTTTAAGCCACTCGGCATTGTTTTCTAGGAATCTGGCCTTTGTGTTGCGAGCAGCTGACCATCTTTGTTTAAATTTGAGTCTGATGATCGACAGTTTTTGCTTTACATCAGCAATATTTTGGTCATTTTCTGCATATTGATTAAGCAGTTCCCGCTCCATAAATTCCAACTTTTCATTAAAAGTTGAGGTATTTGAGCGTTCCATTATATTGAACAAATCATTTCGAGTCATAATTCTCATTCCAGAAGAGCCTATAAAAAAAATACACAAAATATAAGTAAAGTTTCATTTACTGGGTATCGAATGTGCCTACGGAAAAAATCACCAAAAATAGAGGGGTACTTTGGGGTGGCTGTTTTGCTCTTAATTACATCCTCAAAGGTCTACTCTATAACTAACCATTAAAATTTTGGCTTAGAAATGATGAGAAATATATTAAAACTCCCTTTGATCTTCCAAAGTGTGTTTTTTTATAGTAGTTTCTTGGTCCTTACTTCTCAAGGATAAAAAATGAAGAAAGGCTTTAGATTCGTTGTTAAAAGTAAGTGCCAAATAAAATACATACCTGGTTGTGCACAATCCATAGTGAAAACCAACACAAAATCGTTCAGTCACAAGATGAGAAATATTTTAAAACAGCGAAATCTGAGCGCATCGAACAATCACACGAGCACTTTTGGCGAACGGTAACTTCCGACTGAGCCCACTGCGTGCTGGAAGGGGCTGGCGCTTTGTGTTTTTTGCTGTTGTTTGGAACGGTTATCCTAGTTTTTGAAAACAATGGCTTAGAGGAAGTAGAACTAATATAACAAAAATCGATTTTGGCCAGCTTTTAGGGCCAAATACCAGTCTGTGCGTCGTCCGTAATATCTAGTACATTACAACTGCTCAGCATCGCGTCGCCGTCCCGTCCCGCCACGCCGCGCCCGCTGTGTGCAGAGACCTTAAAAGCCTACTGTTTTTCTTTTACTTACCTACCTTTATTGTTTTAAGTAGTTAATATGTCCTGCTCTGATTAAATTGTTTTAATATCCCCAATTTTATTGTTTCATTTCAAAAATTAATCGAAATAAAAAAGGCTTATTTGTTCGGAAAAAAGCACAGAAGAACAGTAAGTACTGTCTTTGTTTTCTTGATAATCGGAATCCTCAGAACAGAATAAATAGTAGTACCTACTTTACAAGCGGACAGAAAATCACCCCCGAACAATAGTCAGTATAAAGTATAAAAACCGGCCAAGTGCGTGTCGGACCACGCACAATGAAGGGAATTTATCCCTAAAACAAACTTAAAATTGTAGTTGAAAAACATGTTCTCCCATACATCGATACACGCCACGTTCAATTATCCAGCTGAAAATTTAAGTTTTAATTGCATTTTTTTTATGTGATTAAACTGCAAGTTAACAATTTTCGGATTTTTCCTTTACTTGTGCTGTGAGACCTTGCTTCTGCCCAAATTTCATGATTCTATGTCAACGGGAAGTACCCTATAGGTTTTGATTTATTTGCGAGTATCGAAATATGTCGCAATAATGTCACTTATATCGCCGTATTTTTTATTGCGTTGCCTTGGAAGCTTGATTTTTTTAGAGCTTCAAGGGACCATTACTTACGTATTTGATATTAATTTCAACTTGATACCTCTACTTTCCTCTCCTACTCCTACTTTACTCTCCGTTCCTGAGAAAAATGGTCTTGACAGACTAACAGATAGATAGACAGACGGACAACGAAGTGATCCTATAAGGGTTCCGTTTTTTTCCTTTTGAGGTACGGAACCCTAAAAATGACGAAACTGACACCTATTTCATTCTTGCAACGGTTCACATTCCATTGGGTACCTATTATTGTCTCCAAACCGGTCTTGAGCACTGAAAATTCACTCCGTGCGAATAATAAAAATTTATGGGGCCGGCCACGCGCAACCACGGCAAGCGGTGAAATTTTGGGCGTGGGGGCCGGCTCTCGACTACCAGCCGATCTATTCTGAAAAAATCTCACCGTGTAAACGTAGGTGAAGTGAACTTGAAGTGACTTGTTAATAGTGTCAATCCCTCACTGACAGTTCACTCCACGCTCACTTCACCTAAGTTTTCACGGGTATATATCTTATATATATACGAGTATATATTATATATCCTATACCAGAGTATAGGAATTTCACAGATCGAAGAGTTATTTCGCCCATATTTTCTTCAAAATATTTTAATCAACTACAAAATAAAGTTTATAAGAAATGGGAAGAAACTGCAAATAATAATATTAGGACGTTGGATAATGTGTTTCATAGAAGTAAGAAAAATGTAATCAATATTACCTATAATTTTTGTGACAATATTATGACACATCATATTTTTTTCGCAATTTGTATTATTTTTAACTATCCCTATTTTTTGAGACAACTTTGATATAGTTTTTTTTAAGTAGCGCTACATCACAAACTTCATACAAAGCTTGAAAGCTGAAAATGAAACTATACCCGCTTCTGGAGTGCCTCGGGCATGTTTGCGGAAGCGCGCACCGACTGTTTCCACACCACCATGCGCAAGCGGTGCGCGTCCTTGGTGCGCAGGGTGCGGGGCAGCTCCAATACAGTGCTGGCGATGATCGCCGGGAGATTTGACTGCCCGTATATCGGACACTGCTGTAGCAGGCATGTTGCTAGCTGTGTCCGATAATATGTCTGTTTTGTGTATTTTTTATGTGTGTGTATGTGTCTTTTATGTATTCTGGTTGCTGTATGGGTGCTTTTTGGTTACCTGAAATAAATACTTTTTATTTTTTTATTTTATAACTTTATTATTTCATAATAATATCAATCACTTACAGTAAGTATATAATGATTTAAGCTATTTTTATCATTAATTTGTTTATACCGTTGGAATACTGTTCAGTTTAGACTGTGGCGCGCGAACACTCGGAACTCGATCTTTGCGGGCGGCGGCGCGGCGGCGACGTCCGCGCGTTAATCCCTATTGCGCTTGGGACACCCGGCCCATAAAACATTTTTTACATATTTATTTATTTTATTATTTATGTACACACAGTAAAATAGAGAGATACGACATAATTATAATATATGTACAAAGGTACTACAATACATTACAACAATAATGTTAATTTTTTTTAAACAAATATAACAAAATAAGTTGACCTACACGACACGCTTACCTAAACTGTGATACTTTGCTCGGCTATGGGTTCATGTAAGTTCACGCCGGCGACGTAACCGCACGGCTCGCTTCGCGTAGTTTTAAATACCTACTTCGCTTGGTCTACCTGGCCTTAAGCCTTGTTTTTTCTTTATTTATACTTTACGCCGCAATCAAAAAGAGGAGTGTGGCTACCTACAAGGATTAGCTGCTCAAAAAGGAAATCCATCTCGATTATTTTTATGCCTTTTGGCTTATATTCTCTTATTGCGCATTCTTGCTCCTGAAAATAAAAAATTGGTCAAGAGCGAGTCGGACTCGCGCACCGAGGGTTCCGTACGTATATATGATGTTAATGATTTCTCAAAAACACTATTTAAAGACATCGTTTAATTTTTCCTGTAATCTTTACATAAACTTCTATGACATAGAATAATTTCAGATTTTTATCTATGCAAACTTCGAAGATAAGGGGAACGGTGCAAACAGCGCTCTTTCATATGATACCCTACATGCCCTAGTAGCTCCATTTCAAATTTTTCAGTCCCTTTTGCAAAAAAGGTATATATTTTTTTATTTCTTTCTTGTTTGCAAAATAGTTGGGCAAACGTCATCTAAAACTATTCTAAATTTCAAGTTGATAGCATTAGCAGTTCTTGAGATATCCTGGTGTGACAGACAGACAGACTTAGTCTCACCATAAGGGTTCTTTTTTACCATTTTGGTACGGAACCCTAAAAAGACAACATTAGTAAGTACCTAAGGTAAATCAAATAAATAAATTACCAACACACCAAATTATCAACGTCTGTAACAAAACTCCAGAGTAGATTTGTGATTTCTGAATCAAAATACAAAGTCTCATTACTTTTTTTTACTGCTACGTGTATGGTTTTATTGTGCTTTATCGAAATTTCTGAATTCGTGGCATCTGTAATAACAAATGTAAATATTTTAGCAATGCACACCACAATCAAAAACCATACTTGGTGTCGAAAGTTATAACCATCTACTATTCTGGATTTATGAATTGACAACTAAGTCGATTTATCACCAAAATGTGCATCCGCCATCATGAATCAAAAGTTGGATGGTATATTTGTAAACACCACCTTCAACAATTGATAACAAACCTCCACAATTGCTGACAATGTCGAATTTTTATTTAAAAAAATACACCCGCCATCTTGGATAAAAAAAAATATGACATACGTAATCACCACCTCCAAAAACCCCAAAATTGACTATGTATCGAATATCTCAAAAAAAATTGATTAAAGATAATATAATTTTATTTACACAATGTTTATGCGTAATCTACAACCATGATTCATACAAAAATTTTGAACTATGTATTTATTTTTAAAACTAATTCCAATAATCGTACTTCCTTTTATTTCGGTCCGAAAAAGTATCAACTTCGTCCACCCACAGTATACAATACAGCACACGCTTTTGTACGTAAATATTTTTTTGCGAAAAATCGATACACCGGTGCTTCCACGAGCGCGTCTGAGCGCGGAATGACGAACCGCGTGTAGAAAATGTATGGAGAAATTTGAGGGCGCTTCTTATTTTAATCATAAATAAAAAAGTTATTTATTTACGTACAAAATATTTAGTTGACCGTATAGAGGACTATATAAGCAACAGTTTGTTATTAATTTTATGTATAACTATGCAGTGGATTTAGCTATATCGGCTAGCAGTGGATTTAGCTATATCGGTTCTTATTCAGACCTCATTTTTTTTCATTTGTTGGTTTTATTGTGATTGTTAAAACGTATTTGTGTGAAAAATTTGTATGGGGCTATACAATTTTTATGTGCCCATTCTGGAGATGAATATATTATCTTTAATTTGTGACACTGATATCCTTGCAGTTGTGATTCCTAATTCATTAAAAGGTTACCTGAAAAGCACTGATATTTGAGGAAAAATGTGATAGCGTCCTTAATCGATACTTATTTATTTTTTCAATAGGAGCATACTGTAGAAATTTAGCACTTATCAATTAGCGGGCGTTCTTTCACCAACTTGTCATTTTCAGCCAGTTCGGTATTATTGGCCACATGGAAATAACGCAATATCTCTTCGAATCAACTTCGACGCAAACCTTTTGTGACAAGTTAGTATAACGTGGGTATCTTCATTGCTCTCCCAGTAAATGCGGCGTCGCGGCAAAGGAGCATAACCAGACAAAATAAGGATAGCAATAAAGCAGTATATTTCTTCGTCCGACATAGATAAATTTATAATTCCTCCTTGAACAGCATAATTAAAATTCCAAATTTATCCGTCAACAAAAGTTATCTATTTATTTTAGTAGATTATACTTTGATTATTCGATAGATGGCACTAGACGTCGAAAATTAGCGTTTTCAGTCACAAACTCGCTCGTTTCCTATAGCCTGTTTTACAGGACAAAAACGACCCACTAGGTATATAAGGATTAAGGATTCTAAAAATAAAATACTGGTATTCAGCTGCATCCGGTTAGACTGGAAGCCGACCCCAACATAGTTGGGAAAAGGCTAGGCAGATGATGATTCTAAAAATATATTTCTTACTGGTTTATCAGCCTTGAACAAAAAGCACATAATTACCATCCCAATTATCACCTACGTTCCTAAAGCATTTTTTATATTATAATACAGTTAATAATTAGATAATGATCCACATTTTACAGGAAAATTATAGCGGTTTGCGACACAAAATAAAAAAGTCTATTGGCTTTTGTAATATTAATCTTTATCAAAATCAGTTTTTCCTTGACACTATGCCATGTAGATACATAGCTTAGGAGCTAACGTAGGTTTGTTAATTACGGCCAGTCAGCGACCGCTCCACAGACTGCTGTGTAGGTTGGTTAGGAACCATATATTGGGACTGTGTGAGCCCGACTCGCTTCGCTTCGGTTTTTTATTTATAGGTAAGTAATTTTTCACTTGCTTGGATAATGTTTTTTTTTTTACTTTTCCGGACCCACGTAAAGGCTAAACGTGATGGGTCTAGTGTCTATCCACTAACAATGACTGACGTACAAACTGTTGCATCTAATGGTTCGGATATTTGTGATCTTTTCGGTACTTATTTTGCATCTGTTTACACCTCTGAACATGGCACAAAATTTACCAACTACTCACATTTTCTTGACACATTAGAAATTAATAGCCAGTCCCTAACAATACCAGAATTGGATAGTGATTCCCTACTCAAAACGCTACAATGTGTAACACCAGGAAAGGGGCAGGTCCTGACGGAATCCCACCCTTATTTATTTCTGCCTGTGTATTGGCCTTGGTTACTCCGCTATTACCTAATAATAATAGGTTGGGAAAAAAGTTTCTTCGCATTTGTTAAGACAATTCAAAACATTTTTTAATACAGTTTATTTACATTTAACTAAAGTATGTAGGTACCTACCATTTTGTTCGATAACTTTTTGCCATTTTGTAGGTAGGGACATGATCCCTACCTACAATTGCTATAGAAATTTTGGGACTTCTGATCAAAATACCGCGACAAGTGGTTTTGGCAGTCCTCTCGTGATGTTAACCTGACACTGCCTAAATTCTGAAGAAACCCAAACAGGTGGAAATCTGAAGGTGCAAGGTCAGGACTATACGGCGGATGCATTAACACCTCCCAGCCAAACTCTCTTAATTTTTGCTGAGTGGCTAAAAATGTGTGAGGTCTAGCGTTATCATGATGAAAAACCACACCCCTTCTGTTGATTAATTCCGGCCGTTTTCTCTCAACTTCTTGCTTTAATCTCATCAGTTGTTCGCATTAGAGTTCAGAATCGATGGTCCTGCCTGGTGGTAACAGCTCATAATGAATATAATGCCCTTCCAATCCCACCACACACAGCATCACCCTGTTGCGAGTTAACCCGGGTTTCACCACAGTCTGTGAAGCCTGACCGGCCTTTGACCACGACCTTTTTCGCACGTTCTTGTCGTACGTCCACTCTTCATCACCAGTACGATCTACTTTTCATCACCAGTTATCAGCTTCTTCAAAAATGGTTCGGTTTCATTAAATCGTAATAAAGAATCACAAATGAGTACACGGTTCATCAGGTTTCTTTCAGTGAGCTCGTGAGGTACCCAAATACCGAGCTTTTTTGTGTACCCAGTTTTTTCAAATGTGCTAAAACTGTTTTGTGGTCAATTCCCAGTTCTTCAGCTACGTCGTAACTACTGATATGCCGATCTTGCTCCACTTTTTCAAAAATGGCATCCATTTTATCCGTAATCCAACCAGAGCGACGTGCATCTTTGACATCAACATTTCCGGATTGAAAAGGCTTAAGCGCAGGCCACACCGCCAGCTAGCGGGCGGGCGGGCAAGGCGGGCGAACATCGTTTCACCTCTTTACATGGTAAAGCGCAGGCCACACCGCCAGCTAGCGGGCGGGCGGGCTAGGCGGGCAAACATCGTTTCACCTCTTTACATACTTCGGTTCACACCGCGAGCTCCAATATTTCGCGTAGTTTGTATAGTTTCCTTCGTTCGCTTCGCCCACCCGCCTAGCCCGCCCGCCAGCTAGCGGGCGGGCGGGCTAGGCGGGCGAATATCGTTTCACCTTAAGCGCAGGCCACACCGCCAGCTAGCGGGCGGGCGGGCTAGGCGGGCGAACGTCGTTTCACCTCTTTACATACTTCGGTTCACACCGCGAGCTACCGACTAACCATGTAAAGAGGTGAAACGATGTTCGCCCGCCTAGCCCGCCCGCCCGCTAGCTGGCGGTGTGGCCTGCGCTTTTGTCGGTAGCTCGCGGTGTGAACCGAAGTATGTAAAGAGGTGAAACGATGTTCGCCCGGCTAGCCCGCCCGCCCGCTTAGCTGGCGGTGTGGCCTGCGCTTTAGTCGGTAGCTCGCGGTGTGAACCGAAGTATGTAAAGAGGTGAAACGATGTTCGCCCGCCCGCCCGCTAGCTGGCGGTGTGGCCTGCGCTTTAGGCCCGTATTAATAAACGTTTAAATAATATAATAATGTAATATTTTTTGTCTTAATTTCATGGAGCTGCAGCTAAAATTATAATAAAATCTCAAAGTATTTAATAGAAACGGAAACATTAGCCACATAAAATAATTATATTGCATAGAAATGAATAAATAAAGACTATGTGCGTTTTGTTTGTATTGAAACATTTTTCACTTTTTCACAAAAATGGGCGCCTGAAAAAATCAGATTTAACTATAATCGAGTAGCATAATAGATAAGCTTTCTAATAAGGTACATCACATTAGCGTTTAAAAATTGTCTGAATATTATACCAATTTTGACCTCTCCTTTGATGTTAAAGATGCACGTCGCTCTGGTCGCCCTATTACGGATAAAATGGATGCCACAAAAAAGCTCGATATTTGGGTACCTCACGAGCTCACTTAAAGAAACCTAACGAACCGTGTACCTACTCATTTGTTATTCTTTATTACGACGTAATGAAACCGAACCATTTTTTAACCCTTTGACGACTACGGGGACGCCCTTGTCCCAAACAAAAAAATAATAAAAGTAGTGAATAATTAAGAAACGGGTGGGTTTTGTTTTATTTTAATTAGTTCTTATACGTATCTTTTCATGTTTTATTTATGACAACACATCATCCGAACCGCCATTATTTGATTATGGTCATTGGAAATTGACAGTTTGGTTGGCTCGGTATTCTTAAATTTCGTAAAAGTGTTTTGAGGTGTGAAAGTGATTTTCAACATTTTATATCGTGAAATATTTATTGCCTGGTAAGTATATTTTTATTGTATACAGTTATAAAACCATTATTCATATTGAGTACTTTGATGAGTCGTTATAAATATAAAGGGACACCGGCGTCCCTGTGGCCTATGAGGGTTTGTTGCTAGTTACATACTGCAGCTACAATTTTTTACCAATACCCTCAGTTATTTATTTTTATTGTTGCAGATTATGTTTCGTAGGGGACGTGGAGTTTTCAAACTTAAGAAAAATGAAATCCAACAGATTTTGATGGGTAATAATAGTGACGATGAAGACAATTTACTGCTCGACGAAGAAGATCAAAGGCTTCTGACACAAGATGATGACCAAGGCGTATATGAGGTCGAGATTGAAGTTACATTCGACGTCAATAATCAAGATCATCACCCGAGCCATCAACTTCTGCAGTAGAACCTGTCACTGCACCACTACATACATAATTACGTTCCTAATGTTTTTCGTAATGTGGAATATGAATTCGGAAAGGTGTAAATCTGTCAAGACGTTGAAGGCTTTATGTTGACTCCTTTTGAAATATTCCTTTCAACAGCGAAATTTGACATTTTAGTTCAAATTATATTGTCAGAATCCGTACGATACGCTCACCAAAACGGACGAGAAATCTGTTCAAACTGATGAAATGAAAACATTTCTTGGTATGAACTTAGTCATAAGTTATCATATAATATTTTGCCATCGTTGAGAGATTACTGGTCTATGGAACCAGACATAGCACAACATTTGATATGAAAGGTACCGCCTAGGTCGCGATTTGAGAAAATACGCAGGAACCTACATTTTAGCAACAAGGAGACGTTCCCACTTCAAAAACAAGTGCGCTACGCAAATTTATAAAGCGACATTTACCAATGCACCCATGGAAAAAGTCAAAATCAGAAAGCGGTCTGTAAATTGTGCCAAGTTCAAAAAAGAAAATCGTACGAACAATACTTATGTTTTATGTGAAGTTCATCTCTGCTATACTAATAAAATAAATTGATTCACTGTGTACCATCGCCACTAAAGTGTAACAATTTCATTATTAAATTAAATTAAGCTTATTATTTCATTAATAAATAAATAAAAGTATAATAATAAATGCGTTTTATTTTTGTAAAATTCGTAACTAATGAATAAATCTTAAAAACGTAAAGATAAGTTGTATACGCAAAAATTAACCCCTAACGACCATAGGGACATCCATGTCCCATAAAAAAACCAGTAAATCCATTACTGGTTTTAGTATTTTGATTTTAAAATATGTTTTTTAGACGCTCAATGTATCATCCTAAATAGTTAAAATGATTACTTTACCTCTAACAATCTTATGGTCCTGAAAGGGTTAAGAAGCTGATAACGGGTGATGAAAAGTGGATCACGTACGACAAGAACGTGCGAAAAAGGTCGTGGTCAAAGGCCGGTCAGGCTTCAGGCTGCAAGGTGGTGTGGTGGGATTGGAAGGGCATTATTCATTATGAGCTGTTACCACCAGGCAGGACCATCGATTCTGAACTCTACTGTGAACAACTGATGAGATTAAAGCAAGAAGTTGAGAGAAACCGGCCGGAATTAATCAACAGAAGGGGTGTGGTTTTTCATCATGATAACGCTAGACCTCACACATCTTTAGCCACTCAGTAAAAATTAAGAGAGTTTGGCTGGGAGGTGTTTTAATGCATCCGCCGTATAGTCCTGACCTTGCACCTTCAGATTTCCACCTGATTCGGTCTCTTCAGAATTCTTTAGGCAGTGTCAGGTTAACATCACGAGAGGAGTGCCAAAACCACTTGTCGCGGTATTTTGATCAGAAGTCCCAAAATTTCTATAGCAATGGGATCATGTCCCTACCTACAAGATGGCAAAAAAGTTATCGAACAAAATGGTACCTACATACTTTAGTTAAATGTAAATAAACTATATTAAAAAACGTTTTGAATTTTCTTAAAAAATGCGAAGAAACTTTTTCCCCAACCTAATATATAAGGTGTCGCTAGCTACTGGAACCTTCCCATCCGAGTGGAAAACGGCCAAAGTCGTTCCTGAGTGCAAGTCGGACAAAAAGATACTATTTCCAATTATCGGCCTATCGATATTCTCTCCACGTTTGCCAAGATATTTGAGTTGATGATCTGTCCTTACAATCCAACGCCATTTTAGAATTTATCTTTGCGATCACCAACGCGGCTTTGTTGCGACGTCTACTGCCACAAACTTGTTGCCTTTCTCGGAGTCCCTAATAGAATCTGTCGACTCAAATAAACAATTTGATGTGTTGTACACCGATTTCAGCAAGGCCTTTCGATAAAACTTCTCATTCCATACTAATTCACAAACTAGCAACGTATGGGTATCACTGGCCCCTTGCTGAAATGGCTGAAATCATATCTAACGAAGCGTGAATTTCATGTTGTTGTTAACGGTTTTCGATCTGCCAGCACTTATTACATGACTTCAGGTGCCCCACAGGGATCACATCTGGCTCCTATATTATTTATCATATAATATATTTAATGACCTTCCCCACTGCTTTCACTTTTCAGAGTGCTTTCTTTACGCTGATGACCTAAAGTTTGCTCGAAGAATCGAATCATCGAGCACTATCGCGCTTCATCAAGATGATCTAAACAGACTTGTTGAGTGGTGTGAGAGCTGTGAGACTAACAAATCGAATTATCAAGAAAGCATCGAAAATGTTAGGGTTTGTGCTAAGATACACTAGGGGCTTTAAACAGGTTAGCACTAAAATAATGCTGTACAGCCTTGTACGAAGCGTCCTGGAGTATTGCAGTGTTGTATGGAGACCACACTACGCCAAACATAAGTTACTTTTGGAAAGAGTTCAAAAACGGTTTCTGTGGCACCTCACATTTTCTAGAGGAAAAGATAAACAGCTTCTCTCCTATAGTACTCGTTTCAGATATTTCAAAATGCAGTCGTTATCAACTCGAAGAGAAGCCTGCTGCTTTGTTTTTCTATATGTTGCTTAGAAATAAAGTTGACTGCCCAAACATACTGAGTCTCCTGAAGTTTCGTGCCCCAGCCCGATATCCGCGAAATCCTATCACACTACTATTACCTAATAGCCTTGCGCAGAACGGTTCTGGGTGCTAACTCACCGATTTCTCGCCTGTGTAAAAATATAAACAGTTGCACTGACTGATCATGACAGCTTAAGAATATTTTATAAAATAATTATTGAGTACTATTCCCACTAGTCCCACAACCAATGATCAGTAGCGAATGTTAATTTTTATTATTTGAGATTTTTATTATATATATTTTTTAAATGTTAATGTTATCAATGTTTTGTTATATTATTTTGAATGAAACTTTTGTTATTATTATTGATACTTAGGTACTCGTGAATTACCAAAATTATTGATAACTTTAATTGTAAATATCCTTTTTGGCTTTGTATTATTATGTAAAACCATAAATGGTGCATGTTGTGTTAGCCTGTAAGTGATTGTTGCACTTATAAATGTATCTACTAATAAGGAAATTATTGTAAATGTATGTGTATAAACAATTGTTGGCTAACCTAAATAAATAAATAATGTTTCATTAAACAATGTGTAATTTAATTAACTACAAACCAGAAAAAGTCATTGTACATACTCATAATTTTGTAGGTCATCCTACTCATCATTGTAGGTCCTTGTATTGTACCCCAATAAAAATCCTTACACCTGTGGCGGCACCAACATCGCCACATGCGAACTACGCGTCACACTGTCGTCAGGCAAAATCCTGCATCGGGCAAGCAGAGTTTACTGCGCGACTTGTTTATATACAACGTCCCGACATCAATCGTCGAGCAGTTTCCCACCAGACACAACACCCGTCTGGTCGGAGGATCCTCCCATTTCTATGAAGGATGAGTGAACTTTACACCCTGCTCTTCATACCCCATAAAGTTACAACGTCCCGACATCAATCGTCGAGCAGTTTCCCACCAGACACAACACCCGTCTGGTCGGAGGATCCTCCCATTTCTATGAAGGATGAGTGAACTTTACACCCTGTTCTTCATATCCCATAAAGTTATTCTGAAAATTCGATTTGATAGTCGTTCGAGAAATGATGTTTCGAACATAGTTATTTGACATCTGGATGCATAAAGGTGGGCTGTCAAGCTCATAATTTATTGATTCCAAGTTCTATCGAGCTAACGTTTTCGAGCATTTATTTGATCAAAATTCATTGGACTTCAGGTAGGGAACCCATGCGTAGTGCAAGATTAGCCTAAAGGTACATTAAAAGTGATCATTATCTATATCTTCACAACACATTTCTTCTATATGTTAAAGGGATACAATACAATAAAATATCCTGTTGTTAGTTATTTCCAAATAACATATTACATATATTGTATCACAAAATTATATCAATTTTAAGCCATTACGACTACAAAGAATATGAAGAAAAATATCAAGACACCAAAAACTTTAAACATTAAGGCTCTATTACCCGTGACACTTTGGAAGTACTTCATAATTTCTCTGTGACCAGCTTCAACATTCATTTCTGCTTCTTGAATATTTGAATCAATTCTACCAATAGCTTCATCTTGTTCTTTCACCATGTGTGCTAACTGTTGAAATATTCCTCCTAACTCAACAATAGTACTCTCAATATTGTGCATGGTTTCAGCCCTTTGCTGCACATATGTGTCAGAGTCATCTCGCATAGCTAACTGTTGTGTTTGCATGCTAGGTGCATCTCCCAAGTCTATGCTAACATCATCCTGTTGCAAGAGGGATGGGACCTCTTTAACTAGAGGTCCCACTCTTGAAAACTGTTCTCGTCTAGTATTTTGATGTTTTAAGTTTTCAGATCTAACTTCAAGGACCTAAAAGTAATGTAACACACATAAGTCAATAATTTGAAAGCATTATCAAAGAACATACGTATATAAGATGTTTGGCATGTAGATGAACACAATTTTTTCAGGGATGATGAGGGATTGGTGGGTTCAGTTGTTATTTCAAAACAGCTATTAGACATATGTCTTATAAATTTTAAAATCAATGTTTTTCATAACACTTCATAACTTTAAGTATTTGGAAGGACATAGTTCACTTTAAACATATTATTGTATAAAAAAGAACATAGCAGGATGCAGTATCCACCAAAACTTTATTTCTTGCTATTACTACAAACAAAGAAGTTATGACCACTTAACGGTAGAATTTCAGGAAATAAAAAAAAACATGATCTTATTTACTGTGAAACTGAAAGACTTGATAATTCCCACAAATCCCCCAAACAATGGCGTCAGTTCTTGCACCAATCACCTGTGTAATTAATAAAAAAAATTACCTGTTTAAATTGATTACTCATTGAAGCTAATCGTGACTGTAAAGCAAGCACTACACTAGACGAGTGGCTGTGCATACTTTGGCGACCCCTAGGCATCTCACCCAGTCTGGCAATTTGTTGATTCAAAGAGCTCAAGTCTCCCTTGATTATATATGTCAATTCTTGTATTTCTGTTGGTCGATCATCAAACAAGGACTTCTTTTTGGCCACTAGAGAAAAACAAGATAAAAGAGTATCCATCATTAATCAAAACCACACTGACACTCAGTATGGTGCTCCTGACCAAAGCATGTCCCATCTCTTGAAGTGTCCATACACTTGCACTAGTGCTGTTTGACGTGAGCCAACTGGGCCATCTACAGAGCCACAACTCAATGAACACAATACCGTAAAACAAGGTGAATAGGGATCCAGTTGTGAATTGGGACACAACTTTAAAATGAATTTTAAACTTTAAAATGAATTTTAAAGTTGTGTCCCGATTCACCCCTGCATCCTTATTCAGGGTTGTTTTACGGTATGTACAATTTCCCATCAAATCAAAAAGAAGATGACGATTAATTAAGTATGTTGCTATAGAAATGCAAAGATAAGTCACTTATACTCACACATTGCTAATTTCTCAAGTTTGGCATAAGTACTTGTAATGTTTTTACTGATAACTTTTGCCATGCCCATAAATTGGGAGTATGTCTCCAGTATTTGAGCTTTTCGCTCATCTCTGACCACAGGCCTGGCCAGAGTTCTACCCTGCAAGCTTCGTACAGCTGATATGAATTCATTGGTTCTGTCTCTAGCAGCCATCACGGGCTCGAACACAAATTCTTCAAGAATGTCAAATGTTATATCGGATTCTGTTAGATGATTTGAATGCACTTGTTTCACTTGTATCTTTGGAAACGGAATGAAAAAAGGTGAATTGGTATTCGACGGTTGAACCCCTTTTTTGTCTAATTTATCATACGTATCTAAATCGTTTTCCAAAAGTGATCGCTCGGTCACACCTCCGATGTTTCGCCGACGAGGGAGCATCGCATTCTTTAGTATTTTCGGTAAAATATATTAATTTACTTCGACAATTCTTCACTGAATACACAGACGCTGTAACAATAATATAACAAAAGACTGAATTATTAATGTTTTATATTTCTTGACAACCAGCTGTTTTTCAAAGCTAGTGATGACGCACAGAATAATACAGAATAATAGTACTTGATGACGTGTCAATGTGTAACCACAGGCAAACCAGTTCTCTTTTTTTTTATAATAGTTTAATGGCCTGGTTGCTGGGACCTTTCAGCAGTCTTTATTTTGTTACAGGTCAAAATTGGTATAATATTCAGACGATTGTTAAACGCTAATGTGATGTACCTTATTAGAAAGCTTATTTATTATGCTATTCGATTATAGTTAAATCTGATTTTTTCAGGCGCCCGTTTTTTATTATTATTATTATTTTATTAAAAACTTTATGCACAAGTAAAAAGTACACTGTACAAAGGCGGACTTAATGCCTGAGGCATTTTCTACCAGTCAACCTTAGGGTGATGCAGAGACAAAACATGGCAGGTGCAACGTATGGGATAGATAGCTCGGAAATAAGTATAAAATACAAGCATACATACAAATACATAGATAGATATATACATATATACATAATATACCAAAATAAACTTTGTCAGGAGAAATAACGACCGGTAGCGAAGAAAACGACTCCAGCAAATCACCGCTGAGATGCTTCGGCCAACTTTGACGAATATGTTCACGTGCCTTCACTTTAAATGATAGCCGGCTGGTTGCCGTCCTGATGTTCAGTGGGAGCGCATTCCAAAGAAAGACCGCCTGGACAAAGAAAGAAGAATGAATGAGCCAGAACGGTGCGAAGGACATCGTAGAAGACGACTGTTGGTGGAACGAAGATTTTTACTATGGGCAGAGCATAAGTATTTAATTTGGGAAGTCAGGTAAGAAGGAGAAGTGGGTTTGTCGAGAATAGAGAACAACATAGACAGAGCCCTCAACTCTCTGCGCTGACGAATGGGTAACCATTTCAAAAGCAGTCGGTGCGCGGATACATGGTCATACTTACGAAGATTGAAAACGAATCGAATACAGTTATTGAGAAGGCGGTCAAGTTTATTGAGGAGATCTGCATTCAGGTCATAGTAACACACATCACCATAGTCAATCATGGGAAATATTAGGGACTGTACAAGCATTGCCTTTATGTGTGATGGAAGAAGATTTTTCAACCGATAGAGCGACCGCAACGTTCCGGTGACTTTTTGACTTACAGTCGTGACCTGCTTTCGCCAGTCAAGACAACTGTCGACATGCACACCAAGATTCTTAACATCGGAGCTAAACGGGATGACTGAATTGTCGAAGATTACAGGTGGCACAGTCAAGCCATTCAGCTTCCTCATACTGTAGGGGCTCCCTACTATGATAGTCTGGCACTTGGTTGGGTTAACCGCTACCCCAAATCGATCAGACCAGTTTTTAACGACATCTAAATCCCGGTTTAGCTCCTCAATCGCATCGGATATGTTGTCAACACTTGCTCGACAATAAAGCTGCAAATCGTCAGCATAAAGATGATACGCATTCCGAAGCTCGGTAGTAATGAGGTTAATAAAAATGGAGAATAAAAGAGGAGATAATATACCGCCTTGAGGGACGCCAGCTGCAAGATCACACCAACTCGACGAAGAGTCTCCAGCATAAAGAGACTGCTGTCGCCCCTGAAGATAAGATGAAAACCATTCCAATACCCCCGGAGAGACCATAAGTTAGGAAAGGATGGATAAAAGGACTTCGTGACTGACGGTATTAAAAGCATTGGAAAAGTCAATTAACACTAAGACCGTAACCTTAGTGTCTTCCATACCCCGCCTTATATCGTCAGTCACTTTAAGGAGAGCTGAGACGGTACTGTGCCCGGGCCTGAATCCGGATTGAAATGGACTGATAAGGGAGTTGCAGTGAATAAAGTGAGAGAATTGTTTGTGAACACTGGCCTCGAGCACTTTAGATAGAAAGGGAAGGATAGAAATTGGGCGGAAGTGACTGGGAAGAGAGGGATTGGGTATCTTAGGCAGGGGCCGAACAAGGGCTTTGCGCCACAGGGGAGGAAAAACACTGGTGTAAAGGGAAAAGTTTATTATGTGGGTGATTGCAGGGAGGAGTTGATCAAGAGCCGTCACGATCATATGGCGGCTGATATTATCGCAGCCCACTGCTTTGCATTTAATGGATAGGATAATCTTTTTGATCTCTCCCGGGTCGACTTGGGTGAAGACAAAGGGGTTGATATTGGGACACGTCAGATCAGCAAGGTAGTCGAGGGTTTGACATGTGGTTAGACTATCTAGAGTTGGAAGTGGAACAGTGGAGAAATGGCGATTTAGATCGTCTAAACCAATTGTGTTAGGAAGGTCTGAATGTCGCGATTTGCCGATACCTTAAGTTCCAAGGAACTTCCAAATATCGGCAGGAGAAGAAGAAGTGATATTATTTAGGATGTGGCGGCGTTTAGCGTTGCGTATCATCTGATTACACCGATTCCTAGCAGCCTTAAAGAAGGTCCAATGGTCTTCCGTGCGATCTTTTTTAAATTTCCGAAACGCGCGGTCCCTCCGTCGCATTGCCATCCGAACACCCGTGTTCATCCACGGCGCAGGCGGACGCTTTAACTTTATCTTCTTGACAGGTGCATGGGCGTCATATAGTTTGACCACAACATCGTTGAAAAAACTAACTTTCTCGTCAACTGAAGCAGCTGCTTCCAGGGGTGACCAGTCAATATTAGATCCATCTTGTTGAAGCCTCTCATTATTCATACGTGCAAAGGCACGCCTGTACTGAAACACGGGTTTAGGTTTAGGGGGTTTAAGGACATAGGATAGGAAAATAAGGTCGTGATGGGAAAAACCAGGAGCAACATGTTGACCATGTAAGGAAACTAGAGAAGGATTAGAGGTGAGGATCAGGTCAAGCCAAGTATCATCTCCTACTATATTGTGATGAGTGGGTTGGAGAGGCAATACGTGCAGACTGGCTGACTCGATGAGATGCAGGAGTTTACGGGACCGAGGGGAGTTGTGGGCAAGAAGATTGGTGTTAAAATCCCCCATAACGACATGATGTGCATACTCCGAACCCAAAGATTCAAGAACCGACTCGGATTCAGTGAAGTAATCAGTGGACGGCGGGCAATAGACAACACCAAGGACGATTTTAGCTCCTTTGACACAAACCTCGAGGAAAAGAAACTCTGCAGATTTATCGGGAGAGGAAGAAGCCAGAATTTTAAAAGGGAAATCACCACGAAGGTAGATGGCTACACCACCCCCTCTCTTACCGATCCGGTCATTCCGAAGAAGAACAAAACCAGGTAGTGGGTAAGTGGTTGAAAGCAGGTTAGGTTTGAGCCAAGTCTCGGAAATCAGGACGGCATGAACGTTGTTATCGGTGAAAGTATCGTAAAGTTCGTTGAAATGATTGGGAATGCTCTGAGCATTGAGGTGGCATACGTTAAATAGCCGACCAGTATTTTGGCTGAAATTTTGGCGTAAAAGAACACCTAGGGTGTCTGTAAGAGAACAAAAACTTTCATCACTGGAAGAGGCACTAGAATTGTTGGCAGAATAAAAAGATTCGTTATCAGAAGCCATAAAACTTAATTAAATAAATATCTATAAATATATAATTATATACAACGCTAAAAACACTACACTAATGATACAACGTTTGCATCTCTGCACCACCGGCCAGCTCACAACACCATCTAAATCTAAACATTGGTTAAACTAATTAAAAAGCACTCAGGAAAAAAAATAAAAAAACCTACTAACAAAACATAATAAAATTTCAATAATACCGAGTTAAAAAACTAAGTTTACACAAAAAAAACTATAACGGCGAAATAGAATAAAAGTAAAATAATTATGAATATATAAGTCGCGAACGTATGCGATCAATATGTCAAACTTCGAATCTGCCTTTTTGTTATAGCTAATCTGTGGACTTTTCGACTTGGCGTATGACATAATTGACATTTGCATAAAAACAAGAATTAAAATTGGACTTTTTTTATTTTCATGCACACTTGGTTTCTCAACTCACTTTAGACATTGGCAGAATAGTCGACACCGGCTTTGCTTGCCATACAACAAAAATAGAATAGAATAGAATAGAAAATTGGACTTCTTGGCGGGAAAGTGAAGCGTCATGTTAGCAGTTTTGTTTTATTTTCTAAAATTTGTGTTTAGCCGAATATTAATGTGTAATAGTGGTGGATTATTAACCATTAAGTGTTCGTGAACCTGCATTAATGTAGGCAAATGAAACAAAACAGTGCAACATCACTTTAAGTTCTCTCAAGAAGTCCGCGCGAGGTTGCAGTAAAGTGCCGCGTCTTTACTTAAACTCAAGGGGTGCGAGGCGGGATATCATCAATCATCTTTATCATGCATTGAGTGGAGTTCATTTCATAATTATTATAACTTTTTACTTGTTACCTAATTTTACATGACACTGGCTAAATGCACAAACCGTGCGAAGCCAAAAAGAAAAAAAAAAAAAAAGAATTAAAATTGAAAAGGAAGAAAAGAAAACAAGTTGAGGGTAACATATTCTCTAAAGTGTGCCAACTTATATGGGGAATAAATAACTTAAGTAATAAATAATAGAAGGACTACTCAGTACATAAAAAAGAAATTACAACGGTAAGTAATTCAATCAATTGCATGCAAATCATTGGCCAGTAAATATAAAAAAAACATGATACCATTATTGACATGTTCTGTTTTGCAGGCTATCTCCTGTGCCTTGGACCTTAGGATCTTGGGCCTTTGGAAACTTTGCAAGCAGAGGACTGAGCTCGTCCATTGAAGAAACTTTATGTTTACTTCCGTCGAAGGCCTTCAAAAAGGTTTTGTGAAAAAGTGAAAATGTTTCAATACAAACAAAACGCACATAGTCTTTATTCATATCTATGCAATATAATTATTTTATGTGGCTAATGTTTCCGTTTCTATTAAATACTTTGAGATTTTATTACAATTTTAGCTGCCGCTCCATGAAATTAAGACAAAAAAAAATTGATTATCTTGCCAATGCAAAAACAAAACGTATCGAAAAAAGTCAAAGCTGTAAACTCGGACTAAATATTCTCTACTACTACTCGGACTAATATCCGCTGTGTGTTTAGCCGAATATTAATGTGTAATAATGGTGGATTATTAACCATTAAGTGTTCCTGAACCTGCATTAGTGTAGGCAAATGAAACAAAACAGTGCAACCTCACTTTAAGTTCTCTCAAGAAGTCCGCGCGAGGTTTCAGTAAAGTGCCACGTCTTTACTGAAACTCAAGGGGAGCGGGGCGGGATATCATCTATCATCTTTATCATGCATTGAATGGAGTTCATTTCGTAATTATTTAAGTAACTTTGTACTTGTTACCTAATTATACATGACACTGGCTAAATGCACAAACCGTGCGAAGCCAAAAAGGAGAAAAAAAAAAAAAAACATCCGCTGTAAATGTCAAGCCGACACCTGCTGGCTGACGTTGTCATTGTCACGTCATTTACCACAGGGCTGCCATCCCTAAAATATAAATAATGCTTGTAGAACATTTTATTTTTCAACACTTGTTTTAAAAAAAACGGGCGGCTGTAAAAAAAATTAAATGCCCAAAGTCGTCAAAATAATTACCTTCTTTCAGCCTAATAGGTCAGAAGGCTGTTTAAATTTTCAATTATTTTAGTACCAAGCCCCATAGATTTCGTGAACGTCTCATCATGACGAAATGAATTTTAAACAATGCATGATGATGATATCCCCGCCCGTACGCTCGCCTTGAGTTTCAGTAAAGACGTGGGACTTTCCTGAGATCTCTACTAAACTTAAAAATGTTAACAAAAAAATGTGATTGTAAAAGTGACGTTTCAGGGGAAGTCAACATTTCCCTAGTCATTCTAATTATTTGATTTTGTAAGCTACTCGTCCACGCAGGTAGCTACTCGCGTACGCGGCTAGCTACTCGCCTATACAGGTAGCTACTCGCCTACACAGAAAGCTACTCGCCTACACAGGTACCTAGCTACTCGCCAACGTAGGTAGCTACTCGGGTAGCTTCTCGCCTACACAGGTAGCTATTCACCTACGCAGGTAGCTACTCGCCTACGCGGGTAGCTACTCGCCTACGCGGGTAGCTACTGGCCTACGCGGGTAGCTACTCGCCTACACAGGTAGCTATTCGCATACGCAGGTAGCTACCCGCCTACACGGGTAGCTACTCGCCTACTCAGGTGGCTACTCGCCTACGCAGGTAGCTACTCGCCTACTCAGGTGGCTATTCGCCCACGCTTGTAGCTATTTGCCTACGCTGGTAGCTACTCACCTACGCAGGTAGCTACTCGCCTACTAAGGTGGCTAGTCGCCTACACAGGTAGCTATTCGCCCACGCTTTTCTGCTATTCGCCCACGCTTTTCTGCTATTTCCCTACGCTGGTAGCTATTTGCCTACGCTGGAAGCTACTCGCCTCCAAAGATAGCTACTGGTATACGCGGCTAGCTACTCGCCTACACAGGTAAACTACTCGCCTACGCAGGTAGCTATTCGTCCACGCTTTGCTGCTATTTGCCTACGCTGGTAGCTATTTGCCTACGCTGGTAGCTCTCGCCTACACAGGTAGCTATTCGTCCACGCTTTTCTGCTATTTGCCTACGCTGGTAGCTATTTGCCTACGCTGGTAGCTACTCACCTTCACAAGTAGCTACTCGCCTACTCAGGTGGCTACTCGCCTACACAGGTAAACTACTCGCCTACAAAGGTAGCTATTCACCCACGCTTTTCTGCTATTTGCCTACGCTGGTAGCTATTTGCTTACGCTGGTAGCTCTCGCCTACACAGGTAGCTATTCGCCTACGCAGGTATCAGCAACTCAACTACACAGGTATCTACTCGCCTACTCAGGTGGCTACTCGCCTACACCGGTAAACTACTCACCTACAAAGGTAGCTATTCGCCCACGCTTTTCTGCTATTTGCCTACGCTGGTAGCTATTTGCCTACGCTGGTATCTCTCGCCTACACAGGTAAGATACTCGCCCACACAAGTAGCTAGTCGCCTACGCAGGTAGCTACTTGCCTACACATGTAGCTACTTGCCTACGCACGTAGCAACTCGCCTACACGGTTAGCTACCCGCCTACTCAGCGAACGAAGTCCCGAAGTTTTTTTTCCGGTCTTTTTTACTTTTGTTCCCGTTCCGTTCATTATTTGTGATCGACACAAAAACTTAGCAAAACAATGGCGACTTATAATCGGCGAACAGTGCTGCAACCTAAGACGAGCTTTCAGTTTTTAACACAGAACAGAAATAAAACAAATTATTTAAAAAACAAAAAACCCGACTGCAAAAATATGAACTGAAAGGATGGAAACAAGATGAACTTTCAGTTCATATTTTTGCAGTCGGGTTTTTTTTTTTTTTTAATCATTTGTTTTATTTTAAGATTTTTAGTGTTCTTAATGAACAAATTGTTTAGTTGAGTAAGCTATACGACATAGTAACGTTAGCAAGATAGGATAGGTCAATTGGCTCCTTTCTTTCATAGAATTCTTAGCGTTAAACTCCAATTTAATACCTATTTATTTTACGAGTTTGTCTATAATTGTATGTTACGGTTTAACTGACTAACGTCCATTAAAAATTGGCATGCCATCAGTGCACGGCGGAATATATATTTGCACAGAATTTTATACATCTTTTGTACCCACCACATTTATGCAAATAAACAATTTTGATATTTCTGATTTTGTAATGGCCAGTCTGTTCATTATAACAAAAACTAGTCAATTGCGTGTCAGAAAACGCACAATGAAGGGTTACGTAGTTAGGATGAATTTATCGCATCAAAATATGCCGCATGAATGGCCGTATTGTTTTATTGCGTTAACTTTGAAGCTTGATTTTTTTAGAGCTCTAAGGGACAGTAGACCTTCGTATTTGATATTAATTTCAACTTAATACCTCTACGCGTTTCTGACAAAAAGGGTCTTGACTGACAGACAGACGGACTGAAGGACAGACAACGAAGTGATCCTTAAAGGGTTCCGTTTTTTTATTTGGCACCATCTTGCGATTTTATTTTGACTCCATTATCGTTGTCAGCGCCCTCGAAAAGCATGAAAACGACACCCATGATAAATAATTTGCAAATTTTCGGTAACGTCATTTCAAATTTTGATTTTGTCTCCATTATTGTTACCAGAGACCTCGAAAACGATAACAACGACACACATGGGCCATGACGAAAAATCATCACAAAATCACGAGAACCATCTTTTCGCGCAGGTGGGTTCGCGCAAGTGTCTTTTGCAGAAATGCATCAAATCTCAGTTGGTCTAACTCTCTCATATGAAACAGCTAGGATCTAATGGCATAAAAAAAGTGAAAATTGTTTATTTTCTGGCTGGCTGTACATTTTTTTTTAAATCTGCGAATGCAGATCAAAATGCCTCAGATTTTTTTTTTGTCTTCTAAGACCGAATTTGTGTAGCTACAACGGTAAGATATCCTTACTTCCCATTTTAAAAATCCACCCTGCATATGCCATGATAATTGATTGCTCAGCTCCATAAAGATATAGCGTGATGGTAATCATTTAAAAGGTCAAATCTGTAACTGTTTGGCTCGTCTTTTTAGAATTTTCTGTAAACCTTAGAGGCATACAAACATAATGCAATATTGCTCATCCCCCATAGTAAATAGAGTGATAATATATAACCTATTGGTTGACCAGACTTTTATGGAATATATATGCAAAATGTGAACAGAATGTATCCGAATAGAATTTGCGTGATGCTAGAACATACCCCTTTGCCCCTATATTTACAATAATATCAATAAAAATCTTAACGTATACACGATGACGAAAAAATCTCGCAAAACTACAGTAAGCGAGTACCTACAGAAACTCACTTATGAGAAGACAGAAAAACTGCTTGAGATACCTGAATAAAATGAACTAAATGGTAATAATTGAACTAAAAATTAAACTAGGTTACCTATCACAAAAATAACAAAAGTTCATGCTCCGCAATATTACACACCCTCTTACACTCATTCACGCACACCTGCATCACAGACAAAGAGAGGACTGTATACACACCTAGATATTATATTTTTAAATATTGTAAAAAAAAAACTCTTCTTTTTTTTTCTTCTAAATTTTTATTTCTATATTTTGTGTAAGATACGTACATTCATACATGGTATCATTGCACTGTCTTTATAAAGATACTTAATTTGTAACTCAGGGGGATCGGCGTTGAGTGCTGAAATACAGACAATGCCTAGTTCGGCCTCAAATGCTAATACTTTTGTGTACTGTAAGTTTAGATTAAGCACTATATTTGATAAAAAATTTACATTTATATGTGAATAAACATTATATTATATACATTCAGAAAAACAGACAAAAATTTTAAAACTATATTTTCGGCATTAGAACGATCTCAGACCTCAAACCAATTATTTTTTTCAAAAATATTCAATGTACATTTTTAACTTCGCTTCGATTTTCGCAGATGCCACATTAAAATTTTATAGCCTATGTCACTCCCACAATTAAAACGAATCTAAGGATACCTCATATGTTAAAATCCATCACGCCGTTTAGCCTACAGAGCGTGCCAAAGAAATAGACATATATACATACATACATACACTCGAAAAACATAACCCTCCTTCTGGAGCAGTCGGGTAAAAAACGATAGAAGTCGCAAGTAGGCGGGGCCCACGTACCCCGAGTTTTGCGGAGTTCCGCGGTGCGGCGCGTACGGTCCCATAGCTATCTGGCATTTCTATTGTTTCATGCTTCCACAGCATTGCCGTTTCTATGTGCCCATCTTCTAATTGTTGAGTGTGACGACTCAATATATCTTCTGCTTTCTTCTCGGGATCGGAGTCTGGTCGTCTCGGGTTGATAACCAGTGATTCTAATGCGAAAAATACACGAAGCTGTTCGTCGAGATCTTCATCGCTAGCTGTGAGTCGGTTGACGTAATGCACAATCCAGCCCATCGTAGTGAGTGACGCAATAGGCTGGTGCTTCGGACCTGTGCGGATCTCACTGGCCAATAATAGGTGCCAGCTATCTTGACCGATGAGAATCTTTGGTGCGTCTGTGTCGTATATCAGCTGTTGCCTCAGGTCCTCTAGATGCTTGCAGTGTGTGACATCTTCTTCACTGACTGTTTGCGGTGAGAGGTTGAGCTTCGGTATGGTGCGTGCTCTGAACGGCACCCTATTCTTCAGCTGGCTCGCAAGAGTGACAGTGATCCTTCGCGAACATGGCATGTCGATCGCACCTATTTTCAAAGGGTCGATGCAGCCCTCTGCGCCGACTTGCTTGGCTACTTCTTCGTCAATCAGGGAAACTGTTGATCCATCATCGAGAAGTGCGAATGTTAATACTTCTCCCACCGGTCCAATGACTCGGACTGGTACCATTTTAAGGTAGGCGTGGCTGGATGTTTTTCGTGAACTGGCCACGGTTTCTTTGGATTCCTTTTGTTCCCGGTTTTCGGACTTTTGGACGGCCTCTGCAGCGGGCTTCTTGTCGTAATGAAGAAGCCGATGGTGCGTGGCTGTACACCCCTTGACGTCACACTTCTTCGCCTTGCATGTGTGACCAACACGATGGCTTCGCAGGCACCGGAAACACAGCTTGAGTTTCTTCGCGAGTTCCCATCTCTTATCCCTCGATCCCTCTTTGAACTTCTTACAATCAGAAGCATGGTGTCCCTCCTTCTCGCAGACGCGGCATTTTATTGTTGGCTTGTCTGTAGCTGTGTGGGTCCTCTGTGTGACACGCTTGCTTGCTGTAGCTTCAACAGGGTTTAGGGGGGTAGTTGTTCGGTACCTTCAGTGGTAGACGGTGAACGCAGAGGTAGCTGGTGACGGATAGATGAAGCACCACGCTCTCTGTCCACCCCCACCGTCCATGCTTCGGATGCTTTGCCTTTCGATCTTGTTACGAGTGTGATGTTGACTTCGGATCAGGTACTATTCAAACAAATCTCCAGTGCCAATCTTCCAGCTTCAAAATGATTCTTCGGTCTTCAAATTGAAATTTTCTATTTCCAAAATCTTCGGAATAATCCTTCACGGATAAGTTTTCGATATCCAAAACAAATCTTCAATACGGATTTTCAAGCTTCAAATGATTTTTCAATATTCAAATTGAAATCTCCTATGTTTGAAAATCTTCAGAATAAACTTCACGGATAAGTTTTCGATATACAAAACAAATCTTCACTACGGATCTTCAAGCTTTAATTAATGATCTTTCAATATTCAAATTGAAATCTCCTATGTTTGAAAATCTTCGGATTAACCCTTCAGGGGTCCGTCTTCAACATCAAAAACGAATCTTCAATACGAATCTTCAAGCTTTAATTAATGATCTTTCAATATTCAAATTGAAATCTCCTATGTTTGAAAATCTTCAGAATAACCCTTCAGGGGTCCGTCTTCAACATCAAATACGAATCTTCAACACGGGTCTTCAGGCTTCATATGATTTTTTCAATATTCGAACTGAAATCTCCTTTATTCAAAATTCTTCAGTATAAACCTTCAGTTTTAATTATAAAACTTCATTGATATTCCTTCAGGATTCAGAATAACGCTTCAACGAATAAGTCTTCGGGCACCGGGATAATGCTTCAGTTTTCAAAGTGAATCTTCTTCGTCTTCATTGATATTTCTTCAGAATTCGGAATAACGCTTCAGGGAAGTCTTCATGTTCCGTGATAATCCTTCAGGAATAACTCTTCAGTTTTCAGGATTCCCGTAGACATCCGGCTCGAAGGACCAGCAGATGTGCCGGACGGGCGTGATCGCTGGACGCGGTATGTATGCGGGGAGTGTGTATGCCTATCCAAGGTTTTATTCCCGGTGTATGTGTAGGTCTCCCAGTCCATGCAGCGCTGACGTCCTGCACCTATAGTTCCAGGTATCTTCGGGCAGCCTGCTATCTTCAACTTCTGTTTACCAGTTAGACGGGAAGAGTTTTAAGTGACCCCTGACGAAGGATTACGTATTGACGTTCCAGCTATAGCGTTTTTAACGATTCAGTGATAGCGTTTTTGACGAATTAGCCACAGGAGTATACTACCTGATTAAAACACAAGTCTTGATGAACACCCAGGAAGCACTACTACTAACTACATTGAAGCTATTTAAAAGTGCAAAAAATACCTTGCCGATGACTACAAATTTCAATTTTATTATGTTTGTACAAGCCTACTTTACCGTAACAGGAGCCGCTAATTACTTCCTGGTTTAATGTTTATTTTAATTAACTTTTCACTAATTAATAGGTTCAATGTTGCATAATAGCACATGAAATATACACATACGTAAGGCATGTGGCATATCGTTGGAATCCGCATGAAATTTCCTATGACCTGAGGTATCCATATCAACTATAACTGTTTCCACTGAAAGAACTTTTCAGTGGAAACAGTAAAAATAATAATATTTTAATTATAATCGGTTTTTTAATGGCTTTTCTCGGAAACCATTAGACCGATTTTCATTCTCATTATGGATACCTCAAGCCTATACATAAACCTACAACAATCTAATCTATCTATATTTTAAACTATAAAAGTCTATTTTTCAGGGCGTGACGCGCCCTGAAAAGATAACTGTTAAACTGAAAATTTAACCATTTATAAAATTACGGAAACACGGCCTTCAAGCTCAATCAAATGGGTCTATTTATATGACTAGAAACTCAAAAGTTATGTCCAGGGGTAGGTCTTGACCTTGGGCACGCCACAATTGTGGCGATAAGTCCCCTCTTTGAGGAGTGGCTAGAGAGGCGCCACGGCGTCCTCACCTTCCGCCTGACGCAGGTCCTCACCGGACACGGTTCTTTCGGGAGGTTCCTGTTCAGGATAAAGCGGGAGGAAACGCCCGGGTTTCACCACTGTGTGGATCGCCCGGAGGACACGGTGGAGCATACGGTGGAGGTCTGCCCAGCTTGGGCGGAGCACCGCCGTGTCCTCACGGAGGCGATCGGCGGCGGCGATCTCTCGCGTCCGGCCCTGGGGGTCTACTCCCTAAGTCCGTTAACGAAGCAACGGGCCCGTCCGACAGTAGTCCGATACGTCGCAGTGACCCCTACTCCCTAATGATTTCGGATTCATCAGTTTCCAACGGAATCATAGACAATCTTCGTGAACGAATGACGCATGACTATAGAGTTGCGCAATTTTACCGGTCGATTACTGGTTTACTTATTTTGTGGTTTTCAGGTTTAAATAATCAAAAATAAATATTTTTCTCGTTAAAAACGACCGCATTTTTAATAATATACTTTTTATTATGTCTAAATATAGAATTGAATTATTTTTGCCATTTTTGTTCCGAAACCGGCATTATCCTGTTGATACCTTTGCCTATTTTGTTTTTGACGGCAATGTTCAAATGAAATGTCAGTCAGAGTTCGTACTAGGCGGGAAGGATTACTTATTTTATTTTAATTTCAATTATATATGTTGTAAAATGGCCCCAACCGCTGCAGCAAAAAGTGCGAAAAACAAGTGTCAAGTTGAATTTTTCGGACGGGCAAAAACGCATCGGGAGTAGGGACAACTGTCAAATCGTGTTGTAATTAATTCTTCGTCCGGGCCCGGAACGAATTATCTGTAGTGTCTGTGTTGTGTATTTGGTGGTTACAGGGAACTTTTCATAGTAAACACAGCTCTAACGTTATACATTAAGTTTATTTACGTACTTAATACAAACAATAATAATTACGAGTTTAACACAATGCGTATGCGAGGCGCGAGCGAGTCAAAGTCCTGCCTGCTCGATAGGACGTTTAGCGCGGACTGCCGAGGGCGACCGAGGGGCGCATCAAGAGCGCGGGGTGGAGGCGGCGAGCCGGCGAGTCGAGCCGCTAGCCGCGCGCCGCGCGGTTCGGCAAACCTCGGTTTTGTTCGGAGATCTTATGTTGGCAGAGCGGCCGAGCTGTAGGTATACGGTAGGTATAGCTAAGCTATAGCCTACATCACTCCCCCGCTGAGACCGGTTCACGGTCGATAGTGAGAAAGGTGCCTCGGGAATCTAACGGTTCTCCCGCTTCTTGTGGTGGTTTCCGGCTGCGGCAGTGGCGATACTGGTGATGAAGCTGATGGTGTTGGTGATGGTGGTTGTGGTAAAGGTGGTGTTTTCGAGCCATCATTGTTGTTAGCCATGTAGGCTGGTTTTAGCCTATCAATGGTTACGGTTGTATGTTTCCCTTGGATGTCTATTGTAAAGGTTTTTGATCCTCTTTCAATAACTTGATGTGGACCGGAATAAGGTGATTCTAATGACTTCTTTAGAGGTCCTTTCCGCAGGAAGACATGGCTGGCTGAATTAAGGTCTTTAGGTACGTAAAACATTTTCTCACCATGGCCGGATGTTGATGCAGGTGATAGTCTCGAAATATGTTTTCTCAACCGTGCTGCGAAGTCTGCTTCATCTATGATGTTGTGTGCTACTGGTTTCATGAACTCACCAGGTAACCGGAGTGGCTCGCCGTACACCAGTTCAGCTGAAGAGGCTTGTAGGTCATTCTTCCAGGCGCTCCTCATACCAAGGAGAACAAGAGGAAGTACCTCCGACCATTGCGCGTTGTTATGGCACATTATGGCGGCTTTCAGCTGTCTGTGCATTCTCTCCACTAGGCCGTTGCACTGAGGGTGATAAGCCGTTGTGGGACAATGGTAGGCGCCTATGATAGACGAGATGCTCTGGAACAGCTGCGAGTCAAATTGTTTTCCTCGGTCAGTGGTTATTTTCTCCGGACATCCGAATCGAGCGACCCAGCCAGAAATGAAAGCACTAGCGCAGGTCTCCGCTGTGATGTCTGCTAGAGGGTAGGCTTCTGGCCATCGAGTATACCTATCTACAGCTGTAAGGCAGTACCTGAAACCAGAAGAAAGTGGCATAGGGCCTATTAAGTCAAGGTGGACGTGGGAAAAACGGTTGGAAGGAACAGGGAATGTGGAAAGAGGAGAGTGGGTATGGCGGGTAACTTTGTTGCGTTGGCAATCAGTGCATTGTTGAGCCCATGTTCTGCAGTCACGACGAATCTTAGGCCACACAAATCGTTCTGACACTAATTTAGCTGTAGCGTTGGGGCCTGGATGACTGAGATTGTGTAGGTTGTTGAAGATTGCTTTTCGGAAAGTTGGTGTGATGAATGGCCTAGAACGTGAAGTAGACTGGTCACAGTATATGTAGGCATCCATAGTTTTCACTCTCTCTAACTGTAACGCCGTTTTGTTTTGTAGCAAACTCTGTAATTCTTGATCGTTTTCCTGTTCGTTTTCCAGTTCTTTGTAGTTGATGGTAGTGTCGATGCTTTCCAGTCGTGAAAATGCGTCGGCGACTACGTTGTCATTTCCTGATATGTGGTTGATGTCAGTTGTGAATTGTGAGATATAATCGAGGTAGCGGTGTTGACGAGGTGAGCAGTTGTCTCTTCTTGTTGTGAAGGCGAATGTGATGGGTTTATGATCGGTGAACACTTTAAATGTTCTCGCTTCGACCATAAACCTAAAGTATTTTATTCCTTCATGTATTGCGAGTAATTCTCGGTCGTAAGTGCTATGTTTCGTCTGAGCAGGAGATAACTTACGAGAAAAGAATCCTAGTGGCTGCCAGCTGTCATTTTGTCGTTGTTGTAAGACAGCTCCGATGGCCACATCTGAAGCGTCGGTGAAAAGTGCTAACTCGGCTTGTGGATCAGGATGTGAGATGAGAGTAGCTTCTAATAAGTTATTTTTGCATGCGTCGAATGCTTTTTGTATTTCAGGTGTTATGGTGATGGGCGTCGTTCCTTTGATTTTTGGGCCACTTAAAGCTTGATTGAGAGGGCCTTGGATTTTAGCGGCGCCAGGGAGAAATTTTCTGTAAAAATTAATCATCCCTAGAAATCTTCGTAACTCCTTTGCATTTTTAGGGAGGGGATATTCCTGGATCGCCTTAACTTTTTCTGGGAGGGGACGTATACCAGCTGCAGATACGTGATAACCCAAGAACGTAACTTCACTAACACCTAAGACGCATTTGTTGGTGTTAATTACTACTCCATATTTTTTTAATTGGTCAAATATTTTTGTTAGGTGTCCAATGTGCTCTGTCTCCCCTTTTGAAAATACGAGGATATCATCTAAATATCCAAACGCGAAGTCTAATCCTTGAAGGATTTCATCTAAAAATCGTTGAAACGTCTGGGCAGCGTTCCTCAAACCGAAGGTCATGGCATTAAATTCAAAAAGTCCGAATGGAGTTGTGATCGCTGTTTTCTTAATGTCGTCTTCAAATACTGGTATTTGATTAAATGCTTTAATTAGGTCAATTTTTGAGAATATGGTGGATCCTGACAGCTGGTATGCGAAGTCGTGGATGTGCCTCACTGGATACCGATCAGGTATTGTTCGTGCATTTAATTGCCTATAATCGCCGCATGGCCTCCAGCCGTCGTCTTTTTTAGGCACGAGATGTAATGGGGACGACCAGGGACTCTCAGACCGACGAGCTATTCCGTTTTGTAACATTTCCTCGAATTCTTTTTTAGCGATTTTCATACGGTCCGGTGCCAATCGACGCGGTCGTGATGTTATTGGTGGGCCAGACGTCGTTCTTATGTAATGCTTTGTATTGTGAATAGGTTTAATTTGTGAGCCAGCAGGTCTTGTAATATCCGGGTAACATCGTAATAAATCGAGATAAGTTGAGTTACCAATAAACATTTTTAATGACAACATTTCGTGTGTTATTTCGTGAGTTGTAGGCGCGCCGACGGTCATGTTGGTTATCGAGTCGATTAATTTTTGTTGCCTACAGTCGACCAATAAGTTATAAAAACTTAAAAAATCAACGCCTATGATCGGCCTGGCAACATCAGCGATAATGAATTTCCAAGAAAACTCTCGACGTAACCCGAGGTTAAGATTTAGTTGGAATGTACCATAAGTAGGTATCGGCGTGCCATTTGCAGCGACAAGTTCGTAGTTACCTTTGTTATTATATTGTAGCTGATTACGTAAGTACGATTTAGGGTAGGCACACACATCTGAACCCGTGTCTACGAGAAACTGTATGCCGGTACGTTTATCTGTGATAAATAAGCGGCCTTTACAGGTAGAGCAGTCGTCAGCCGCCATTACTGACTGCTTTTGCAGTTTTCCGGCGTGAAGTCACACGGTTGAACACATTTGGTGGCCTTTGCACCAAACTTGTAATGGTACCAGCATGTTGGGTAATTTTTATTGCGTGACTGTGATCGGTTTTGGCGGGATTTCGAGCGGTCGTCGCGTCTACTTGATCGGCCTGGGCGGGAAAGGTCATCGACCTTTTTAGTTAGGGCCTGGACTTGCTTCGTTAGCTCAGTCATTTGTTTACACATAGTATCCATTTCACTCACCCCGTGTGTTGATGTAGCTGCTACTTGATGACCTCTCGGCACGACATCATGTATTCTGTCGGCGAGATCAGCTAACGCATCGAGACGCGCGGATGCTTGAGACGCGATTATGGACTGTATGTTACTAGGCAGGCGACTCGACCATATTGTTCTTAAAAATTCCTCAGGTACCTTCGGACCAGCGAGGTGCTGCAGGTGTCGGAGGAACTGCGACGGCTTCCTGTCGCCAAGTTCTTCATGTGTCAGCAGTTGGTGCACTTTTTTCTCGCGGGATTCCGAGAGTCGCTTTATGAGCTCCGCTTTCAATTTTCCATATTTATCGGTCGCTGGTGGATTCACGATGATATCTTCTACCTCTGTAGCGTACCGCGGGTCGAGATGACTGACAACGTAATAGAATTTGGTCGTGTCCGCCGTAATATTGGATATCGCGAACTGGCCTTCTATTTGTGCGAACCAAATCGCCGGCTTCTCCGGCCAAAATGGTGGAACGCGCACGCCAACTCTAAACACATCTTGAGACTCAGTATTTTTGACATCTTTTTCCACTTGCTCGGTATCACTCATTTTGTTTACCTATCACTAAAGTTAATTTTCACAATAATAGTTTATGAGTCCGCGTATTAGGCACTAAATTAGGTAGGTAGCACTCGTAGCACGTGTTAACTTGTCGGGGTCACCACTGTAGTGTCTGTGTTGTGTATTTGGTGGTTACAGGGAACTTTTCATAGTAAACACAGCTCTAACGTTATACATTAAGTTTATTTACGTACTTAATACAAACAATAATAATTACGAGTTTAACACAATGCGTATGCGAGGCGCGAGCGAGTCAAAGTCCTGCCTGCTCGATAGGACGTTTAGCGCGGACTGCCGAGGGCGACCGAGGGGCGCATCAAGAGCGCGGGGTGGAGGCGGCGAGCCGGCGAGTCGAGCCGCTAGCCGCGCGCCGCGCGGTTCGGCAAACCTCGGTTTTGTTCGGAGATCTTATGTTGGCAGAGCGGCCGAGCTGTAGGTATACGGTAGGTATAGCTAAGCTATAGCCTACATCACGGGGTCACCACTGTAGTGTCTGTGTTGTGTATTTGGTGGTTACAGGGAACTTTTCATAGTAAACACAGCTCTAACGTTATACATTAAGTTTATTTACGTACTTAATACAAACAATAATAATTACGAGTTTAACACAATGCGTATGCGAGGCGCGAGCGAGTCAAAGTCCTGCCTGCTCGATAGGACGTTTAGCGCGGACTGCCGAGGGCGACCGAGGGGCGCATCAAGAGCGCGGGGTGGAGGCGGCGAGCCGGCGAGTCGAGCCGCTAGCCGCGCGCCGCGCGGTTCGGCAAACCTCGGTTTTGTTCGGAGATCTTATGTTGGCAGAGCGGCCGAGCTGTAGGTATACGGTAGGTATAGCTAAGCTATAGCCTACATATCCATCCGAAGGTGATAAGGAGTAGGAAACGCCCGTAACGAAGGCCGACACATCGGACTTCGTGCTTAGGGAGTAAAACCCCAGGCCCGGGTCGACGGGCAACGGAAGGAACACGGGTGGGTTTTAGTCAGTGAAAGTCTGACACGCCCTCCCGCTCCGCCCATAGCGGGAGAAGTTATTTGATAATTTCCCACCCAAAAAAAAACAAACGAAAAAAAAGGGGGTATGTCTTGACCTAGGCTACCTGGGCATACCAAAAAACTATAAATATATTATATAACTATATAGCCCACTTAATTGAGGTTGAAAGGGTCGTATTTACTGTTCTACATACAAAACATTTTACATGTTATTTCTATACGTTAACTATAAGTATTTTAACTGGAATTTAAGTTAATATTTAATAAACAATATAATACTACATATTATGTGACGCATCGTCGCGAACATGTAGCTTTGTAAACTATCTTTTATTTTGTAAAGTCCTTGGTACTTGTTGACGGGCCTACACACACTGTCCTCCCATACCTATTAACACTGTAACTTGGAAACATTGTTAGAGCCCACTTTTTTTAAAAGAGTAATCTTGGAGTTTCTGGCCGGCTCTTCTCCATAGGAAACGACCGGTTGGAGCTTCTGACGTTTCATAAGTGCCCAGGTAGGTTTATGTGAAACAAAAAAAAAAATTTGATTTTTTGAAACATTTATCAAATGATGGTATATCCTACCATCGGTAAGTCCTAATTTATTTAATTTCGATTACATTTTGAAAACTAATATTTTACGGAACGTTGCGGATATGTTACGGAAATATCAATCTTAGAGATAACGAAATACAGCTTTAAATTGAATGCATTTATTATAGTGACATCTAGCGTAACTTGTTCATTACACTATTCAGTGTGCGCTCTACGCGGAAAAGGTAATAAATACTTAAAAGACTTTGTGTAAAAAAATAACCGACTTCAAAAAAAACACTACAAAGTGAAAAATAACTTTAATTTCGAAAGTGGGTGTCTTTGGATCTGTATTTTAGGTTTTTGCCACCGACTTCCGAAATTAAAGTTATTTTGGACTTTTTAGTGTTTTTTTGGAAGTCGTTTTTTTTTTTTATAAAAAGATTTTTATTTTGCATTTATTAGTGGGTCAGTTTCAGCCTAATGTCAACTGCTCATCACCTTTTACAAAATATTGCTTTTCCCGATGCTGGGACGTTAACTGTTGAGGAGTTCTCCTGGTAACAACCAGGAGAACTGCCACT
This sequence comes from Tiliacea citrago, assembly GCA_963921375.1. Lineage (NCBI taxonomy): Eukaryota > Metazoa > Arthropoda > Insecta > Lepidoptera > Noctuidae > Tiliacea > Tiliacea citrago. Next base: position 17,330,216 of record OY992787.1, read on the forward strand.
GACCATATTGTGACGAGCATAAATTGCTTAGCAACCATATTAAAGGACCTAATCGAATCGCAACCCGTTAAATACTTATTATTATGTTGTTCCGGTGGCCATCTGTGGTCTCCATAATCAATTCCACTTCACGAAATGGTGATTTCCGAGAGCAAATGCACGAGTTACTATAAAAAATACCCAAATCGCTATAGTTTTGCGTATAAAATTTAAGGTTTTCCCTCGATTTTCATGGGATCCCCTCATCAGATTCTGATTTGGTGGCAATAGGACCACCTCGGGAGCATACCCTTTCAAACAAAAAAAAGAATTTCCAAAATTGGTCCATAATTGACAGAGAAATCGGTGAACATACATAAACAAAAAAACAAAAAAAAAAACACATACAGCCGAACATAAATAAAACCTCCTCCACGTTCACTGAGCACATAAAGCAGGTGCGTTCGCGCGCCGCTTTCGCTCTCGGTAGGCTTCATTGCGTTCTCAACTCACGCAGCAAGTTGTCCCTTAAGGGCAAATTGCGTATTTACACAGCGTGCATCCGGCAGATTATGACGTACGCGTGTGCCGCTTTCGCACACGCCCGTCCCCACCTCATTCATAGAATGCAGGCACTTAAAAACCGATTTCTCCGTAAAATTACGGACGCTCCATGGTTCGTTCGGAACGAAACCCTTCATGTAGATCTTAAAATCCCCACCATTAAGCAGTTTATGAAACGCGCGACAAAGCGGTTCTTCGAGTCTGCAGATAGACATCGCAACCCCTTGGTTGTGCAGGCAGCTAGATATAGGCCTTCTCAGATTAGTCAGACTCGCCGACCTAGGCATACTCTCTTAGATCCGGTTGACCCCATTACTCTCCTTCAGGAAAGCAATAGGGCCACAAGTACAGTGCACAAATACAAACCGTCATTCCGTCCTCGCCGCCGAGGTACCACGCGAAGTTCAAGAATTAATTGTTCCCCCCGTCCCTTGCACGTCGAACCGCCAGCCCCGAGGCTGAGTGAGCCGTAGCATTTAATAGTAATCCCCGTTAATAATCATGAATTTAAACTTTCGATCCAGCCCGTCCCCAACTTGCTGTTTTTCCCCAACGACGCCCTAAGCCGAGGTTCGTACCCCACAGGGGGTGCCCTTAGAGCGCTGTCGTTTAGTTTATAATACTTTTATTTACGCTCCTGGCTGGAGGCTTTAAGCTCACACCTTAGGGCAGCCACAGGAAAGACCGGTTAAGCAGTCACGGCCTCTCAAGGTCAATTGCGAGATGCCACTCAAAAAAACAAAAAAAAAAGTCGGTTAAAAAGAGTATGGTCTATTTTCAAAAGGCTCTTAGAAATACACGCGATATTGCGGGCGCGACATACATCGACAAAGGAATTGTCTTTGTCGGTGCCTGTCGCGCCCGCGATATCGCGTGAGTGTGCAAGAGCCTTTACGAAATACAAAACCAGTATATGTGTGAGTTTGGGTACGTTGGTTCCGCTATGCGATTTCTACTGTTTTTTTCTGTTCTGTGGTTTTTAACCCCTTATGGTTGGATTATAAGGGTGCATTCCGAATTAAAACCGTAATCGCTGTAATTGATTTGAGCGCGCTTAAACGCGTTCCCTAGCGTGAGCGCGAAAACGTTTTCGCGTGAAGATAGCGCATGAAAGCGCGCGCGAAGCAAGATGGCGCATGTCATGACGTCATAGATGACGTCATGACATGCGCCATCTTGCGATAACGCCGACCATGCTTGTTGCTGTCAAAAATGACAGTTGTGTTGTTTTGTTTTGAGTCTTATCATATATATAATAGCGTGGCATTTTCGAAATTGTGCTTCTGGCTACAGTCGTCATCTAGCCAAAGAAGAAGAAGTGTACAAATGTGTGTGTTTAAACAAAGAAATACTGTTATCTAACCGTGAGCGCGGTCACGAGCGTTCCGAATTGTTGACAGTTGTCGGCTGTCATAATCGTAATAACTAATTCAGTACGCAAATTATTGATGTGAGCGCTGTCATCGATTAATTAGTCTAATACGGAATGCAGCCTAATCTGCCGTTGTCACTGTCAATGTCAGTAGTCGTTCGAATTCGTTTTGTGACACTTGACAGACATGATAGTTGTCACTTTCTAACGGCAATGTCGACAAGTTTCTCAAAAAAATAATAAATATTATTGTGTTAAAACTAAAACGTAACGTAAAACTTAATAAATGTTTGGCTATTTCGTTTTCTTGTATCCACCACAATCAAAGAATTTTACATTGCTGTCATCAGTATTTTTTACCATGGTTAAATCCTGATTGAGGTACCTATCTCTATCTGATAAGAATATTGTACCTCGATTATGATTCATACATTCTAATAGTAGGTAATGTTTAAAAAAACGTGTTAAAATGAAGACCTCTCATTTAACTATAAATGGCCAGAATTACAATAGTAACCACTTTACAATAGGATTAAGTCTTGCTATATCATCTAGTATTTTTATTGGGTCCAGTTTTATTATAAAAAAAGTTGCTTTAAAAAAACTTCAAGCATCTGGAAATGTTCGGGCATCGGCGGGTGGATTTGCTTACTTAAAACAATGGCTGTGGTGGCTCGGTCTTATAACAAGTAGGTAACTATAAACTTTACAGAACTTTCACTAGACAATAGTAAGAACTTTTACTAAAGAAAAATTCCTAACAGTGGGCATTGGTGAAGCAGCCAATCTCCTGGCATATGCATTTGCTCCTGCTGCACTGGTGACTCCATTAGGTGCGCTTAGTGTTCTTGTTGCGGCTGTCCTTTCTTCAAAGTTTCTTAATGAGAAACTTAATTTCATTGGAAAAGTAAGTTATTAACTGTAATATTAAAATAAAAACAACAAATTTCTCAGACATTGAAAACTCTTTGACAGATTAACATTTCTATTACAGATTGGATGCTTTCTATGTATTATTGGATCAATAATATTTGTGATTCATTCACCAAAATCAGAAGAAATCACAGGTTTTAGTGAGTTAGTAGATAAGTTATTTGACTATTTATTTCTAACATATGTTGGAACAATTTTTTTAATGTGTTTAATTATAAAACTAGTTTTTATACCAAGGTTTGGAAACACAAACATTGCAGTTTACTTGTTACTTTGTTCATCTATTGGTAGTCTGACTGTGGTATTTTGTAAAGGAGTTGCTTTAGGTGTAAGGGAAAGTGTTTCTGGAAACATAAACAATTTTTCAAATTACATTTTTTGGTTATTATTTGTCACTGCTGTCATATGTATCATGATTCAAATGAATTATTTAAACAAGTCCCTAGACATATTTAATACAAGTATTGTTACTCCTGTGTACTATGTCATGTTTACCATATTAGTTATAATTGCATCAGGTATCCTTTTCAAAGAATGGGATCATATGAGTACTCCTGATATCATAGGTTGCATATGTGGTTTCCTCATAGTGATAACAGCAGTTTTTATGTTAAATGCATTTAAGGATTTTCAAATATCATTAAAAGATTTAAAGTTTAACACTCGACAGAGGAGGAGTGCATCAAATTTACACACTGCAGAAGCAAGAGAACCTGAGAACTATGCATTAAACTCACATATAAGACAGCTGTAGCATGAACATACATGTAAATTATAAAAAAAATATTTAAAATCAATGAGTCAATAACTAATCATTAATTTTAAAAAGCTATAGCATGTAAACTATGAACGAATTAATGAATAATATATATAATATTAAATAGGATCATAAAATATAACAGGATTAATTTAAGTTATGATTATTTCATCCTCATCATACCTTTTATAAGTTTAGTTATTTAAATGGTAATAATAATATTTTATTAAATTTTGTTTACAATAATTAACATTATTTTAAAGGTTGATAAAAATTTTCAAACTGTAGCTTCTTTGTATGCAACCTTGAATGTTGACAGACATACAATAGGCACCTACACATGGCAAGTGAATTAGTATCCGTATCCTAAGGAACATGCATAATGCATACAAAATTGCCATTTATTGATATGAAATTTTATTTGAATTTCTATATAAATGTATAGCATTTTACCTCTAGACTAGCCGCAGTAATTATGTAATAATGTTTACTATGCACACTGTAGATACCTGAATATTTTGATGGCATAATAATTTAATCAAGTTCAGCCTAGTCTTTGCATGTAATGTGCTATTTTCTACATAGGAATGTATCAAGAATTTGCAATGTTTAGTGCTAATGTAGATTCTAAGGATGAAATGTAAGATCCATATTCGAATATTCATGTTTTATTCCCATTTGACAAATTGATAAAGTAAAATAATATGTTTTGTGAGACATTTAAAAATGTTTTATTTACAAAAGCACTTAATTTTTTTTTACAAATTAAACATAAGCTCCAACTAATTGGATCTCAATAAAAATTAGAACACATTAAGGTGTAGACAAATTGTTTTGAACAAAAAGCATCAGACTACGCACATCCCTTTAATTAAGACAATGTTTATAAAATAAAATGAGATTCAAGTCAATAATGACTGATAAATGCTTTGAACCCAAGGAATGTAGACAAAACATATTAAAAGCATAACTGCATGTCACAAATACACTGTCACTGTGTGATAAATAAATGTCCTGCAAATAGGGCAAGTGCGCTGATATCCATACAGGCGTCTACAACAATCTGTGCACAAGCATACATGGCGACATGGCAGTGTTAGTACACATTTCTGCCGCTCTTGACATATCACACAGAGTGAGTCAGCAGCATTTGCAGCATCATCAATAGATGAAGAACTAAAGTTAACTTCTCTAGAATCTAAGTCTTGCCCACCGGCCATTTGTGTTATTAAACCAACTTCTGAGTTGGTGAAATAATTAAAAAGTACATAGTATAAATACAAAACATTTCTTATTAATGACCAATACAACATAGTCATTCTAATAACGATTGTTTCCCTAAAATGCACACACAAGCGCACAATTATTATAGCACTTGTGATTCCCATAAAAGATTGTAAAGGCACTTCTGTTAAATAATTAGTGAATTTCAGTAATGTCATATAGCTATCCACAATTATACTTCCTATCACATGGCCAATGTACTTGAACATTGCCCTCAACAATTGTGGAAGATGTATAGGCACAAATGTTACTATAAGCCACACGGTGTCTCCCATAAGTATCACAGAACTCTTCACTAAAGTCAACACTTCACTTAACATCACAAAAACTGCTCGAGTTGTCCAGTTAGCCGTAGTTACCAGCCCACTGAGTTTTAAATATATTTCGTTACTTATATTAACAACACCATCTTGTATGTAAATTAATTGATTGGTAAATGCATCAATAATCCCATTGGCAGACGCTGGTATTTCTTCAGTAAATATTGATAAATTGTCTTCGTATACAATTTGAAAAAATAACAGTAAGCTTTTCAGAGTGCATAATAATACAGACAAGATCCATGTTACAGCTGAAACTATTAATTTTCCTGTAAATGATGCTAAAAGTAGAACTGTTTGAAGACTAGTAGCAAATATATTGATAATTTTGGCCACAAGTGAAATCATATTTGTATTCTCATTATTATGATAATTTTTGGTAAATTATTTGTGTTCACTCTCTGTTTCGCTAATTCCGCAATTCTTTTGACAACATTGATTTGACAACAAGTGTCACAATACAATAGTCAGTCATTAATGATACGTCATAAAATTAGTAAGTATATAGTACTTACTAAATCTATAACTTAACATTAATGATACACGTTGATTACACTACTGACTTAGAGCATTTACATAAAGAGCTGGAATAGCTGGGCGTACCCCTCTGCCAAAGTCGATTGGCCATAAGTAAGACCATGCACGTTATATATAACTATCTAAAGTACATTCGCTGACAACCGTCCAAAGAGTATAATACTATTCGTGGTGTGGAGATGATTATTTTTAATTGCAATTAGGACTTCTTGGCGGGAAAGTGAAGCGTCATGTTAGCAGTTTTGTTTTATTTTCTAAAATTTGTGTTTAGCCGAATATTAATGTGTAATAGTGGTGGATTATTAACCATTAAGTGTTCGTGAACCTGCATTAATGTAGGCAAATGAAACAAAACAGTGCAACATCACTTTAAGTTCTCTCAAGAAGTCCGCGCGAGGTTTCAGTAAAGTGCCGCGTCTTTACTTAAATCCAAGGGGAGTGGGGCGGGGATATCATCAATCATCTTTATCATGCATTGAGTGGAGTTCATTTCATAATTATTTAAATAACTTTGTACTTGTTACCTAATTTTACATGACACTGGCTAAATGCACAAACCGTGCGAAGCCAAAAAGAAAAAAAAAAAAAAAAATTGCAATTATTTTGATAAGAGTTTGCTAGACGCAAACCAAGGGATTGGATAGCACGACACCAAATTCAATCGAGAAACAGTAGTATATGGGATTACACTGACCTGATCTTCTCGATTCTCGTTCCACTCGATGGGTGGTTAGTTATTTTGGTGTAGGCAGGTTTAATGATTAGGGTTTTGGTTTTGAGCGCATATTAAAACCACCGGCGGTATTATTTTGGTAATCTTTCGTTGAGACAAAAAGACTTGTTAAATTTGAGTCCTCTGCGGTAAATGAGTAGTTGGCAGCCACTCTTGCGCGAGCGATTATTGGAACTAAACGCGTGTCTTTTCTTTGTCAAGTCGGCGAGGCGTGTCTCCCCTCTACCGAATCTTGGAACAAAAAATGGTGCGAGCAAATATATAATTGCAACCGTCATTCATCAATGTGACCCTCATCCGATCCGCGCAGGCGTCCCTCAGGGGTCTGTGCTGGCTCCGCTCATTTTTACGCTGTTCACCAGTGACATCCCGAAAAGTAGAAAGGCGCAGTTAGCTCTGTTCGCAGACGACACGGCCATCTACTACACCGGCCGCAGTCAAGACCAGATCTCCCGCATCCTACAGACCGAAGTCAACAGACTCGGTGAATGGTTCAGGAAGTGGAGGATCGAGGTCAATCCTGATAAGAGCCAAGCGGTCCTCTTTTCTAGGCCCCGGCGTAGACCGGACCTACCACGACAGATCAAGATGTTCGGCAAGCCTATCCCTTGGAAGAAGCGAGCCAAATATCTCGGTGTGATCTTAGATCACCACATTTCGTTCGCTGAGCACATAAAGCAAGTGCGTTCGCGCGCTGCTTTCGCTCTCGGTAGGCTTCATTGCGTTCTGAACTCACGCAGCAAGTTGTCCCTTAAGGGCAAATTGCGTATTTACACAGCGTGCATCCGGCCGATTATGACGTACGCGTGTGCCGCTTTCGCACACGCCCGTCCCCATCTCATTCACAGAATGCAGGCACTTCAAAACCGATTTCTCCGTAAAATTACGGACGCTCCATGGTTCGTTCGGAACGAAACCCTGCATGTAGATCTTAGAATCCCCACCATCAAGCAGTTTTTGAAACGCGCGACAAAGCGGTTCTTCGAGTCCGCAGATAGACATCGCAACCCCTTGGTTGTGCAGGCAGCTAGCTACAGGCCATCTCAAATTAGTCAGACTCGCCGACCTAGGCATACTCTCTCAGACCCGGATGACCCCATTACTCTCCTTCAGGAAAGCAATAGGGCCACAAGTACAGTGCACAAACATAAACCGTCATTCCGTCCTCGCCGCCGAGGTACCACGTGAAGTTCAAGAATAAATTGTTCCCCCCGTCCCTTGCACGTCGAACCGCCAGCCCCGAGGCTGAGTGAGCCGTAGCATTTAATAGTAATCCCCGTTAATAATCATGAATTTAAACTTTCGATCCAGCCCGTTTCCAATTTGCTGTTTTTCCCCAACGACGCCCTAAGCCGAGGTTCGTACCCCACAGGGGGTGCCCTTAGAGCGCTGTCGTTTAGTTTTTAATACTTATATTTACGCTCCTGGCTGGATGCTTTAAGCTAATACCTTAGGGCAGCCACAGGAAAGACCGGTTAAGCAGTCACGGCCTCTCAAGGTCAACTGCGAGATGCCATACCAAAAAAAAATCATCAATGTGAATCGTATTGTGTCCGCAACGCAAGTAAGTTGTTCAATGTTACCTTTGGACATTGACTCAGCACTCGGCCCGGCTCACGCGCGGCCCAGTTAAAATATTGATTGGGTTGCATCTCACACGTACAGAACACAAAGAATTTGTATAATAGTGTGTGTTATGAAACTATAGTATATAAGCTGTAACATACTGTCAATAAATCAGATTTGAATTTTATATTCTTGTCTCATTACCCCTCACTGTGGCCAAGACACCTTTAGCCATCTCTGATCAGTCTCGTGAGTCTGCGGGACTGGCAGTGAGTGTACCCCTCCCCAACCTGAAATTCCTGTCCAACATCCGTCTGTAACCTTAGGTCGCATGGTGCAGACATCCTGAACTTATTTATATATTTATCTATCACACTAGGGATATGATAGGTTAGGGCTGTAGGGCTTATAGGGCTTAGAGTCGTAGGGACTGTTAGGCGTGTAGGTCTTAGCAACTTCCCTTACTTATCATATATTTTCATGTATTATCACACCCTTGACAGTATTGCGGCCTTACGTGACGTTTGTTAAGGGTGGATGTACATTTTGGTCCTTCGAGCCGGATACGAACGTGACGACGTGGTCAAATGTTTTCTTCCTTTCGTTGATGTATTTTTCTGTTTTCCTTGTGGGCGAGTCCTTTTTTATGTTTGATAATACCCTTTTGATTTCGTTGTAATCCGCCTCCTGGCTCCTGATTAGTTCGTTAATTTCTTGTATCTCCATAGTGCTTTTCTTTCTTCTTCCCTAACGGCCCTACCCTAATGTAAAAGATAAGTCTGTACTAGTGGTATCTGCGCTCTTGTTTTATCTGTGCGACTTCTCAATCAACTGGTTAAACCCGCTTGTGGGAGGCCAGTGACCGATCCGCAACGAGAAGCTTTCCGACAGAATACCCTAGTACAACGTACTTCAGATTACTGAAAAACTGGATAAAGGGATTACTATTACATACAATAATTATTCTATTAATTGGCACCGTGTCGAGTACATACACATTAAAAAGTATAAATCCTGGACTATATGTTGAAAAAATAGGAACCACAACTATTAATCGAGGAACGTTTAGAATTGAAACAGATTACGAGAGACATAACTTGGAAATAGACCAAAGAAGGATTGAAAAAATAACATCACAATTCCAACAACTTTGCAAGGATACTCAAGACATCATGAAGGAGACGCATTGCAATGAATTTTATCACCATCTAAACGAAGAAAAAGTAAAGTTTGAGAAAACAAAGGAATACCTAACAGAGATAAAGAGTGTGAGGAAGAAAAGAGGTATCTTGGGACAACTCTTAACATCGGTGTTTGGAGTTAATGATGAAGTATACAGAGACATAGATACATTAAATAACAACCAGCAGAAACTTATAGACGCTGCCAATCATCAAACAAAGATAATGATATCTACTATCACAGGTGTAAACCAAACTGAAGAGAAAATCCAGAAAAAGTTAGAGAAGTTCCAAGCAAAATTAAATGAAGCAATTTCGTTCATGAATGGAAACAATGTTTGGTATAAATCAATTGACAAAAATCATATTAAGATCCAAGTAATGCAAACCTACGAGTTAGCAAACAATTATATAAATGAAATTATGGACTACTATACAGGGTTACTTGAAATTAATGTACAGAAAGCAACAGTATATAGTATATTAACACCAACACACATCAGCAACATAATAAAAATGGCTAATCAGAAACTACCATCAAACTTAAAAATTATTCAGGGACAAATAATACAAACTGAGATGAACGTAAATACCACGCACATAAGAGTGTACGCTTATTTCCCAATACACGATGTAACAAAATATACTCTGATACACGTTACACCTATTCCAGAGAGAAAAACAGATGGATCATTCGAGTGCTTGACCATTCAGCAGACAGTCATGGGTTTTGATTACAACAACGAGCATTACTTTGAACTTAGTCAAGAAGAATTTAAAGACTGTCTTCGTAGTAATACAGAGTTTGTTTGCTATCCTGTAGCTGTCAAGAACATGCAATTAAATAAAAATTGCATAGTTGAACAACTCTTTAAAACTGAGAACCACACCCAAACCCAATGCACATCAAAGACCTACAAAATATCGACAGATGTTGTATGGAAACAATTATTCATGCAAAACACTTGGCTCTTCATTACAACAAAATCTGTAGCCGTATCAATTATGTGTGACGGTCAAAGAAAAGAAATTACGATTCAAGATGTCGGAGTTTTACATATCTCCGAGAATTGCGTCATTAAGACACTTAATAACATACTTGCCGCAAAAAGAACATCAACTATGACAGTGCTAGCTTCTTATTCTAAAACAACGAACTTCTCCCTTAATACACAGATTTTACCAACAAACGTAAAAGATATATCCAAAGAAGAATTAGTATTAGACAGGTCAAAAGGAGTTTTCGATCATTTAGTCAAATCCGAAACAAACTTACAAACACAGTTATATAACACAATTTGGAAACAAGTAAAATCTAACACATACATAGCTAGCATCAGTACTTCACTCGTAATTATCACTTTAGCATGTATCTTAATTTACTTCGGTCCACAGCTGTTGAATCAACTTCGAGCCATCATTGCAGCAAGAAGAAACACTGCGCCAACTGTGCAGCAACCAACGATCATCAGCAGCACAACACACACGCAGCGAACACAGCAACCGTACGGCATACCACGCAGAGTGCCCACGCAGGCACAACAACCTGATCACGGCCAGGCCAGACCATACGAAACCATCGAGCTGTACCAAATAGGATCCTGTTCCTGAGAGTCGCCAGAATGTTCAATGTTACCTTTGGACATTGACTCAGCACTCGGCCCGGCTCACGCGCGGCCCAGTTAAAATATTGATTGGGTTGCATCTCACACGTACAGAACACAAAGAATTTGTATAATAGTGTGTGTTATGAAACTATAGTATATAAGCTGTAACATACTGTCAATAAATCAGATTTGAATTTTATATTCTTGTCTCATTACCCCTCACTGTGGCCAAGACACCTTTAGCCATCTCTGATCAGTCTCGTGAGTCTGCGGGACTGGCAGTGAGTGTACCCCTCCCCAACCTGAAATTCCTGTCCAACATCCGTCTGTAACCTTAGGTCGCATGGTGCAGACATCCTGAACTTATTTATATATTTATCTATCACACTAGGGATATGATAGGTTAGGGCTGTAGGGCTTATAGGGCTTAGAGTCGTAGGGACTGTTAGGCGTGTAGGTCTTAGCAACTTCCCTTACTTATCATATATTTTCATGTATTATCACACCCTTGACAGTATTGCGGCCTTACGTGACGTTTGTTAAGGGTGGATGTACATAAGTCTTCCCAAAAAATTGTAAATTGTGCAGTTTCCTGTTGCAAAAAGCGATCCACTTCCAATTTACAAAACAATAGTGTTACCTACCACATGTGGGTATAAAATATACATCAACATGGTATTTTTTTTTTCGAAATAATCATTATGATATTTACGATAGAAAAATACAGTGGTACGTTGGTAGCACAAACGCAGTACAGGGTAAGGATTTGCATAGTGCTGCGACAGATTTTTCAGTCAGTATGTTGAGTAACTATTATTTTTTTGTACCAATATGGTGCTGACTTGTCCAGAAACATACACAAAAAAATAACACACAACACACAATTATAACAATCTAAATTATTTTGAAGGATATTGCTAAGCCATTCCTTCATATGTTCGAAAAATTTATCTGCTCAACAACTTAAATAACGCAATGAGCGGTTGAGTCTACACGAATCCGGGCACAGGAGAGAAACGTAGTGCACATCGTTCAAGGGGTCCACTCTCTAAGTCCGTAAACGAAGATACGGGCCCGTCCGAAAGTAGTTGATCCGTCAAAACAACTGACCAATTCATTTTTTCTAACGGGTAAATTAACATCGAGATTAGGAACCACTATTAAATGTTGTCACTTTCGTGGGTAGTGGTGAAGGAATAACAAGTGCTTTATTTGTGTTACGAATTTTTTCGATTTTAGTGGTTTTTGTTACTGTGAACTTCAATCGAGATTATTCTTTGTGTTTGTGTTTTGGCGTAAGGTTTGTTTTAACACTAATTTAGTCTATTTTTAAAGATTTTACCCGGCGTTCATTATGGACACCAAAAAACCACCTGACCCTCCTGATTCCTTTGATTTTACTCCGGTTTTAACTGTTACCCTCCCCGACGACAATGTACAATTAGATATTATGGACTCCGAAACTGCAAACAGGAAAAGATCGGCCGTTTCCCCCCCGGCTACTTTAAGTAACCCTCCTAAGCTACAGAAAAACACAATTGCAAGACAAATGTATACGACGAGAGATTACCCCCCGTATATAGTTCACGCATCCTTAAAAGATGGTCAGACCCCAGGTACTGTACTGCACCCTGTCCAATTTGGTATGTTTTTGACGCAAAATAATTTCAGTAACATACTGCATAGGCAGTGTCAAACGCTTAGGAAGAAACCGGGTTTCAATCGAGTTCAATTCTCACCAGGATGCTAACAGTTTTTTAATCAGTCCCATTTTAGCTAAAAATAATTTCATTGCCTCAATCCCACAATTTAACATCACCCGCTTAGGTCTTGTCAGAGACGTTCCCACAAAATGGACTGAGGAAGAAGTTATAGAGAACATCAAGGTTCCCACTGGATGCGGCCCTGTAATTAAGGCTAGGAGAATGAGCCGTAAGGTGACTTCACTGGGTGTTACTGAATGGAAACCCACTCAAACGGTTGTTCTAACCATAGACGGCCAAATTTTACCTAAGCGTGTTTTTTGTTTTTACTCTGCTTTTTCAGTCGAGACATACATGTACCCAACTATCCAATGCTTCAATTGTTGTCGGTATGGTCACACACGCACAGTATGCCGCTCGAAACCCCGCTGTTTTAAATGTGGTCCAGATCACCCAGGAGATGGATGCCAAGTTTCCTCTGACTGTGCCTTTTGTGTTTCCTGCTCTGGAAATCATTATGCTAACGATAAGACTTGTCCTGAATTGGGCCGGCAGAAGGGCATAAAAGCTCTTATGGCAGAGAAGTCAGTCTCATATGCGGAAGCAAGTCAGGTATTTCCCCCGGTTTCAAGATCATATGCTGAAGTGTCGAAAGTATCTGAAAAGACTAAACCAATAGCCAGTCCATCCCATTCTATCAGTTCACTCCCGCAAAATCCTAAATCTTATCGTAAAACGGTCTTCCTTAAACCAAAACCCCATGCCCCACTTTCACCTAGCTATGATAAGCAGGCTCACCAAGCCCTTACTCAGAACTATTCCTTCTCCCCATCCCAAAACGGCTGCGCTTACCCAAGGGAAGGTGCAACCAGTCCTGATAACTCAGAAAATATTCTGAATATCATATCCAGTATGCTAATGACTGTATTAGCGAACCCGAAACAATCCCTACCTGACCACGTTGCCAACAAACTGACATCCATTGTTAATTATATTTACAATGTTCCATCCCCTGACAATCCTTCAATGGAACGTGAGGAGTATTACTCCCAGGAAACCTGACCTACTCTTCCTGATTAATAAGTACAAACCATTGATCTGCGGTATCGCTGAGACGTGGCTTCATTCTGAAAGTAATTTCAGGATTCCACGTTTCAGTGGTGTTCGCCATGACAGACCAGATGGTTATGGAGGATGTGCTTTGTTCATCAATAACAAAGTACCACTCTCCCCAATTCCTCTACCCTTTGTTGGTGACAACATCAATGTTGTTGCTGTTAAGGCTGAGGATATAAATATATTTAGTTTTTATATTGCACACCCACAAATTGAAGACCTTATTACGATAAAAAGTTTACTGAGTAATGTACAAGGCCCGTTACTACTTTTAGGTGATTTTAATGGCCATCATTATAGATGGGGGTCAGAAACCTGTGACAACTTTGGTATTGGCCTAGTGGATATATTAGATGAACTTAACCTATGTGTAATTAACGATGGCAGTGCCACACGTAGGTCTGCACCAGGGCAGAACAGCAGCTGTGTTGATCTAACATTCTGTTCATCTAGTCTAGCCAGCCTTTTTAATTGGAGTCGCTTGAATATGACTTATGGGAGTGATCACTATCCCATCATGGTTGAAATCCCTTCCAAGACCATCCCTGACAAAATCTCCCCTCCTTTGTTAAAATACCAACTAAACTCAGTTGATTGGGATCTTTACTCAAAAATTTTAGACTTACGTGTTTCTTCTCTTCCTCCCATTAATGCTGAGACTGCTCAGGTAAGCTTTTCATCATTTTCCAACACCATATCTTCTACAGCGGATGATTGCTTCCCTTCAAAAAAACCGCCCACGGGCAAAATTCCATCCCCACCATGGTGGGATAGGGATTGCTCTGCCGTGATCATAGCCAGGAATGAGGCCGAAAAGAATTTCAAACGTGACATGAACCTGGATAATATCATTGCCTTTCATCATGTCTTGGCTAAGTCCAAGAAATTACTAAAAAATAAGAAGAGAGAAGGTTGGCGGAAGTATTGTGGCTCACTGAGTCCATCCACTCCAACGTCAGCAGTGTGGCGTAAATTGAAATCATTCAGAGGTAGTTTGAAGCTCCCCTCCGGGAGCATACTATCTGCGGAACTGGGTCACCAGTTTTTTTTCCAAACTCGCTCCAGTCTATGTTCCGGGTGTGGATGAGTGTGTCGCTTCAGACTCTCAGCTGTTTTCGGACGATCCTCTGGATGGGCCATTTACTCTTGGTGAACTTAAATCGGTCCTCGCCTATGTTAAGGATTCTGCTCCTGGAGTGCATGGATTCCCTTACTCCTTCATTAATAAAGCTGGCGATAAGACCCATCAATATTATCTGGACTTAGTCAATTATTGTCTTACTTCCGGTTATATTCCTCCTGCCTGGAAGGTTCAAGTCGTAATCCCCATATTAAAGCCTGGTAAAGATCCTGGTGATCATTGTTCTTACAGACCAATTGCTCTATCATCCATTCTTATTAAACTTTTAGAACATTTGATTAAAAACCGCCTAGAATGGTTTTTAGAAAACAGGAAACTGCTCCCAACGACTCAATTCGGCTTTAGGAAAGGTCTGGGTACAGCTGATAGTGTGGGTATCCTCACATCTGAGATCCGACTGGCCCTTAGTAGGAATGAGTCTAGGGTAGCAGTTTTCTTAGACATTTAATAATTTTTTTTTTAAATTTTTCATTTCATTTTAGGCTTTTGGCTACTTTGTATGTTTTTTTTTTTGACTTATTTTGTTGTACTGTGCGTTTTGTTTGTGCAGAATAAATATTTTTTCTTTCTTTCTTTTTTTTTCTTTATTTCAGCTGCATATGATTCTGTCCTCCTCCCACTTTTCAGGCAGAAAATGCAAGAGCTGAGAATCCCGGCTAGGATTCGCCGGATCATTTGCAGTATTTTTTCAGATCGTAGCGTTAAACTCAGGATTCCCGGTGATAGCTCTGAACCGAGGTCGGTTTGGAGAGGTCTACCTCAGGGATCCGTTCTTAGTCCCCCTTTATATAATATTTATACCTCTGATCTTCCTTCTTGCTTAAATTTTGACTGTAAAGTACTTCAATATGCTGACGATATTGCATTATTGGTCTGTGGCAGTTCCATCGAAGACGCCGCTCATTCCATCAATATTTCTTTGTCGTCATTAAACCAATGGCTCTTAGATCACGGGTTATCTTTAAGTGCTCCAAAGAGTACCGCAGTTGTCTTTACTCGTAGACGTCTGGTCCCCCAGGTTAACATTAATATTGATGGTCAAGCTATACCAGTTGAGGAGAGGGCCAGGTTTCTGGGGGTCACCCTGGACTACAAATTGTCTGCAGTGGATCACATTAATAATACAGTTAAAAAATGTGAGCGCTCGGTTTCGGTCCTCAAGGCTTTGG
Source organism: Tiliacea citrago (assembly GCA_963921375.1). NCBI lineage: Eukaryota > Metazoa > Arthropoda > Insecta > Lepidoptera > Noctuidae > Tiliacea > Tiliacea citrago. The sequence continues at coordinate 17,346,178 of OY992787.1, forward strand.
CTGGAGTCTGGTGGGGAGCTCACCCCCTCACCTTAAAGCTAGTTTACAATGCGCTGGTCAGAAGCGTGTTGGACTATTGCAGCTTCCTAATTGAGCCATGCAACAAGGAAGCTCTACGTAGGCTGGACTCTATCCAGTCCAAATGTCTGAGGATCGTAATTGGTGCTATGAAATCCTCCCCCATAAATGCTCTCCAGGTTGAATGTGCAGAACCTCCTCTTAACCTTCGAAGACAATACTTAGCTGATCGTTTTTTGTCAAAAGTGTTCTCCCTTTCGTCCCATCCTTTAGTCCCCATTTTGGAACAAATCTACCTCTCTCTTAACACGTCTTCTTACTGGAATAATAAATCTATTCCATTGATGAATAGGTACAGAGAGCTTAAACACCTCTCCTCACCTGTTTGTCAATACCCCTCTCTTCCTGTCTTTTCTTCCGCCTATGAGGTGGTCCATTTCAGGCCAAAGATCGTTTTGGGACTGGGTATCTCCAAAAATTCCCAGGACATAAAAGGTGACTTCGATTGGGCCATTGAGAGATACTGGAAGGGTTGGAATATTTTTTACACAGACGCTTCCAAATTATCGTCAACAGGATGCACAGGTGTTTCAACATATTTCCAGAACTCTAAAATTGCCCTTTTATTCCAATGCCCACCTGAGGCTTCAGTATTTACAGGGGAATGAAAAAAAAAACTTAAGGGAACGTACTACGCCAGTATTCAACCTAACATCTAGCGGAAACCTTGGTTTTTTAAATGCCCCAAACTGTCCAAGAGAACTGTTACATCCTTGTGTAGGCTAAGACTTGGTCATTGCTGCAGTCCAGTATTCCTGAACAAGATCCGTGTCCGTGACAGTTCCCTGTGCGAATGCGGTCTTGATGATGGTACTCTGGACCATATCTTTTTCTCATGTCCATTAAATTCCCATTCCTTTGACTTGTACCATAAGCTTTCCAAAATTAAAATCCCTCTTCCTACTAATTTCCATTCCCTCTTGACAAATTTTTCTCCTAAACTAATACAAGTTCTATCAATTTTTTTAAATTTAAATGATATCAAAATGTAGCTTGGTGTGTAGTAATAATAACTTAGTAGATATTTATGTAGATTTGTAGTTTTTAAATATACAATATGTAACAAAAACCCTGTTGTTCCTTCTACCTACGTTTTAAGAATCGGTATACATACGTAATAAAGCAAGTCATTTATAAAAAACTGTTCAACAAAAATAATTAAAATAAATATTTAATTATTAATATTTGAAATGTTTAACTGATTTCTTACCTCTGCAATTCTGCATGAAAGCGATGCCGCGAAATCAGAAAATAGGTAGAACATTCCCGCCACTCTCTTTGATCGGTGCCGCTGCGCCCGTGCACCCGCGCCGCTCTACCTATTTTTCTGCACAAGTTCGCGACCTTGTCAGCTGTTGTTTATCACTGAACACGAATGAATCTTTGAAAATGTTGGTTTACACGGTATTTGCACAAGCACAATTGATAATGTTAAAACTACATTATTTTAACACTTTTACATAAAAAGAAAAAAAAGTCACCGCGTCTGTCACATAAAACCTTATGTAGGTACCTACTTAATTTATTATGATGTCTACTTGACGGCCACGGAGATGCTGTTCAATATGACCACCTTGTACCTCGACACATTTGTGGCAACGCCTAATCATATTTTCACGTACACTTCGCAGAACGGACGTATCGGACTTGATGTGGTCAAATGCTGCTACTATGCGTGAACGCATTTCGACCTCCGTATCACACGATTTTTTGAACACCTGTTGCTTAACAGTGCCCCAGAGGAAAAAATCTAATGGCGTCAGATCAGGTGATCTTGCGGGCCAATTGATGGGTCCACCGCGACCAATCCATCTCTCTCCGTATTCAACATCTAAATAGCTTCTCACAAGGCGGGAGAAGTGTGGCGGCGCGCCGTCATGTTGAAACCACATACGTCGCACGATATGGAGCCCTAATTCCTCAAGTTCATCACTCAGCTGTTCTTGCAGGAAACGAAGATAGTTGGCGCCGCTCATTTTTTGGTCTAAAAAACAAGGTCCAATAATTTTGTCACCAATAATTCCAGCCCAAACATTAATCCTCCACCGATGCTGGAAGTGACTTGGTTTAATAGCATGCGGGTTTGTGATCGACCACACGTGCTCATTGTGCGAATTGAATACACCTGTTCTAACAAATAAGCACTCGTCGGTGAACAGTATCCAATTCAAGAAATCACTATCTTGTTCGATCTTGTCGAGTACCCATCTACTGTATTCTATTCTTGGCTCATAGTCGGAGGGAAGTAGTGATTGGACGCGACGATAGTGAAATGGGTGCTGGCCATCTTCTTTGAGTACTCTCCAAACGCGCATATGGTTTACTCCTAGTTCTCGTCCCACTGAGCGCGTACTTCGCGTTGGATCGTGCTCAAACAAATCCAGGACTTGCTCCTCGATGTCACTGTCTTGAGTCCTCGGCCTGCCTGCGTCAGCTCGATGTTGGTCTCGTCCGTGCACACTGCCGGTATTGTACGTACGTATGTGCAAACGTTGGAATGCCATCGCCGACGGTAATGGTAGACTCGCAAAACGTTCTTGGTAGAGTCTGCGTGCTTCTGCATAATTGCAGTCACATTTCCCAAGACACATCAACATGTTAAAATATTCTACGTTAGAATAAGACATGGTTAACGTTAACGTAAAAAAACACAAGTCACTCACTCACTACGTAGGTCAAACTCAACAATAACATCCGTTCGGAAGTAAGCTGCGCGGGAGACTAAGGAAGTGATTCGCAGGGCGGCGGGTGGCGGGGTAAAGGGGTAGGTAGGCGGCCGCCGGCCGCGGTAAGTTTTGGCGGCATCTTCTGTCGCATCAAAGAAAGCCGCCGAGCTCGTAGGCTATTTAGCGAAATAAAGATATACTTGTAAAATCAGATACTCCAAACATTTTTTTGAATGTGTCGTTTTTAATAGTTATTTGATTTTGACCTCTCCACTAGCCAATGTTGATTTTTTTTAAATTATAATTTCATCATTGTTGTGCTCGTAGGTAAATGTATACGTTCCTAAAAGGAACAACAGGGTTTTTGTTACATATTGTATATATATTATTATCTTTGTAGCTAGGTTTACTAACAAAAATTGTCTCGTCCTTTCAGCTACAATATAATCTCGCTGAATTGCCGTCACCACATGACGCTGGCAGAATAGTCGACACCGGCTCAGTTACCAAAACGTAAAAAAAAAAAAAAATGTCATTCATTTTTAATTCGGGCCCTGAACTAATCTTATGTACGTAAGTGATACGGAGTAGGAAACTCTCTGACTAGTATATAGTTATCTGTGTAGGAAACGCCCAAAACTTTGGCTGAAACTACGGATTTAATGATTAGGGAGTAGACGCCAAGGATCAACGACCACCACAAGGCATATCACAGAACCCATTAATTGTTACTTTCTATTTATGACTAAATAATGATATGGTCTGTAAAATCCTGACACGAATGAATAACAACAAGAAACCCATGTCACGACGATCGTATAAAAAAGAAGTATCGACAAAACTGTCTGATGAACTTTGAAGCTATGCCTAAATAGGAAAATTGCCCAAACCCTTGGACCTAGAAAGCTGAAATTTTGTACAGTACATAACACAAATTATCAAATAACTTCCCCCGCTGTGGGCGGAGCGGAAGGGCGTGTCAGACTTTTACTGACTAAAACCCATCCGTGTTCCTTCCGTTGCCTGTGTGCCAGGGCCACGATATCCCTTTCGGAAAAACTCGCAACCCTGGCAGGCATTGGTCCTACCGGACCCCGTCAGTTGGTGCTGACATCTCTTTGAGGCGCGCGTGGAACACAACGCGCCATCGACCCGGGCCTGGTCCTAATCGGACGGCGAGCTACCCATCGCTCACCGTTCGCAGGCCCGCGCCTACGGTGGCCGGAAATCGGCTTGCGACTCCCGATGCCCGGGGCGTCTCCTGCGGCGACTAAGGGCGCGAACCTTGCCTCACCCTCACGCGTTCCGCCTCCTCCTTCGCGAGCATTACTGCTTCGCAGAATCGCAGAAGGAGGTGCGGCCTCCCATGTACTCTCGCTCCGAAGCATGGCCTGAACCAGGCCCGGACGCGAGAGATCGCCGCCGCCGATCGCCTCCGTGAGGACACGGTGGTGCTCCGCCCAAGCCAGGCAGACCTCCACCGTATGCTCCACCGTGTCCTCCGGGCGCTCCACACAGTGGTGACACCCGGGCGTTTCCTCCCGCTTTATCCTGAACAGGAACCTCCCGAAACAACCGTGTCCGGTGAGGACCTGTGTCAGGCGGAAGGTGAGGACGCGGTGGCGCCTCTTTAGCCACTCCTCAAAGAGGGGACTTATCGCCACAATTGTGGCGTGCCCAGCGCTGGGTTGCGACAATCGCACTCTCCATGTCGCCATGAGATCCCACCGGAGCTTTGTCCGCTGTGTCGTGATATCTCGCGGCAGCGGAGTTTCACCCTGGCGTTTCGCCTCCTCGCGCCACTCCCAAATGTGCGCGAGGACCTTTGCCTCCAGATCCCATGGTGGCAGTCCGGCAAGGAGGCTCTTCGCCTCACGGGAGACCGTGCGGTAACCCCGTACCAGCCTGCTGGCCATGACCCTTTGGGACGCGCTCAATCGCTGGGCTGGTCGCAGCCTTAAGGAACGCGCCCACACCGGTGCCCCGTAAAGGGCCATGGACCGCACGATCCCCGCATAGAGCCTCCGGCAGTAGGCGTTTGGACCCCCTAGGTTGGGCAGGAGCCGCTTCAAAGCAGCCCCGGCCCGCTCCAGTCTGGGAGCCACCCCTAAAGGGGTAAATAGGATATGGGAGTTTATATGAAAGGCCGTCAGTTTTCAAGTTAGGGTCTTCAAATTTTGTATTTAGGCTGACGATTGAAAATTAATTTACATGTGTTTCAGTGTTTTTGATAATTCCACCCCAGAAGGGTTAAAAAGAGGGATGAAGTTGTGTATGGAAATTCCTTCATTTTAGATTGTAAAAATCACTAAATTTATTATCTAGGCTTATGTTCGAAAGCTAACGCAACGGTGTTGTTAGAATTTTAACCCTTATGGGGTGAAAAGAGGGTTGAAATTTTGTTTTTAATTAAAGTTCTTTATTTTTTAACCTAAAATCACTAATAGTTCGGTTTATGGTTGGCTTAAACAATACGTTGTTTTTTTTTTAATTTTAACCGACAAGGGAGTGAAAAGGGGTTACAGTTTTGTAATGAAGTAGTTTTTGCATCGCAAATTTTTGTATTCCAGTAAAAATAATAAAGTTGATAAACTAGAAACTTGGCACGAATACTAACCTAAGTAAATCTTAAATTTTTCCATTTTTAGTTTTTTTAAAGTCCCCCCGTAGGGGGATTGGGGATGTCAAAGTTTGTATAGAAGAATTTTAACGCACAGTCCGATCAACTCGAAACTCAGTATTTATACTTAAAACCAAAAATATCAAAAAACATGTATTAGAGTAGAAAAGTAGAAAGGGGTAGTCAAAAAGGAAACCATGACTGACTGGTAACACACAGCTCAAACCACTGAATGGATTGGGTTGAAATTTGGCACATAGATACTTATTATGACGAAGAAAGGTTTTTGAAAATTCGACCTTTAAGGGGGTGCAAGGGGGGATTTTGTTTGAAAAATATCTTGTTCCTTGAGTAAATTATAAAGTTAGTCATTTTTTGTTTTTTTAAAGGGGTATTGGGGGATGTTAAAGTTTGCATGGAAGAATTTTAACGCGCAGTCCGATTAACTCGAAACTCAGTTATTAAGAATAACATGTATCAGAGTTTTTCGGAAATTGACCTCTGACGGGGTGAAAGGGGGTAGTCAATTTGACAAGGGAGGATTTTACTGCGTGGCTTGATTAACTCTAAATTATGGCCTAGGCATCTGCTAAGAAGGGATTTTTGGGAATTTGTCCTTTAAAGGGGTGAAATAAGATTTTTCATACCAACAAAATCCCCCCTGGATTTTGTTTGTATGCAAAATCTTATTCTTTGAGTTAATAAATCTGAAACTTGGCACGAATACTTACCTAATTAAATTAAAAAGTTATTGTTTTTTTAAAGGGGGACTGGGGGATGTTAAGTTTGTATGGAAGAATTTTAAGGCACGGTCCGATTTACTCGAAGCTCGGTACACCTCGGGTCGGATATACCTAATGCTCACAGAATATAAAGCCTTACACTTTTTTGGGTTTATTCAAATGTTATTTATTTATTTTATCACAAACACTGCTATCATTACAGGAAAAAATCCTAATGCGGTAGGGTGGTCCTTAATTAACTATCATAAATAACTAACTTAATTAACATAACATCGATTCTGTCAGCCGTGTCATTCAGTGCGTGCAAAGCGCCACTGACGCGCGCCTTGCACGCACTGAATGACACAGCTGACAGGATCGATTTATTTTCCTGCTCTCTGAATGAATTCACAAAAATGTGTGTTATGTTATTTAAGTTAGTTAATTATGATAGTTAATTAAGGACCACACTACCGCACTAGGATTTTTTCCTGTAATGATAGCAGTGTTTGTTCGTGCGTGAGGCACTGCTAGTAAACGTGGCTTCCGGCGCGGCGCCGTGATACGTAATTGTTAGGCACATTCAGACAAAGGAGATGTCCGCTTTTTGTATGGGCGTTGGTTTTTTATTCCGAGAAAAATCTAACCAGCGACAAACTACACTTAAATAAAAGCGACAAAAATATGAAATTTGTAACCACTGAAATAATATTTTTAGACCCCTCCATTTAAGAGAAAAAATATAAAATATTTAATGTTAGTACATATATGTTATTTGTTGATGGCAACCCAAATAAAATCTCCCACACACTTTGACAATGTCTAATTTGACAGCTGATTATATTCGGCTGTCAAAATATGACATAAAGTGTTGACTGACAGGCATCATCCGTCTGATTCGTCTGCTGTCAAGTGCTGTGATGCTGTCACACTTGTCACAGGTCACACTGTCTCGTCTCGTGCATTCGTGATAACCAGTGTTCTCGTATTTTAATTTGTGCTTTCATTGATTTTCCTGATTTTACTGACTTTGCTTTTCACAACGGATTCTTCTACTTTGCACATGATTAGGATACCAGTAGCTTATGAACCTTTAACCCTGACGACATTGCTTTTTCATAACGGTTATTCGATACTGCACGCGTTTAGGACTTCGGATTTCGGGTTTAAAACCCCCAATGTAAGTACTGTTCTTTATTCTTATTTAGCTCCCTATGGGTTTTATTTGCATAACCTTTGCCTCTTTTAAGTCCACTGACAGTCTGCAATCATTAACATCCATTTCTATTTTCAGATTATTGTTACAGTTATGGCTCTCTGCATGAATTGCAACATAGCCACACATGTTAATCAGCAGTATGAATATAACGCTTTAAGCATGAGCCCTGAGATAGTCTCAATAATTGAAGAATGGACTGCTCAGGAGGTAATGTAAATTACCTAAATGTAACGTTTTTTTTTAATATTTTGGTACCAGTCTTATGTTGAAAAAGATTATACAGCATTAATTTGCTCAAAAAACATGCAGAAAAACGATACTGTGTTCTGAACATAAATTATTTTGTTTTTAGGTAACAGACGGAGATTGCATTTGCCAAGAATGCATCAACCTATTGCTGATAGAACTGAGTAACAAAAACGACCATAACATTGGTGACCGACAGCTGGGTCATCAATCAGTATGTGTGTGTTGTGGTGTTTCTATCTCAAGAAGAACAGGCAGGCGTTCTCGTCCCCTACCTGATGGTCATCCTGAGCGGGCTTATATAGCTAGCATCATCAACCCCCGTCAGGTAAATATGTAAATTAAATATTTTCACTTGATAATATTGTATTACTGATTACTGGAACACACAATAAATGAAAACTTAATTTCAGATCCCTGCTAATGCTCGAGCATGTAATGCCTGCTGGCAACAAGCTCATAACAATATTCACGAATTGATGGAACCACCAAGAGAGGCTCAAGTGACTCAAGACAATGTAGAAAGTAGGTCTAGCTCTGTGGCTGAACCTGTAAGTGCACTCAGTTCAGAAATTGATTTTGTCAATGTAGTTCAAAATGAGAACAGGTATGTAGAACTAGATGGTTACAGTCGGACACCGGATTCATCAAATCATTGTTTTGTTCCCGAGTGTATAAATATGGAACGTTTGAGAGTACCCATGTACCTTAGAAAACGAATATTAATTGACTATAAATTATATGTCTCACCTAATGCCCGAGTATGTGAAGGACATTTAAGTGTTTATAATTGGGAGCTGTTGAATGAATTTCAGTTCACAACGCAATTTACCCTGAATCATGTTGTAGAAATGTTAGATTTATTAAGAAAAAAAACAATTAACATTATTGATTTTGAAAATGTGGAAAATATGAATAACCATATATGTCATTACTGGACAGGCTTGACTGTATTGAATTTTTTAACAATACTCAGCATTATTACCAATCAATTATCAGCTGTGTGTCGAAAACCAAAAACGGCTTTAGGATTATACCTTATGAAAATAAGAACTGGGGAGCCAATTAGACGAATTGCATCATTGGTTTGTATAAATAAATCAGTAGCATGCAGTTATATGAAAAAGGCACGTAATTGTATGAAAGAATTTTATGTACCAATACATTTAGGTGTCAATCGTATTTCTCGAGCAAGCCTGTCCAGTAGAAATCTTTTAATCCCACAGGGTCTTTTTGGAACAGCAGAAAATAACCCCATAGTTATTTGCGATGGAACCTATGTATACTTACAGAAATCGTCAAATTATCTGTTCCAAAAAAAATCATACAGTTTACACAAGTTTGCAAATCTTGTTAAACCTTTTTTGCTGGTGGCCACCGATGGCCACATTATAGACATATTTGGACCATACGCAGCCACAACATCTGATGCTACAATTATGAAACTGCTGTTCCAAAATGAAAATTCTAATTTAAGGCAATGTTTTGGAGGACAGAATGATGTATTTATTCTTGACCGCGGCTTTAGAGACTCTATCCCACTGCTCAGATCTTTGGGATATTCTGTGTACAAGCCAGAGACCCTAAGTGAAGGCGAAACTCAATTATCAACTGAAAAAGCCAATAGATCTCGACTAGTGACACTGTGCAGGTGGGTGGTAGAAGTTGTAAACGGTCGGTTTAAACGGGATTTTAAAATCTTTAGAAATAAATATTTTAATATTGGGTCTAGAAATCTTATGGATGATTTTAAAATTGTAGGAGCCATTTTAAACCATTTCCATCCCGTTTTGACTGACCGTCCTGATGCCCAAGCTATACTGGACAGAGCTAATCAGAGAATGGCCATGCCAAATTATTTAGCTGACTATGTGATTGGGCATCAGCTTCATAGACGCCGAGCCAGTTTCGTACAGATAAATGCTCAAATACCACAGCTGAATATGTTCCCTATGATGGACATGTCAGATTTAGTTCTATTTAGCTTAGGAATTTATCAAATTAAACAGGCTCGCTCTTATTATGGGGAACATATTCGGCCGAACGGTACTTTTACTGTAGAAGTAAGTGGAGATTTACTATTAATAAACATTCCAGGCATTTCGTCATCACATGAAACAGCTTTGATCAGAGGACGAATAAAGTCACGCCACTATAGTAATAGAGTGTATTACACATATATTTTACTCAAAGTGGCAGAGACTAGTTGGCAAAGCTGTTTATCTGACTATTATTGCAGTTGCATAATTGGAAAAAGAACTGTTGGAAGCTGTGCTCATGTGATGACAATTGTCTGGTATCTTGGATGGGCCCGGCATGAAAATGACATAATATCTCCACCTGCTCAGTTTCTCGACAATATTTTAACATGAGAAGACATTGAAAATGAAGAAAATCAATAAATGAATATCTAAGACTATACAAAGTTTTATTTCATACCAAAACTGTAAGCCGACGTTCGCACGGACATAAAAATATCGCGACGGGATTTTATCGCGCAGTGCATTTTCAATGCTATGCTTGGCGCCGAGAGATGAAAATCCAACAATGTGTTTTTTGACGCGCTGGGATACACTCTGTTGGATTCTCACCACCGAGCGGTGAAAATGCAGTGCGCCAAAAAAAATCGTGGTATTTTCACGTTCATGCGAACGTCCAATTATAGCATAATAATTCAGTTTTTCAATAGCATATTTTGCTGAAAAGCTTTTCATCTTCTTCCGATCTCGATTCCAAGTCATAAAAAAGGAATTCTACGTAATTAAAAAATGTTCTCAATCAGTAGATACTATTAACATATTAAAATAATTACTTATTACAACTTGCACATAAACATTCTAAGTAGCCATGATCATACCTATAGAGTGCCCTTTCAGTTCTAAAAGGTTAGACTAAACATTTTTGACTGAAAATACCCCATTTCATCATATTTCTTGTTGTTTACTTTGTCATAATCATCCATCAAATATCTAAAGACAATAATGACAGTGCCATGTGTCAATTTTGACAAGTTTTGTATTTGTTTAGGGTGTGTTCACTTTAATATACTAGTTAGTTAGAAAGGTTTGTTCGTTTTAGGAGTAAATTCACACTAAAATAAAAAAACCATTTTTCTCAAAAATGGAAGCCTTTAAAAATGTATGTTATAGTTAGAAACACTAGCTTTTGGGTTGTCTATCCAAATATATTTAACTGATCCTGGTTAGAATTATTGAATAATAAAAAACCATTTTTGGACATGTCCTTTCCTTCATAACACCGGAATTATAGGTAGACCTATAATTCCGGTGTTTTGAAGGAAATTTGTAGAGGTAGTCAATTTTAAAGGGGATGTTTTTATGTTTCGGATTGGCGCTAAAATGGCTGAACGGATTTAGATGGACATGTCCAAAAATGATTTTTTATTATTTAATCATTCTAACCAGGATCAGTTCAATATATTTGGATAGACAACCCAAAAGCTAGTGGTTCTAACTATAAGACACATTTTTAAAGGCTTCCATTTTTGAGAAAAATCCTTTTTTTATTTTATTGTGAATTTACTCCTAAAACGATCAAACCTTTCTAACTAACTAGTGTATTAAAGTGAACACACCCTAAACAAATAGAAAACTTGTCAAAATTGACACATGGCACTGTCATTACTGTCTTTATTTGATGGATGACTATGACGATGCAAACAATAGGAAATATGATGAAATGGTATATTTTCAGTCAAAAATGTTTAGTCTAACCTTTTAGAACTGAAAGGGATTAGATTCTAGATTTTATTTGGGTTGCCATCAACAAATAAAATATATGTACTAACATTAAATATTTTATAATTTTTCTCTTAAATGGAGGGGTCTAAAAATATTATTTCAGTGGTTACAAATTCCATATTTTTGTTGCTTTTATTAAGGTGTAGTTGGACGCTGGTTAGATTTTTCAGAATTTCTCGGATTGGAAAAACCAACGCCCATAAAAAAAGCGGACATCTCCAGCGCCATTACAACTAAGTTCAAAAAATCCAACTGAAAGATTATTTCAGAAGTATTCATTCCGTAGGATTTTTTGAACTTGAGAGTTGTAATGCTAATATAATATAATGCTAATGATTATGATTCTGTAAAGCCATATTTGTTATGGCCGCGAATCATATTTAGATCAATAGACAACCTGTTACTGATCTGCAAATGGCAAAAAACGTAACAAAATTTGTATTTCGTGGGCTAACTTAGCGAATTCTCCTTAACACACATCTTTATTATTTTAGTATGAACTGACCATGGAATTAGTATGTTATTATAATACAACACTGACAGACCAGAAGTGAATCAAATAAATCTGTGGAATCAAATATCAGTTCAGTCTATAAGTAGTCTGTGGTTCAGTTCCACAGAGCATAGAACAGTTCTTTGTTGGCCAGCCAGCCAATATTATTGAGTACTTTTTTTTAAATGTTTAATCGCTAGGAATACTAGTGTTCTGTGATATTCACTGTGTTATCCTGAAATGGTACTGATACCATTTCATTTTACTTAATGAGATTTTGGTGTGTTAAACTGAATTTAACAAATATAATATCATTACCTGATTATGGTAAGTATTTTAGGTTATGACAAGAAATAATATTTATTCTACTGTCAAAGATTATTTGGTTACCGATTAAGTTAATTTGTAACTATCCATATATGTAAACACCTAACTTATTATATTTTAATGGTTTTTACTTCTGCGTTTTTTCGATTTAGTCCTAGGGAGACAGAGACCTTTGACCAGCAGTGGGATGATCCGGCTAACAGTATCAGTTATTCTGCAATAAAAGAACCCTTCTTATGTATTTGTATGTGAATAATAAATGGTTTTTGATGAGCGTATTGTTGTAATTCAGGAACCGCCTAATTCAGGGACCAGTTCACCTGGTCTGATTGGTTCGGGGCCTCTCCTTCCTCCGGCGATGCTTAGTGGCCTGCCTCCGCCCATGCCTCCACCAGTTGGCATGCCTCCTGTGCCTGGAATGCCACCGAACATGGCTGGCATGCCACCACCCATGGGTTTTCCGCCTATGATACCACCATTTTCCATGCCACCACCAGGCTTTCCTGCATTTAAACCTGTAAGTATTCTTAGAATTTTTTTAACCACTATGTTGGACATTGGTCACTTAAGGCTCGTGCTGACTGCCGCGATATTGGGGGTGCGACAGTCAGAGTGACACTTTCCATGAAGTTTCCATAGAAATTGTGCTACTAGTGTCGCGTCGCCTGTCTGCGGGAGCCTTTATTGTTTGTTTAACATCACATGATATCCTAATTTAATGTCTCCATAGGACCTGTTGTATGTTCTTTCTGCAAAATAGAGAGTTTCTGCAGAATAGACTCGCGACCTTTAGACCACCAAATCATTCAAAACTTTTGTTTTGAAACAATACTTTAAATATTTGCTTGTGAACCAGCAAGATATTTAAAGTATATTGAATATTTTTTACTTGTGTGGAACAAACAAAAATTCATTTCAATGTTTATTTATTTGAATAGTAGTCATAGGTAATGTAATGGTAGCTATGACCATTCATTGTTATTTTGCTAAATTATTTAGGTAGTGGAAGATACTTTTTAACAAATTTTATTATTCTGATGACTTGGAGAGATTGCCTATTGCCATTTATGCATGTCTGTTTTGCTATACATGTACTTACTAATGATGTGTAAGAGCATTCAACAATTGCAGGATATGAGTGCTCCAGCTCCAGACGTGGCCCCAATGGCCAACCAAAGCAGTCCTTGGTCTGAACATAAAGCTCCAGATGGAAGAACATATTACTACAACTCTGTTAGTAAACAAAGTCTTTGGGAGAAACCTGATGATTTGAAAACTGCAGCGGAAGTAAGCATTATTCTATATACATACATACATCATACATAAACTCACGCCTTCTTCCCATGGGGGTAGGCAGAAACTATAGAACGCCACCTGCTACGCTCCTTACATACTCCTTTTGCTTCGCCTACGTTCATACATCTGGTCATACACGCACGCCGATTGCGAGTACTACACACCTGACCTTTCTGAAGATCATCACCAATTTGGTCACTATATGTCCTCCTAGGGCGTCCCCTTCCGGCGTTTCCACTCACCTCTGCTTTATAAATACCTTTTGTTAGTTGCGTTCCACTCATCCTCTCAACATGACCAAACCATCTAAGCATACTCTTTTCAATTTTTGTTACTACATCTTCTTTTAAACTGCACCGTTGCCTTATCACATCACTTTTCAGCCTATCATTCATAGTCACGCCAGACATGCTTCGCAAGGAACGCATTTCCAATGCATTTATTCTACTTACATGCTTCTTTTGCCACACCCAACATTCACTTCCATACATAAGCGTAGGCACCAGCACACCATTGTGAACAGCCAGTCAAGCCTTTTTGAGCATCAACTGTTGGGTCACAATTGCATGTATAGCACCATTCACTTTATTTCCCGCATTTACTCTCCTTTCCACATCTTCATCAATCTTTCCATCCCTTGTAAACTGACTCCCCAAATATATAAACTCACTTACTTGCTCCACACTCCTATCATTTATTTTCACATCACACACCGATACATCCTCTTCTCTTTCAAACACCTTCGTCTTATTCACATATTCATCCCTTTATTTTATTATATTCATCCCTTTCCTCTTATATGCTTCATCCATCACAGTCACCATGTCTTGCAACTGTTCTGCAGACGAAGCAAGTAGAACTTGATCATCTGTGTAGAGAAGGCATTTGACAGGGCTTATTCCACTATTCCCCCCTGAGAGAATCCCCCTCAGGGGGGAAAACTGAACCCTAATGTAAAAAAGTCCAGAAATTCCCCTTTTCATTTTGGATTATTCCACTTTTCCCCCTTATTAAGTAAATAAAAAAAAATTGTGATTAGATAAAATGTAATAAACAAAAAACGACAATATAATATATTCAGTCTTTTATTTTTTTACAGAATGTTGTTATAATAAAATGTGATGAAGACTAAAAACAATCACAAACAGACAGTGATGAGGGACATCGGTTGTTTTTAGTAAAAATAATAATTAAAACAGTTTAAACAAGGTATCTAACCAGAAAAACTACATTATTTAACATTATCCTCCCTGAAAGTTTCCCTTATGAACATCACTTACTTAAATATAAAACAATTATCAAGTTTTTCGACAATATGCTGAAAGTAAAAATGGAGTACAAAGATAAAGAGAATATATAATATTAAATTATTAGACAGATTACGAATACTTAAAGAAAAACATTATAATACGTAAAACATTTAAAAAAAAACAATGTACCTAATTAATGACAAAAGTTGTAGCAATCAAAAATATTAACAATTCAAAGTGAAAATAAATCATGTGGGTAGGTAATATTAATGCACCGACAGTAAAACAATCACAAACGTACACCAAAAAAAAAAATCTATGTAAGTAATGCTAATAACAATCAAAAATAGTAACAAATCAAATTATCTAGAAAATAAATACACAATAAATCACCTAAATCAACGAGGATTATCGTCCTGTTAAAATGCAAATTATTTTAACTTTTCTAGGAAATGTCCAATTGTTATGCTCCCGCTAAGTAATTCCATTTGTGTCTCGTGAATAAAGTCATTCGTCTCGATACTTCCTTTCGTTCTATTCTTCACTTGAACATTTTTCGACACTTTGTTAGCATGAACTTCAACTGAAGCATCTTCAAACAGAACATTCAAAAGCTGTGATAGATTGTGCTTTTTTTTCGATACAATTCCATTATTTTTTTTATGCCACTTTTCTATGAGGTTGGTAGTCCTGTGACGTTCGCCAAAGACGCACCAGATTTTGATAAAGTTCTCATCATTTAGCCATTGTTGTATCATATATTGGCGGTTATATTGCGTTCCCTAGGGACTATTCCCAAGGGAATTTTGAAGTACCTATGTAAGTACTTTAAAATGTCTCCAAACCAAGTTTAATTACAATCGATTGAGCCGATGTTGCGGTAGCGTGAAGAGATATTAAATCAAATAAACAAACAAACGCAGTTTCGCCTTTATAATATTATAGTTAGAATCCTTGATAATATTATAAATCTGAAAGTGAGTTTGTTTGTGGAAGCTTTCACGCTAAAACGTCTGAACGGATTTAGATGAAATTTGGTACATGGGTAGACCTGGATTAGGACATATGATACTTTTTATCTCGATATTCCTACGGGATCGAGACTTAGGTATGCGGGTGAAACCGCAAGGCGCAGCTAGTTACTAATAAATAAACAACAACAGCATGTCTGCCTATTTAAACAATTTAAACTCGAATAATATAAGAATTCATTATGACATTTTATATTAGCTTTATTGACTATGTTAACGAAGGCCCGCTTGGCGGTGCTCCTATTAGTTTGAATGGTCAACATTATCCCCATTCTAGGTTATATCTAAGTAAAATATCTGCCGGGCAGCGCCCGCGGTAAATATTTTAGCAACCAGCACCGGCGAACAAATCGGCGCCCAGCACCAGCAGGGTAGCAGAGGCACTCCTTAAATTTTAAGGACCTCAGTGGGGATTTCTGGACGTCGGTTTTTTTAGATTCCACTTTTCCCCCTAGGGGGATTTTGAAGGGGGATTTGTGGAATAAGCCATTTGACAGGCAACTCATTCATTCTCAATCAAATCTATCAGACAACTATCCATCTACAAGTTGAACAGCCATGGTGACGCTACACAACCCTGTCTAACACCCCTTGAGATGCAGAACCAGTCCGTGTATGCCCCATTTAACCTAACACAAGCACTGGAATCCTTGTGTAAAGATTTCAGTGCCCGTTCCAAGCTCCAGTCCACACCGTACACTGATGATAGTGTTGACCACAGTTCTTCCCTCCATACACTGTCATAGGCCTTCTCCAAGTCAACGAAAGCACAGTAGACTGTCTTGTGCTTTGCCAGATATTTTTCGGCTATACACCTTAAGGAGAAGATCTTATCCATACATCCCATTCCCTCTCTAGATCCTGCCTGGACATCCCATATTTTCTCATCTGTCATTCTTACCACTCTATTTATCAAAACTTTTTTACACTCCTGCTGAGAGTCTTTTCCCTTATACAGGGTGTTTGGCAGAACGTTGAACATACGAAAATGGTGGGTAGGTGGGGTCATCTGCTACTTACTCAGCCCTAATTTATTTGGCCCTGGCCCCCTGGTATTTTTTAATTTTTTTTTTGCTTTCTTCTAGTTTCACCACTTTCTTAACTTTAAAGTGTAATTTTTATTGAAAATGGGTAAAACAGGCAATATTTTTGTTTTTTTTTTAATCTTTAATGTTGGCAGATGCTTATAAAGTTATTGCTTTACTCAGATGTTAGCTAAAAAATTAAAATTAAAATAATATCTAGGGGGCCAGGGCCAAATAAATTAGGGCTGAGTAAGTAGCAGATGACCCCACCTATCCACCATTTTCGTATGTTCAACGTTCTGCCAAACACCCTGTATAGTGGTACGATTACAGCCTTGCACCAGTCATCTGGCACATGGCCATATCTCCAACACATATTAAAGATCCGGCCGAACAGGCTTGCTACCACCCCGTCACCACCCTTCAGCATTTCAGCAGACACTGTCATACCCTGCAGCTTTCCCAATTTTCATCCCTTTCAACGCTCTTACAATCTCATCTATTTCTATTTCATTCCACTCATCTGCATGTGAGCTTGGGTCCTCAAAACTGGCTTGTGCCCAATTACCCACTCCTTTTACACTATCCTGACAACTAAATAAACTTTCAAAGTACTTATTCCTTCCAGCATTCCAAGACCTTACATTCTTCGCTTAGTAAACATCCATCTTATAACGTTCATACTCGATGTTCCTGTCACTCCGCGAGCCAATCTTACTTGTTTCCAGAACAGCTTAACATTGGCCCTGAAGTTATCAGAAAACTTCCTGTTATACTTTTCTTCCTTTTCATCCTTCTTCATTTTTACAATCTTTTTCACTCTCGCTTTTATTTCAGAGTATTTCTTCTTCACTTTTTTCAAATCATCTGCCACATTCGTTGCCTGATTCATCCTATTTTGGGCCTTACAGGCTAACATATTAAGCCAGGCCTCTTTCTTCTTCCTCACAACCTCTTTAACTTCTTCATATACCCAAGAATCATTTGTTCTACATTTCCTCTGCGCCAGACCACATACTTTTGTGGCTATTCTATATATAAAAACCAAAAAATTGTTGGTGACTATTTTATATCATAAATGCAGTCAATGGTATGCATAGTTATAAGCCTTAATATTAGCCATACACTGCTGTGAATTTTCCATATTCATTTACAAGGTCTTGATGCAGAAAGTCCGATTCGCAGAATGTCAGATTCACAAAAGTTTCCGATTCGCAAAACGTCTGTGACTTTAAAATTTGAAATAATGTAAGCACAAAAGTCATTTTTTTAAAATTAGGCACTGATATTTATGTTTGATTTTTATAGTTTGTAAATTAATAGTTCCTAAATCGAATAAGAACAAATAAATAATTCTTACAAATACTAGTTTGTTACTTGCATTTATAATTTTATACTATTCACAGAAATTAACACATTTTATTAATTATTACTATACAGGATGGAAACTTTCAGCGGGGCAGTAAGGGGAAGTACCTTATCCGTTGCAGCTACGCGAAAATGGTCTTAAGAGACTCCATATTTTTTTATGGAATTTTGATCCCCTTCACAGATTTTGAAAAAAATGTATAGTCAGCAGGAAAATGGGCAATTTTCACAAAAACTTTTTTTTATGCCAATCGATCCTCTTTCTTACAAGGATCAAAACCTCTATTGGACCAATTGAGTAATCGTAAGAAATGATACTCCAACTTAGTTTTTTATGATCGATAGATGGACCGCTACAACGAAGACTAGCCAAAAATAAATAAACTTCGTATATTCGCAAGGCAGTGGATACAAACATAATGATGGTCCTATAACGTGACCACCTCGCAGTCCTGGGGGCCGATCGCGCTAATTTTGAACGTTAATACCAAAAGTAAACCACAACCAAAAACGTTAAGTTAGACACATTTCGTATCGCGCTAATCATTTCACGGAAACGATTTAGCTTTACTTTGGAAGTTACGTTGGAGGAACGATCGATCGAACAATACTCTCACAAAAAATAGCGCGATACCGTTTCTTACATCAGCTAAACCAAAACCAAAAACGTTCCGTTCGAACGGTAATTACGTTCAGAAATAGCGCGATCGGCCCCCTGATCTCACGCCTCTACACTTTTTTATGTGGCGCTATTTAAAAATTGAACTTTATAAAAAGAAATACAACAGTGTTCAGGAACTCAAAGATTTACTTACCACGATTCTCTATGGAATTAATTCAAGCACATTATCAGCTGCTACCCAGTCTGTAGTAAAGAGAATAAACCTATGCCTACGTCAAAACAGCTACCATTCTGAACACCTCATAACTTAGAGCTCAAAAGTAAAATTTCTAGGTGAGTCCAAATGTAAAGTTTCAAGTTTTTAATTTTAAGGTGAAATAATACCAAAAGTAGAAGTTATAGTTTTTTATTTGTTTTTCGATCAGTCTTTTTTGTAGCGGCCAGTTTATCGATGGTAAAAAATGTAAGTTGGAACTTCTCATTTCCTACGAAATGTATGGGAAAAGTTTTTTGCGATTTATGACTTTTCTAGCACTCAAACCTCAATTGGTCCAATAGAGGTTTTTGATCCTTATAAGAAAGAGGATCGATTGGCATAAAAATAGTTTTTGTGAAAATTGCCCATTTTCCTGCTAACTGACTGTACATTTTTTTCAAAATCTGTGAAAGGGGATCAAAATTCCATAAAAAATTATGGATGGTCTCTTAAGACCATTTTCGCGTAGCTGCAACGGATAAGGTACTTCCCCTTACTGCCCCGATGAAAGTTTCCACCCTAGCCCTATACATATATAAATATTTTTTTATTTTAATTTATTATATGGAAACTGGATGTTTTACGAAACGGACATTCTGCGATCGGACGTTTTGGGTCAAGATCGTTTACAATAGTACCTAACCAAAACATTTCCACCGGTCATTAGATGATTCTTTTCTATCAACAGAAATTACTGTCTGCCTGTGTTTGGAAAGAATACACAACGGACGCTGGGCGCGTGTATTATCACAACATTGAAACTAAAGAATCTAGCTGGATTATACCAATCGAGCTTCAGGAGATCA
The DNA here is from genome assembly GCA_963921375.1 of Tiliacea citrago. Taxonomy (NCBI): domain Eukaryota; kingdom Metazoa; phylum Arthropoda; class Insecta; order Lepidoptera; family Noctuidae; genus Tiliacea; species Tiliacea citrago. Next base: position 17,365,964 of record OY992787.1, read on the forward strand.
AAGAAAAAATTGCTGCTGAAGAAGCTGCTCAGTAAATCTCACTATAGTTGGGCTGTTTTGAACTGAGTGTGCTATAAATCTTTTTTGTGCTCTTTCTCGCTCGCACGCGTTACGCTTACGTAGCGCGCTAGTGATGTGAGTTACTGTAGCGATTGTTTTGTTACTGAAGTTTATGACCTGATGACTCAGTTCAAAATGGCTCAACTACAGTTTTCCTAAAAACATTATGCTATAGCGTAAAATGAAATCAACATGCATGTTCCGCTGCTGTCGCAATCTACATTATTATGAAACTAGCGACCAGACCCTGCTTCGCACGGGTGCGATCTATTGATGTGGTTACAATCAAAACATCAAGATTACTTTGCTATAAGTTAGTTTAATATTAATGTACATATAAACACATAAACACTTCAGTGGGATTTGGCCAGACATGTCTACCGCATCCCAGATGAGAAATGGGCAAAAAGAACCAACGAGTGGGTCCCATTAAACGCTAGCCGAAATCGCGTGATCGCGGCAGGCCAAGGCGACGATGGCGGGATGAGCTTGACTCTTATCAAAAGGACTGGCGAACATTTACAGAACTGAATTTTGTGTAAAAGGTGGAGGGAGGCGTTTGCCATGCAGTGGCATAATTATAGGCTAGTTAGATTAGGTACAGACGCCAGCAGGTCAAGCTACCCGAAACTGTAAAATTTTGTCAATCAACTTTGAACCTTAAAATGGAGCGATAAAGTTGAAAATCTATTAAAGAAATTTGACAGATTGTAGTAGCTTGATGTGCTGGCGTCTGTACATAAACCTTCCGGAATAAATTCTCTAAATGATAAGTGTAAATCCCCATCAAAGTCATTTGTTAGAGATGCGCCACGGCGTTCTCACCATCCGCCTGACGCAGGTCCTCACCGGACACGGTTGTTTTGGGAGGTTCCTGTTCAGGATAAAGCGGGAGGAAACGCCCGGGTGTCACCACTGTGTGGATCGCCCGGAGGACACGGTAGAGCATACGGTGGAGGTCTGCCCGGCTTGGGCGGAGCACCGCCGTGTCCTCACGGAGGCGATTGGTGGCGGCAATCTCTCGCGTCCGGCCCTGGTTCAGGCCATGGTTCGGAGCGAGAGTGCATGGATGTCGTCACGTCCTTCTGCGAAGCAGTAATGCTCGCGAAGGAGGAGGTGGATCGCGTGAAGGAGAGGCAAAATTCGCGCCCTCACGCCCCTAGTCGCCTCGAGAGACGCCCCGGGCGTCGGGAGTTGTAGGCCGATTCCCGGCCACCGTAGGCGCGGACTTGCGGACGGTGATCGATGGGTAGCTCGCCGTTGATAAGGACCAGGCCCGGATCGACGACGTGTTGTGTTCCACGTGCACCTCAAAGAGATGTCAGCACGAACTGACGGGGTCCGTTAAGGCCAATGCCAGGGTTGCGAGTTTGTCAGAAACGGATATCGTGGTCCTGGCACACAGGCATCTGAAGGAACACGGGTGGATTTAGTCAGTAAAAGTCTGACACGCCCTCCCGGTCCGCCCAGAGCGGGAGTAGTTATTTGATAGTTTCCCACCAAAAAAAAATGTATTTTGATCAAGGTAAAACCTGCCACAAATGCTGCTGCTGCTGACAAATTTCAAAAAACGTAAGAAAATTTGAATTTCGCGGGCTACCATTGCGGATTCCTTAGGAAGCACCGTTAGGGTAGTTAAGAAGAAAAGAAGCGGACAAAAAGACATGAACAGCGGCTGTTTAATGCTATTAATCCTTCGTGTCCACGGCATGTGGATCCATGCGAGACACAGTGGCTTTTTAATTTGTTTCTATAATTGCGCGGCATACGAAGGGTAGATTATTATGCAGTATTATCGTTTCTATTTACAATGATGTTATTTTGAATCAATAAATAATACTTTCAGAGCCGCACTAAGTGCAGAAATGCCTCCTGGAGAAGTGCCGTTGCCAATGTCTCCATCAAATCAAACTGGAAGCTCCGCCTTAGATGAGGCAATGGCAAAAACTCTTGCATCCATTGATCCATCTCTTGCCAACTCCATACCAATACCAGAAGAAAGTAAGTGAAATTTTGGTATAATTATATAATTCTGGGTATAAATCATAAATATTGACTATCACATTTTATACGCTATTTGATGGGGTACCTATCTGTGTGTGTGTTTGTGGGGTACTATCAATTTTTCGATGCTAATTGTATGGAAATGTGAGTGCCCAAGGTGAAAGCCGGTGCATGTAGCGGCCCTGGCAGCGTGTAAAACAAACACTAGAAACAGAGCTGATGACCCAAATGTTTGCATTACAGCAATATGGCCAAAACCTCATAAAATCGACAGATTCTATTACATTAAGCAAAAAAAAAAAAAAAAAAACGCGTCAATAATGATATCTGTAACACCGAAAACACGTTTTTCAGAAATGTTTAACGTCACGCAGACCATTTGAAATAATAAAAAAATACCGGGACAACTATCACAGCTAAGTAAGCGTTACAAGTTAACGAGTAATAGTCGAACAACTTATATTTGCAGTTGGAGAATTGACCGTGACGTATATCGATGTATAGGAGAACGTGTTTTTCAACTACAATGTTAAGTTTGTTCTTAGGGTAAATTCATCCCAACTTCGGAACCCTTCATTGTGCGTGATCCGACACGCACTTAGCCGGTTTTTTTGAGAGGTCAAATTTATCAATAAAAAAGTTACTTATCTACATATATTGATGCATGATTGTAACGGAGTAATGGCTGGGCATGTACAAACGAATTAAGAAACTCTTCCGTTTTTTCGGTTAAAATTGGTTTTGGTATAGTATGGATATAATCATTAGGAATCATTAAAAAAAGACATAGTTGGAGCTATTGTAGGCATAATTACAAAAAAGGTATAGTTATTTTTTTTTATCTAATATGTAACCAAGTTCCTTGTAACCATTGATTTGAAAGCCCCAAAATAACGCGAAACGAATTTAAAACATCGATCTATTTCCGTCAATGGTTTGAAGATGACAGGGACAGAATTATATTTTTTAAATACGTTTATCGCTTTTATTATTTATTGTTAATAACCCTATGGTTTCTGTAACCCAATAGCAATAAAACTGTTATATTATATTAAGTGATTTGTGGTGCAGGACCATTTGGTCCTAAATATTTAAAATTGAAAATATGTTTTATTGTTTAGGCAAGCCCGAAGAAATGACGGCACCACCACAAGGTAATAATAATGAGAACTCGGAAAATCCGCCGGAACTTCAATATAAGGACAAGAAGGAAGCCATTGAGGCATTTAAAGAACTTTTAAAAGACAGGGTAAGAATTTATCGATTATACTATACTATATTTTGCCCGCGGGTTTACACGCGTGTTCACACGCGTGGAAGGCGTTTTTAAAACATAATTTCTTCTTATTACATGGTTATTGGCCAAGGGTGTCAAAGCTATTAATCGAACACAGATACTAACATCCATTAATGTACACAGTGAGACATACAAAGTGCTGTGATCATGATACTCAAACACACATAAAAGCATCTCATGAATGAAATAATAAAATTATATTATACTTTTCAGAATGTGCCATCAAATGCAACTTGGGAACAGTGTGTAAAGATAATATCTAAAGATCCTCGTTATTTGACATTTAAAAAGCTTAATGAGAAGAAACAGGCATTCAACGCATATAAAACGCAAAAATTGAAGGACGAAAGAGAGGAGCAGAGGTGAAAGATACAGCATTTATATAATTATATAGCTTCTGCCCGCAGCTTCGCCCGCGTGTGTTTCGGAAATTATCCCACGGGAACATGTTACTGGGATGAAAAGTATTCTATCATCCAAATCCATTCAGCCATAAAAACGTGAAAAGTTAACAAACAGACAAACAAACAGATAATAAATGCAAATAATCATCATTTTTTTTACTAAACTGGTTTTTACCAACTGAATGTACTGTGGACTGTATTCCAATTACTTAAATCTTTTAAAAATAACACCTACGTAATAATTTCAATAATTATGTGAATTTTTAAATCATCCCCTATTTTACCAAATGATTGATGATTGTACAAAAACGCTCAAATATGTAACTATTTTTTTTTTACCGAAGCATAAATTTGATATTTCATAATCCTAACATACGAAATACTAAGTTTCCCATACAAACATTCATCTCCCATATACTTTTTGTCTCAAAAATAATTCTAAACGGGGTGACCCGTTTAATTATTTTTGAGACAAAAAGTAGTCTGTCCTTCTCCGGGATACCATCTATCTTCTTGCCAAATTTTATGGAACTCCGTTCAGTGGTTTTGGCGTGAAAAGGTAACAGACCGACAGACTTTGACGAGTTACTTTCGAATTTATTTGATTATTTTGGAGTATGGACAAAACCTAGCAGTAAGTGTTTTTTTTGTTTATTCTAGAAATTACACATTTTACTTCATTAGTCATCCAATTAGCAATCTCATATTCCAGATTGAAAACAAAAAAAAATAGAGAAACCTTAGAAGAGTTTTTGTTAAGCTGTGACCGTGTAACATCTCTTACAAAATATTATAAATGCGAGGAGATGTTCAACAACCTTGAGGTAAGGGCGTTTCACGTGGCTTATGTTACGTGGCGTCATATTATTTTTATTGATATAAACACTATACCTAATCCACAACAATTTTGACATATTTGGCAACTCGCCACACAGAAGGTAAAATGGGAACCACAGAAGGTTCCCATTTTAGTTATCGAATATAGCAATATCTTTTATAAACTAACAATCGTGATACTAAGGTAAGCTTTCCCCTTAGATATGGCGATGTGTTCCTGAATCCGATCGGAGAGATATATTTGAAGATTGCATATTTACGATCACAAAGCGTGAGAAGGAGGAAGCTAAAGCATTGAAGAAACGGAACATGAAAATGCTGGCACAGGTAACATTTCAGTACTTAGTTTTTTCACAGAGCACGGAATCGCCGCGGGGGCAGCGTCAAGAGACAGCTGTACGTTGAACGCAAAACTTCTGTCCTGACCGCGTGCCAATCCCTGTTTATGAACCAACACCGTATGGTGCTGAATTGTACACAGACCTGCACACTTTCGAAAACAACTGTACAAATTTGTTTCGATATAGCACCTTAGTTGACTAATTTTTACCGCTCCGAGTTTGGCTTCATATATTTGCAATAGAGAATAGGAAAATCATGTTCGCTCTCAACACTTTTATAAAACCACGCACGAAATCGTAAAATGGTGGTCCCTTAAAGAAAGGCGGCTAGGAATAAATCAACGACAGAATATGGCGTGAGTTAGAGCGAAAAAACTGTATTGCATGTTTGTATGCATTATTACTTATTTGTTTGCTTTCGTTAGCAGCTAGTTGAACTGCGACATTGACCTTGGCACAATAAAACATAACTTTACTTACTAAATTAACGCAAGAGGTGACATAAAATACTTTTGTTTCCAATCCTGTAAATATTTGAAAAAAAAAGTAAACAATAAATACATATCGTTTTCATATAACTCTATTGGTTTTCGCGGTGCACGCCAGTAAAGCTCCCAGTAGGCATGATTTTATTCCGACATTTTCAACAATCATCATAATTTTTCAGCCAATTTACACAAAACAATAAATTATAAACCTAAACCTTCCTCATGAATCACTCCGTCCATTGGTGAAAATCGTATGAAAATCCGTTCGGTAGTTTTTGAGTTTGTTGCGTTGCGACAGACAGTCGCGGAGGGAGGACTTTGTTTTAAAATTAATGAAGTGATACTTTTAGAAATACGCATATTTATAAAGTTACAAACACTAAGGTCATTATTTTATAACCTTGTTTGTAACTTTATAATTATACGAGCTTTTGCCTGTGGCTTCGCCCGCGTGAATATCGGAACATATCCCACGGGAACGTACTACCGGTATTAAAAGGAAACGAAGCGATCTCATAGCCTAGGAAAAGGTCATTGACTCCTAGCGGTGCGGCCGCCGCCTTCAACCATAATTATTTAGGCTTCAAACAAGTTTCTGTAACCTATTATGTCAATAGGGAATATGCACATAATTCAAAACGTATCCATTATTTTAATATACATTGTGCAGGAGTCAAGAATCAAATTCCAATATTTTTTACATTTTATAATGCATTACTTATTTTACAATTAATTAGGTAATTTATGTTGCGTTTTTTTGGTGGAACGGAACGCAAACTCAAAACGCGTCCTCTTCGAAAATGCCAGAAGTGACGAAACAAAACATGTGAATAGAATCTATTCTTTGCCTAAATGCTTGAAATCTCACTAAGGTAAATATGTAAGTGCGATTTCTACTTGAATAAAGCATAAACAATAATTTAATATATAAGATTTGGGGCTAAAAAACAGATATAAACAAAGCAGCTTCATGAACAATGACGTCACATCATGACCGCGACAGAAACGGACGTTTGAACTGTAGTAGAAAATTGTTGTTGCATCAATCAGTAGTTCAATTTAACTTTCAATACTTTTTTAGGTTTATATTACTGTCTATTATTGATATAGTGAAAAAAAAAAATACATGCATATTCCCTATAAAGAATTATTTATTATTATTTTGTTACGCGTAATTATGAATCTGTGAAAACTTTCAAAGTTTTAATTTAAATTATATGATGTAAAGGCATATTTTCATCTAAATGAAATGAGTACTCCACTTGCAAACCACGTTATTATAATGAAGCAATTATTTGAGAAAACTAATAAAATGTTTATCCTTATAATTAAGATACAAAGGTGCATTAATTTGCGTATTACTTAAGTGTAGGATCTTATCAAATTCATTTATGTTAAGAAATGAAATCACTGTTCATCAATAATCAATTAATCATCAATAATCATTTAATTTGCGTTTTAAAATTAAACATAGACAGTGTTGCAGTTGTATTCAATCAACATAGGCAATTTTGAAACAGAATACTCTTTATTATGTACACCATAAAATTAACAGATATAAATGTTGAAATTTTACATAGAGTGACACAATGGGCGGTCTTATCGCACGGAACAAATATTTGTATGACCTATAAGTAGTTGTTCCGGGTCTGGCTGTTTATGTTTGTGAGTTTAAATGTTTGTAAACGCACCCACGATACAGGAGAAATTCCTAGTGTGGGGCAACGTTTTTAAAAAAAAACAAAAACAAACAAACAAAAGCGATCTTTTACAGACAACCTTTGGGTGGATTAAAGGGAGAAGGAGAGACAATACTGCAGGTAGTCAGTGGTGTACCATTTACATAAATATACAATAAATACATACATACATAAAGCAATACACTTATCTATATAAATATATATATATACAATAATAAACATGAACCAAGAGCAAGGAACTGTATTATGTAATGATGATGTTTATGGAGTGAGGAAGTGTTTTTACCTGAATTTTAAAAGTAAAACAGTTTCATAAACCACCTAAAAAGTGTCCTAAGGAAATATTATCTGTCGATGTGTCCATAGTTGGCATTTTTTGGCTGATGCCGCGAGTGCAGTAGCTGTGGTTTTAGAATCTATGGTTGTGTGGGTAACTACTCTGTATTCACATACGAAGTCTATGCCTACAGAGCCATGCAGTCTAGTCTTAGCTTCAACTTTGTTTTAATTTTAATGTAATAAGTAAAGATTCGTGCAAAATCCACGAGAACCTACTGCCGATAAATTGCTTTGCAGTTTGGCAGGGTTTATGTTAAACTAAAACTGTAAAATTATGGATTAAATAAACTAAAAAAAAAAAAAAACTTCTATATCTACTCCTAAGTATTTACAATTTTAATCTATTTATTTCCACTCTTAGTCTATGTCTTAATTTTGTTTATGCATTAAAGTTTCTTCACTATCAGTTTCTTCTACAGTATTTTGAAAGTGGACTGTGGATCGACATAGCGACTTTTACAAGACTATTGAGTTTTTTATTCCATTTTATTCCTAATATAACGAGTCTTGACAGATTATTTTAAACACAGTCACACTTGAAAAATATGTTTATGTTTTTATTTTTTGTTTACTTTTCAGTCGTCAGATATTGTTCTCTTTTAGCAGTGATATAAAAAATAGCGGTTCAGCTCCTAAGGCGTTGGCTCATATACAGGGATTGGTTTTAAATTTTTAATCGTCTAGACCGTCTTTGAAAACCTTCAGTTTCTATACGTCAGTAGTCATTTGTGTCGTAGTGCGAGTAAACAGTGACACGCTTGGTTTGTATCGGAAGTGTTGACAATGCCCACTCTAGCAGCGGCCGCCGAGGCGTCTCCGTGCTCGGTATTTTTATTTTTCTTTGTATGCTGATACGGTGTAGGTACTGCATCACTGGACGCTGGTGGCAGTTGCCTTTGTGAAACTAGGAGTAAAAGCAAACGTACGGGTGCACGATGTTTATCATTGTTTCTCGCTCCCTATTACATCGGACTTACCTAAACGTATCTGGGCGAAATTTGGGTGTATGTATATACATATATAAGTAGTAGTGTATACCCTTTTTCGATGCACGCTGTTTACCATAATACTAGTCATAAAGTACACACTATGTAATATTTGTTGCAAACAAGTAATAAATATCTTCTGAATGTGTCAGTTTTGGATGGATTTGTTAACATATTTTTGTCTCTGCCTGTTCATTAACCCATGGCAGATAAAAAATGATTTATTACAGGTTTTAGAGAATATGAGTGAAATAACATACAGTAGCACTTGGAGCGAGGCACAAGTGCTATTGCTAGAAAACTCTGCTTTCAAGAACGATGTGAGCTTGTTGGGCATGGACAAAGAAGACGCACTTATCGGTTAGTTGTTTTTTGGTTAAACAATCACAAGAGCTCATTATAATATGTGCTGAGACTATCTTGTATTTCAGTATATTTTATTTTATTCTATTCGGGAATCTTACAGCTAACTTATACAGTGTTCATAATATATAATATTAAAATTGGAGGCCATTTACAAATTTCCAGTGATAAACACTCCCCACTCACCACCCACCCATCCTCACTTACTCCCGGCACTCTCCTTTTCAACGATATGAAGGTATTTATTTAATTATGAGTAACTGTTGTCCTATGAATCAATATTACAAATAATATTGTAATTCATTTCAGTCTTTGAACAACATATTAGAAATTTAGAAGCAGAATACTTGCAAGAACGAGAACAAGTCAAAAAACGGACTAAGAGGCAGCAAAGAAAAAACAGAGACAATTTTTTGGTAGGATTTTATATTATTTTGACAATAAGCAAAATCTTATCAGTAATTAAAAGTAAAACAAAATATTGCACGTCCATCGCGCGTGCAATATTTTGTTTTCATTATTAGTTAATAAAAGTTCAGGATAAGCAAAAACGGCATGGTGCTCAAGTCTATTCCCTCCACCAGTATCTAATTTTGGGCAGTCCCGTGCGCGTCCCACACGCGCGTCTCGTGTCAGACACACTGAAACTCTTCATCATTCATTCCAGCCAAAAGACGTCCACTGCTGGACATAGGCCTCCCCCTAAGGGGGGGTGTTTGCCATAATCGCCACACTTGGCTGGCGGGTTGGCGATCGCAGTATGGTGTTAAAATGCATAGAGTATGCTGCTGCCCATTCTCTAGTAAGTCCCTTAGTCGCCTATTACGACACCCACGGGAAGAAATGGGGTGGTGCTATTCTTTACGTCCGGCACCTCACGGAGCCTGAAACTCTTAACATTTATTACAGGTTTTACTCGACACTTTGCATGAAGAAGGTAAACTTACCTCCATGTCGTTGTGGGTAGAGTTGTACCCAGTCATATCAGCTGATATGCGCTTCTCAGCTATGCTTGGTGAGTGCACCCATTTTGTATATTCTTTAACTAACTAAACTATCTATAAAAACAAACATAAATTACTTATTATACTAAAATTTTCAGGTCAAAATGGATCCACTCCACTAGATCTATTCAAATTTTACGTAGAAAACCTGAAAGCGCGGTTCCATGACGAAAAGAAAGTTATAAAAGAGATATTAAAAGAGAAGAGTTTCGAAGTCAAGCCCGACACTACGTTCGAAGAGTTTGCGACCGTGGTCTGCGAGGATAGCAAGTCCGCTTCTTTAGATGCGGGCAATGTTAAGCTCACATATAATTCATTGCTTGAAAAGGTGAATATTAGGCTTCCTTTTTTAAATGATTAAATACCAAAAGTAGGTGCTTACTAACGAAGGCCTTTTGACCTATGAAGTATATTCAATCGTTATCAAATAAAAAATGGAGAGTTAGTTGAATCATATAGTGTAGATCATATTTTTCCTCGAGTCTATGTCATTTAGATATATGTATAGTTAGGAGCTAGCGCAGATTTATTAACTATGCGCAATGCAGTACTTACGGCACGCCAGCTAACGTTCCACAGACTGCTCAGTGAAGTTTGGTTCGGAACATTCATTGTGTGAACCCGACTCGCTCTTGGGTCTTTTTTGTGTACTTTCGGTTTTAAAACATTTAATTTAATTCAGGCTGAAGCCAGAAACAAAGAGAAGATAAAAGAAGAGTCCAAAGCTCAGAAGAAAGTAGAGAGTTCATTTAAATGGGCCCTGAGTGAAGCGAACATCGACCATCAGCTGCCGTGGAACGAGGTCAAAGAGAAACTCGATCTGAATGCGACGGAGTTCGCGGCTGTGCCCTACGAGGAGGACAGAGTCAGAATATATAAGGTGGGTCATACCTGCATGACAATTCTTTTCTAAAGCAAACTCGATATTTGAAATCATCAGCCTAAATCTATACTGGTATTGTCGACATTTCGAGTCTTTCACATCACTATGGATTGCGGTGACAAACTTCCTTGAAATATCCAATCACGTTTCACTCTCCTGCACCTCTTAAATTTGAATTTGAAGTATCGGAAATTATTTTGGGGCAAAAGCGATTTACAAATTATTGTTTTTTTTAATTATGTTAGTACTGTCATGTTTCCTCCCTTGCTCGAATTCTAGAAGCTATTTATGTTATTTCGGTTAACATGGAGCAAATGAAATAATGCACAATTCAATGTCGTCTTTTTGCAGGACTTCCAACACGAACAAGAAGAAAGCTGCATGCACTACCACCATCCGAAATCCAGGAAAACAAAGCGCTCTAAGAAAAAGAAGCGATCACACTCTGCCTCATTGGTGAGTGGTTTAGGTGTCATCAAAATAGCGTTTTTTTCCGTCTAACTAACGACACTACAAAAAAAAACAATCTGGCCTTTTCCCAACTATGTTGGGGTCGGCTTCCTGTCTGATCGGACGCAGCTGATTACTATTTTTTACTATTTACTAGTATTTTACATGGAACGACTGCCTGTCTGACCGGACTAACGACACTACAAAACTTTTTGAAAACAATCGGTGCTTTCCGAGTTGCGCTGTAATCGATTTGAACGTGCTTAAACGCGTACCTAATTAGCTTGATCGCGAAAACTATGTCGCGTGAAACGTCATAGATGATGTCTGTCCGAAAGGGATATCGTGGCCCTGGCACACAGGCATCTGAAGGAACACGGGTGGGTTTTAGTCAGTAAAAGTCTGACACTCAAGTTACACAGTCAGTAAAAGTCTGACACTGAAGTTACTTGATAATTTCCCATAAAAAAAAAAAAGCGTCATCTTGCGATAACGCCGACCATGCCCTAAATTAATATCACCGTGAGCACTGTCAAAAATGACAGTTGTGTTTTGTTTTGAGTCGCAACGTGTCTAATTAGCGTGGCATTTTCGAAATTGTGCTTCTGGCTACAGTCAGTGTTTAAACAAAGAAATACTGTAATCCAACCGTGAGCGCGTTCACGAGCGTTCCGAATTGTTGACAGCTGTCATAATCGTGGTATCTATCTCGGAACAGATTTATTGATGTGAGCGCTGTCAGCGATTATGTTCTAATACGGAATGCAGCCAATGTTGCTCTCATTAGACTAAGCTATGTCCACACTCGTCAACGCTTTCATGCTCATGGTGCGTGTTTTTTTTAGTCGAGATCGCGCTCTCCATCTCCCGTGCAGCCCGCGCGCTCTCCGTCGCCCGCGCCCAGCCACGGCACATGGACTTCAGACGAAGGCAGGAAACACAAGAAGTCAAAGAAGAAGCACCGCAAACACTCGCCAATGCCTGTAAGTAATACTTAGTAATTTTAAGTAGTTCACACGGCGCTGTACTGTGCAATATTTTACAATCAAATGTTGGTGTGGTCATGTGGCGTTGGTTTATGTCCAATTTATGAGAATACTTGATTTTGTTTAGAAATCTCCGACGCCGGAAGAGGGCGGTATAACGGACGACGAGACAATGCGTCACAAGAGTAAGAAGTCGAAGCGTAGCGCTCCCAGCAGTCCCGAGGAGGAGTCGCACGAGCACCCGCACAAGCCCAAGAAGAAGAAGGAGAAGAAAGACAAGAAAGAACGGTGAGCACACACCACACACGCATAATAATGCACAGCAAACTGACATGCTTCAAATTTTATATCGGTTTCCTTTCGACTTGTCAACTATACTACGTAAAAGATAGCTTGATCTCTGCGACATATGTCAAATTGACATTCCTAGGCTTGTCAGGATATAAAAAATTGTCGATAGAAATTATCGACGTTTTTTACTATTATCGATGATAATGTAACATACATAATAATTGGGTGGGGTTTAATTACAAACGTTACTAAATTAAACGAATATTTTTATATAAAATACATTAATGGCCGTTTTCACCATCGTTCCTTAAATTTAGGGAGGCACCTAAGAAATTTTAAGTGTTAGTTTCGTTTTCACCATTACATAAAGGACACCTATGGTCCTAAGGGATACCTTAATTATAGGGGCCCGATACTTGGCATCTTAGCGCTAAGTGACAGTTGATTTGTTGTTGAATAAGAGTATTTGAGACGAAATGGAAGACTTTATTGACAGTTTTAGAAGCTATCAAAAATGTGGATTTAGTTACGAATCAAAGTTTATTCGGCCACATATTTATCGCGAAAGACCGCATTTTTTCACGAAATATGACAATGACGACTTTTTCAAAAGATTTAGGTTAGATATATGTTATTTTTGTTAGAAAAAAATAGAACACTATTTAGAATATACAGATATGCAGGTATGATTTTTTTAACTACCTAATAACTACTTAGATACTTAAAAAGTATTTACTTGTTTACTTCTATTTGTTTTTCAAAATTTGCGTTTTAAATACAGGTAGGTTTTAACCTACCTACTCACATAATACAGTGGTGATTATTAATATTACGACTCGTAATACCAAATTTTTATGTTTTTAATATTTGCAGGAATAAGTCAGCACCTCCGATTAATCAGTTGTTCATGAAATCATGTTTATTTTATGTTTTCTTTGTATTTTGTCGCACTATTTTACATTAATCTACGTGATTTATCGATGGAATACAAAATCGGTAATTTAATCGATAAAATACAATTTTCGGACTCCCTGATTTAAAAAAACTGTCACTTAGGTAAGTGGCCCTTACGTAGGACCCCTTTAATCTGGTGAAAACAAACTTAGGTAAGGGGCTGATTTAAAGAGTATCTTAGGTTAAGAGACCCTTAGTAAGGAGGGGTTTGAGGGAACGATGGTGAAAACGGCCATTATTCTCTTAAAGGAGTACACCCCAAATCTATATCTGAATCAGTTTCTGAATCGCTAGAACAATCTTGTAAATTTAGTTCAAGTTATGTATGTCTGTGTTACGTACCGCGGCTGCGACCCGGCTAACCAACCCGTTCTTAGATATTATAGTTAGTGTGTCATTGACTAGCGTGTTTGACTGTTGTCCTTCCTTCCTGCATATTTAACAGTGGCGACGAGGACGAATTAACGAGCGTACAATGTCTACTTTTGGTGTTTAATTCGGATTATTAACGAACTTTGATAATTTATCCCAAGACTGGATAAGTTACAAGTCTCGGTTACAACAATGGTTTATTGCTAACGATATTACGGACGAATCGGACAAGTTGAAGGTCAAACGGAGGGCAATACTCATAAGCGCTCTCACCGGACCTACTTATATGCTAGCGAGGGATCTGGCGCTGCCTAAGAAGTTGGAAGAAATTAATTTAGAAGAAATCCTGAAACTTCTAGACCGTCATTTTGAGCCAAAGCGGCTCGGATTTGCAAAAAAATCGATTTACTACTCGGCGGTGCAGCGACCAGATGGGAGTCACACTCAATGGGCGGCCAGAATTAGGGAATTGGCGGCACACTGCGGGTTTAAGAACTTGGAGGAAGCTCTACTGGATAAATTCATCATGGGCATGATGCCAGGACCCGAGCGAGACAAGCTCTTTGCCCAGGACCAGACGGACATGACGTTAGCCAAGGCGGTAGAATTAGCGGAGAGCGTGCGGTGTGCTCGGCGCGCTTCCCATGCCATACCGGTTGCACGTGGTTCGAGCGCGGCCACCAGCAGCGTTGATGAGGGTTCCGTGTTCGCGGTTAAGGAAAAGTGCAGTGTGTGCGGCTATGCTAATCACAAATCCAATCAGTGCCGGTTTAAAAACTACAAGTGCAAAAAGTGCAATAACAAGGGCCATCTGAGACGGATGTGCACAAATGAAAACGCGAAAGTGAAAAACGTGGAGGAAGGTAAAGAGGATGATGAGGGCGACGACGGTAAGCTGTGTTTAAATATACGTTGTGATAAGGGTCGACCGATGCTGGCAACCGTTTTCATCGGTGGACTAGGGTTGGAGTTCGAGATAGATAGTGGGTCCGCGGTTAGCATTATATCACACCAGATATATAACGAGCATTTCAGGAAAGTACCGTTATTAGTTACAGATAAAAAACTATTCAGTTATACGGGGGAACTTTTAGAAACAGTTGGTGTTATTCATTTAGGTATTGAATATTCCAAAATGTCGCATAAACTTCGCTTGTTTGTTGTACGTAACGGTGGCCCACCATTATTAGGCCGAGATTTTATTAGCAAGTTTGACTTGGAACTTGCACCTACAGTAAAATCAATTGGCAGATTGAATGACAATTCAATAGTGGACTATTTAATAACAAGATTTCCAACCGTGTTCTCTGGTAAATTAGGAAAATTTAGTAAGTATGCCGTGGAGTTGCATTTAAAACCACAATCGAAACCAATTTTTATTAAAGCACGGTCATTACCATATGCCTTGAAAGACAAAATTGATAACGAATTAGATCGACTTGTCGAATTAGGAGTATTGGAACCAGTTCAGTACTCAGATTACGCGTCACCAATCGTACCCGTATTAAAAAAGGACGGTGGAGTGAGAATTTTTGCAGATTTTTCTGTGACAATTAATAAACAACTAATCGTCGATAAGTTTAGTATCCGTTGCCAACGGTAAATGATTTGTTTGCAAAGTTGTACGGTGGCGTACAATTTAGCAAATTAGATCTATCAATGGCCTATAACCAATTTTGTTTAAAAGAACAATCACAGAGTATGACCAGTATTAATACACATCGCGGACTTTTTAAATATACAAGGTTAGTATTTGGCTTGACGAGCGCACCAGCAATATTTCAACGAGCCATGGAATGTATATTATCAGGGTTAGATGGAGTAGTATTTTTTCTCGACGATATATTAATAACAGGAGTCGATAATAAACAACACATGAACAGGTTAATCACAGTACTTGAAAGGCTGGCAGACACAGGTCTTACAATACAACCAAGCAAGTGTGAGTTCTTCAAAAATGAAGTAAACTATCTAGGGCACAAAATAGACAAAAAAGGTATAAAAAAGTCTTTAGATAAAGTCACAGCAGTTACACAAGCACCTAGGCCACAGAACGTGTTACAATTGCAATCATTTCTAGGATTAACAAATTATTATCGCAATTTTGTCCCACACGCTTCAACCATATTAACACCGTTATATAACTTGTTGCACAAATCGACAAAATGGGAATGGTCTCAAGTACAAGAAAATGTTTAAAAAAAAATTAAACAACAATTGGCATCGGATGAGGTACTGGCACATTTTGACCCCGCGGCGAAATTAATCTTGACGGTAGACGCTTCTCCATACGGGTTAGGCGCTGTGCTATCACAGGTAGGAAGCGATGGGCGTGAACGACCGATTAGCTATGCATCTAGGACGTTAACAGCAGCCGAGAAAAACTATGCTCAAATACAAAAAGAGGCAACAGCTATAGTATTCGGGGTAAAGCGTTTCCACCAATATTTATATGCCCGAGCGGTGCCCTTCACCTTGCGAACGGATCATAAGCCGCTATTTACCATCTTCGGTCCACACCGCGGTATACCGGAGGTATCAGCTAACCGACTACAATGGTATGCAATATTTTTATCAAATTAAGATACAACTTTGCGTAAAGTAAAAGATTATGTTGTGTTAGGTTGGCCGAGAAAAGTATACGACGACAAATTAAAGCCGTACTTTTACTGTCGCAACCAATTATCGGTAGAAAACGGACGTTTGATGCGTGGCCACAAAGTTATCATACCAGAAATATTGAAAAACCAAATATGTAATGAACTTCACAGCTCACATTTTGGAGTGGTAAAGATGAAGGCAGAGGCGCGCAAGCGGTTGTGGTTTCCAGGCGTGGATAGCGCACTGGAGCGGCTGGCCAGCGCGTGTGCAGTATGCAGCGCGCTGCGCCCCGCACCACCCCGCGCCCCGCTCATGCCCTGGCCACATCCTCCCCACGCCTTCTATAGAATACATTTAGATTTTCTGGGGCCCTTTAATAACCAAATGTTTCTAATCGCAGTTGACGCTTATAGTAAATGGGTAGAAGTATATATAATGACATCATATGGTTCGAAAGCAGTCATTGAGAAAATTATAGATTTAATGTCACGAGTCGGTATTCCACATACTATAGTAACGGATAACGGTACTTCGTTTGTTTCGCAAGAGTTTAAAGATTTTTGTACAAAGAATGGTATTAAACATATGCTTTCTCCGGTATATCATCCGTCAAGTAACGGACAAGCCGAAAGCTCTGTTAAAATTATTAAAAGGGGTCTCAAAGGTCTAATCCTTAATAATAAAAGGAAACCATTACAGGAACAAATATCAAAGTTTTTGTTCGACTATCGGAACTCCAGGCATAGTACTACCGAGAAATCACCCGCTGAGCTCGTGTACGGCCGGTCGCTTCGCACGCGGCTCGACTTATTGTCACCGACATCGGCGTCGGCGATGTCAGCAGTGTCGACCTCCTCTACCACTTGCCTCACCCAAACCGTGGAACAAAACCAGTGCTTACAGCGTAAATACCATAAAGGGAAAGAACGTAAACAATTCCAAGAAAATGAAGTCGTATGGATAATGAAAAATTTAAATAATAAAAAGTTTGTATGGGTCGAAGGAATAATTAAAAAAAAGATCGGAAATATAATGTACGAAGTTTATGTTCCTGAAATGGATCGGTTGGTAAAAAGACACTTAGATCAGATACGGGCTCACGGTCAAACACAAATGTCAGAAAAAGACTCAAACTGGGATTCAGATGTCATCCCAGATGTGCAGCGCAATGTACCAGACGCAAACCAGACGACACAAGACAACGACGACCGAACCAGCATCAACACCAACTACGATATAGAGGAAATAGGAACACCACCACCAGAACACATTACGATATCACCATCAGTCACCAGTACACCGGTCAGAGGAGAGAGAGAAGGTGATTGTGGTTCAGAGCGAAACGAGACTTTCGCCACGCCCCTAGCTGAGTCAGACGGCTCAGTCGATGCGCTGACGCCCATACCAGCGATAAATCCACGACGTCTTGAGTTGTCTCCCGACAACTTTAGTCCTTAGCGTAGTTTTGCATTTTGTAGGTTTTAATTAGGGTTGATTTGCAGTAGCAAAATAAAGGGAAGGGGATGTTATGTATGTATGTGTTACGTACCGCGACTGCGACCCGGCTAACCAACCCGTTCTTAGATATTATAGTTAGTGTGTCATTGACTAGCGTGTTTGACTGTTGTCCTTCCTTCCTGCATATTTACAGTTACCACCTCCTTCCAGTCTTCTGCAGATACATTGTTGACCGCACTTTTTAATAACTGCAACATTTTATTTGCTGTGAAAGGCGGTGTTGTGTTGTGTCTGGCAGCGTAACCTTAAAAGAAAACATATTTTTACTAAGATTAAATAGACAGTAGTTAATATTTAAAATACCTAACTGAAATTCAAGCAAACAAACCTTTGACTTGGGCCCAGATAAGCTCGATCGGATTATACTGGCAGTGGTACGGGGGTAGTCTTATGACCGTATGACCCTTTTCGTGGGCTATATCATTTAAGACATACGTTGGTGTACTGGGTTTGTGCAGACTAACGAATCTCAATAATTCGTTTTTGAGCATAGTTTCATTGGCCTCTATTCCTTTTTCTTGAAGCCATGCAATGATTTCTAATTTTCTGTTTGCCGAAGTTGGTGGTTTGTGCTTTTGTACCGAGTGATATGGGGCGTTATCCATAATAATGCAATGTGGCTCCTTTAAATTATCAAATAATTTTAAAAACCACTCCTTAAATTTTTCAAAATTCATTTCCTCATGGTATTCCGTAGTTTTAGTTGATTTGAATGCCAATAAGCAATTAGGCACAAAACCATATGATGTCCCAGCATGAGTGATGATTAATCTTTGACCTTTTCCTTCGGGTACTTTGGTGGTTGATTGTGCAGTATCATCGGTCCAAGCTTTGGATACGGTATGATTAGCGTTTAGCCATGTCTCGTCTAGAAACACTACTTTGTCCCAATTTGTGATTTTTTTTACTTTTCGGAGAAAATTCACTCGAGCAAGAGCAATGTCGGTTCTTTCCATAACAATTTTTCTTTTGTCACTTTTTTTATAGGAAAATCCAATATTTTTCAATATCTTCGTTAGAGATGGCAACTTCCTTTGAACAAGTCTGCGGCTCTGAGGGACGCGGCAAGTTTTTTTAATGTAGGCAATTCGCCCCGTGTATAGTAACCATATACATGGTTGCGAATCGCAGCGGCGTAAAATCCGTCAATGTTTGTGACAGGAGCAGCCTTTTTCCTTTTTTTTATTTGGCGTTGAAAGTTTCTTGTCCTCGTCTTCAGTCAATACTGCGGTTGAAGATTTGCCATATTTTTCTTTGCTGATGCGAATTTCTGTCGCACGTCCAATGCCAAGAGCATCTGCAACTCTATCACATACTTTCTCGATGGATAATAGCGGCCCGCCATTTTGGTTCTCTCGCTCAAAATATTCACGTAAGCGAATCACAAACTCACGACTTTGACCGTTCAAAACAGTTTTCTTCGTTCTCTTCGGCATTATGCCAACAAGAAACTAACAATAATAACAAAAGATAACAAAAATAACAGATAACAAATTAACAGCAATAGTAACAAAAACAAAGTAATGAGAACGGAAAACACGGTAGCGTATACAAGGCGTCGGCACTCGTACTGAAGAGAATGGAGGTTCTCAAACAAGATGGAGAAAATAATAATAATAATAATTCTCAAATAACACGGCCTTTGAGCCAAACGCGGCGTGTCTTCTCCCGAAACCCAAGGATGGGACGTTGACGGATGCAATGTTACATGAGTAGGTGAGAAATTGGATTTTATTTACTCACTATTATTTTAGTTCAAATATGAACAAATGTAAATAATGTTATGATATTAAAATATAGGTACAATAAAATTAAAAGTTATATTAATTTTAAATCAAGTTTTATTTAAAATATCGATAGTTTATAGTCTGTGGTCACGATGATTCATCGCCCATCACTAATTAGGTCGGCATGCCCATATAGTATGACATTGAGAGGTACTGTCTGTACTATTAAGAAATTCAAGACTTCATAGGCGTGATTTTACTGACAGCTGTCGCAGAGATCAAGCTATATTTTATGAAGTATAACAGCATAGTGTTCAATGAGTTTTTCTTTTATTGCGGTCATTTAACAGGTCTTGGTAGGATTTTTTAATTATTTTTATTTAATCGTCCTTACATATTATAAAACAAAGTCACGCCGCCCGCACGGTGGATCGAAAATCGGCTGTAGAAGACATGATCTCGATTTCTTAAATGTTATTTTTTTTGCTGGAAATGACTTCTGCTCATCATTACTGTTCTATAAAATGTAATATGAAGTAATTGTGTGCACAAATGGAAGAGTTATAATTTTTATAAGAAAAAAATGTATGGAGCTGACATGAAAAATGAGGATATCTCTGGAATCGCAAGGTGGGCCGTTATATCCTTGCACACTGTTATAGTACTATTTATTTGTGAATTTTTGACATACTTAATATCGCGGCATCACTTGCGATTTTTTTTTTAAATCTTCAAAACTTTTTGAAGTCGAGACGATACGCTATGTGTAGAAGACATTCCATCACATTAATGCGGGCATGAAGTGATGATAATCCGAACTCATACACACCAGAAGAAATGGTTTTTGACGCAATGACATCTAACTTATTCATTTCTGTAGGCTTAGCCAAACACAGGTAGCAGGCCGCATTTGACTTAGCTTCAGACAGATATGTACAAATTTTGCCGTCAATCATCGTCATCATTAATTTGTGACTAATTTAATGTCCTTGACATTTTGAGGGAACGAGAGCTTCAATTTCGTTATCCATTGCAGTTTTTTCATTTATGAAAGACGTTGGTCTTTGGTTTCTTTCACAAAACTAAACTGGACTGGACGACAATACCTAGGTTACAGTGTGCAAGGATATAACGGCCAACCTTGCGATTCCAGAGATATCCTCATTTTTCATGTCAGCTCCATACATTTTTTTCTTATAAAAATTATAACTCTTCCATTTGTGCACACAATTACGAGTACTTCATATGACATTTTATAGAACAGTAATGATCAGCAGAAGTCATTTCCAGCAAAAAAAATAACATTTAAGAAATCGAGATCCTATGTCTTCTACAGCCGATTTTCGATCCACCGTGCGGCGGCGTGACTTTGTTTTATAATATGTAAGGACGATTAAATAAAAATAATTAAAAAATCCTACCAAGACCTGTTAAATGACCGCAATAAAAAAAAAACTCATTGAACACTAGAAGAACATCACTAATTAGGTTACTATAAATGTCCTTCTAGGGCGTCGTAAATACCTTTTGTTAGTCGCCTTTCATTTAATTAGTGTATGATTTATGTAATTTAATTAATTTCGTAACATCAATGTTGTTTTATTTGTGTCATTTTTAATTTATTATGTGGAAATTCAGATACAAATGATTGTTAATGAACATGACTAATGACTTACTTTGAAAAGTTTTATATTTATTTATTATTTTAATTTATTGTGAATGTGAGCACTATGGGTAATTTTTTCAATAATTTCCTTTTCTCAGTTAGTTTTAATGATGGTCTGGCATTTTAGCACTTTATGCGGCCTACCCAAATGTACTTTCTTTGGTATTGTTCGTCGAATCGTTGAGCTCCTTAAGTCTTGAGTCGAGCTGCAGGATTACTGACAAATGCTTGCACTAATTGGACAGGTCCACTCAATGTGTGGTTCTTTCCTCAAAAGACCATACCAGACACGGATCTACATGGTCCTCATATGATCTGACCAAGATTATGTGTGGACTTTAAAAGAGTATAAAAAAGTGAGTGCAATAAAGAATTGTGAGAGACTTAGACCCCTTTTTTTTTGGGTGGGAAATTATCAAATATCTTCTCCCGCTCTGGGCGGAGCGGGAGGGTGTGTGAGACTTTTACTGACTAAAACCCACCCGTGTTCCTTCCGATGCCTGTGTGCCAGGGCTACGATATCCCTTTCGGACAGACTCGTAACCCTGGCAGGATACTTTGACCCCTGAGGTTGTTTCGCCATTTCTTCTCTGGGGTAGTCAGATAGGAAATGTCGTCTACATCTAGCTTATTTTTTAATATGACGTGTAAAAGTGATTCCGATATCCTATTTACAGAATAAACGATTTCATTTAATTTCTATGTACAGGGCGAGTGGCGGCGGCTCGACGGCGTGGAGCGACGCGGAGCTGGAGTCGCGGCGCGCGGCCCTGCTGGCGCAGCTGCACGAGCACGAGGCCGACTGACGCCGCGTCACGCACGTGCACATCTTCAACCGCTACCCCGCGCCCGCCACCGTCACGTCCGCGCCGCCCGGGGACCACGCTGTTGATGACGCGCTCTCCCACTCGGACGAGCATTCACTATCATAAACTAGTTATACTCTTACGTGATATCATGCTATCGAGTTCATCTACTCAGAGAAATAATTTAAAGTAGGACATTATTACTTTATAACCGCATGAAATTTATCATGACCATACACACGTCGCGGACCGAATAATTGCCGCGTAATTGTTCGCAACGCCATCGCGCCAGACGAAGAACTCGTTTCACACGGATGGCACACAGTTCAACGAACACAGACTACGACAGCAGTAATGACCCTGTACCCTTTTCATGGCTCCGCAATGTGCTCTCATACAAATATAAAACACATATTTATTCTGGATCATTAAACTGTATCAAAAATATAAACAATATGAAAAAATAATTTGTGTAAGTTTAAATGCTTCTGCATGGATGATGTCCTTCATTTGCAGCTTATTTTGATGTCTCTTGTTAATAGAACAATAGTGAGTGCTTTCATCTTCATTTATTTAATATTGAGTGTTCCATAGACGATAACAAAAGAAATAGATGAAGTAAACAAATCTCGTTCAGTCGCAGAATACCCGATTCATCAAAATGGTCTTGCGGTCGCAAATCTTTTCGAAGTATCATTTAAAAATTATGCTCAAAATACGTTACGTGGAATATTTTATTAGAAATACGTCTAGTGTTATAGCGGCCCCTCGCCGCTATAGCTGCCACGACGTTTCGGGGAGGAAGGCGTGAATTCTCGGCAAGATTCAAATGAGAACGTTTTAGGGTCGATTTCTAGTTCATTTCTTTGCTACTAGTTAGTAGTGAAGAAGCATAACCACGACACTAACGATAGTGTAGCTTTTTAGTGCCGTGGCTAAAGCTGGATTTGCTTTTTAAATCCCCTAAAAACTGTTAGCAGATAGGGGTCTTATTCAGATGTATTGCAAAGTAGACCTTATGAGATCGCATTGTGAGACTGAACGAAAAATATAATATGTATAATTAATTATTAAATTGTTTATTACATATTTAGCATTAATGGTCTGACGTAATTATGTCATCTCTTAGCAATAAGTTTTAGAATTTAATTACAGAATACAAACAATTATACTGTTCAAGCTGGGCAAGTTTTTAAATGACGCATTCCAATGTTTCAGTAAGAGCGCATTTTGTGTCCTACGCACTATGACAGGCACCCAAATCGGACTACTGTTTACCGCCCCTTTTTGCGTCGACCAATAAAACAAGAATACATAGGATTTTTTTTTTTAATAAATTTCTCAGGCTCTGTTATAATGATGACCGATGAACAATAGGAATAGCGGCCTAGCGCTGCAAGCAGGAATAGTCCTTACGGTGCCGCGGTGGTCCGATTTGGATGCCCGCGATAGTACGTAACAGGCAATTAAAGATTCACAGCTATAGTATGCGAAGCCTATACCCTCACCGACATGTCTATTGCCCGTTTTTACTAACATTAAGCGACACTTAAAAGTAAAGAATAAGCAGTTTCTTAGGGCAAACAAACAAAAAAAAAAAAATTAGGCAACCATTAGGCGAGACTGATTCGCCAATGCGTAATGCTTCCTTTATACCCAGTAGTTCCATGTAGCTAGTTCCACATGGAATAAGCAACCCTAACGGGACGGATTTCATATTATTTTAGCAAACAAGTGTCCAACGAGTTGCCTACCGAGAAACGAATGGTGAAACGAGAGTAGGCGTAGTTTAGCTTGACATTAGGCCCATCGTCCACAACGCTACTACTAATATTATAAAGAGGTAAAATTTGTTTGTTAGTTTGTTTGTATGTAGGGGGTACTCCCCAGAAGTAGCGATCCAATTCAAACATTTTTTTTCACTGGTACATAGCTACATTATTCCTGGGTGCTATAGGCTATAAATTATATTTATATCAAGCATATTAGCCGAGCTATCACATTTTTTGTCTTGCAAACCGGAAAGAAATACCTCATAAAACAGATTCACGCAAATTGTACTGGATGAAGTCTGTTCTAATATGCATACATATTCCTTATAAGTCTGGTCAGCCGGCAGGCTATATATTATCCTATTTACTATGGGGGATGAGCAATATTGCATTATGTTTGTATTCCTCTATGGTTTACAGCTAATTGTAAATAGACGAGCCAAACGGTTAGAACATCTAGCTAGTAACACAGATACAATACCTATACAACCAACATTAAACCGGCGTTAATGACTGCGACACAGTTTTATACTAATGCAGTTATTATCGAACACAGAATTTCTGTAGACTGAGTTTTTTAGTTACAATAAAATTTATTTATTTATTTAGGTATTAACCTAGAAATCATATCTGGGTTTTAAATTAAAAAATAAAAAATAAATTGTGTGCGTACATTATTAAACATTACGTCATTATATCATACTTTGCTCATCCTTTAGGGTTGCTTGGATTTGCTTCCTAAATGCATTTTTACTAAGAAAAAGTATGTCGATTGAATTAAACTTATTGTTATATGTCGCAACCAAACGATGGAGTGGTGAACGCGAGCCAGCGTTGGATTTACAGAGGCGAGTAGCAAATAGACGTCGAGTACGTACCTCACGCACATGAACTGTTCGAGGAACCAAGTAACACAGACTCCTAAGTCCGGACAATCAAAATGATTGCGGCACAAATTGAACAGAGTCATAACTTCTAGAAGTTTCCGTCTCGATTTTAAAGTCAGAAGATCATACTTTTTAAGAGGTAAATGGTATGACTTTTTATTCCGATAACATCTAAAAATCATTGCACGAAGGTATTTACGCAAATAGAACATTGCAGATAGTTGCCGATTTAATCTTTATATGATTATTATCACGCTATATCCTTATGGGGCTATGCTTTATGCAGTCAATCATTGTGATTTAAACGGGCTGGATATTTAAGATGGGGAAGTAAGGGTATCTTTACCGTTGTAGCTACACGAAATCAGTCTTAGGAGACGGTCCTTAACTTTTTGAGACATTTTGATCTGCATACACAGATTTAAAATAAAATGTACAGTCACCGAGAAAATGGGCAATTTTCACAAAAAATATTTTTGATTCCAATAGATCTTGTTTCTTATGAGAGAGTTACATCAACTGAGGGTTGATGCATCGCGGATCTGGTTGACTTGCGTGAATGACATTTCCGTGAAAGAATAGAATAGAATACTGTTGGGGTTTCTGCGTCAGGTCGTCGTCGTGTCAGCGTTTTTGATTAAATCAGACACAAGGCTCCTTATGATAACATGTAATAATATAGCTTTACAGGTGGTCTTTTTCACAATAGATAAATTTGCTTTCGTCCGTTATAATTTGCGTGAGATCGTTGTCGAGTCACCAAGACAGTGAAAATCCGCAGGGCGTCGCTCGTGTCGCGCCGCTGGGCTTGCTCCTTCCCCGCGCACCGCCTTCATCCCATCGATTGGTTGGTGGTTAGTCGCCAGTAGATGACGTTGTGCTCGTCAACATGCCCCCGGCCTTGGAAGCACCAGGTTCCAATGGAGCTGCGATGCGGCTGGTTCGATCGTCATCCGGATGCAGGAGCGGGCAAATTTTCGGATAGGATCGCCGAATAACGCCTGTCGCTGTTTTGATGGTTGCCACGCGTGAGATGCCGTCCTTGCCGCGGAATGTCTGCAGCACTCGTCCGAGGCGCCACTTCAACGGTGGTAAGTTGTCGTCTTTGATTAGGACGACGGTTTCAGGGGTAAGTGTGTCCTGGTTGATTTGCCACTTCGTTCTCTTTTGGAGTTCAGATATGTACTCGGTTGACCAGCGTTGCCAGAAGTTCTGCCTCATTTGTTCCACGCGATCGTATCGCGGCAGGCGCTGTGTAGACGTCGCAGTGAGGTCCCGACTGGCGGGTGCGGTGAGCGGTCGGCCAATCAGGAAATGAGCAGGACATAAGGGAAGCAGGTCGTTCGGGTCTGTGGACATTGGGTACATGGGTCGGGAGTTGAGGATAGCTTCAATTTGTGTCAATATCGTACTCAACTCTTCGTACGTAAAATGTGCATTGCCCATAATGCGAGACAAATGAAATTTACAGGACTTGACCCCTGCCTCCCACAAACCACCAAAATGAGGCGAGTACGGCGGAATAAATGTGAATTCTATGGAGTTATTAGTTGTAAAATCTATGATATCTGCTGATGAAGAATCTAAAAATTTTGAAAATTCTTTTAAAGCTCCTACAAAGGTCGTGCCATTGTCAGAGTAAATCTGTAATGGTTTGCCACGTCGAGAGATGAAACGTTTCAACGCCAGCAAATATGCTTTAGTAGTAAGGCTTGTGACCAATTCTAAATGTATTGCGCGCGTAGTAAAACATACAAAGAGACAGATATAACATTTAGTTAACTTTGCCCCCCTCCCGGCACGGTTCAGCATGAACAATGGCCCAGCATAATCCACGCCACTACGTATGAATGGATACCCTGGCTCCAAGCGCTCGGTAGGTAAGTTACCCATTTGTATGTTTAACGGTTTAGGTCGCATACGCTTGCACCTCATACATGTGTGCACCACTTGTTTAGCCAAGTTACGCCCTCTAATAGGCCACCAAGTATCACGAATTGTGGCCAGTAATAGTTGAGCCCCTGCGTGTAATAGTGATTTATGTTGATGCTCAAATATAAGGCGAGTCAATCTGTGTTTACCACACAACAACAAAGGATGTTTTTTGTCATATGAGAACGAGTCTGAATATGATAATCTGCCCCCTACTCTAATTAAATCGTGTTCATCTAAAAAAACATTTAAACTAGAAATACTGCGTGGACATTTTAATTGACGATTTTGTTTTAATGTTTTATAAACATCTAAGAAAGATTGTTGTTGTGCTATTCGGGTTAAAGTTTTAATTGAAATATCTAATTCATCCATCGATAGGCAACCTGTGAGCCGTTCTGCCTTTAGTTTTTTACGGCTGTTGTTCATGAAACGCATAATGTACGCCACTACGCGTCGCAAACGATTAAAACATGAGTACCTATCGAATAGAAAGGAATCTGCATTTACTTGAACGAGCAATGAAGTTTTAAGTGATTTTAATTCAGGTAATTCATCGTGAGTAACATTACTGTAAGAATTAATATCTTGTTCCCATTGTGTGTTAGGAACCCGTAAAAATCGCGGTCCGCGCCACCACAAGTCACAAGTTTTAAGTATATCTAGATGCACACCGCGCGATAACAAATCAGCTGGATTTTGTTTACCGGCAACATGAAGCCACGGCTTATCGCCCGTGAGTTCATTAATTTGTACGACGCGGTTCTGCACAAATGTTTTTAACAAATTAGGTGACATTTTAAGCCATCCTAAAACTATTGTTGAGTCTGACCAAAAATATACGTTGTTGAAAGTTAATCTTAATGAGTTACTTATTTTCGTAAACAACTTTGCAGCTACTAGCGCGCCACACAGCTCTAAGCGCGGTACGCTAACCGGTTTAACGGGAGCGACCTTACTTTTCGCACACAACAACGTGACTGATATTACCTGTGCATCTGTATAGCTGCGTATATATGCGCAGGCGCCGTATGCGTCTTGCGAGGCGTCACAAAATATATGTAACTCAATAATGTGTGTATTTTCTCCAATAACATAACGTGGAATGCGTATGTCTTGTAAATTGACTAATTTATGAATGAATTTTTGCCATTCTACTAGTATATGGTTAGGAACTGCGTCATCCCACCCTATCTTACATAGCCACATCTTTTGTAATAGAATTTTAGCTATAATAATATTGGCTGTAAGTAAACCTAAAGGATCATATATCTGCGCGATGACTGAAAGAATATTGCGTTTGGTAGCGTGGGTTACGTCATGATCATATTTTGTGCTAAAATACAATTCATCGGATGAATAAAACCATCCCATGCCTAGTGTTTTGGTATGACAATTTTCTCCTAGTGAGAATTCCTTAGAAGTAGACGGTAACTCTGTTTGTGGAATTGATGAGTTAAATATCCATTTTCTAAGGGAGAAACAACCCGATTCTAATACTTCAGAAACATCTTTGCATATTTCTAGTAACCTGTGCTGATCCTGATGTCCCGTTATTAAATCATCAACGTAAAAGTCGTCATTAATTACTTGTGCGATGACGTCATCTGTACATTCTAACGCGAGTTGTTTTAAACATCTAATACTGAGATACGGCGCGGACGCCGTCCCGTAAGTGACGGTGTTAAGTTGAAATAGACCGAGCGGCTCAGATGGATCTTCCCTCCAAAGTATTAGTTGCAGATTTCTATGATCAGGCTGAACTAATATTTGCCGATACATTTTCTCAACGTCGGCGCATGCTACATATTTGAATTGTCTAAAACGGAGTAAAATTGAAAACAAATCGTTTTGTAACGTAGGCCCAATGTGTTGTATGTCGTTTAATGATTTGCCCGAAGTGGACTTTGCACTTGCATCAAAGACAACTCGAAGTTTGGTTGTTGAACTATGTTCCTTGTAAACACCATGATGTGGTAAAAAATAACAAGGTGAAGAGTATTCTGATATGCGACTCATGTGACCCAGACCTAAATATTCACTCATAAAATCGTTATACATTTTTCTATAGCTAGGCGCGCTCCTAATTAGTTTGCGTTCGAGTGCAAGAAACCTGTTTTTTGCCATAGAAAATGTGTCATCTAAAACATCAGCTGATTGGCTGAGTGGAATGCGCACAGAAAAACGACCTTTAACGTCGCGTAAAGTCGTATCTTTGAATAAATCTTCGCATGCACTTTCATCTTTAGTGAGATTGTTATGTGTTGAAGATATTTCTTCCAGTTCCCAAAATCGTTTGAGATCTGAATCTAATGTGTGCGTGATATTACAATGAGTTAGGTTAACGCGTGAAACCTTTTTATGAACAGTCCCCGATATGACCCAACCAAGTTGTGTGTTTTGTAAATATGGACCATTCGGCAACCGTATCAGACCTTCACTAAGAAGGTCCCAAAATTTATCTGCCCCTAACAATAAGTTAATTTCACCAGACAGATAGAATTCTGGATCGGCAAGTTGAACATTGCCTGGTATTTCTATGTGGTAATTACCTCCTAGTGATGGTAATTGTGCCGTAATACGAGGCAAAACTAAACAACTAAAGTGCGTGCTATACGTGTTCGTTTTGGATCGCAACTGAATACGACATGATTGCGTGGATTGGGATATAGTATTACCTACCCCTATAACTTGAACAGTGGACTGTATCAATGAAAGATTAAGTTTTTTACAAAGCGATTCAGATATGAAGCAATGTTGGCTCCCATTATCGAGGAGAGCTCGCGTTGTGTGATATTTATGATGTTCGTCCGCTATTTCCACTAATGCGGTCGATAGTAATACCGGATTTAGAAAACATTGCGCTTTGGTATTATTATCTTCCTTATAAATTGTGTGAGATTTGTGAGAAGTGATGAGCGGCATCTGTATGTGTGAAGCACTCGTATCATTTGGTTCAGACTGTGGCACTATTTGCGTGATGTGAGCAACAGCTGATGATGTGCGAGCGTCGACAACAGCATCTGTGTGAATTAAACTGTTGTGTTTTTTGTTACAATGTCTGCACGGCCCATACCAACACTCGTTTACTGCGTGATCAGATCGTAAACAATTACGACATAACTTTTTCTCCTCAATGAAATTTAATTTATCTTTAAGAGATAAATTAAGGAAATCTTCACATGAGTAAACCGGGTGATTGGAACCGCACTGAGCGCATTTGTAACGTGGTGAATTTGATGGTTTTTTGTTATTGTTATCTTTGCGTGTAATAACATGACTGTGTGATTTTGTGACCAACTGTTTCTTTGTGTGAGTGTCTACTGATTGTTTGCTTTGAGGCCTAATTGATTCTAAAAAATCAGCACGATCCTTGAGGAATTTCATTAATTCAGACAGCTTTAATTTGCCTACTTTCGGGAGGGTACTTTTGTAACTTTCCCACTCGCGATCGGTCGAGGAATCTAACTTGGAAGTTATTATGTGGATAATTAAAGTATCCCACATATCTGTAGGTTCTTCTAACGTTTTTAGCGCCCGAATGTTTCTTAAAACTGTATCTATTAACTTGCGAATTTGAGAAGCTGATTCTTTATTCATCGATTGAGCATAGAATAAAGCTTTGACGTGATTACTAACTAGCAAATTATCATTGTTATACCTATTCTCTAAGAGACTCCAAGCGACTAAATAGTTGTCGGAAGAGAACTCCAGAGCCTTAACTACTTGTAGTGCGTCACCCGTAAGAACTGAACGCAAGTAGTGGAACTTCTGCACATTGTCTAGATTGTCACTATTGTGTATCATTGATAAGTAAGTATCGCGAAACTCGAGCCATTGATCATATGAACCGTCGAATTTCGGTAATGAAATTGTGGGTAACTTCATGCAATTAAAAGTGCGACTTTGACCACTGACATTTTGGGTGGAAGTATCTTTTAAAATACATTTAGCCTTGCCCACAATAGCATAAAACTGATTTTGAAACGTTTCTCTCTCTAGCATTTCCCCGTCCAACTGACTATCTGACACAATGGAATCTAATTCATCTTGTATAATAGAATATTGATCGATTAGTAATTTAAAGGCATGAAAACGCTCATCTAACTCAGCTTTCTGAGCGTCCGTTATTTGCGAAACATCTAATGAATGCACATATTTAGAAAACAAAGTTAATTTTCGCTTAACGGTACCTCTTTTCTTAACTAAATCGCGAATGATATCTTCAGTACTTTCTATTTCTACAATTGAATGCCTTTTATTGGTGCTCATTTTGGTGGCTTGCAAGAGAAAAAGATCAAGTACTTACAGTTGACCGGCGACGTAAGCCCGAGCAATGTAGGTAGACGCACAATTTTGCACCGTAGCTGAACACTGGAATTTTTGCGAAAAATAACGATATTAGCACAAACTGAGCACAGGACTTTGGATGGAAATTGGGTGGATTGACCTGACCGTTGCTGAAGATGGTGCTTGCTGCTTCGGATGAACGTTCGGCTCGAAGGTCCAAATATGTTGGGGTTTCTGCGTCAGGTCGTCGTCGTGTCAGCGTTTTTGATTAAATCAGACACAAGGCTCCTTATGATAACATGTAATAATATAGCTTTACAGGTGGTCTTTTTCACAATAGATAAATTTGCTTTCGTCCGTTATAATTTGCGTGAGATCGTTGTCGAGTCACCAAGACAGTGAAAATCCGCAGGGCGTCGCTCGTGTCGCGCCGCTGGGCTTGCTCCTTCCCCGCGCACCGCCTTCATCCCATCGATTGGTGTGGTTAGTCGCCAGTAGATGACGTTGTGCTCGTCAACAAATACTCTTTATTATGTACACCATAAAAGTTACAGATATAAATGTTGAAATTTTACACAGGGTGACACAATGGGCGGTCTTATCGCTAAAAGCGATATTTTACAGACAACCTTTGGATGGATTAAAAAGAGAAGGAGAGACAGTACTGCAGGTAGTCAGTGGTGAACTATTTACATGTACAATAAATACATACATACACTAAGCATAACTTATCCATAATATATATATACAATAATAAACATGAAACAAGATCAAGGAACTGTATTCTGTAATGATGCTGTTTAAGAACAGAGAAAGTGTTTTTTTACCAGAATTTTAAAATTGGACAAAGATTGAGCACGCCTTATCGACACGGGCAAGGCATTCCATAACCGTACTGCTTGAACTGTAAAAGACTTGTCATAAAAACTGGTAGAATGCATCGGCATCTCCAGTCTCAAGTTTTCCGATGACCTCAGATATCTATTATGTGTGTCATGAAGGAACTTGAAACGTTCTTTAAGATAAGAGGGGGTTTTAGGATTGAACAGAATACTGTAGAGCTGAAATAAGATATGAGAATTCCGGCGAAGACGTATTGGTAGCCACTTGAGCTTGAAAGACACTTGCGTGAAAAGATGGTTGTCGTTATTTTGTGATGATTTTTCGTCATTGGTGTCATTTTCACGGTTTTCGAGGGCGCTGACAATGATAATAGGGTCAAAAACAAAATTCAAGATGACGCCAACCAAAATGCAAAATTTTTCGTCATGGGTGTCTTTTTCATGGTTTTCGAGGTCTCTGATAACAAAACTGGCGTCAAAATAAAAATTCAAGATGGCGCCAATGAAATTTCACATGAGACTAGGCCGGTTTTTTATAATGAATAGACTGGCCGCTAGAAAAGTCAGAAATAGCAAAATACTTTTCCCATCTAAATAAAATCGTTTATCTGCATAAAATGTGGTGGGTACAAAAGATATAAAATTCATGGGTCATCATAAGGTATAAAATTCAGTGCCAAGACATATGGCATGCAAATATTTAATGTACGTTCGTCAGTTAAACAGTAACATACAAATAAAAACAAATCCATTAAAAAAAAAAATAGGTATTAAATTGGAGTTTTAACGTTAATAATTCTATGAACGAAAGGAACAAATTATTCAAGTCATAACAACATACTCATACAAGTATAACGTTTTAAATTATTTTTGGTCCTAATTTTCTTATTAGAATGTCAGAAATCAAGAGCAAAATAATAAAATCGTAGTGGAGTCAAAACTGTACAATGAATATTTATGAAAAAAAAATATTGCTACAAGGTCTGGGAACGATTTTTATGCCGAAAATATAGTAGTTAGAACTTTTATGTGTGTCTAAATGTATGTCACGCAAATAATATTGGATAGATTTTGTTCAACTTTTGCATAATATATTCCTTATAGGTCTGGTCTGGTCTGTAGGCTATATATATATGTTATAACGCTAATTGGTACAGACGAACAATATAACATTTTGTTCGTATTCTTCTATAGTTTACATTAAATTGTAAAGAGACGAGCCAAAAGGTTACAATATTGCCGGTAGTTACAGATACAATCTTTTAAATGATTATCATCACGCTATACCTAAATGGAGATAAGCAGTCCATCATGATATATTTATAAACGGCTATTTTAGTCAACTTTAAACAAAGCCAATAGCTTAGTGGTCCGACGACTGCTTTGCAAACCTGTGGTACGAGTACGAAGTATAAGTACCTTCCACGCGAACGAAGTCTCGAGCAGAAGCTAGTTATGTATAACTAGTTTGTGATTGGTAGCGTCCTTTACGAACCGCCATTGGCATACTAGTGCTGTGATATTCTGAATACTCAGAGCCCGTCAGGGTATATTATGTTCTGTGACTCAGAGAAGCATCGTGGACTATGGGCATTGACAACTCTTGCGGGTTGCATAACAACAGAAAACTTGACGTTAGCAAAAACGGGCATATGTGTACAGAGGTTGACCAACATTATCTGACCCTAGAATAATAATGAATTTAGACCTTATTGCAATCGTAATAAAGCAACTTTTCATTATGTATGTTCGGCTGGTGCTTCACTAAACAGCTATGTAATTACCTAGAAGATATCTTCACTGTATACATTTTGAATCAGTTCTTGGAAGTTGTAACTAATTACCTACTTGATAAACATGCGTATTCACGGTTTTATTGGTATTAGACGTACATACATAGTAACAATTCGCATTGGTTATCACTTTTACATGACATTTAAATTTACTCAAAATTACACGATTGGTACACGGCCATTCCTTATTTCAGTGGTTCTCAAACTTTTTTGGAGACGGAACCCTTTTCGAAAACGAAATATTTGACGGAGCCCTAAAGTAATCAAAAATGGTTTTATGTGTATTCTTCATAATCATATTACTTGACACTAAAATTTACATATTTTTTTACTTTTGTTGAAATATTTAGATTGATATTATGTTACTCAGGTACCAGAGTAAAATAAAATATAGTAGGTAGACACTCCTTTAGTATTATTTTTTTATTCTGACCAGTATTTTTGCGGAACCCCCATAGAGGCTTTGCGGAACCCTAGGGTTCCGCGGAACACACTTTGAGTATGGCTGCCTTATTTCATGTTGTTAGTGTTATTTTCACATGCTTCTTTTCTTTTTCGTGTGGACTAACCTGGTGTCAGAGTGTTAATGCCGCCCATGGGCCTCTGACTTGGCTTTACATGCCGTCGAGAAATGTCTCTCAGGCATTAAAACCCACACGATGTTTCCTCACGATGTTTTCCTTCACCGTTTTTTAAAGCATGCGATTATAGTAGTAATGAGAGCAGTGGTGGCCCAGTGGTAACGTCCCCGACTTACGAGTTGTAGGTCGTGGATTCGAACCCAGGCAGGCGCTTTACTTTGTGTAAATAATTTCATCACCACTGCTCTCAAAACGGTGAACGAAAACATCGTGAGTAAACCGGGTGTCCTAGAACCAAAAATTCAAAGACATGTGACATCTACCAACCCGCACTGGGCCCGCGTGGTAGATTTACAGCCTACTCCCTCTCGAAGTGACGAGGCCTGTGTCCCAGCAGTGAAAACATTATAGGCTGATTATGTTGATTAAAGGACAATACGCACATGAATCCGAAAAGTCAGAGATGCGTGGCTTGGGTTCGAACTCGAGACCTATGACTTGGCAGTCCGACGGTCACACGACTAGGCTATCACTGCTGTTGGATTTTCATGCTCATGCTATTAATTAAGTGTTCCGATGTTTATAACAATAAGTCACCACATTTTTTTTTAATTTTAGTATTGATTGACTTTTGTTGCTAAACCGATTCGAAAACCGAAGGTCTAGCGTGCGCTTTTCTCTAACGCATAATCTGTGAAGTATCGAATGATGTCTTAGAAATGCGCGCATTGCGGTGAGCAAAACGCATGCGGTTTATTCACAGTAGGCCTCCCGCTGCTTTGCGGTGGGTCCACCGCACGTGTTTTTGTATCGCTTAAAGATACCTATATGAAGTACCGCCCACTGCGGTGAAAAAACGCACCGAACGCCGCCGAGAGTCCGAGACAGCGTTGCCAACCGTACGATTTAAATCGCATGTAAATACGATCGTTAGAGCTAATAGGTACGATTGGGTACGATCATGACATGTATTCGACATCGTACGGATAATAAACATCTTTCCAAATCTTTCAATCTTCATAACAAAATAGAAAAATAATACTAGTGTGTATACAAAATCAATAACAATAGCTAAAAACATGTCCGTGACTACCGCAGGACCACGAACGTCAATCGCTTCCATATTTGGCAAATAATTAGTGCTCAATTGGTGCTAATTAGTGCTCGAACAACAGAATTGGTGCCTTAGTAGTTTTCGAGATAATCGACTTTGAGTCACGCTCTCCTCAACAGGACCACCATGAGCGCCGAAAAAGGGAGCATGCTACACCTATTCTAAGTACAGGGTGGAAGGGACATCGACGCGAAGCCGGTTACCATAGATTCAGTACATGATTCTGGAGCCCCCTGTGTTGAAATTTTTCGTCGGCTTTTTCTTAATTTTGACGTTTTTTTTTGCAGTTTTTTTTACTGTTACCTGTATAAAATCATTATTTCTATCTAACCCAATGAGACTTTGAATAAAAAAATTGTAAATTCACTTTTTTCACTTATAACAGCAATGTAAATAAAACTCAAAAGAGCTAACTGATCAGCTGTTTTGCTACAGTTCACTTGCGGGGTCAACATCGGCCTAGTACGCGGACGTCCGGTGCCTATTCACTATCAAAGGCGCCGACAAAAAGACCGCGGCTGCTTTGGCGACAGAGCCGACAGATACCAATGAATCCAACAGAGGCGTCACATGAGGCATTTTATTCATCTACATTCTACATAAATGAATGTCCCATTTACAACTTTTATTTTAGATTTATTATGAGGGATAATTATTCTTCTAAAGCTTCATCGATTTAAGTAAAGAAAAAATTTGTAGAAGTTTGTTGATAGTCAGGAAATCTTTTGATAAATTTCTATTATCAACGTTTTTTTTTGTTTTGTATGCAATTATTCAACAATGTATTTTACTTTTTCATAAAAAAATACTTCCTTTTTCGCAATAAATTATTTTGTGAGTAGGTAACTAGGTACAACTAAATGTTATTGTACACTCTATCATTTTGTTAATCTGTGATCGGTGTGCCTTGTAGGCACTGTAGAAATAGGCATCAAGTGCGGCAAAATCAAAGAAACATCAGTAAAAGTAAAGTACCTACCTACATTTCTTTTGAATGTCGCCGATTTTAACGCATTTTTGCCAGTTCCTAGATATCATTGATCGCAAACGGGTGCCTGTTTGTCGCAAATTTGTGATCTCGTAGTCTCTTTTCAAATCAGTTACTCATAAGTATGTTTCTCTGTATCTGTGTGTGTGTGTGTGTGAGATAGTGACTTTAAAAATGCCTTCCGGACCTGAAGAAGTCTTTAGTGCCCGTGAGTACGGGAATATGCTCATGTGTTATGGCGAAGCACGTGGGAACGCAAGTCGGGCGCTACGTATTTATGTGGAGAGATATCCCGTAGATAGCCACCCACGAGATTCTCGTGTAATTACACGAGCCTTCCAACGTGTCTTGGACAATCAACCAATTGTACCACAGCGCGAGGGAGCTGGCAGACCAGTTAGACAGAGTTTTGCGAACCACAGTCGCGGGTTCTGCCTCACGACAGTCAGTGTCGTGAGGCAGAACCCGCGACTGGGAATACGCACGGCAGCTCGTTTAGTTCGTAACCGTTACAGGTGTCGAGTCTCGCACTGGACTGTCCATCGAGTTTTACGCAGAGATCGACAGCGAGCGTACCGATTTCACAAGGTGCAGGCGTTATTGCCCGCAGACAGAGTTCGTCGTGTGTCGTATTGTCGGTGACTGCAACGAAAGCACGTCAGAATGCCTACGTTTGCTGCGAATGTGATTTGGACGGACGAGTCCACATTTACTCGAAATGGAATGTGGAACAGGCGTAATTCCCATATCTGGGCACATACCAATCCGTTCGCATTGCAACAGACGGGGCACCAAACTCGATGGTCGGTAAATTTGTGGGCCGGTATTTACAAAGACCGCGTGATTGGACCCATTTTTCTCCCTGAACGACTAAATGGGCCACGATATCACGATTTCCTTCGAACAACTCTCGAGGAGATTCCGGTGCCCCAGTTCCAGCAGACGTGGTACCAACACGACGGCGCTCCCCCACACGTGACCCTTCCTGTCCGACGCTGCCTCACCGAATCTTTTAGAGACCGGTGGATTGGAAGATTAGGTCCACAACCATGGCCAGCTCGTTCACCGGACTTGACCCCGTTAGATTTTTTTCTTTGGGGTTACGTCAAGGATAAGGTGTTTGTGACCGAGTGCAAATACCGCAGCAGAAATGAGAGATCGCATTGTCAATGTGTTTGCTACGCTGCGTGAGGAGTGTGTCCAGGATCCCACCTTTTTGCCCCGTGTTCACGCTGAAACTCTGCGCCGCGCTCAGATCTGCGAGCAAGTTGGTGGCGGCCACTTCGAACCCTATCTCGTTAGGAATGAGCGAGCTTAAGGTAAGTTCATTAAGTAGGTACTTGAACATAACTGGATCGTTAATTCACTACGTAGGTACCTACATAAAAACAATCTTTTTTTTTTTGTTAAATCCATATCGGCATAGTTATTTTATGGGGATACCTAAGCTTTTTTTTTTGTCATAACTAATATCAAAGGTAATGTTGATTATTTAATTAAACATGATTTTATGAGATACCTATCAATGTTGTCTATGTAAGCGATATTTCGTAGGTACGTTCATGAAAGTCCGGCGGCGCGGGCGGCCGGCTGCGGCACACACTTGTGTGTGTTTGTAGGTAGTTACGTTAGGTAACTTAGGTATCACACTGGACCCGAGGTGGCGGCGCGTAGTGTTCCACGCGCGCCCCTTTGAGACGTCGCGGGGGGGTCTAACAGCTCACCCCCCCGCAGACTTGAGGTGGCCCGCAGAGGCGGGCCGGCACTAGCCGGGGATCACGGAAGTAATACTAGCTCCCAAGATCCCCGGTGCAAGTGTGGGAAGGGAACACCGGGGTGGTTTTTAGTCAGTAAGAGTCTGACAGACCCCTCCGCCGACCCCAGGGCGGAGGACATCCATGAGGATTTTCCACCCCGGCAACAAAAAAAGGTAACTTAGGTAGCGCGCGCGCGCCATCATTTACGGCGGAGCTGTGATGGTGATGTGATGTGATCGCGTAGTTTGCAATACATTGCGCGCTCAAAAATGTCAATATTTTTAACCGGTCATTTACGAGATGAATGACTTTCGTAATTTTATTTATGGCATTAGGTGTAACCTTTTCACGACGTTTGCGCGTCGATGTCCCTTCCACCCTGTATACAAATAATTAGTGCCCTTAAATGTGATTCATTTCGTAACAAAAACAGAACTGAAACATTTGTATTTACCGAGAAATCAACGACGATAACTTTCGCGCGCATGTCCGTGACTACCGCAGGACCACGAACGCCAATCGCTTCCATATTTAGCAAATAATTAGTGCTCAATTGGTGATAATTAGTGCTCGAACAACAGAATTGGTGCTTTAGTAGTTTTCGAGAAAATCGACTTTGAATGTGGTCACGCTCCCTTCAGCAGCACCACCATGAGCGCCGAAAAAGGGGGCATGCTACAGCTATTCTAAGTATACAAATAATTAGTGCCCTTAAATGTGATTCATTTAGTAACAAAAACAGAACTGAAACATTTGTATTTACCGAGAAATCAACGATGATAACTTTCGCGCGCTCATTCAGCAGGACCACGACTTTGAATGTTGATTCCAAGTTTGAGGAGCTAGTCGCTTTCCTCAAACCTACATAGAAAATTAGTGCTCTGCGAGATAAAATTGATACCCAAAATTCAAAATTACTACTCCATTAGTTTACGAGATACACCATACCATTGGTGGATAATAACAACAGTTCAATATCTATATTTTTTATACAAAATGTTTACCTAGGTAAATATTAAGAAAAAAAATAACCTATCGTTACCCATCGCCTGTGATACCTTTGTTAATGACGTGGATAGATAGGTACACAAATAATTATTTTTCTGTATTGTAAGTACCTACCTTCTGTGTTGATAAATGAATATCATTAAAGAGCGATATGTATTTCTTAATTATTTCTATCCTACTAATTTACCGTAGCTTCAAGCAGTACCAGTAAGTATTAAAAACCTAATTTATTGCATTAACAATATGTTACTAATAACGTAAGTATAAAAGTATTACATAAGTAATAGTTATGTATTTTTTCAGTACCTGAAGTCGATTTTATAAAATTTTCACTGACATATCTGTGGACCTTGGGTATATTTTTAGTTACCAATTCAATACCTACTTTGTTAAAACTAGGTTATGAATTAGTCCGTGTAATTTCAATGGAAAACACATTTATAAATCGAATAAGTTTTATTAATTATAGATCACAGTTCGATAAAAAATTTTAAAATCAGTAAAATTTTAAGTAGGTACTTAAAAATCAACAATATAAAATGTGCACTTAAATTTAATATCACAAATCAATCAACTAGATTAGACTATTGAGATAGGCCTACTAGTAGGTCACTAGGTAGAACCATAAACAAAACTAGAACTATGTTATATATATAACAAATAGGTTCGATAGAACAGAATAGAAAAAGTTTGGATATAAATGCATACTTACAACAAGAATGAAAATTAGTTTTAACATTTATAAAAATATTTCAAAATCACAGATTATTATTACGGCGCAAGTCTTCAATACCTAGATAACTTAAAAGAAAGGTGAATAACCACAGTAATTATTTATAACTTAACTCTTAAAAATAAAAACGTGACAATACTTATTTTTATAATTAGGTATGAAAGTTCTTTTATGAAGAAACTTTCTAAAAACAACAAACAAAAATAAAAGGAAAAATGTATAAACCCACTGTAAACATAATCTCAAAATAAAATTAGCATTAATACACATACTTCAAGTTATTAAAAAAAAATATTAAAAAAAAGGTTTTTAAAGCAACAATTAAAGTGTAGAATGAAAATTAGTTTGAACATTCTTAAAACTATTTCAAAATCACAGATTATTATTATGGCATAAGTCTTAAATTTAAGTGCACATTTTATATTGTTGATTTTTAAGTACAGACGCCAGCACATCAAGCTACTACAATCTGTTTAATTTCTTTAATAGATTTTCAACTTTATTCCTACAGTTTAAGGTTCAAGGTTGAACGGGAAAATTTGACAGTTTCGGGTAGCTTGATCTGCTGGCGTCTGTACCTACTTAAAATTTTACCGATTTTACAAATTTTTACCGAACTGTGATCTATAATTAATAAAACTTATTCGATTTATAAATGTGTTTTCCATTGAAAATACACGGACTAATTCATAACTTAGTTTTAACGAAGTAGATCATATTGAATTGATAATTAAAAACACACCCAAGGTCCACAGATATGTCAGTGAAAATTATACAAAAATCGACTTCAGGTACTGAAAAAATACGTAACTATTACTTATGTAATACTTTTATACTTACGTTATTAGTAACATATTGTTAATACAATAAATTAGGTTTTTAATAATTACTGGTACTGCTTGCAGCTACGGTAAATTAGTAGGCCAGAAATAATTAAGAAATACATATCGCTCTTTAATGATATTCATATAACAACACAGAAGGTAGGTACCAGTGGCGAAGGGTGATTTTATGAGAGAGGTAACCCGGAGCAAAAAATTTAATTTCTATACAAAATAAACTCGTCATGAAGTAGACGATATAAAGACAAAAATATAATGTAGGCATTTTGTAATGTTTTAATTGTATGTATAAGCACAGTACAGTATGTAGAAGCCTTTATGGTCTGTTAAATACCTACAGTGTGATTATATTATTTAGCATTATTAAACACTACTGACTGTGCCATCTTTCAATGACAATAGAGTGGTTGTGTTCCGAATTTCCGGAGGGAAGCCGGTAGGAATCTAGTTATACGGTGCTTTCGCCCCTGGTAGGTACTTACAATACAGAAAAATAATTATTTGAGTTCCTATCTATCCACGTCATTAACAAAGGTATCACAGGCGATGGGTAACGATAGGTTATTTTTTTTTCTTAATATTTACTTAGGTAAACAGCTTGTATAAAAAATATAGATATTGAACTGTTGTTATTACTATTCCGATATCCATAAATTTATGTGCACGAGTGTACATCTCCTAAACAGCTCAATACCATTGACAACTTAATTTGGTCGGAAAAAATACATAACTATTACTTATGTAATACTTTTATACTTACGTTATTAGTAACATATTGTTATTGCAATAAATTAGGTTTTTAATACTTACTGGTACTGCTTGAAGCTACGGTAAATTAGTAGGATAGAAATAATTAAGAAATACATATCGCTCTTTAATGATATTCATTTATCAACACAGAAGGTAGGTACTTACAATACAGAAAAATAATTATTTGTGTACCTATCTATCCACGTCATTAACAAAGGTATCACAGGCGATGGGTAACGATAGGTTATTTTTTTTCTTAATATTTACCTAGGTAAACATTTTGTATAAAAAATATAGATATTGAACTGTTGTTATTATCCACCAATGGTATGGTGTATCTCGTAAACTAATGGAGTAGTAATTTTGAATTTTGGGTATCAATTTTATCTCGCAGAGCACTAATTTTCTATGTAGGTTTGAGGAAAGCGACTAGCTCCTCAAACTTGGAATCAACATTCAAAGTCGTGGTCCTGCTGAATGAGCGCGCGAAAGTTATCATCGTTGATTTCTCGGTAAATACAAATGTTTCAGTTCTGTTTTTGTTACTGTTAATGAATCACATTTAAGGGCACTAATTATTTGTATACTTAGAATAGCTGTAGCATGCCCCCTTTTTCGGCGCTCATGGTGGTGCTGCTGAAGGGAGCGTGACCACATTCAAAGTCGATTTTCTCGAAAACTACTAAAGCACCAATTCTGTTGTTCGAGCACTAATTAGCACCAATTGAGCACTAATTATTTGCTAAATATGGAAGCGATTGGCGTTCGTGGTCCTGCGGTAGTCACGGGCTTTTCGCGCGCTCGTTCAGCAGGACCACGACTTTGAATGTTGATTCCAAGTGTCAGGAGCTAGTCGCTTTCCTCAAACCTACATAGAAAATTAGTGCTCTGCGAGATAAAATTGATACACAAAATTCAAAATTACTACTTCAGTAGTTAACGAGATATACCATACCATTGGTGGGGTGGCGGTCGTCACGGTGTTAAATTTTCATTTGACGATTTCCCTATTAAAAACTCTGTGATTTCTGCCCAAATTTATACAAAAATTAGTGCTCCTAAAGAACTTATAGTGACCAAAAATTCAGAGTCCAAGTGTTATATTTTAAGAGAAATTAGCATTCATTACTTTTCCATACTAAATCTCCGCGTATAACCCGACCAAATTAAGTTGTCAATGGTATTAGGCTGTTTATGAGATGTACACTCGTGCACATAAATTGATGGATGTCGGAATAGTAATAACAACAGTTAAATATCTATAATTTTTATACAAATTGTGTACCTAGGTACATATTAAGAAAAAAAAATAACCTATGTTACCCATGGCCTGTGATACCTTTGTTAATGACGTGGGTAGGTAGGTACTCGGATAATTATTTTTCTGTATTGTAAGTCCCTACCTTTTGTGTTGTTATATGAATATCATTAAAGAGCGATAGGTATTTCTTATTTATTTCTTTCCTACTAATTTACCGTTGCTGCAAGCAGTACCTAAGTATTAAAAACCTAATTTATTGCATTAATAATATGTTGCTAATAACGCATACTCCTTATACTATCTATCTATATAATAATATATGAATATTATAAACTTACTAGGCATGCTTCACACAAACT
Organism: Tiliacea citrago; assembly: GCA_963921375.1. Lineage (NCBI taxonomy): Eukaryota > Metazoa > Arthropoda > Insecta > Lepidoptera > Noctuidae > Tiliacea > Tiliacea citrago. The sequence goes on from OY992787.1 coordinate 17,408,950, forward strand.
CCTTCAAGTTAAGTCTCAATTATGAAGATTACTTAGATGATTTTACTCTAATCCAAGTTTAATCTGAAAATAAAAACGTACATACATACGTAAGTATAACAGTATTACATAAGTAATAGGTACCTTTATATTTGAATAATATGCATTGCAAAGGGCACATCACGCATATTTTAGGAAATATGTGTTTTCATATCAATATGTACCTACTATTTTCGACATGCACATATATTGAAAATATCTAAATCAACTTAAAATAACGTTGACATCAAAATATTTCTGTAACTTTTGATTGCTCAAAATTTTTTAAAAACAAACACAGAACAGATTGTTGAAAACAACTCACTTTTTTATATACAGGCTGACTGAAAACATGCGACAAAATTTAAAGGGGTGTTCTATCCATCAGTATGAACAACTTTTACTATCAGTCAGCCTGTATATATATTATACTTCCTCAGGAAATAATGATTAGTTTTATCGTTTTCTGAAACCTTTAAAATATTGAAACAAGTGACCTTTTTGCAATTGCATAGTCATTTATTTCTTGTCTAAAAAAAAGTCTTGAAACCATAAACGAATAAAAAAGATCTCGATGTAGGTACCACGACACGCTTCGAGAACGCTTTACTTCGGTAATAATAACCTGCGCGCCATGCCACAAAAAATGTTTTGGACCATAGACAAGATACAAATGAGATTCAAAATCATCTGAATCTGTCAGCTAGTTTTTTTTTTTTTTGTTTGTTTTAACTGAGCAGAACTTAAAATGAGCCCTGTGATATGAACATACATAATTACTTTGTGTGAATTATAACATAGAGCCAGTTGATCTTAGTTTGAGCGTGTAATATATTATTAAATAGATAGATAGTTTATGGAGTATGCGTTATTAGCAACATATTATTAATGCAATAAATAAGGTTTTCCAAAAAGGTATGGGAGGACAGTGTAGGCCCGTCAACAAGTACCAAGTACTTAACAAAATAAAAGATAGTTTACAAAGCTACAGTCTATTAAAAACCTACAACGTTCTCACATTCACAAATTAAAAAAAGAATTTAAGTATATAAAATATTACTAAAATAATAAAAATAAAAACCTACATATTTAAACCAAATGACAACATTGTCATTCCAACTAAAAAAAAAAAACTGAATAAATATTCTGTCCACAAGTCACTAATAGAAAAAAAAGCGCGGGAAACTTAACTTGGTGGACGTGTCCTTTTTTGTTAAAATTGAAAATATTTAATTAATTATAATATAGGATCAGTAGTGGTTGTTTTAGTGTTTTTTATTCCTTCACTTGTAATTTAATTGTAGTTTTGTACATTTTCTTCTGTAGGGTAAGTTTTTTATTATTATTTCTTAAAGCGGGAAAATGAAAGACCCGCCTGACCCGGGGGACTTTGTTCCCCCGGCAGGCAATTTTGTAACTATCCAATCCAACGAATCAGGCATGGAAACCGATGGGTCGTCGTCGGCTCGTCACTTAAAAAGAAGCCGCATGCAAGTGTGCAAACACTGCAACAAACGCCGTCGTATCAGAAAAAACCAGGGTTCCGAGTCTTCGGGTTGTAGTTGCATGGAGTCTACACCTCTCTCTCTAACTCCATCGGAGCCTAAATGCTCTGAAATAATTGTATCTAACGATATTCCTGATGTTCCAGCTCCGCCTTCAGTTATTCCCACTCAGATTGGTCGAAAAACGTATGACAAAACTGACAGCTCGCCGTACGTTGTTCATGTGCAAAAAATATTACTATCACCAGATGATGGAACGTCATTGCACCCAATTACATTTGGCAAGTTCTTAAAACACAACGCCTTCCTAAATATTATTAACGGTAGCGTCAAAAAAATCGGGCGCAATAAAATATCTCTTTGCTTTTCCAATTTCCTGGACGCAAATTCTTTTATTTCACATAATAGCCTTGTAACATATAATTATAAAGCTTTTATACCTACTTTTAATGTTACTAGAATGGGTTTAGTACGTGGTGTTCCTGCGGAATGGTCTCCAGAGGAAGTTATTGATAATATAACTGTACCAATTGGTTGCGGTCCAATTTTAAAAGTCAGACGCCTCAATTTTAAAACTGTTGTTGATGGTACAACCATTTGGAAACCATCCCAGTCAATAGTTATTACTTTTGATGGGCAGATTCTGCCTAAAAGAATTTTTATGTGCTATAATGCATTACCTGTAGATTTATATATTTTCCCTACTGTACAGTGTTTCAATTGCTGTCGTTTTGGTCACACAAAAATTCAGTGCAGGTCCAAACCTCGTTGTTATAAATGTGGCCAAGGCCATACTGGGGACAGTTGTGAAAGAGAACATGAAAGTGCATCTTGCTGCCTTTGCTCCGGTTTTCACTATGCTACTAATAAATCTTGCCCAGAAATGTCTAGACAAAAATTAATTAAAACATACATGGCACAAAGTTCAGTATCTTATGCTGAAGCGGCAAAAATGTATCCCCCAGTTACTAAATCGTATGCCGATACACTTTTGTCTTCTCCTTCCAAAAACTTTGCAGATACTCCATCTTTCCCTTCTTCTAATAGAATGCCTGTTTCAAGTAGCTATAAAAAAACTGTCTTCCTTAAACCACGCTCGCCTCCCAAATCTGTACAAGGATATAATAAAGAGGCTCACAATGCCATTATTAAAGATTACGACATTCCTCAACCAGCAAATGGTTGTGCTCTTTCTAATCATAACAATGGACAAATTGATGCCAGTTTTTCCATAAACGATTTTCTTTCTGCATTACACAATCTTCTGTCTCAGTTCAACATTTCACCGTCCAACGTTGCCCCATCTTTCAATGTATCACAATCCATCCTTAATGGACAACACATCCAAAATAATCCAGTGGAACTGCCGCAGTCTAGTAAACAAAAAGAGTGATGTTATACATCTTTTAAACAAATATGAGCCATTTGCCTTTGCTTTAGCAGAGACTTGGCTCAAACCTAATCATATTTTTAAAATGAATGGTTATTTAACCATTAGAGAGGATAGATCTGATGGGTATGGTGGAGTAGCTATACTTATCAAGAATTCTATCCCTTTCTCTACCATTACATTACCTCCTCATAGTGAGGAAATTTCAATTGTAGCTATTAAAGTGCATCATACTTGTCTTGTTTCTATTTACATTCCTCACCCTTCTTTTTCTGTTCTTCAAGAGATGAATAATCTCGTTTCTTTTCTTCCAAAGCCATTATTAATACTGGGGGATTTTAATTGCCATCACCAATCATGGGGTTGTTCAACTTCGAACTGTTATGGTGATGAGTTAATAGATATAATAGACTTACACAACTTATGTATTTTAAATTCTGGAGCTGCCACACGTCGTTCAGATCCCAATCAGAACCAAAGCGCAATTGACCTTTCTATCTGTTCTCCAAACTTAGCCTCTTCATTAACTTGGCATACTTTAACCTCTACTTATGGTAGTGACCATTTTCCAATAGTTATTTCTTATCCTCTTTCCAAACCAAATGCACAATTAAGGAAATCAAACTTAAAATATAAACTGCCTAATAGAAATAATACTGACTGGGGCAAATTTAGGAACATTGTTGACAGTAAGCTTAGCTCCTTGCCCGTAATTTCTGGTGGCAATGAAAATAGTTGTGCTGAAGCTTTAGCACACATATTAATTGCAGCGGCTGATGAAGTTTTTCCTGTAAAAAATAACAATATTAGTACAATTCCCTCGCCTCCGTGGTGGGACTCTGAGTGCACTGAATTGATTAAAAAACGTAAAGAGGCTGAATATAATTATAACGTTGATATGTCTGATACGAATTTTGATATCATTACTAAGTTAAATAATGAAACTTATAAACTTTTTAAAAAGAAAAAATTTGAATCTTGGCGTATTTTTTGCTTATCAATTTCACCGAATACTCACCCTACGATTGTCTGGCGCAACATTCGTAGATTTAGGTCCATATTTAACAACCCTTCTCCTATTCCTGATTCTTTAGCCAGTGATTTTTTTGATATATTAGCTCCGCCTTGGGTTCCTGAGGCTAAGGCTATTTGTACTAACCATAACCTGTCTCTCGTTTCCAATATCCGAGACACTCATACGACGCTAGATCTTGCATTCACTCTCACTGAATTAAAGGTTGTTATCCATAAAACTAATGATTCTGCACCAGGCATTGATGGCATCCCGTATTCCTTTTTTGCTAATTTAAATGATGAAGTCCTCAGTTATTATTTAGTACTTATTAATTCTATTTTTTATACAGGAAACATCCCTGTTGAATGGAAACGTCAAATGGTGTTGCCATTCCTTAAACCAAATAAACCTCCTTCTGATGCTTCTTCATACCGTCCCATAGTTTTGTCTTCAATTATGATGAAATTAGCGGAACACTTAATTAAAAATCGACTAGAATGGTATGTTGAAAGTAAGGGTCTCTTGGCAGAATCACAATATGGCTTTAGAAAAGGTAAAAGTACAACTGACTGTTTAAGTATATTAACATACGATATTCGGTTATCCTTCTCTAATAACCAATCCACCGTTGCAGTTTTCCTTGATATTAATGCAGCTTATGATAATGTTGTATTATCGGTTTTACAAAATAAATTAGAAGCCTTACAAGTTCCATTGAATTTGTTGAATTTCATTATTAATATCTTGACTGAACGCTCTGTTAACATGTTAATAGGAGACCATGAGGTATCTCATCTTGTATGGAGGGGTCTCCCACAGGGTTCTGTGCTCAGTCCCCTTCTATACAATATCTACACTTATGATTTAGAGTTATCCTTAACTAGTCATGTTAAGGTTCTTCAATATGCCGATGATTTATTATTATATTCTTCAAGTCCATCTGTTGAGCAAGCTAGCTCTGCCATCAATTCTGCTTTATCTATTTTGGCGTCATGGTTACATCTAAACGGTTTGGATTTATCCACGTCTAAAAGCGCGGCTGTTTTATTCACCCGGAAGAGAAATATTCCCATAGTAAATCTCCTTTATAAGGAAATACCTATCCCTGTTAAAGATAAATTCAGATATCTAGGTATAATACTTGACTGTAAATTAAGTAGTGTCCCTCATTGTGAATATATTGTTAACAAATGTGAAAAACACCTAAACATGCTTAGATGCCTCTCTGGTGTGTGGTGGGGTGCACATCCCTTTTCTTTGAAACTCATTTACAACGCAATCATCAGAAGCACTCTGGATTATGGATTGTTCGTTCTAGAGCCAGGTAATGTCATGGCTTTTAAAAAATTGGATCGCATCCAGTCTAAAGCATTACGCATTATTTCAGGTGCAATGAAGTCTAGTCCCATTAATGCACTCCAAGTTGAATGCGGGGATGCTCCTTTATATCTTAGAAGACAATTCCTATCTGACAAATATTTGTTCCGGATTCTTCAATTCTCAACTCATCCTCTCATTCCTAAACTGGACACATTAGTGTTGCAGATTGAATCATCAGATTACTGGTCCCATAGACGCGAACCTTGTTTAGTTGTAAGTTATAAAAAATTCCTTTCACTTTCTTCTCCTATTCACCGTTCCAATAAACTTCCCATATTTAGCAATAGTTATGAGAGTTTACAATTCAGTCCCATTATAAAATATAACTGTGTAAGTAAATCAGATCCCGATTGCCATTTAAGTTTTAATCATTTTCTGGCTGAACACGTAGAGTACCACCATATTTATACGGATGCTGCCAAGCCTTCTACGACGGGTTGTGTTGGAATAGGTACTTACCATTCTCAATACAACATCGAACAAAAAATAAAACTGCCTCCGGAGACTTCTGTTTTTACCGGGGAGTGTTTCGGCATTTTTAAAGCCATAGAATATATCCGAATTTTAAAGCTCAAAAAATCTATAATTTTTACTGATTCTCAAAGTGCTCTTCTAGCCATCAATAAATCAGCTTTCGAACACAAATCGCAGTTACCTATCATTTATTTAATAAGAGAATTTGCGTTCAGGACCATTTCTGAGGGTAATACACTACAATTTGTATGGATTCCGGCCCATGCTGGAATCCATGGCAATGAAGCGGCTGATAAACTTGCCGGTGATGCGGTGCAGTGTGGGGACTTAGTTCCTTATACAAATTTTAGTTATGACCTCGTATCGTTACCAAAGACTTTTCTTCGGGAAACCTGGAAGGTGGCTTGGGATATCGGAAGCAAATCGAAGGGACGTTATTTTTCGCATATTCAACCCGACGTTCCAGAAAAACCGTGGTTTGGCAGGGCCAAGTTTGGCAAGATGGAGACCTCCATTCTAATACGGATGAGACTGGGTCATGTTTGTTCTCCAGCTCATCTTGCCAAACTTCATATCATCGACGATCCCATATGCTTGTGTGGCACAGATGTAGGCGACTTAGATCACATTTTTTTCTCCTGTCCCTTATATGACCGTTCTTCCTTTCTTAGTAACCTCTTATCCCTCCATACTCCTTTTCCTACCTCAATACTTTCTTTACTTTGTACAAATAGCTCTCTTGTTTATAAATGTATAGTTTCATTCATTACTCTAAATAATATTAAGTTGTAATTTATTTTTTATTTTTTTATAGTGTAATTAACGTAATACTGATCCTATCCCGTCTATCCTAAATCCCGTAAAAAATTATATTTATATTAATTTTGTTTCCCTACCTTTTTATAAAACTAAAACGTGACATTGGCTAAATGCACAAACCGTGCGAAGCCAGAAGAAAAAGAAAAAAAAAAAAAAAAGTCACTAATAAATATTTTTAGGAAATTAAAACGAATTTTATAAAAAAATATAATTAACACAACCGAACTTAATTTAAATAATTTACAAAAATATTTTTAAGAAATGAAATGGCACGATGTCCTAAGACGATGTTCACGAGCGCGCGTCTGTTGGCAAAAAAGGGGCGACGCGCCGGTTCCGCTGGCTTATATAGGGCTGGTCACTCGTAACTCCCTCTTAATCAGATGTTGCAGCTAACACGGCTTCTCCTGACTGAGCAACGTCCTCGATGCTCTCCGTAAGTTGTCTTTGCTCTGGCTCTGAAGCAGTCTCATCAATAGAGTCTTCATAACCTGGGGAGGCAAACACATACATGTTAGATCTAACATACATCATGTTCATCAATCATTATATATTTGGGTGGGTTCAAGATGTCACTATGGCGGTTTTATGCATTTCATAACATTTCATGTTATGTTTCATAAAATAAATTAATGAGCGATGCCACACAAGGCCTTACACGCTACAACTAGGATACTACTCCAACCAAACAAGGTTTTTACATGAAATGAATGCGACACGATCTCGATGCCACACAAGGCCTTACACGAGGTAATTGCGACGGTGTTTCGATGCCACACAAGGCCTTATACGAAAACAACAGAGTGCAATGCCTTATGCCGAAGCCATCCAGGTCTTACATGCACATTACAGCACAAAGATACTTGTCTGTTCCCTGTCAACTCAACGCCACACAAGGCCTTATAAGAGTTTGATCCAGATTACCCTGGTATCCACGTGACGTATTTATGTAGGCAAGCTACAAACTAAGTACATACATCGCCATAGCAAACATCTTCTAAGCGTATACATTTAAGAAGCAGACACTTTATGTTAAGTAAAATAAAAACGAGTAATCTTACATTCAAAAAAAAGCTGCACAGGTCTCGGGGCTTTGGCAAGTGCGTCTATTTTTTGTACGCTCGGCCGGACCTGACCCTTACTGATCGTCCTCCCAAGATACTCCACTTCAGTAGTAAGGAAGGTGCATTTTCTTAAGTTTATAGAAAAACCCGCCTTTGTTAAAATCTCCAAAACAGAATCGAGCAAGGACAAGCCGTCCTCTACGGAGTCACTCAATAGCATAACGTCATCGATATACACAAGGACCTGACCTGCATCAATGAGAGATCTCAGTGTATCAGATATGATACGCTGATAGACCACGGGAGCGTTAGCGAGACCGTAGGGCATCTTGAGATATTCAAAATGCCCCTCGGGTGTCACAAACGCAGTTCGGTGCACGGAATCTTCGTTAATTTTAATTTGGTGGAAGCCTGTCACCATATCAAGAACAGTGAAATAGTTACACTTCCCAAGCCTATCAATATGATCATCGATGAAAGGAAGAGGGTATCTGTCCTTCACCGTTATGTTGTTTAAAGCTCGATAATCAACAACCATTCTATCCGATCCGTCTTTCTTTTTTACCAACAAAATCGGACTCGAATACGAGGACTCTGACTCACGGATTATACCCTTTTCCTTTAAATCTCTAACAATTTCACGAACATGCAGTTTTTCGTTGTATGATAACTTGTATGGTCGATAATTAACAGGTTCCTCACTAGTAAGCCGAATGTGCATCTCTCCGGTATTTACGGTGGTTGTCGCTGTACCACTGAGAAAATATTTTGAATACTTGTTTAACACAAGCGATAAACGCGCTTTTTCATCACCAAACAGTTGAGTGTTGATCGAATCAAGTTGCACAGTCGGTTCACTATGTGTCAAGTTATATACGAGCGAGCTATTCCTAATTCTTCGCTGCGAATCGCCGGTTCGAATGTATGCGAGGCCTTTCCTATTCAGTACGTCTGTACCAATAAGCACTGGCGTACTAAGATAGTCACGGGGCACAACATAAAGATCTACCTCTAAGGTAACATCACAAAATTCTATTGACGAAGTTACGAAACAATCGGAACGCATTTCTATTCCACCTAAACCACGCAATATCTGTACGCTCGGGTTAGTGTGACATGACAAATGTTTGACAAGATCATTCGATATTAAGGAAATACTCGAGCCACTATCAATAAGAACATCGGTGGGTACTCCACTGATCACTGCTGTTATGACATTTTTAGTACGGTCGCACGTTATTTCACGACAAAAGTTGATATTAGATTTATTTCGCGTTTCAGAACGTTCCTTTGTAAAACAAGTATCCTCAGTGTGACCTACTTTCTTACAAAATGTACACATAACTTTAGGAATGGATTTGTTAGTAGATTCGGGGGTAGTTGCGAATTTATTTTTATTAATTTTACTGTCATCGGTCTTACTTTGTTTTGAACAATATTTGCTTTTATGCCCGGTTTGGTTACAATTAAAGCAACGTACACGTACATCTGTATTTAAGGCAGGGCGCTTTCGGAATCGGTCGGTAGAGGAATCAGTAGTGAATCGGCTATTGCGTGTTTGAATATTATTAGGTGCACAATAATTCGTCACTTAATCCGTTTACAATACGTAATCGTAATAATGATTTTCGCGCGTAGTCTGCATACGTGGAGTACTTATCAGAATCTTTACACATCACATCAAAAAGAATAAGGGCGACGTCAATGCGTCGCGGACAAAGTGATTTGAGCTCTAATTTGAAATTTGACCAAGTACGATTGTTACTAGTCCATTCGCGCAGCCAGGAACGTGCGTCGCCCTTTAGAGATAGTCCCACACGGGCTAGGCACTCTTTTTCATCCCACTGGTTTTGCGATTGAGCACGATCCACCTCGTCACACCACGCATAGGCGTCATGAATGCTAGGATCGAAATCCGATACATAATAATGGTTGGACCTCACCGGATTTATGCATTTAAGCGCGTCGATGAGACGCTCCGTGATGTCCGTTGAAGTCGTTGTCGATATAGGTGAGCATCTGGCGTCGCTCGGGGTGCTGGCCACGCTCTCGCCACGTGGCGCGCTCGTTACGAGGGCCGACGCTGGCTCAGCGAGTGCAGGCAATGGCGGCGTGGCTGCACCTGTTTCAGCGCGCTGCTCTAGCGTTGTCAGGCGGTTGAGGATTGCTTCCATCGTCGCTGCTAGGTTACCTAAATTAGGAGAAGACGCACGCTCTCGCGGTGGTGCACGTTTTCTACTCGACATTACGATGGAACCAGAAATGACTTTGAAGCGGCTATAGTAGCGTTCAATCCCACTTCTGATTTTAGGAAATTAAAACGAATTTTATAAAAAAAATATAATTAACACAACCGAACTTAATTTAAATAATTTACAAAAATATTTTTAAGAAATGAAATGGCACGATGTCCTAAGACGATGTTCACGAGCGCGCGTCTGTTGGCAAAAAAGGGGCGACGCGCTTTTTTTTTTTTTTTTTTTTTTTTTATATGGCATCTCGCAGTTGACCTTGAGAGGCCGTGACTGCTTAACCGGTCTTTCCTGTGGCTGCCCTAAGGTATTAGCTTAAAGCCTCCAGCCAGGAGCGTAAATAAAAGTATTAAAAACTAAACGACAGCGCTCTAAGGGCACCCCCTGTGGGGTACGAACCTCGGCTTAGGGCGTCGTTGGGGAAAAACAAAGCAAATTGGGGACGGGCTGGATCAAAAGTGTAAATTCATGATTATTAACGGGGATTACTATTAAATGCTACGGCTCACTCAGCCTCAGGGCTGGCGGTTCGACGTGCAAGGGACGGGGGGAACAATTTATTCTTGATCTTCGCGTGGTACCTCGGCGGCGAGGACGGAATGACGGTTTGTGTTTGTGCACTGTACTTGTGGCCCTATTGCTTTCCTGAAGGAGAGTAATGGGGTCATCCGGGTCTAAGAGAGTATGCCTAGGTCGGCGAGTCTTACTGATTTGAGATGGCCTATAGCTAGCTGCCTGCACAACCAAGGGGTTGCGATGTCTATCTGCGGACTCGAAGAACCGCTTTGTCGCGCGTTTCAAAACTGCTTGATGGTGGGGATTCTAAGATCTACGTGTAGGGTTTCGTTCCGAACGAAACATGGAGCGTCCGTAATTTTACGGAGAAATCGGTTTTGAAGTGCCTGCATTCTGTGAATGAGATGGGGACGGGCGTGTGCGAAAGCGGCACACGCGTACGTCATAATCGGCCGGATGCACGCTGTGTAAATACGCAATTTGCCCTTAAGGGACAACTTGCTGCGTGAGTTCAGAACGCAATGAAGCCTACCGAGAGCGAAAGCAGCGCGCGAACGCACTTGCTTTATGTGCTCAGCGAACGAAATGTGGTGATCTAAGATCACACCGAGATATTTGGCTCGCTTCTCCCAAGGGATAGGCTTGCCGAACATCTTGATCTGTCGTGGTAGGTCCGGTCTACGCCGGGGCCTAGAAAAGAGGACCGCTTGGCTCTTATCAGGATTGACCTCGATCCTCCACTTCCTGAACCAGTCACCGAGTCTGTTGACTTCGGTCTGTAGGATGCGGGAGATCTGGTCTTGACTGCGGCCGGTGTAGTAGATGGCCGTGTCGTCTGCGAACAGAGCTAACTGCGCCTTTCTACTTTTCGGGATGTCACTGGAGAACAGCGTAAAAATGAGCGGAGCCAGCACAGACCCCTGAGGGACGCCTGCGCGGATCGGATGAGGGGAAGAGAGCGCACCCTCGATGCGATAGCGGAAGGTGCGGTTCAACAAATAGTCCCGTAAGATGAGCACGAGACGATCTGGCACACCGAATTTGTATAGCTTATACAATAAGCCGTTGTGCCAGACTTTGTCGAACGCTTTCGCGATATCGAAGAACACAGCACCCGTCATGAACCCGCGCTGGAAACCGGCGCTTATGTGTTCTATGATACGGTGGACCTGTTGTACGCAAGAATGTTGGGTTCTAAAACCGAACTGTTCGTTGGGGATGAGCCCCTTCGTCTCGGCGTAGTCTCTGAGACGCTTATAAATAAGCCTCTCATAGACCTTGCCGAAAACGTCGAGCAAACTGATGGGACGGTAACTGGAAGGCTCGGTCTTAGGCTTGCCGGGCTTCGGGATACCGATGACGGTGGCATTTTTCCACGATTGTGGAAAAATGTTATTACTAAGAGCACCATTGAAGATGGTGGTCATTAGCATGATCAGGTGAGCCGGGAACAACTGGACCACCCTATTGGTGATACCGTCTGATCCAGGGGCTTTACGGGGTTTCAGACCCTTGATTATATCGTGAACCTCGTCCGGGGAGACGGGGTCTAGAGGACAATCAGGGTCTTCGACCGGAGGGAGAGAGGCTCTACGTTCGACTTCGGCATCCACCTCGGCGAGGTGAGCCTGGTCTACTGGTTGGGGCGACGCGCCGGTTCCGCTGGCTTATATAGGGCTGGTCACTCGTAACTCCCTCTTAATCAGATGTTGCAGCTAACAATATTTTAAATCAAAATTGTAGGTTATGTCAAAGTATGTAAAAAAAAGAAATAAAAATCGTAATTTAGGAGCAGTTAATATACGTTCACATAGTTATGCCGTTAATGAGGTACCAGGGAAGCCACATGTGCAGAAGGAATTATTGCCAAACTTCCTTATCTTCAACGTAGTCCTTAATCTTATAGTATGCTTTTTTGATTAGGATACGTTTGATGTGGGTTTTGAACTTTCCATCGCTAAGTTCTATAACCGGTTTTGGCAACTTGTTATAGAAGCGGATACTGTTTATAAGAAATGACTTGCTTGTTTTAGTTAATCTAAATTTGGGTGTCACAATTTCATGTTTACTACGTGTATTTATATTATGGAAATCGCTTCTTATTTTGAATAGTCCTAAGTTTTTGCGAACATATAAAATACTTTCTAAGATATAAAGGGAAAACAGAGTTAGTACATCAATTTCTTTGAATTTGTTTCTAAGTGACTCTAAAGATCGCGCGGATTGCCCTCTTTTGTAAAATGAAAATTGAATCTACGTCAGCAGCCGATCCCCACAGCAGAATGCCATATGACATAATACTGTGGAAATAAGCAAAGTACACTAACCTAGCTGTGGGTATATCAGTTAACTGCCTTATTTTTCTTACTGCATATGCAGCTGAACTTAATCTACTTGAAAGAGCTCTAATGTGGGCACTCCATTGTAATTTTGAATCTAAAGTAATTCCTAGAAATACAGTTTCCGTAATAGCATCTAGTTTCTTGCCGTCAAGTTTTAAATTTAGACTCACTTGGGGTACATTTGGTAATGAAAACTTAAGACATTTTGTTTTGTTCGCATTAAGTAAAAGATTATTAGCTGCGAACCATTTTGAAAGAACAGCCAGACTATCGTTGACATGTAAGACATCTGTATCTTTTCTATCTTTTTTAAAAATAAGGGAAGTGTTATCAGCGAATAGAATTATATTCGATAAGTTAGCCATCATGTAAGGCAGATCATTAGTATAAACTAAAAATAGGAAAGGGCCAAGCATTGAACCTTGAGGGACGCCCATCTTTACTAGAGACCCCAAGGACGTTGCCCCGTTAACGTTTACTTTTTGCTGCCTGTTTGATAGATAGGAAAAAACAAGATCAGCAGCTTGTCCACGATTTCCGTAATGGTGTAATTTACAGATTAGTGTATTGTGGTCAACGCAGTCAAACGCTTTTGAGAGATCACAGAAAATGCTAATGGCATCCTGGGATTTCTCCCAGGATTCCAAAATGTGACTGATGAGTTTCACTCCTGTGTCAGTCGTCGACCTACCTTTCGTGAAACCAAACTGGCGACTATGTAAAATCCCATTTGAATTAAAATGTGACAACATCTGGTCTAGCATTATTTTTTCATATATTTTACTCAATGCTGGTAGCACAGATATAGGCCTGTAATTAGAGGGATCACTCTTACTACCCGATTTGAAAATTGGTACTACTTTACTATGTTTCATGAAATCAGGAAACGTACCGCTGTCTAAACATTGATTAAATATGCCCGTTAGGACAGGGGCTATTGTGTAAATTATATCTCCAAGAACCTTAACGGAAATTCCCCATAAGTCTTCAGTGTTCTTTATGTTAAGACTTTTGAATGCTTTTTTAATAGTGACAACAGAAATGGGCTTGAATTCGAAACTTGGAATGTCTTTAGAGAATTTTTCTTTGAGAAGAGATTCAGCTAATACGGATGATGAGGAGAGAGATTTCGTAACCTCTATTGGGATGTTGGTAAAGAAGTTTTCTAGTGTCTCAGCAACTTTTAACTTATCTGAAATGATTTCATTATTAATTCTTAAAGGCAATTCATTCTGATCTCGCCGTTTTGTGTTTCCAGTTTCTTTGTTAATTACCTGCCACACAGCTTTTATTTTATTATTAGAAATACTAATTTTGTTACTTATTAATTTAGATTTACCTTGAGCGCAGACTCTTTTAAATATCTTAGAATAGTTTCTGACATAATTATGGCCCATTCACAAAATTTTGGTTTAGTATTGATTGTAACTTTTAATACAGGACATGCTTTATTGAATTCGTGGCATACTGTAGAAAATAAGGTACCGTAGTTTATATTGGGGTCTTCTGAATCAAAACTAGCTGTTGATAGATTGCTAAGAACATTATTATTGAACATTTTCAATTTATTTTTTGTGATAGGTCTTAATTCAATGATTTTATCTACTATCTTTTATCTAAGTCAAATGATACAAGTTGCCCAGTATGATCAGACCTGACGCCACTAATTAAGGACGAGTCTTTTATTTTACAATTAGTAAATACGTTGTCTATGCATGAAGCTGAGGTTGCTGTTATTCTAGTTGGTTCATTAAATATACATTTTAAATTGAATGATTTAAACAATGATATAAGCTTACATTTATCTGGTGAATTAACTAATAATTCAATATTTAGGTCACCACAAACAAAAACTAATTTATTATCTTTAAAAAGTTTGCTTAATATTTCTTCCATAATTATTAAAAATGATGACAAGTTTGATGCTGGGGGTCTATAAACACTTAAGAAAGTATGGGCTTCAACCTCTGCACATGCTACCTCACATAAGCGATCAACAGAGCAAGCAGTGATATCCTTCCTTTCCTTATGTTTGAAACAACTATTACATAATATCAAGGTACCACCCCCCGTTGAGGACCTGTTGTTAGCTCCCTGGTCCGCGGACTGACGGTGAAAAAAAATCATGTTTTTCCATTTGAGCTTCACTCAACTAGAACAGGTATACGCACTAGGTGTTTTTCTGGACTAGGCCGCACCTAATACGACGCAGTACGAAGTATATTCGAGTATTTTCTATATAAAATGTACATGACATAACATCACATAACATCACGCCTGTAATCCCCGAAGGGTTAGCCAGAGGTGTACCTAATAGTACACCCACATTTCGCCAGTTATGTTTAAGTCCCATGTAATAGGGGGAGAGCCTATTGCCATCAACCGGGCACAAATCCACACTCCGGGCTGCTTCTGAGAAATTCCTAATGGAAAATCCCAATATCACTTTGCCCGACCTGGAAATCGAACCCGGGACCTCATGCTCAACAGTCGTGCTTGCGACCACTAGACCAACGAGGCAATCATATATAAAATGTACTCTGTGTATTTTCTATCGACGCGGGAATTTTAATAATAGTGACTATTATTTGTACCTTATTTGTACCAATAATGATTAGTAGTTTTTTCATGTGATTAGTACTTAGTCTAATCTTAGCTGATTGTCCGACGGTCATGAGAGAATACCTTTTTATCTTAGCGGACACATCGACAGACCAGAGGTAGTGATAGACCGACTAGAGCGCCATGCAGTGATTGTTGATATCGCTGTCTCTCATGGCGAGAATCTCGTGAAAGCTGAGAAAGATAAAAAAAAACGAGTATCTTGACTTAGCACACGAGGTTGTCGACATGTGGGACGTGGACTCTATAATCATTGTACCGATAATCGTTACGGTTAATTGCTTAAAATATAGCGGAGCGCCTCGAACAACACCTCAGCAGACTCATTGCGCGGCTGTGTCAAAGGCTTGATTCAGAAAGCAGTACTCCTGGACACGGCACGCATAGTGACTTCTGACCACCGATAGCTTGGACCCTGTTCCTGATGCCGATGGGTCACTATCCTAAGTAATATTATAAATGCGAAAGTGAGTTGTTTGTTTGTTACGCTTTCACGCTTATACGGCTGGACGGCTTCAATTTGGATGAAATGTGGCACATGGGTAGACCATGACCTGTGTAAGACATAGGATATTTTTTAGCCCGGTGGTATGTTTCCGTAGGATAATTTCCGACCTACACGCGGGCTAAGCGGCAGACAAAAGCTATTTTTTTTAATATTTTTAATTGTTTTTTTATTTTTTCGGAGAGCTTTGTTTCACAGTTTTCGTCTTTTAACATCTTTGGCAGATACATGAGTACACGTATTTTTGCAGTCAACATTAAATATTTATTTAAAGTATTTACATAATTTAAAAACTAAACAGACTTGAAATTAAAATAATAAATGATGTACAAGTAAGTATATAAAAAACCAGCTAAGTGCGAGTCTGACTCGCGCACGTACGGTTCCGTACGATTATCTATAAAAACGGCAAAAAATCACGTTTATTGTATGGGAGCCCCCTTAAATATTTGTTTGTTTTTAATTTCTGTTTTTTAGTATTTGTTGCTATAGCGGCAACATAAATACATCATCTGTGAAAATTTCAACTGTCTAACTATCACGGTTCATGAGATACAGCCTGGTGACAGACGGACAGACAGACAGACGGCGGAGTCTTAGTAATAGGGTTCCCGTTTTGCCCTTTGGGCACGAAACCCTAAAAAGGAGGGGACATACTCATAGGGCATCAAAAAATTCTTCCGCATCGCTGTCAACAGGAAAAATTAATTCCAAACGAAATGACCATAATGCCTTGGAAGGTAGGTAGGCCTTTGGTGTGGGATGCAACGTGTGTCGACATCCTTGCGCCATCCCATCATCCTAGCACGGTGAGCTGTGCTGGGGCGGCTGCTGCAGGTGCGGAAAACCTCAAACGGCGCAAATACTTCAATCTTGCTGGGACTTATGTGTTCGAGCCGTTTGGGGTTGGAATACTAGGGCCATGGGGTCCGAGTGCCCACTTAGTTTTTCGAGACATCGCTAAGCGGTTGCAGGGCTGTAGCTAGAGTCGAATTTGAGGTAGGGTAGCATTGGTTACAGGTAGGGCGGAAGTAAAAAAAATATAATTAATCTGCCCTCGAAGCACGGGCTCCTATCAATCACCATGTATATCACTGACCTTTAGGTCAGTGATGTGACGTTTTTTTTCCCAAGAAAGCCCGTATATCCATCGCGAAATCAATGAATCTTCAATTTATAACAAAAAAAATAATAATTGTATCGACTATTGACTATAAAACACTCTTTACCGTACGTACACTTCACTTAACCAAACTACAAACAATCATAGATGTTTATTTTAGTTTAAAATGCGATTTCCCGTACCATAGATTGCAATATAGCCCATATTGCAATCTATGGTATGGGGAATCCCCTCTGCATCACAGATATTATAATTAAACAGACCCATCGCTTCATGTGATGGCGCTTCAAATGTCATCTATACACAGATTAAAGAATTATTATAATATGAAATGAATGTCTCAAACTGTGGTATGTTCGGAAAAGTTTAGATACCTATTGCTACAATTTTTTTTTATCTTGAGCTATGAACAAACAATTTAATTACAATAATTTGTCTTAGTTTTTGGTATTTTCAAAGTCCCCCCCCCCCCCCCCTAGCTACGGCCCTGAGCGGTTGGTCGACTCCTCACATGACCAGAGGGCTGGCCTATTTTTTGGCCAAAGAATCAGCATTGCCATACAACGTGGCAATGCCTTTTGGGCACTTTTCCTGTTGACAGCATATTGAATCATTAAATTATGCATAAAAGAAGTCGCTTGTTGACAAAGATGTATGGGTAGTCAAATTCATAGACGCTGCGTAGTAGCGACATCTGAAGTGAGCAAGTGGCAGTTTTATGCCCAATGAAGGAAGTTAAATCTAAGTAGAATGGTGGAAAGTTGAAGCTGGGTTTTCGTAACAAATTAGTGACAATCGCGGTGATCACGGATTGCTTGTAATAAGACACGGGGCCAAAGGAAGGAATTTAATTTCAACAAAATAGGGCTGCTCGAGTACTACGTAATCAGTGGCTACAGTACTACGAGTACTTGGGTTTATATGTCAATGGTCTGTGGCAACAGTTACTACCTGTAGGGATGCAAGGAGGGAAGGCTCTAAACTCTAGCGATTTTAGTAAGTGGGGACAACGGTTTATTTTTTTTATTTTTTTGGTATCTCGCAGTTGACCTTGAGAGGCCGTGACTGCTTAACCGGTCTTTCCTGTGGCTGCACTAAGGTATTAGCTTAAAGCCTCCAGCCAGGAGCGTAAATATAAGTATTATAAACTTGACGATATAAATTTGACGGCACGGTTGGCGCAGTGGTTAAGCAATTGACTGCCGCGCTGCGTGTCGCGGGTTCGATGCCCGCACGGAACAAATATTTGTATGACCTACAAGTTGTTGTTCCGGGTCTGGCTGTTTGTGTATGTGAGTTTAAATGTTTGTAAACGCACCCACGATATAGGAGAAATTCCTAGTGTGGGGCTACGTTTTTTTTAAAAAAAAAAAAAAAAAAAACTAAACGACAGCGCTCTAAGGGCACCCCCTGTGGGGTACGAACCTCGGCTTAGGGCGTCGTTGGGGAAAAACAGCAAGTTGGGGACGGGCTGGATCGAAAGTTAGGGACAACGGTGTTGCTATTGGAAATATATAGTATTTGCTACATTTTCGATACTTGATATTTTATATCGATGTATCGAAATAATAGATATCGTCGAAAAATATCGATATATCGAACAAAAAATATCGATATATCGATATTTTTTCAACAAGCCTAACTACCTGACAGAAACTGAAAACAACAACTTTGTTGTTTGTTGTAGTTTGTGGTGCTCCGTTACAATGACATGGGTGTACCCTCATTTATTTAAATTAGTCTATGGGAGTACCTTAAAGTTCTCGGACTAGTATAAAGTTATCTGTGCTTTAGTTGTTCTGTAGGTTGACTGGTCGGGACATACCTAGGGTGCATTCCGAATTAAGACCATAATCGCTGTAATCGATTTTAGCGCGCTTAAACGCGTTCCCTATTAGCGTGAGCACGAAAACGTTATCGCGTGAAACGTCATTAATGACGTCATGACATGCGCCATCTTGCGATAACGCCGACCATGCCCTTAATTAAAATCACCGTGAGCGCTGTCAAAAATGACAGTTGCGTTGTTTTCTTTTGAGTCTTATCTTATTTATAATAGCGTGGCATTTTCGAAATTGTGCTTCTGGCTACCGTCGCCATCTGACCAAAGAGAAGAAGAAGTGTACAAATGTGTGCGTTTGGTGTTTAAACAAAGAAATACTGTAATCCAACCGTGAGCGCGGTCACGAGCGTACCGAATTGATGACAGTTGTCGGCTGTCATAATCGTAATAACTAATTCGGTACGCAAATTATTGATGTGAGCGCTGACAGCGTTTAACGTCTAATACCCATACTCCTTTTCCTACCTCAATACTTTCTTTACTTTCTACAAATAGCTCTCTTGTTTATAAATGTATAGTTTCATTCATTACTCTAAATAATATTAAGTTGTAATTTATTTTTTATTTTTTTATAGTGTAATTAACGTAATACTGATCCTATCCCGTCTATCCTAAATCCCGTTAAAATTTATATTTATATTAATTTTGTTTCCCTACCTTTTTAAAAAACTAAAACGTGACATTGGCTAAATGCACAAACCGTGCGAAGCCAGAAGAAAAAAAAAAAAAAAAAAAGTCTAATACGGAATGCAGCCCTAGTAAAAATATAAATATTGATGAACAAAACACAGAGTACATTTGTATATAGGGTAGAACAAAAGCAGTTTTAACGTTAAGACATGTACTCTCCGTTCTAGTTGATATATAAATAATTAATTGAAATAAATGACGTTTTTCGAATTGTGGTGTCATGTTACGATCATAATTTATTACAAAGTTCTTCACCTTGTTATCAAACACGTCAGCAAATAATATCATTTTGGTAAATAAACCACTACAGCAATGACAACCGACATAGAGAAAGAAGCTGGGACTTGGCTTCTCAAAAGATATGGGCAGTTTTTTAAAGCACAATATCAAGATCTTGCATCTACACTAAAAGATGAATTCTGGGAAGACAACAGGACTTACTTGCCAGTACAAGTTGTAATGACACCAGAAGAACTTATTCCAATAACAGAGTTGGTATCATCTGATAACACATTGATGACCAAAGTGTTGAGTGTGCTTTCTTCTTTATGTGTTGAAATTGTGGCGCTCAAAAAGGAAGCATTTGAAAGGTTTGATTAAGATAGTTAACTAAATGAGCTTGTTCTCAGGAGAAACGAGAAATTAATGCTTTTTCTATTACAGGCATTTTAGTTTTTTATCAGTGTATGATGAATATAATAACAATGATATTAGTACACAAATGGAGTCAATTTGTTCACTGAGTGCATTCACAACCCGTTGTGATGATGTTCTGCGAAACCTCTGCAGCCAAGTGTTTGCTATATACACCAAAAGTGCCATTAATATCAGTAAGTTTATTAAATGTGACCTACCTTTTGATTTGAATCAAAGGCCAAAATTATTTAAATGTGTAATTAATTTGTACATTTCATGTTTCAGATGGGATACAACTACATTACATTATAAATCACATTGGAGAGATATTTACTGTTCTTGTTTTGCTAGAATTATTAATATCCAACACTTCTTTGATCACTAATTGGAATAAGTACTGTAAAACTATGAAATCCTTCAACCATTCTCCAGAAAATCTGGATTTAATGGAGGACAAATTTAGGGCCATGATGGGGGCTATAAATACTGTCACAAATAAGATAATGAATGATGATATTGTACAAAAGAGTCTTCAAAACCTGACAGCATTAAGAAGCAGTTTAGTGGATAAGAACTGCTCATTGGTAGCAACAGAATTCACTCAATATCTGAAGCAGGCAATAGCAAATCTAGACAAACTTATACAAGAGCAGCCCAATGTTAGCAATATGTATAAATGTATCAAAGTGAATGGCCTTTATGTACTTTCTGCGCATTTATTTGGAAACAGTGATAGGAAGATTTTCAAAGCTTTAATTGATTTGAATACAAAGGTAATTATTAAAATGCTGATGAATGACCTTATTCACACCATACAATTTTGCAACTTTGGCAGTATATCTGGCTTAATTTAAATTCTTAACTTAACTTTGCTATGTAATGTAGCATTTGTTATAAAAACTATTAAATCAATGAACTTTAATTAATAATGAGTTCATAGAATTGACAGGTCTACGATTGCAATGTGTGTACATAAATTCGATGTTGAATGTAGGTATTGGTACAAATATGAGACCTTGAGAAATTCTACCCTTAATTTTAAACTGTGTACCTTACCTACTCTACTTATGTTGTAGGCCTTCATGGTGTAAGCTATAGCAACACCCAATAATGACCAAAACATCTAAAACATTATGAAACTCATCAATTCCTTCTTAATAGCACTGCATACTTAATGAATTAGTACCTATTTAAATTGGGTGATTTGGTCTATTTGCTAATACAGATTTTGAATAGTTTTTGTTTTCCATTATGTAAAGTTAGACGAATCAGCATAACTCACCTTACAAATTGTTACAGGCACACAGTATCAACATTATTGGGACAACAATCTGGTTTCCTGAACAATTTCTTCAAAGACATGTTGCATCTCAGTGTGCTAAACATGACAAAATATCACAAACAATGGTTAAGGCCAGACAAGCCTATATCAGTACAAAGAAAGCTAGTTTAGCCAAGGACATTGCAAATCTTCACATGATATGTACGCAGTGGGTGCTTAATATTGAAGAAATATTTTCGTCTAATCATCACAAACTGAGTGCTGCTGAAATGAGTTTGCATGCTAAAACTCTTTTGGAAGGTCTTGACATTGCATCCAGAACAAACCATTCAGTGCTCACTTTAATTAATTTACATCTCACCCTGGGTATACCACTGCCTAAGAGTATTTTGATATCATTGTTTGAGATAATGTACATGTTAAAAACCTTAAAGAATGCAGTAACCCGCAATCGTAATCAAATAATTATTTCAATTAACATGATTCTGCAGCACCTCGTGTTTCAGTCAACATCCTCTATACTTGAGGTAAAAAAGTCTTTAATGACTGATAAAAATTATGCAAATAAGCGACTTGATGAACTGACATGCTTAGTGATTGCGGAAAGGGCACTGAAAGGAGCTGCCACCATCGAAAGAAATATAACTGCTAATATTGCCTTGACCTTTGTTCTAGACACAACTTATTTAGAAGACAGCTACATTAGACTTGGGAAACTTCTTGAGAAAATCCAAACTTTATCAAATTTTATACACTCTATGGATCATTTATGCAATTGCTCATGGTTATTGTGGCACCAAAACATTATCCCCATTTATTTCGAACAAAATTTCAGCTTGCAGTTAAATACTTTAAAACTGAAATACTTTCTTATGGTCTTAGAAGACTGCATTGTATTATTGCATAAAACTGATCAACATTATGGAATGACAAAGTACCTACAGTTTCTAAACAATATGAAATCTATGATAGAGAATAAAATAATACTAAGTGCAAGTCAAAATATAGAGACAAATTTGAGACTTCATATTCATTCACACTTACAGTTGGATGTTGTAAATCCATTTACATTTGATATGACCAAGAAATTATTACTTATTGTGGATAACTTTAGGATGCAATTCCTTTACATGTCCATTGTGCCTTCAGTAGAACACTACTTGTCTATGATGTACTACAATCTGACAACAGTTGTTCTATCCGATTGGAAAACGTATGGAGAAATGCGTCAAATGGCCAAATTCAAATTTAATCTGAATACTGTACAAGATAATCTACCCACGCAGACCTTAGAGCAAGGTTTGGATGTATTAGAAATTATGCGCAATATTCATATTTTTGTTTCTAAGTACTTGTACAACTTGAACAACCAAATATTTATTGAAAAAAGCAGTAATAACAAACATTTAAATTCTATTAACATCAGGCACATTGCAAACTCTATTAGAACTCATGGTACTGGCATTATGAATACGACTGTGAATTTTACTTATCAATTCTTGAAGAAGAAGTTCTTCATTTTTTCCCAATTTATGTATGATGAGCACATCAAGTCAAGATTAATTAAAGATCTTAGAAATTTCAAGGAAACTGCTGATGCTAATGGAAATGTATATTCATACAAAAATGCCGAAAAATTTAACAAGGGCATAAGAGTGCTTGGGTTAAATGAAGAGGGCCTGAGCTATTTAGATTTGTTCCGTGACCTTATAAGTCAAATTGGAAATGCCATGGGATACGTTAGAATGATTCGGTCAGGAGGCCGACATTGCTGCTCTGATGCTACCATGTTTTTACCAAATCTCGATAACGTCGAATCTTACAAACAATTAAGTGAGGAGAGTGGTCTTGGACCAAGAACGATTGAATCATCAGTAAACTTAGATCATAATGTCAATGACTTGATATCGAATTTTATCCAAGGAACAGAATATTTTAAATTACTCGTTGATGTATTCGCACCTGTGTTTCGGAATCCTAAAAATGTTCATCTTAAAAATTTCTACATCATAATTCCACCTTTGACTTTAAATTTTGTAGAGCACATGATATTATCCAAAGACAAAATGTCAAAGAAAAATAAAATTGGTGCAGCATTTACTGATGATGGCTTCGCAATGGGTGTTGCCTATATTATGAAATTACTGGACCAGGTTAGTAATGCAAAACAATTTTAATTAAGACTTTTTACTCTCACCCTGGGTTTACTTTACAGCAAGGTGAATTCTGATAATGTCTATTGTTTTGGTAAAAACAACTTGTAGAAAACTTGTCAAAAATGTGAACAAAATAGCATGTTTAAAAACGTTTTATACACGACGTTTTTGTCAGGTCTTACAAGACCTGTTGCTAACAAGTACCTACCTAGTCACAACTTGTACATGGATGTTAACGCGCGAGGTCAGATTTCCGCCATTTTCGTTGCCGCTGCGGGTATAGAAAAATGCCGAGCGTGTTCCTGTTCCGCTGGGTATTTGTATCATCAATTAAATTGGCGGCGTGGATGATGTTTTTCTTTCATTGGCGGTAACCCTTACCTTCGGTCCCCTTTCACTACACTGCAGTCATTTAAAAGAATTCGCGAGAGTACGCGCTTGAAATTGAGATGCCAGCGAATGTGAAACCACCGGAATGCGCGCACGCATTTGCTGCGTGGCCTGTCGACGACTCCGCTCCGAAGTGCTCCTTATTGCGTAACACTGTAAAAGCACCCACTACACTGTACCACAACAGACCGTCGCCGTCGGTGACGGGACATTCTATTGGGCCGTGGTGCGTCGTTTCATATAAATTCATAATGACAATATTGTTTTTGCAAGTGCCATTACGGTTATGGTCATTCTACTGGAACGACCCGTTCTAGTGGATAGAGACATTAAATTAAAACAGACTGTTAGCGTGTCACGTGTCCTATCCAATGCCGATCACAAATTTGTGGTTAGTTAGGCAACCAACTGCAGTAGGTACCGGCGCGGGCGTTAAGGTAGGTTGCGACTGGACGACCGCCCAGGGCTTTGTTCCTGTCTTATTCCTCAAACTCTTCTGCAGAAGTCGACAAAGTACCTATTTCTAGGTATATCAATGCTCAAAAGAAAACCTAAGGTTTCCGTGGCGGGGTGCTAAAGTTTTCAAGTTCGTTTCTCTCGCTTGTCTCGCTGCCGCATCCTGCGTTTACCCTGTTCTGCATAAGTCGAAAACTGTATCAAAGCATAGGAACACCCCTGTACTCCCCAATCCCCAAGGGTAGAGAGGGGGCGCCGCAGAAATCTCGCCCAGGGCGCCGGGTAGTGCTAAAATATCTCCATGTATTTAAAAGCAGTGTATCTCCTCATTCTAATTATTTAGGTATATATACTTTTTATTATTTTCAGGACTCGAACTTTGAAGGTCTTCATTGGTTTGATTCTGTTTGGAAGCACATAAGTGATGAAAGGAAACTACTACAAGAGCAACAAAATAAGGGATCTGTACAACTACAGCAGGCGTTAGCGCTGACTGAGAAGAAAATCAAAACTTTAGAAGAAGAGTATAAGTTATTGTATTACAGTCTTACGAGTGCGAGAATATTTTTCAGATAGAAAGTCACTTTTTAGGCTCTTTAATAGGTACATAAAGTAACAATGATTAAATAAGGGGGATGCGCTAAGGTACCCCACGAAATTAAAATTTCCTTACGTTTTTTGCAATTTGCAGGCCAGTATCAGGTTGTATTTTGATTAAAATATGATTCGCGACCGTAACAAATATGGCTTTACAGAATTATAATCCTATGAATCAGCAATACAACTCCAAAGGAATTGGCGTCAGATGTCACAATTACATGAAATAGTCAGGGACGTTAGTTGTTGAGTTCTCCTGGTAAGAAGCAGGGACTACGCACAATGAAGGGTTCCGTAGTTGAGATGAATCTATCTCAGACCAACTTTACATTGTAGTTGAAAAACATGTGCCCGCATACATTCCAACTGCAAATGTATGTATGTAGGCACAATATTGAGTGATTTACCATGTTATATACCATATACCATAGACTTCATAGAGGTTTCCCTGAAATCTATAAGTAAATAACTATTGTATGTATTTTATTCTAAAATGTAGGCTCAGTAGTTTCGGAGATAAGGGGAATGGTCAATTTTCATCAATTTTCTTAATTAACTAAGTATTTTAACATTATAAAAAAAATATCTCAATTTCTTACAAGCCCTTTCATTTGACATATCACACGGTACAGTACCTACATGCAAAACCCTCATATTCAAAATTCATTTATTTACTTTACACTTCCGTGTTTGGGGTCACGGAAATTTCAACATAATCGGGCCAGTAGATTCGGAATAAACCGTCTGTGATAGACGGACAGATAGACACACGAGTGATCCTATAAGGGTTCCGTTTTTTCCTTTTGAGGTACGGTCCCGTTAAAAATAAAACATAGAGACGAAAATAATGACCTCCTCCTTATTGGAAGTCGGTTAAAAAGCAATAGAGTACGCGTACGCGAATTTCTGCCACTTCAGCATTCAATGAAAGAATCATTTCGATATGGGCCGTTTTTTCCATTGGCCGTTCTGGGGCAAGTGCCCAGGGCCCCGCGATACATAGGGCTAGTTCCTGGAAACGTCGTAGCAAGGGGCTGTCAAACCTAACTTCAAATCACGTGATTTAAAATTAGGTTTGGTTGGTTAGGTTAGGCATCCTACGTCTATTAATTCTATAGCTTTTCTGTATAAGTCGATAATTACATAAACAACTCACTGCTCGCAACTCGTTTTAGGGTTCTGTACACCCACCCTTGCTCTTATAGGATCACTTCGTTGTCCGTCCGTCTTATCTGTTTATCAATACCCCTTTTTCTCAGGAACGCGTGAAGGTAAGCCAAGTTGCAATTAATATTAAATACGTAGGTTAACGGTCCCTTGGAGCTCTAAAAAAAATCAAGCTTCTAAGTCACCGCTTAAAAAAATACGCCCATTCATTCGACATATTTTGATACTTACTCGCAAATAAATCAAAACCTACAGCGGATTTCCCATTCTAGAGCCATGAAATTTGGCAAGAAGCAAGGTCTCGGCACAAGTAGAGGAAAAAGTCAGAAACAAAAAAAAAAAAAAAATATTTATTCTGCACAAACAAAACGCACATTAAAAAAACGTTAATTTGTAGTTTTATCACATAGAAAAATATTTAGTTGCGATTACGAACTTACAATTGCAGTTTGAGAATTGGCCGTGACGCCCGTGACGTACCTACTTATATCGATGTATGAGAGAACATTTTTCTTCAACTACAAAGTTTGTTGTTTGGTCTTCGGATAAATTCATTCCAACTACGGAACCCTTCATTGTGTGTGGTCAGACACGCACATGGCCGGTTTTTTAGTTGCTAACTCTATTCACTTCTCGTTAATCACGCCGGCGCCGGGTCGGTCAGGTGCCTGATTCAGTGTTATTATAATTGCAATTCATAATCAATATGTTAGTGCACTACAAAGAGATATTTCATCATTTAATTTACCTAGTAAGGCACCTGTCCCACCGCCAGCGATTAACGAGAAGCGAGTAAAGCTAGCAACGAAAAACGAGTTGGCGAGCAATGAGCATGGAGTGTTTTGCCGCCAAGCGAGCGTCGCTGAACGAGTACTCTCTTCGATAGCTTTTGTCGCTGTGACAAACGATAGCTCGCCGGCGGTTTCTTTTAGTTACACGGGACCTTCGATCACACATAACATAACATCACGCCTGTAATCCCCGAAGGGTTCGGCAGAGGTTTATCTGTAGTAGGTACACCCACGTTTCGCCAGTTATGTTGAAGTCCCATGTAATAGGGGGCGAGCCTATTGCCATCAACCGGGCACAAATCCAGACTCCGGGCTGCTACTGAGAAATTCCTGGTGGAAAAACCCAATAACACTGCCCGATCTGGGAATCGAACCCAGGACCTCATGCTCAGCAGTAGCGCTTACGACCAGTCGACCTTCGATCAATAATAGTATTATTGATCGAAGCACGGGACCTACATCTTTTGTACGTTTCTTGAGCGAGGTAATCGTTGATAGCGAGTCGCTTCCTCGCCGTGGGACAGGTGACTTAAATTTACAAATTAATCTAAACAATGTGTAAGTACTAAAGATACACCTCTGCCCAACCCTTCCGGGAATACAGGCGTGACGATAAGATATGTAATCAAAATAGCAAATTAATATTGAGTTATTTGCGACGAATGTAAATCTTAGATTTTACCTACATACTTAGGTAGTGGAAAATCTTTGAGCTTTTTAACCGACTTCTAAATAAGGAGGTTGCCAATTCGTCGGAATCCTTTTTAGGGTTCCGTAGTCAACAAGGAACCCGTATAGTTTCGCCATATCCGTCCTCATGTCCCTGGCTTAGCTCAGAGACTCTTAGTACCTACTAGAAAACGCCGACATAGAGGTAAAATAAAATCATGAAAAAAAAAGGTTTTAAGGATACCTTCCCCTTACACGTGAAGTGGGGATGATTTTTTCTCGTCTATGCCATAATGTTGGATACGCCCTTCAAAAATATTGAGGGTCAAGACCACTTTTCGCTTCAGGGATCCGTTTGAGTTAGGCTTCAAAGTGAAATTTTTATTAGAGTCAAGTGACAGTTGATGTTTTTGGTTAAGTGAAAAAAATTATGGCAGCAAGTAATATAATTATGTATAATATAAAGAAATTAAAAGGAAAACCACGGAACAGATAAATAAGGTTATCTATTCCGTGAGGAAAACTATCACAGCTAAGTAGGCTTTACAAGTTAACGAATAATAGTCGACAAACTTACATTTACAGTGTGAGAATTGACCGTGACGTATATCGATGTAACATGTTTTTCAACTACAATTTTAAGTTTGTTTTTGGGTTATACATCCCAACTACGTAACCCTTCATTGTGCGTAGTCCGACACGCACTTGGCCGGTTTTTAGGGTTCCGTACCCAAAGGGTAAAACGGGAACCCTATTACTAAGGCTCCGCCGTCTGTCTGTATCTCATGAACCGTGATAGTTAGACAGTTGAAATGTTCACAGATGATGTACTTCTGTTGCTGCTATAACAACTAATACTAAAAAACAATAAAATAAATATTTAAGGGGGCTCCCATACAACAAACGTGATTTTTTTGCTCGATATTGATAACGGCAACAGGTAGACGCTTGAAATATTCACAGAATATTTAGTTATATATTCACATTAAAAATAAATAATTAAATTAAAATAAAACAAATACAACAAACGTGATTTTTTCGCCATTTTTATAGATAATGGTACGGAACCCTTCGTGCGCGAGTCCGACTCGCACTTGGCCGGTTTTTTATGTATGTTCAGCGATCACTTTACTACTTCGACCGACCGATTTCGATGATTTTTTTTTTATTTGCAATTTTCAAGCCTTGGTTGTAAAAACGTCGACATACTGGTGATACACCACCAATGCCTACCAAAGAATATACTACTCTGATGCCTACCCAGTAGAAAATACAGTTTGTAAATGCTGAATACCGAAAGAACTGTGAAAGGACTGTAGGTATTTGTGCCTGATCATTTACTTTTTGAAACATTATTACTTGTCATTTAACTTTCTTAGGAGTTTAAATAAAGTGTATTCTGTGTATCTTTATAATACTATTTCTAACCATTGAATCAATAAAACATATTTTATTTTAAAACAATATTTTATTTAGATAGAATCATTTGTACTAGCTATAATTTGGTGCATTTGCAAAAGTGCTCCATATTCAAGATGATTTTCCAGATATTTGGCATATTTCATAATTGAACTTCCTGCACCCTCTCCTTGTAGATAAGAAACAATTCTTTTCATAGCCTGATAGGCCTCCATTCCTGAGGTGGACTGACACGCTTTTTGACTTAGTACTTCAGTAGCTTGCATATTTTCATCCAGTTGCCCACAAAAAATACATGGCAGTTTGTTGTCACAAAAAATATATTTATCTAATGAACTTGGGCACTGTTCTGTATTCAGTGGAACATTATACATCTTGCACCACCGAGATATACTATGATCACTGTCACTGTCCTCTTTGACATTAAAGAATAAACTGCCATCCCCAGGCGGGAAGCATAGGCCCCGGACATACTTCTGTGGTATATTATACCACGCAGTGCCTATCATATGAATGTAATCCATAAATGATGAGTTGTCCTTACCATAGGTTAAAGATCTACTTATTTGTAATCTTCGGTAATGGTACTTGAAACATTCAACTACCTTTTCTAAAATATTTGTCCCATAGGTTAGGTCAGTAGTACTTATTATTCTTATATTTTCAAAATGTAGGTTTTGTATGAAGCTTTCTGGGACATCTAGTACCAAGGTTACATGGTTACCTTTAGATACTAATTCCTTTTCCCATTTTGCTAGGTAACTCCGGACTACAGAATAATTTATTTGTGAATTAATACAATAGTAGTAGTTAACTGGCAAGCTTCTGACATGTGGTTCTGTTTCCATTAACTCTTTACCAACCACTGCTACTTCCTTTTTGTCAGTTCCTAAAGTATTTACTATAAACAGTAATGAAACATAACTGTCTGCGTGTTGTCCAATTAGGTAGCTGTTGTAGTCAAGATTGTGTGATAATGCACAAACACCACCCAGATAAATGTCTTTGGACTCTGAACTATTGAGAAACCTTTTCCAATCATCTTTCACTTTTTCACTGCAAACATTATCCGATGTGTATTTGGATATATTATGTCTTGTGCGAAAACTTAACAGCCAATCATCAATGCAAGTAAATTCTTCACTCAACCCCTTGAGTATTTCCTGTGCTTTATTGCGAAGAGTATCTTCTGTAATAACATTTTCACTTTCAAATTGTTGTTCAAACCAATCCAAAAGGTTTTGTTCTAGATTAAGACTACAAATTTCCTTTAGAAGGTTATATTTCTGTGTATATTTTTTTATGATAGAATCTTTCTCTTTGTAAATTGATGAAATAGTCTGGGGATGAACACCATATTCTCTAGCTATGTCGGATTTACATTGACCATTGTCTAGAGCTTGAATTACTTGTAATTTTGAAGTAGCGTCAATTTTGGTATAAGATTTCTTGGGGAAATCTGTTATATCTTCATCCACATTTTTGTGACCAGAGCTCCAAATTGACATACTTTTTTAAATAGGGTATCTTTCACTATCTACATAAGCAAAACGATTAGGTTGAACTTAATAATTTCTCAATGTAAATAGATAAATAATAAATACGCTACACGCGTAAGTTTCCATTACTATTATAGAAGAATCAAAGAATTTAACACTCTTTGCAAAAATCAAAGAATTATGAAATGTCAGTCAGTCAATTCATCATCAACTGTCACTGTCAGTATGTCTACGGGTGCATTCCGAATTAAGACCATAATCGCTGTAATCGATTTTAGCGCGCTTAAACGCGTTCCCTATTATTCTATTCTATTTTTAAAAGTTCTGGCTCCATCCATAACGTTCGGTTCCCTATTAGCGTGAGCACGAAAACGTTGTCGCGTGAAACGTCATAGATGACATGCGCCATCTTGCGATAACGCCGACCATGCCCTAAATTAATATCACCGTGAGCGCCGTCAAAAATGACAGTTGCGTTGTTTTGCTTTGAGTCTTATCTTTTATAAACTACTCAAAACTAAATAGGGCCCACCATGTTTTTTTTGCCTTAACTTAAAATTTAACGTAATTGTTCAGTTTTTATGAATGTACAAGTGTCAAGTGGGCATTCAGGAATAGTGTAAAAATAAACAATGGAATCATTTGTTTATTTCCTTTAATAAAAACACAAATAACAGTTTTTAGGAAAAATTACACAAAATAAAGGATCAACATGATCTTGTAAAGCACACGTCTTCTGAAAAAAATTATGGTGCTTGTTATTTTTTAATAACGAGTGGGTCCTCCTCTGCTCCGTATGCACTCTCTGAGCCTATCTGGTACACTTTCTATCAAGTGAGTCACGTTTGTATGCGGTATTTGTTCCCAACAGACTTTCAGGGCGTTAATGAGCTCCTGCTGGCTGTTAACATCACTGTAGTTTTCTTTCAGGCTTCTTTTGTGTTGATCCCATAAATGTTCTATTGGGTTGAGGTCGGGACTCATGGCTGGCCATGGCAAAACGGTGATATTGGCTTCAGAAAGGGCTCTTTGTGTGGTGCGGGCTGTGTGTGCGCGAGCGTTGTCGTGCATAAAGACAAAATTATTGCCCACTCTTTGTGAAAACGGGATGACATGTGGCCGGATTACTCGCTCGATGTAACTGGCGGCGGTTACGGTACCTTCATTGAGAATTACCAGCTCTGTTTTGCCGTGTAAGCTAATTCCACCCCATACCATAACACTGGGACCCCCCCATCGGTCTGTTCCATGGACGCATGGTTCAGAAAAACGTTCCCCTTCTCTTCTCCACACGCGTATCCGTCTGCCATCACTGTAAAACTTCACTTTAGACTCGTCCGTAAAAGGCACATTCCTCCAGTTATCCATGGTCCATTCCAAATGTTCCCGGGCGTACCTTAATCGTGCTGCACGATGAGCCCTCGTTAGTTTCAGTCGAATAGCGCGTACTCTGGAGCGTTGTCCATCTTCGTGAAGCCGATTCCGAATGGTTTAGTCGCTGACTCTCGTCCCTGTGGATTGCCGTAGTCGAGTTTGTAAGGTCCGAGCGGTAACAGTACGCTCCCGTCGTGCGGTTAACTTTAGATATCGGTCTTCCTGGGTAGTCGTAGCCCTAACTCTTCCTGTGCCAGGTCTCCTAGCTACACTTCCGGTCTCCTGATACCGTTCCCAAACATTTCAGATTGCTCGTCGCGAAACACCGAGGTGGATAGCCACAGACCTCTGAGACTGTCCCTCTTGAAGCAAGGATACTGCTCTTGCAGCGGTTTCCATGTCCATATGACGGCGAGGACCAGGCATAGTGATCACAACTAACACAGGAACCAAACAAAATTGTTAAAAACGTGAGTATTCCACAACACTGTTTAGTGTAGACTGAAAACTTAAGTGACTGAGAATTTGTGCATTCGACGATTTTTTCGAGTACTTCACTTTTTTAGCTACCCTCTAGCGTGGGATTTTCGAAATTTTGCTTCTGGCTACAGTCGCCATCTAACCAAAGAAGAAGAAGTGTACAAATGTGTGTGTGTGTGGTGTTTCACAAAGAAATACTGTAATCCAACCGTGAGCGCGGTCACGAGCGTTCCGAATTGTTGACAGTTGTCGGCTGTCATAATCGTAATAAGTAATTCGGTACGCAAATTATTGATGTGAGCGCGTCAGCGATTAAAGTCTAAGGGTAGGTTCAGATGACAAGCGCTCAGCGCGCGTTGAACGCGCGTTGAATTTTTGTATAGTGTTCACATGGTGCGCGCTTGTCAGGCGTTAAACGCGCGTTGTTGCGGCCAGTTTGAGTCATGCGGCCATTTGTCGAAGATGGACGTAGAAACAGTTTTATCGGTGATTTTATACAGACGGCAGAAACGACACAACAGAAGACGGAGATATTGGGTTCACCCAATTTTGTCAACCAGGCTGACTGAAAGTCAGTACATTATTTTATATCCTAAGTTAAGGCAATTTGAGCCCAAATTCTTTAACTACTTCAGAATGTCCATCAAGTCATTTGATGACTTACTGACTCTCATAAACGATGAACTCATAGCAGATAAAAACGCTGTGCGATATAGCATTTCACCGGAAGAAAAACATAATTACATTGAGGTAAGTTTTTTAATAATCAACATAATCTATAAATCAAATAAATCAAATCAACTTGTTTAGGAACAATTTTTTTAAAGAAAAAATAACATTTTGTTACTCGCAGAATAACTCTAACTCTGATTCATTGCTGACATTAGTTGGTGCTGGCGATGGAGTAGGTGTTACTGGCGATGGAGACCCCATTGCTGTAGTATAACCATAATGTGCAAAATTATTTGACACACTAGACTGCTGTGATCTATAATCATGATAACGAAAGCCTTCAACAGAAGCTGATGACTGATGACGCTGCTCTTGTGATGAATAATTTCTTCGTTGTGATACCGGGTAATTTTGATTTTCATATGTCTGTTGTTGTGGTCCTTGAAATTCATTTTGGTTTTGCAAAATTAAATTATAAATGGCAATTTTAGTTTGAAGTCGCCTATATTCCGGAATTTTTTTAATCTCTTTAACGAGTGACAAACAAAACAGCTTGTCTTCATCGTCATCTTCTTTTGGATGAGACACATTTTTCTGTGCTAAACTCTGCTCTAATATGTTTGCAAATCTTTCATCAGCAGGATTTAATTTTTGTTTTTTTCTTGAAGTAGATTTAGGACTCTTAAAGCCAGAACTTATTTCTACTTCAGCAACCTCTGACGAAGTTGATGCATTATCTGCATCGAAACTACTTTCTGTATCTTTGTTGGCAATTGATGCCTGTAGAAATCGTAGTCTATTATAATGAATATATGTCGATGTTTTGGAAGCTCCTGATCCAGATTTGACAGTCTTTATTTTCTTCACCTCTCTCATATAATTATCCCGTAAACTCTTCCACTTTTTTTGCAGGGATGACGCTGAAAAAAAAAACAGTATTTAGTAATAGTTTATGTTTGTTTCCAGATATTTGGCCATTGGATGTTCATTTGGGACATTAAGCTACGACTATAGAATTGGCAAATCTACTGTGGCTACTATAATACCACATGTATGTGAAACTATTTGGAAAAAATTAAGGCCCGTTGTTATGAGTGAACCAACGAAAGAAAAGTGGTGTGAAATATCCACGATATTTGAAAAGAACTCAAAGTTTCCCAATTGTTTGGGAGCCTTGGACGGGAAACATATACGGTTAATCCAGCCTGAACACACGGGTTCTATGTATTATAACTATAAAAATTATTTTTCGCTAGTTTTATTGGCGCTAGCGGATGCAAACTATTGTTTTGTGTGGGTTGACATAGGTGCCTACGGTAAAAACAGTGACTCAGGTATATTCAAGAATTCTTCATTGTACAAAAAGGCTGAAAGGTCATTAGATCTACCTGAGCCAAAGGCATTGTTAATACAAAATAGACCGACAACGTTGCCATATGTGATAGTGGCTGATGAAGCTTTTGGCATGATGGAGAATTTAATGCGTCCATATGGGGGAAGGTCACTAACTTATGCTAAAAAAATATTTAATTACCGTTTGACATTAGCACGCCGGTATGTTGAATGTACTTTTGGCATAATGTGCAATAAATGGCGCATTTTACACAGGCCGTTAGATGTTAACATCGGTTTTGCAGAAAAGATCGTAAAAGCGATATGTACACTAAATAATTATGTCAGAATCAGGGATGGCTACAATTTTGAAGACACACTTTATACGCCACCCCTGGAAAATCTAGCCTCACATTATACCGGACGTGCTGTGCGACAGGCGGATAATGTTCGAGTACATTTAACAAACTATTTCATTAATGAAGGAAAAGTAGATTGGCAGGATCGTTATATTTAACTTGTAACACAAACCGATTGTAAATGTAAATAAATATATATACTCACATAATATTTTCTTCTTTTCTTCATTGTCATGTCCTTCACAAAATATAAGGACGAGTTCTTCCCAAGCCCGTCTTCTCAAATTCTTATCTGAATAATCGCTACTTGTCATGTCCCATATCGCAGGACGTTTCTCTATTTCATCAATTAATAATTCCGTATTAAAAGCTTCGGTTTCCATTTCGGACGATTTTCGGACGAACTTGACGAACCCTAAAATACGTCTATCCGCGTCGAAAGCGCGCGCTCAACTGAACGGAAACATAGAAAACCAATGATCTCAAAGCGGCGTTGACGCGCGCTGACAACAGTCGAGCGCTAGCGCAGCGTTGAACGCGCGCGTTACTAAAACGCGCGTTAGCATGTGTACGGCCTGAATAAAATGTATGTAGTTGTAAACGCGCGTTATCAAAACGCGCGTTGAGCGCTTGTCATCTGAACCTACCCTAATACGGCTAAATTGTCTCTTTTTTTGTTTATGGCGGCTCATAATTGATCTTGAGAGGTCGTGACTATAATACGTTCGTATTGCTATAATAAAAAAAAAAACTGGATGTACGGCAACAGATGCCCACCGATCGCCAAAATTGACCGACAGACGAGTCCTGTCACTGCTGAAATCCACCACCCAATAATTTTCAACGCTTGGAAGGGAACAAAAATACTTAATTCATTAGGCATAATTTCAAATATTTATTATAATCTCTTCATCTCTTTCATCTCTTAAATAATATAACGATACTTCTTATAATGATACTTAATTTCGCAACGTAAACAAAGTAGATTAAATCTGAGACAGCTCAAGATTGAGAGACTGTCACAGTGACATGTCGTCAATTTCGACGGACTCTGCTAGTAAATAAAAAGCCAAAACATGCACGAAGGGATATCCCGTATAACGTGAGTCCGAAATAACGTTATGTCTAACGAACGCTATCCCTAAAACGATATGTAACCCTCAATTTAAAGCCACGCATAAAATAGTTGGAAAATGAGTTGAATTTAAGGCAAATCTGTAAAATATAAACACTAGTACTGATTTATCTGCGGAATTATAGAAAATACCACTACGATAACGTAAAGAATCAACTGTCAAAGGTCCCGAAAGTCAGTTTCTTTGCTAATATTTCGTAAAATATTGGTTCGTTGCAATGAACTTTTCACACAATATTTCTAAAGCCTCTCCGGTGAGAATCCTTTACTAGTGTTTTTTTTTTCTTTGAAATAAATAACAAGTATTTTTCTGGGCTAAAAAGAATGACTGTTAGTAAAATAGACTGAGAAAATGATTATAATATTTATTAGATACAGTAGTGAAAAAAATAACCGCCGTTTTAGTGTAACAGAAAAATACAAATAAAAAAACACGCCTTTTAATTCAAATGAAATTACGCCCGTTTCATGTGGACGTTAAACAAAAACGAAATATTAGCAAAAAAAAACTTACTTTAGGGACCTTTGACAGTCGATTTTTTTACGGTATCGTAGTGGTCTTTTCATACAGTAGTTCGAATGCCTGCATAAAGATAATTCCGGTTTTAAATCAGCACTTGATTTTATATTTCACAGATTTGCCTTTCATTCAACTTATTTTCCTGGGCTATTTTATACATATAGGTTCAATTGAGGGTTACATATCGTTTTAGGGATAGCGAGATAACGTTATTTCTGATTCACGATATTCGGGATAGCGTTCATTCGGAATAGAGTGATTTGAGATAGCGTTCATTTAGGATAGTGATTTCGAGTTTCGGTCTAACGTATAAGATTATTTAAGATTCATAAAATGGTCTTGAACATTTTTAAGGTGCTTTCTCGTAGAAGGGGTGTCAATTTTTGTTTCCTGTCCGGGTCCCCCACTAGTGAGGGACCCCGGGGCGTTGGCCCAGTTGCCCCATAGTAGTTCCGGCCCTACCTGTCAGTGATGATAGATCGATCCCAGTACAAAGTGGCGTGACTATTCTCGAGAACTTGGTCGGGTACATACCTGTAGTATGGTACTTCGGAGTCCACAAGGTTGTACTGCAAGGCAAGTTGCTGGTGGATAATCCTAGCCACTAGATTGTGTCTCTGCTAGTACTCGCCGTTAGCCAGATGAGAAAAACCGGAAACAATATTATGTCGGACTGATTCACCGGTATGGTGGTGGCATGCCCGGCAGATTTCAACTGTACCATCCTTGAAAATGTATTTCTGATAATTATTCGTCATGATAATCGTCTTCTTCCATAATCGCATAGTCAAAACCTTTGGTTTCCCCGAAGAGGTTATAGAGGTATGAGGAACGGGTTGTAAAGTTCACTCATCCTCTATAGAAAAAGGGGGGATCCTCCGAGGTGTTGTGTCTGGTGGGCAACTGCCCGACGATTGATGTCGGGACGTTATATATTATGCCACTCGCGCGGTAAACTGCTTGCGCCATTCAGGATTTGTGTGACGTCAGTTGATGCGTAGTTCGCATGTGGCGTTGTAGATTCCGCCACAAGGTTGCCGAAACGCAGCCAAGATACAGACGCCAAAAAGTCTACATCAGGCCTATGGAGGGCCCGGAACCGTCCGTGAAGCTATTGCCTTGCCATAATTCTTTATAATCGTTAGTGTCAAGTACTGCAGGTTTGAACCAGAGGGCTAATTGCGTAACACACTATCAGTACGAATCGGTTTCAGTTTGACAGTTCAACAACAATCATTGCGTTATTTACGTTTTTGAGCAGACAATTTTATATAACTTATGAAGCAATGGATTAGCAATATACTTCAAAATAATTCCGATTCCGATTCAAACTGTGTTACGCAATTAGGGTACAGTTGTCTTATGCCAAGGAGAACTGGGTGCGGCTCTTGTCCACTGATCTCGGTGCATCCTCATCAGTTTAAAGGAAATATTCCCTGACGCTGTAAATCTCGCGGTTGTGGAGGGTTTTAGCATTTAAGAAACCTCGACCCCCATATTTCCGCGGGATGTACAGCCTCATCACTGATCATCGTGGGCGATGCATCCGATAATATGCCGTCGTCGGCAGAAATAATTTTGACAAAATTTCACTACCCAAACAAGTTTAAGCAACCTTTTTTTATACCAATGCAATATTTGGAATGATTTTAGAACGCACATTTTCATTTGGAGAAATTTTTACTCGGCAGAATATTACCAAGGATGTCACCAGTGTCTGTCTGAATGTCCATAGCGAAGATGACCATCGAGCCGAACTAACGCGCCACTACTCGGAGGACATCCCGGATATGACCGACCAATGCGAGATTAGTGGGTAGGTGATGACGGAATAACGACAGAGCTCCTTAAAGCGGGCGGGGCTCCAGTCCTGAGAGAGC
Source organism: Tiliacea citrago (assembly GCA_963921375.1). Classification (NCBI taxonomy): domain Eukaryota; kingdom Metazoa; phylum Arthropoda; class Insecta; order Lepidoptera; family Noctuidae; genus Tiliacea; species Tiliacea citrago. Next base: position 17,447,322 of record OY992787.1, read on the forward strand.
TAGCGAGTGTCTTCAACTCCGTCATCCAAGAGGGTACAACGCCCGAAGCGTGGAACAGAGGTGCAGTAGTTCTGTTCTTCAAAAAAGGCGACAAAACCTTGCTTAAGAACTATAGACCCATCTCACTTCTGAGCCACGTATACAAGCTGTTCACGAGGGTCGTCACGAACCGTCTCGCCAGGAGACTTGACGAGTTCCAGCCACCAGAAAAAGCCGCGTTTCACATCCATACTGTTCGGCAGATTGTGCAGAAGACCGAAGAGTACAATCAGCCGCTGTGTATGGTATTTGTGGACTACGAGAAAGCCTTCGACTTCATCGAAAGGGCAGTTCTGGCCTCTCTACAACGATGTCGAATTGACTGGCGCTACATCGAAGTGTTGAGGTGTTTGTATGACGCTGCAACGATGACTGTCCAGATCCAGGATAAGGAAACCAGCCCCATCCAACTACTAAGGGGGGTGAGACAGGGGGATGTGATATCCCCGAAACTGTTCACGAATGCGTTGGAGGACGTCTTTAAAACGCTGGACTGGACAGGGTATCAACCCTTCGACCAAGGGCCAGGTCGGCTTCGTCCCTTGCCAGGGTTGCGAGTGAAGCAAATGAAGGAACACGGGTGGGCTTTAGTCAGTAAAAGTCTGACACACTCTCCGGCATCCTCCAATCAACCAAGGGTTAGGTTAGATTAGGTTTTTTGGGGGTATGAGGAACAGGGTGTTGCGCGATGCAGGATTTTGCGTGACGTCAGTGTGACGCGTAGTTCGTATGTGGCGATGTTGATGCCGCTACAGGTTAAAACTGTGACTCCCCTTTTTTTTTTTTTGGGTGGGAAATTACCAAATAACTTCTCCCGCTCTGGGCGGAGCGGGAGGGCATGTCAGACTTTAACTGACTAAAACCCACCCGTGTTCCTTCCGTTACCTGTGTGCCAGGGCCACGATATCCCTTTCGGAAAAACTCGCAACCCTGGCAGGCATTGGTCCTACCGGACCCCGTCAGTTGGTGATGACATCTCTTTGAGGCACGCGTGGAACACAACGCGCTGTCGACCCGGGCCTAGTCCTTATGGGACGGTGAGCTACCCATCGCTCACAGTCCGCAGGCCCGCACCTACGGTGGCCGGAAATCGGCTTGCGACTCCCGACGCCCGGGCCGTCTCCTGCGGCACCTAAAGGCGTGAACCTTGCCTCACCCTCACGCGTTCCGCCTCCTCCTTCGCGAGCATTACTGCTTCGCAGAATCGCAGAAGGAGGTGACAGCCTCCCATGTACTCTCGCTCCAAACCATGGCCTGAACCAGGGCCGGACGCGAGAGATCGCCGCCGCCGATCGCCTCCGTGAGGACACGGCGGTGCTCCGCCCAAGCCGGGCAGACCTCCACCGTATGCTTCACCGTGTCCTCCGGGCGATCCTGAACAGGAACCTCCCGAAACAACCGTGTCCGGTGAGGACCTGCGTCAGGCGGAAGGTGAGGACGCCGTGGCCACTCTCTAGCCACTCCTCAAAGATGGGACTTATCGCCACCATTGTGGCGTGCCCAGAAATTGTGACCCCCTACGACTAGAATATATAGATAAAAATTACTTTAGTAGGTTGCAATTGACTGAATAGTTTTTAATTGAAAACTAACTAAAATAGTAAATATTTGGATTATTTTTTTTGCCTATAATAATATGTTATACCTACCCAAATACTTGTAGGTTTCGGTTAACCTTTCACGTTTTAACGGCTGAATTGATTTGGATGATAGGTATACGGATAAGCCATGACCTAGGTACCTAGGATACGTTTTATATCGGTAGCACGTTGCCGTGGGATAATTCCGACATCCACGCAGGCAAAGCCGCGGACAGAAGCTAGTAAATAATAAACATGAACATGACTATACCGACGGCCTTTATAGTTAAAATTGAGTAGTTGAACGGTATTTATTTTCAATAAGCCTCTAAAAATTAGGTACGTTCTAAAGTAAGGACTTGAACAACAAAAATATTGCCTTTTGTAGCCGACGGGCATAAGGTTCGGGCCTCTGAATGAAAGTACCGCTTATTTTTCAATCACTAATTTAATTTTCACAAGTAAAGGTGACACGTTGTTGGGCAACCCGCAACATACAACATGAATCTGCTAGAGATCGAAGATGGCCGGCACTTTGCGAGTGCGGCTTGAGACACGTCGCGTCACACACGAGTCGGAACTGCACTGTCCTGCGAGAGGCGCCTGCTCAACAGTGGCGCTAGAAGTGGGGCGCGCGGGAAAACTAGTGGCGCGTGATTGGTTGTCAAGAACAGTGGCGCCAACCTTTCTAATACTTCCGCGATCATTAGATTGGATGTTACTAACAGTGCGGCCAATATCATCGTTATCCTTATGGTCGTAGGGTTGCCGCGTTACATACTCCCCCTCTAGATCACGATTACGTCCTCGATCGTGGTCTAGCCCTACGTTAATAACATTAGGAGTGGGTTGCAAACGAGGTCGGCCTCGTTTTTTCTTAGGTTCCAATGGCTGAGTGCACTCATTTACTCGACCTCGAAAAGGGGTGAGTTGATCAGCATGAAATTTGCCCAATACCTCACCAGGATTTCCATTAGATGCGATCAGGTATGTTGTTGGACTCAATTTCTTCTTCACAACAAATGGCCCATCCCTCTTAGGGAAAAACTTAGCAGTTTTTGATTTGCTGGCGTCACTCAGTTGATGGGTAGCCAATAAAACCTTGTCATCTACTTTAAAATCTCTACTCTTCTCGAACGATCAGCATAACTCTTCCTTCTATCCTGCAGTTTTTCTACTCTGTCACGAACTTCACTTTAAAGAGTCTAATAATCTTGTCAGGTAAGGAGTGATCTGTGGTACAAAATTGTCCTTCTTTAAGACCGCCCTTGGATCATTATACACCTCTAACGGTGACCTCAGCTCACGTGCAAACGTCAAATAAGCAGGAGTAACACCTGTCGTTTCACAGACCGCGCTGTTCATACTGAAACTATCGGTAGCTGCTTAGGCCATGAGGGGTGATCTGTACCAACTAACTGAGCCAATTTGGTCTTCATATCTCGGTTTTTTCTTTCAGCTGGATTGGCTTCTGGGTGGTAATAGGGTATTAAGTCTTGTGTAATACCAAGAATGAACATGCACTTCTGCATGACCGCTGAGACAAATTGGACACCATTGTCCGAAATAATGCGACGTGGTAAGCCGAACCGAAGGAAATACTCTTCTATGAGTACTTTCGCACAGGCGACAGAGGTTGCTTCTTTGAGAGCATACAATTCAACCCATCTTGTCGCGGTATCTTCCACTAACAGGATCCACTTCTCCCGGTTTTCACCCTCTGGCAGTGGTCCAAATAGGTCGATAGCCAAGACTTCATTGCGCTGGTTTAAAATCGGTGTTGGAATCAGACCAGGTGGCTTTTCATTTGTCGCTTTATAGCGTTGACATGAGGAACACGACTTTACGTAATCTGTTACTATTCTTCTCATGCCAGGGAAAAAATAATTTTGAGCAATTTTCTGGTATGTTCTCTCTATACCAGGATGACCTGCGATTGGAGCATCATGACATTCCCTTAGAATCTCCTCACGTATGTTTACAGGTATTACCAATTGCGGTGATTCGTTGTCTGTATCTGGGTTATAGCGGTAAAGGATACCACATTCCATGAGATAACCACGTTCTGTCCAACGACGAGAGGCAATTTCTTCTACATCTTCTAATTCCTTTATAATTTTATTCAATTCTGGGTCAGATTCTTGTTCTGCACGTAGCTCCGTAAGATCTCGTGTAGGTAAATCTATAATAACAGAACATATTCCACAGGAATCACGAGACTCATCTGTACAGACAGGGCGGCTGAGTGCGTCAGCCACCACATTTATCTTTCCGAGAGTGTACTCAAACCGGATGTCATAAGCCTGCAGTTTTAGTGCCTAACGCACCAAACGACCAGTAGGCGACTTTAGTGACAGCAGCCATTTCAACGGCTGGTGATCACTGGCTATAATTACTGGATGACCATCAATGTAACCCCGCATACGGTCGACCGCCCAGACGACCGCCAGAGCCTCCCGCTCCGTGGTTGAATAATTTCGTTCCGCTGCTGATAATAAACGGCTGGCAAATTCAATGGGTCGTTCTTCATTCTTTTCACCTTGAAGCAACACTGCGCCTATCGCATCCGTACGTAGGATGAATGGCTTGGAGTAGTCTGCCTGTATGAGGATCGGCGCTGACGTCAGAAGCTTTTTCAAGTTACTGAAAGCTTCAGCCTGTTGTGGTCCCCATATCCAAGGTTGATTTTTCCTCGTCAATCTTGTCAGTGGCTCTGCTATCTCCGAAAACTTAGGAATAAATTTCCTAAACCAGGAACATGTTTGAATAAATGTTCTTAGGTGTCCCAGTGAAGACGGCTCTTTCATGTCTAAGATGGCTTGAATTTTCCTTTCATCAGCTGAGACTCCTTCCTGCGAGATCACATGACCTAAATATTTAACAGACTCTCTAGCAAACACACACTTTTCTCGGTTCGCACGTAATTTGAACTTCATCAGCTGTTCAAAAACGATTCGCAGGTTTTCCAGGTGCCTCGAAAAATCCCCCTGCGTTATAATTAATAAATCGTCTAAATACCCTAGTATTGTAACGTCCTTTAGTGCTGAACCGGATCGCATTTTATCTATCAGACGCTGAAAAGTAGCTGGCCCGTTCTTCAGACCGAACGGCATCCTTTTAAAACGAAAGGTTCCGAAAGGGGTTCCGAAAGGGGTTACGAAAGCCGTCTTATCCCTGTCGTCTTTTTTAAGTGACACTTGCCAGTACCCGGATCGCAAATCTATTGTACTCATGTGACAACGTCCACGTTTAGTAGATTGTAGCAGCTCATCAATGCGAGGCATTGGATAGGCGTCCGTCTTCGTAATCGAATTTAATTTTCGATAGTCGACGCAGAAACGAAAACTGCCGTCACGTTTAGGTACTAGCAGGGCTGGAGCAGCCCACGCAGAGTCACAATCTTCAATAATATCTTCAGCTAACATTTTGGTAAGCTCTTGCTGCATAATCTCCTTCTTTGCAGGTGTCAGGCGATATGGGGGCGTCGCTATCGGCGAATTATTTCCCGTGTCTATATGGTGCTCCCCATATGGAGTCGGCTCACCAATCGTATTAAAAAACTTCTGAAAATCCATGAGCAACTGGGCAAGCTCCTCACGCTCCTGATCCTCTAAACCTGCACCCTCCTCATCGCGTAAAATATTCATCGCGGCGTATGAATTTCGACGAGACGAAAATGTTTCCGAAATTAATTGATACTTTTGATCACTACTATCTGAAAAATGCCAAAGGCCCTGTTTGAAATTGATAACGAGACCGGCACTGTTAATAGAATCGATACCTAAAAGTGTTTCATTATCTTGAGCTTCGGGGAAAATTATGAACTCGGTGGGAACAATTTTATGAAAGAGTTTTACCTGTACCTCTGCAACAAGCACCTCCATCAGGCGCGTGCAGCCATCCGCCAGGCGGATGTTTCTAGTGCACTGTTGCAAAGGATGGCCTTTTTCCTTGAACACGCGAAAAAGTGTGTGACCGGCAATACAGCCCCTAGCACCAGTGTCCAGTAACGCTGTCCCATTTTCCCCTAAAATACTGGTGACTGGCGCTCAGATGCGTCAGCAGTGCCGGTGTCTTGTCACATGCGCTGTCTACTAACGATTCCTCGATCGCTCTGGCACGGTGCAGTAACTGGTCGAAAGAAGTTATGGAGTTACGATCGAGCCGCTTTTTTATTCTACGATCGAGAAGCCCGTATACCATATCCAGTTGAACCTTTTCACGAAGGTCTTGTGACAATCTCGATAAAAGCGCTCTCGTCTTCGCGATAAATAAATCCGTTGTGTCCGTATTTTGTCGCAATGAAAACAATTCCAAATATATGCGAAATGGCGGACGATGCTCTCCGAAAGCACTTTTTAGTTTTTGCATGGCATCCGGCCATGACGTGGTGCTGGCTTTTATGCCCTGCCACCAGAATGCTGCTGAGTCTACCAGTAACATGGAGAGTTCTTTGACAGCGTTATCGTCTGATATCTGTAGGCAGTTCTTGTACACTTCTATCACGTCGATAAACCCGTCGACATCAGCGGACGATCCGTTAAATCGAGCTGTGCACTTTGAGAAGTTTGCGGCGGGCGTTGTCATGGACGTTTCAGGCGCCGGTGTCGAAGTTCTAACTTCATGGATGAGCCTCGCGAAAATCTCTGCCTGACTCTGCTGCAGTGAGTGCATCAGGGTTGCAAATTGACCCTGGTCCATGGTGATGGACGTGGAAATCTCCTCTGTTTCCTCTTCCGATTCTACTCCCTGATTCTTGGATTTCTTATTTCTTGTTTCCATACTGACAAAGAACTCGGAACCACGTGGCGAAAATTTTCAGTCGCCGGAAACGCCTCTCTTAGCGCTTCAGGTTCCAAAGCTCCTGCGTGTATGCGGGTATGTGAAATCGAGACGCCAACCACGGCGTTATGATTCGTAAAAAAAAAAATTGCAAGCACGTGTCTTCAGAGGTACTACTGTTGGGACGCCAAATGTAGCCGACGGGCATAAGGTTCGGGCCTCTGAATGAAAGTACCGCTTATTTTTCAATCACTAATTTAATTTTCACAAGTAAAGGTGACACGTTGTTGGGCAACCCGCAACATACAACAAGAATCTACTAGAGATCGAAGATGGCCGGCACTTTGCGAGTGCGGCTTGAGACACGTCGCGTCACACACGAGTCGGAACTGCACTGTCCTGCGAGAGGCGCCTGCTCAACAGTGGCGCTAGAAGTGGGGCGCGCGGGAAAACTAGTGGCGCGTGATTGGTTGTCAAGAACAGTGGCGCCAACCTTTCTAATACTTCCGCGATCATTAGATTGGATGTTACTAACAGTGCGGCCAATATCATCGTTATCCTTATGGTCGTAGGGTTGCCGCGTTACACTTTTTTATTAAACTCATATTCTTATTTTTACGCAATATCTTCTCGTCCCACATACCGCAGTGTCTCAAGACGAAAGTCTTTGACCAGTGCGTGTTGCCAGTGATGACGTATGGCACTGAAACGTGGTCGCTCACAATGGGCCTTATCAGAAGGCTAAAAGTCACCCAAAGAGCAATGGAGAGGCTATGCTTGGAGTTTCCCTACGTGATCGATCAGAAATGAAGAGATCCGCAGGCGAACAAACGTAACCGATATAGCCCGAAGAATTGCCAAGCTTAAGAGGCAGCGGGCAGGGCACATTGCTCGCAGAACTGATGGCCGATGGGGCCGAAAGGTTCTGCAGTGGCGACCGCGTACCGGAAGACGTACCGTTGGAAGGCCTTCTACAAGGTGGACCGATGACCTTGTGAAGACCGTAGGTATCCGCTGGATGCAGGAAGCACAGAACCGGTCGAAGTGGCGGTGCTTGTGGGAGGCTAACCCTGAAACTTGGCATGGATACTTACATGTAATAAGTCATTTTTTGTTTTTCAAACTACCCCGTTAAGCATTAGGTAGGTATATATAAAATACCGAGTTTAGAGCTAATTGGACCGCGAGATACAATTCTTCTATACAAACTTTGACATCCCCCAATCCCCCTTTAAGGGGGTGAAAAGGGGGGATTTTGTTTGTATGAAAAATCTTATTCCTTGACTTAATAAACCTGACACTTGATACGAATACCAACCTAAGTAAATTATAAAGTTTGTCATTTTAAGTTTTTTTTTAAACTATAACTACCTTTTTAAAGGGGGATTTGGGGATGTCAATGTTTGCATGGAAGAATTTTAACGCGCGGTCCGATTAGCTCGAAACTCGGTATTTTATATATACCTACCTAATGATCACAGATTGTAAAGCCTAACATGTTTTTGGGTTTATTCAAATGTCACCCTTACGGGGCAAAACTGGGTAATTAAGTTTTTAGCGACGGATTTTGCTGCATTCTTGATAAACTCCAAAGTAATTAAATAACACCATGAATGAATATTTTTCAAAATAAACTCCTTTCGGGTTGAAAAGGGACAATACAATTTATGTCAAAATTATGTTTCCTTTGATCAAAAAACTTGAAAATTGACCGATACGAGAGCGGCACTGAAAATTTCGGGAATCAAGGAAGTGACACAACATTACTATTTAAAAATGTATTTATTGCTTTTCGAAGTATTCTCCGCGAAATTTGACACATTTTTCCATACGATGGAACCAATCATTGAAGCAACCATTCCATTCGGAAGTTGGGGTCTCCAAAATGGCCGTTTTGTAGGCATCCACAGCTTCTTCAGGTGATGAAAATCTCTGTCCACGCAATTTATTCTTTATTTTAGGGAAAGTATAGAAATCATTAGGGCTTAGGTCGGGGCTGTACGGCGGATGGTCTAATAATTCTATGTGAGTGTTTTCTTGCTCTAAAAACTCTTTTGTTCTGTGCGCGGTGTGAGAACTCGCATTGTCGTGATGGAGGATGATGCGGCGGTTGCAGTTCTCTTTACGGAGTTCAGAAACGACCTGTGGCAAACAAATGCTAGCATACCATTCTGCATTAACCGTTCTTTGTCCCTCAAGAGGAATAGTCGTAACATAACCGGTTTTGGAGACAAACGTGGCCACCATTTTTTTTGCAACTCTCCGTGAACGAACAATTTTTGTTGGCTTTAACTCATTTTCGAACACCCAAACCCGTGACTGGTTTTTTGTTTCGGGTTCGTACGCGTAGGTATATCCAGGATTCGTCACCTGATACAATGTTGTATACAGCATTTGAGGATCCTGCGTGGAATCTTTCGAGAGTACTGACGCACCAAGTAACGCGAGCCGCTTTTTGCTCTTCACAGAGCGAATGCGGTATCCATCGGGAAAACAACTTTTTTACACCTAATTGTTCATGCAAGATTATTTGTATTTGACTCATGCCAATGTCTAAAGTTGCCTGAATTTCGCGGTATGTCACATGTCGATCTTCCTCTATCAGCTTACGCACAGCATCAACGTTTTCTTGGGTGACTGCAGTTTTTGGACGACCTTGACGGGGATCATCACTGAGCTTGACACGTCCACGTTGAAATTCAGCAAACCAGCGATAAATTGTGGTTTTGGATGGGGCTTCATCACCAAATGCAGAAATCATCCGGTCAACACACTGTTTTTGTGTTAAACCAGTTCGAAAGTCATAATAAATCATCGCTCTTGAATTTTCTCGAGTCAATTCCATTTTCTCAACGACTAAACAAGTTTGACAAAACCTTGTGACAAGACCGAGAATCTTTTTTTAAATAAATAAATGGTATCCGATTTTTAAAACCAAGGAGTTTTCAATTAAAAAGATTTTAATATGACAGGAACAGTGGAAATATTCCATTCCCGATACTTTTAGTGCAGCCCTCGTATCATAAATTTTCAAAAACAACCTTTTAAAGGGGGTGTTTAACTTTGTGGGGGAAAATAATTGTTTGGAAAGATTTTAACGCGCGGTTCGATTAACTTGAAATAAAGGAAAAGGTACCGGTATATCAGGGTTGTCAAAAAATCTACCCCAAACGGGGTGGAATGGTTTAGTCAATTTTAGAGACGATGATTTTATGTTTCGGATTGGCGCAAAAATGGCTGAACGTATTTAGATGAAATTGGTAACATACATTATAGTTTATAGTCTGCATTAACACAGCGTACTCTTAATTCCGATAGTACGTTCTCGTGACATTTTTTCCGACATCCACGCGGGCGATGCCGCGGGCAAAAGCTAGTGTAAGATAATTTGAATTTCGCGGGCTACAGCTGCGAATCCATCCACCTTAATCTTGTAGGGACCAATACCTCTTTCAGGCCTATTCTGTTCGGCGTGCTATTTCCTTTTTATTGTCCTACTTATCTATGAAAAAATCGAATGTTTAAACCTACCTAACAATAATTGGTATGTACCTACCACCAATATTTAGTGTACGTAGGTACCTACTTCTCCTGTAGGGACCGCTTCAATTTTCGGCCCCGCATAAAATTGCCTAGAAGTAGGTATTCATGCAGTGTATTAACCGTGAGTAGCCACGATCCGTGAACAGCTAGTCTGAGGCGGAAAATATAGTAACAACTCACATTAAAAAAATACTACCTATGGTTTTGTAAATTTTTTGTAACCTGTCGAAGTGTAGACCTCAGATTATAGAAAGAAGGTGTAGACATATTAAGTAGGTACTAAAACAAGTTATTTCTGAATCGAAAATACTAGGTATTTATTTAAATTGAACACTTTTTCATAAGTATTTTAAGGGTAATAGAAATTGCACTTTTCGTATACATCTTACTTAATATTTTACAGAGGTATCATTTGTGAGTTTGTAACTATGTAGGGGATAATCATCGGAATTAGGTACCTACTGATAAGATTCCCAAATTATTTCAATATTGGGAAGCTACGGTATTTCACGCGGACGAAGTCGCGGGCTGTATCTAGTTTAAACTAAAATGCATAGAGTAAGGAACTGATTTAGAAACCACAATCATGTTCATTACCTAACGCTAGGTACTGACATAATATTCCCCCACTTCCATGCAGCTTTGGTATGATTTCGTCCTATTGGATTTTCGATTAAAAAAATCATTATGTTTGTTCTATTATTCATGCAAGTTTCGTGCGAGAAAGGAATTCAGAGAAAGAATGCAAATAAAACTACAAAATATAATTTGTAAAATAGAAATAGTACAGAATTTACTAACTCAACACACTTACAACTTACTGCTTTTTAAAGCTTTTTAATATTGGATAAATATTGTCAAATGCTTCATAAATTTCTTCTCTCACTTTAGCTCCAGTTAACACAACTTTTCCAGACACAAAGATTAATAATACTATTCTTGGTTTTACCATTCTATAAATAAGGCCCGGGAATAACTCCGGTTCATATGAACTGAACTGTCCATGTGTCAGTACTAAACCTTCTAGACGAATTGGAAACTTAACGTCACAACTTCCAACCATGTTTTGGATTTTAAAGTCTAAAAACTTGGCCTGTAAATAAATAAAAACATTAATCAATCATACAAAAACAATAATTTAAACAGGAAATTTTTTGGATCTTTTAAAGTGTGTCCTGAAAGTGTAAGAAAGTTCCATGATGTGTCCATGATTCACACATTTTTCTAAACATTTGCAGCCCACATTCATTGGATGTAATTATGATTTCTCTTGTATCATCAACTTATCTTGCATTGCCAACATGCAGAGCCATTATCTGTTGACAGTGATGTGATATTTGATGCTCTAATGGCCGTTTTCACCATCGTTCCCTCAACCCCCTCCTTACTAAGGGTCTCTTAACCTAAGAGACTCCTTAAATCAGTCCCTTACCTAAGTTGGTTTTCACCAGATTAAAGGGGTCCTACGTAAGGGCCACTTACCTAAGTGACAGTTTTTTTTAAATCAGAGAGTCCGAAAATTGTACTTTATCGATTAAATTACTGATTTTGTATTCCATCGATAAATCACGTAGATTAATGTAAAATAGTGGGACAAAATACAAAGAAAATATAAAATAAACATGATTTCATGAACAACTGATTAATCGTAGGTGCTGACTTATTCCTGAAAATATTAAAAACATAAAAATTTGGTATTGCGAAACGTAATATTAATAATAACCACTGTATTAGGTAAGTAGGTAGGTAGGTACCTGTATTTAAAACACAAAATTTGAAAAACAAATAGAAATAAACAAGTAAATACTTTTTAAGTACCTAAGTAGTTATTAGGTAGTTAAAAAAATCATAGCTGCATATCTGTATATTCTAAATAGTGTTCTATTTTTTCTAACAAAAATAACATATATCTAACCTAAATATTTTGAAGAAGTCCTCATTGTCATCATTCGTGAAAAAATCCGGTCTTTCGCGATAAATATGTGGCCGTCTGAATAAACTTTAATTCGTAACTAAGTCCACAGTTTCGATAGCTTCTGAAACTGTCAATAAAATCTTCTATTTCGTCTCAAATACTTTCATTCAACAACAAATCAACGGCCACTTAGCGCAAAAAGGGCCCCTATAATTAAGGGATCCCTTAGGACCATAGGTGTCCGTTATGTAATGGTGAAAACGAAACTAACACTTAAAATTTCTTAGGTGCCTCCCTAAATTTAAGGAATGATGGTGAAAACGGCCATAAGCCTTTTGTATAGGTGAGGAATATATATGTGACCAATCTAATAGAATAACAATACTCATCTTGTACCTACATGGTTATTGTTATTATTAATAGTTAATACTTACATAAAAACCAAGCTTCTGAATAATCCTAGCATATTTCCGAGCAGCTAGACGAGAGTCTTCTTCACTTTTGGCACCAGTGCAAACCATCTTTCCTGATGAAAATATCAGTGCTGTAGTTCTAGGTTCTCTTATTCTCATAATGACCGCAGCAAATCTCTTTGGGTTATATTCTGCATTTCTTGCATGGAGAGCAATTTTTTTTAGGTCTAATTTACAATTTAGGTTCACTGTTGAGACAATATTTCTGAAATATAAAAATAATATTTTTTATTATTTACCTATCACATTAATTTGACTTCAACTACTAACAAAGAACTGTACATTTTACTGGCTCTAACCAAACAAAACTTGTTCAGGAGCACTTACTGCAACTGTGGTAAGATACCAGGGTCAGCCGAGTGTGGGGTCATAGGTGTCATTGGTGCGGGACTGGCCTGGCTCAGCATCGGTTGGCCTGCCAGACTGCCACTTGTGATCATTGGTGACATTAAGTTTTGCTAAATAAAAAATATAAGTATTAATAAAATATAATAACATTGCGGTAAAATAACAAAAAGATTGAGTAAAAATAACAAAATCACTTAAATATATTCTGTAGTACATTTTAGGTAGTATCAATTTCGCGAATTATAGTTCTAGAGTGATTGCATTAGTTAACAGTGTAAAGAAATAGCACAATTCTGTTATTCTTGTAAGTAAATCAGGATCTAAGGAGAAGGCAGGATCTAACTTATATAAATCAATGTAAAGCAGTATCTTGTGAGAATAATGGCATTTTTTATGATTACAAGTCAATAACTTTTGCTGTATTGCATAAGGTTAATACACAATAATAATTACTGGTGTTTGTGGCTGCATCATCTGTTGAGGTGTAGCATAGCTGGCGGCTGGCGCATACGTATGAACTGATCTTTGAGGAGTTCCCATTAGCGATGAACCAAAGCCGACGAGCGGTGAAGAGCCCATCGCGGCGAGGGCCTGTTGCTGCTGTTGTTGTTGTTGCTGATGCTGTTGTTGCATAGCATTTGGCAAAATCTGTTGATCCTCTTCTGGCTGATGCAAAGGAGTACCTATGCCAGGTATGTTGTACGGACTCGGTAACATTTGATCCATTTTGAAGCCTGATTTTCACTTTTTTAACTAGTTTGAAAGACTATCTTGAAGAATGTTTTTTTGCCTGTAATTAATTTCCAGTAAATGAATGGCCTCTACTTTACTATGTTTATCACAATCACCGTCTTCCAACATTCGTTACGAGGCGTAAAGCATCACAAAACTCAGTTCTTATTGTATAATTGTGGTATTTGCCTCCACCGACTTCGAAATCATTCGAAATTATTGTCAGACAGACGACTGTCAGACTTGTCACATGTGTCATTGTCAATCATTAGCATGGAATTAGTATGTACTCTATCATTAGTGTGGGAAAATGGAATTAGTAAGTACTATATTGTCGGAATCTGGTTGACATTGATTGATTCCATTCTTATTTGATTGGTTGTGAGTTTGTGACACAAGGGATGAAAACATTGTTTTTGACCTAAGACTCTTTAAGAGTCGAGTTTTTCAGATATTTGCTAAAAACTCAAAAAGGGGATTCATCCCTTTTAGTACGCAAATTACGATTTCACGTCTTGTCTGAATTCCTCTATGATAAAATTCGTGTCGCGAATGGGATTAAAAACTAATAGCTCGTCACAGGTGGCGTCCGTCGAGAAACCGCCATTGTTTTATTTAATTTACTTTTGTGTCGATCACAAATTAAACGAAAACTAGATAAATATCTATGCAACTTGGAGTGTACCACTATTACTACTAGGGGAAGCGTCTACCATTGTTAAAAAAGCAGCTGTAGTGGAAAAGTCAATAAATTCAAAATCAAAACAGAGTCATTCTTTTTTTATTTCACATAAACCTACTTGGGCACTTATGAAACGTCAGAAGCTAGGTGCACGGTTCCAATTGGTCGTTTCCTATGGAGAAGAGCCGGCAAGAAACTCCACGATTACTCTTTAAAAAAAAAGTGGGCTTTAACAATTTTTTTTTTTTTTAATATCTTTATTTAGAAAAAAAGGCTTTAATCGCGAAGCGATTATGCCAGCCTCGTAGATTTACAAAACATATAAAAATCCATAATAACTAAGATCTTAACTTAATTAATTTAACAATCAAGTAATATAATGGCTAATTTGAATGTAGGTTTGGACAATATCAAATTACACATGCCAACATCCCTTAAACTAAGTCCCGCTTCTGATTCCAAAACTCTCCGTTCTGCCCCAACCCGAGCACACTCCACCAAAGCGTGGTAGGTGTCCTCCCTCATATTACAAATCAGACAGTTTGGGGTATCAACCACCTTCATAAGATGCTCGAACGCAATCAATGGAATGTGCCCGGATCGCAGACGCATGCTTGTTACTAACAGTCGTCTGTTCATCTGTACTTCAGAGAACCAAGGAATCTTTGGTGGTTCAGACTGAATTGTCTTGTACCATATACCCTTCTCTTCAGATCTTTTATCAAAATATACTTTCCACAAGTTATTGCAATTTATTTTAACATCTCTTAATATATCTGTGAAGAAGGGTAGATGGCTGACAGATATTCCTTCATATGTTCCTGTTTTTGCCAACTTATCTACTATTTCGTTTCCCAACAGACTAACATGTGATGGAATCCATTGAAATTTAACAGTTTTGCCACTTTCTCTCAATCTTAAATATAAGTCTAGAATGGAATAAGCTACGGGCAGACCTCGTATGCCCGAGGTCCACCGAGCTATATGCTGCAAAGCGCTTTTTGAATCACAAAGTATCACTAACTCAGTATAATTGCATGACATCAAGTACGACAGACATTCCGAAATAGCATACAATTCCGCCGCCATTATAGATACTTTGCAGTTCAATTTGAAACTAGCTCCCGTGTTAGATTAAGGATCATAAAAGGCTGCTCCTGTTCCATTATTGTCCTTGGACCCATCACTGTAAATCTGATAGAATCCGTCATAATTTTGTTCAATAGTTTCTACAGATTTCTCTAAAAGTGCTACAGAAGTATGAGATTTTTTAGGTCCTGTCATATCATTCATATTTAAGTTAATGTGTGACTTAATATCAATATTTGCCATCCATGTCGACAGTGAGAACATCTCTAGAATTTTAGAACGATGTAAAGTTTGATTGGACATCTCACTGTATAAGATAGTTAGCAACGGTTTTTTCTTATTGCGCCAATATAATTCCTGCTCGCATAACGATGTTAATTTTGATATCACTGAAATGGTGTCACCGTCAATAATAGACTTAGCTTTTAATAAAAAATTTGCAGCTAAATTTTTCCGGCGAACAAACAATGGTGGCAAACATAACTCCGATTCCATCGCGTGGAATGGGCAACTTTTTAAAAAACCGCCAACTACTCTCATGGCTTGGTTTTGAATTTTGTCCAATCTCGAAATATTTGTCTTAGCGCTATTATCGAACAAAAAACTTTCATAATCTAACCGACTGCGAATTATTGCAATATATAGTCGTCTTAAATGCAATGGATGGACTCCCCATGACGAACCTGCTAGCACCTTAAAAACATTTAAAAATTTCATACTTTTTTGACAGGTTTCGTTGATCTGTTTGCGCCATCTTAAAGATGAATCTAACCAGTCCTAAATATTGAACAACAGGAACGTTTACCAAACAGACATTGTTGATATTGACATTTGCGGGCTGTAAAGTCTTTCCTCTAGAAAATAAACATATTTTACTTTTCGTCGGAGATAGGTCCAGACCCAATACTCCCAACACATTCGTCAAACTATCTATGGCATTCTGAAGAGTTGTGGTCATAAATCTAATGTCTTGTCCAGAAATATAGAGGACGAAATCATCGGCGTATTGGGATACATACACACTCATAATCTCTTTGCAAATATCACTAGTAACTATGTTAAATAATATTGGAGACATAGGGTCTCCTTGGGCTAGACCCTTACATGTCCATCTTGTAATCGAAACATTACTCCCTACCTGTGACACAGCTAAATGTCTCTCCCTTAAGTATTCCCATATATATCTACATATAGATGGGGGCCCCCACCCCCATCTCATCCAGCTTAGACACCACTTTCAATATATTGACATTATTATATGCGTTGTCTATGTCAACGAAACATCCCAATATCTTTTGATTATTGGTGAAACCTATTTGTATTTGTGACACTACTCGTACAAGATTGTCAAGGCATGATTGGGATCTTCTAAATCCCACAGTATTCTTTGAAAAAAGACCTTCATTTTCAAAAAACCATTCAAGACGTCGCGTTATAATGTTGTGTAAGGTTTTGCAAAGACAAGATATGAGTGATATAGGTCTCAAAGATGTTATGTTACTTGGATCGCGCCCAGGTTTCGGTACAGGGACTACTTTAACATTCCTCCACTGTCTTGGAACCTCACCTTCAGACAAACATTTGTTAAATAAATCAACTATCAACTGTTTGCTGGGAAAATTATAAATCATCGAATAAGAAATATCGTCCTCCCCTGGAGCGGTATCCTTCATCTTCAGTACATTAGAGAGTTCCTGTTCCGAAATCTGTGCCTCCAACTGTAAATTAGTTGAACTAAAGACAGGACATAGTGGCAGAACGTAATCCGGCGTTAACTGTCGCAAGAACTCACCAGCTCTCTCTGCATCCAAACAAATTCTACTAGTACGATATCCTTTGAGCCATCGCATTTTGTTCCACAACTCGCTACTAGACATCATCTCACTCATACTGTCACAAAACTGATGAAAAGATTCTGCACTAGCTTTACGAATTAGTCTCTGTGCTGTAGCAACCTTCTGTTTAAGAATAATATTTTTTTTTGGGATGGGGTTTTTCCTCATCTGTGCCAACGCCAATCTACGCTCCGCCACCGCCCTAGACAACTCGGGGGACCAGTATGATCTTGGAATAAAGTTACTGGTAGGGTCTTCACAAATCTTAATGTCTGGAATTGATGCTTGTGACGCGAAATTAATTAAATCTATTTTTTTTATATTTATATTTTATATTATTATTATTATTATATATTATTTTTTTATTTTATATTAGCATCATACATTTTTTGCGTGTCGCCTGTTAAACTAGTACTACTAATTTTACTTGAAATGATTTCCTTATAAATCTGCCAATCTCCTTTTTTAAAATTACGTATCGATTTTATTAAGTTATTACATGTTATTTCTGTAGTTATAAGAACCATTGTGATCACTACCTAAGTTTTCATGTAAAACGCTCCACTTAAACTGAAGTGCAATATCTGATGACACAAACGTAACGTCAGGTGCACTTTTTTGCAGCTGATTTAATACTAACTTAAGTCTGGTAGGGTCTCCAGTATTAAGGGAAACAAACTGATAATCATCAGCTGCATCGTGAATTTGTAAACTCCTGCGATCGCTTTTGTATGACCAATTTGTATGATGCCCATTGAAATCTCCCCCTATAAAAGATTTATTTGGCCATTTAGAAAATAACATTTTCCAATCTTCATCTGTAGTGTGAATATTAGGAGGACAGTACACCGCCAAAAATATTTTCTAAGAACTTACAGTTAAATATTTTAATATGGAGAACTTGAATGTTTCGATTACGTAATTTAAAATTTGTGATCAGTGCTTTGATGGAATTATGAACTACAATTGCAATTCCGCCGTATGAATCGTCCCGGTCTTGTCTAAAAATATCATAATTACCAATTTTCAAATGACTGTCTAGTTCCAGCCAGGTCTCACATATAATGCATATGTGAATTTTACCTATCAATAAAAGATTCTCAAAGGCTTTAATTTTAGGTCTTAAACTTTGTGCGTTCCACTGCAAAAAACTTTAACTTAACAATTTTATTTTTAGGATCCATGACTTACTAAGTTTGAAAAAATACTCTAACCACTTATTCAAAATAGGCCACTCAGACATATGATCTACCACAACTAGTACTAACCATTCAATACAACACTTAATAACATTATTAAACTTTTCTTTTATACTCAGATTTCGCATATAAATAATATCTTTCAACCGTGTAATTAACTCGTCAAAATGTACCTGCCGCTTATTATTTACGTTGTCACCGATACCCTTATCAGTAGCAGCTGTTTGCTATGGAATGCGGGCCGATGACTCTCGCTGTCCCCACCACTCCGTTTTACCTATATTTTGCGAATGTGTTTGCTTATTTTTATTACTTGCTTGCGGTGATTTCGGTCGATTCTGCGTAAACAAAGGTGGGAATTGACACGGAGTATATTTATTAATGTTTTCGGATTCTTCGAATAGTAAACCACTAAAACTGTTGTCGTTGTCGATTTTCGGCTCATCTCTCAGTGTTTGTAAACCAATTGGTGACTTGGGTCTTACATACATATTGCTGGCTACATGATATGTACAGTTGTATTCTGCCATAAGCTCCCTTACGCGTTTCTCCCGAGCATATACTGGACAACTTCTATTCAACGCCATGTGTTCACCCCGACAGTTCACGCATTTAAATACCGTAACTTCACAGTTACTGTGTTCTTCCGTGCACTTAGGGCATATAGTTTTTTTTGACGTGCATCTTGCTTTTACGTGACCAAATTTCCAACAGTTTGAACACTGCGTTACCGGGAAAACATATGGTTCAACCCTGGCACGTAGACAGTCCACATATATAAATGCTGGCAGGTATGAACCCCTGAAGGCCACCTTGGCTGCCTCACTAGGCACCCAGCCGCCTTCATCATCTCGTCTTTGTAGCCTTTTTAATGTAATGATTTGAATATCATTTGGACACTTGATCGCTTTTAATGCCTCCTCGTCAGACAGCTCGAGGTCTACATCCCGTATAATGCCGTAAGAAATGTTTACGTCCATTGCACTATAAACCTTCCACTCTTTGGTTTGGAACTCCTGACAGTCCAATAACTTGCCCACACATTCCACAGTCGAAGCCTCGATTTTTAACTTATATGGGTTAATATACTTAATATGGTTTATATCAGTCAATCCCAGGCTGTTAAACAGTTTTGCGATAGCAAACTGTTTAGGTAATTTCTCTTTGCTCCAAATGAAAACCTCTTTCTTGACTTGTTTCTGTTTCTTTCCTCTATTTCTCTCAACTTTAGTCCAGCTTTGTTCATCTTCTTCTCTTTCTCGTTTTGTCGGTTTAACTACTACTACATCTTCCTCCATATTTTGTACCTCACAGTAAATATTATTCAATGAACCACTTTTATTTTCTTCATCTTCTATATGTGCCATCCATCCATCTAACCGACTCACTTCTTCCGTGTCAATCTGATCCAAGTTTGTTTTTTCTTGACCACAATCGTCTGTGGCCATTATTAGGTATAATCCTGCATCACCGATGAGCGCGACAATATAATTAATTTACAATTTCTACACCGTAATCGATAGTCGCGTGCGAGCGATCTACACGAGTGCCGTGACAGGGCTTTAACAATGTTTCCAAGTTACAGTGTTAATAGGTATAGGAGGACAGTGTAGGCCCGTCAACAAGTACCAAGTACTTAACAAAATAAAAGATAGTTTACAAAGCTACAGTCTATTAAGCCTACAACGTTCTCACATTTACAAATTAAACAACGTTCTCACATTCACAAATTAAGAGTGTTTTATACTCGTAATGTATAGCTTATTTTTTGTTTGTTGACTGGTTGAAGACTGGAGGCCGACTGGAGGAAGATATAAATAATCCATTAGAGTTGAAAACGAACTGGAGGATGATCTTCCTGACTTGAAAACTTCAGAGATCTAAATGATAATACAAAACACACATACACCTTTACTATAATTTACATACGAGTAATAACAAATCACAAGTGCCTGTAGGTAAGGAAAACAGACATACAAGTTAGTCTTAGTTAGTCAATAGTTATTTTGGGAGCATCACATAAAACACGAATTCCTTTTATAAAAGTCTTATAGCAAAAGGATAGCACATAGTCTCGACGAAATATTGGTATTCCGTTTTTCCCGAGAGCTTTCTTCCACAGTTTTCGTCTTTAACAACTTGGGCACATTTTTGCAGTCAACAGCTGAACAACGGGACATATTAATTAATTATGCGTAAACGTAGTCGCTTGTTTACGAAAATGTATGGAGAGTAACAGCTAGCTGCCAAATTCTTAGACGTTGGATAGTAGCGACATCTCAGGTGAGCAAGTGGCAGCTTTTATCCTCATTGTATACACCCAACAATATTTTGACAAAAAACAATATCCAAAAAACAACGCTACAAGGTTGTTTAGGTGCGTGACCAAAATCGGGACTAGGGCTGCCTGTTTTGTCAAGAAACAATGATGCTACTATAGAGGTATGAGGAACACGGTTTAAAGTTGACTCATCCTCCATAAAAAGTGGACGATCTTCCGACCAGACGGGTGATGTCATGATGTGTCTGGTGGGGTACTGCCTGTAATGATGTCGGAACGTTATATAATATATTATGGCATGCTAGTCGCGCTGTAAACTGCTTGCGCGATGCAGGATTTTACCTGACGCGACGTCAGTGTGATGCTTAGTTTGCATGTGGCGATGTAGATATCGCCACACTACGGCCACGATGTCACGCAAAGATTCGTGTCGGGTTTTCACAATAAAACCACGTTTGCGATCTACGACGACCTTTAGTGGCCACATTGTCAAAAAATTGAGCCGTCATGGGACGACTGGCAGATGTGAAACATCCCACTACACACACATTTACAAACTACTACATATAGGCGATTAACACACGACACCGCGCACCGCCGCGGTCGGAGAGGGTGAGAGCATCGCTCGACCGCGCGGTCGGGCGGTATACGTGTGTTAGGCATCAACGGATTTATAAGAGGCCAATGTGACATGAGATCCGCTTCACCACCTACCACGGCGGTGCGCGGTGCCGTGTGTTAATGGCCATAAACTGTATAAGTGTATAGTGGCCGATGGCATCGCGGCATGCGTCGCCCCACCAGCGATCGGTTTTTCGTGCGCCTATAGATGTTTCACACCAAAAACATCGCAGTCGCGTCGCAATAGTTCAGGCAAACTAGACGCGGGAAAAAAATGGTAGATTCATTTTCGCACGGTATAAAAATGGACTACATAAACAAAGTTTGTAACTAAATAAAGAGTTGGCTAAAAGGTCCCAGCAACCAGGCCATTAAACTATTATATAAAAAAAGTGTAAAAATGTCTGATGTCGTATGTCAATTATGTCAATGTCAATGACATTGTACAGCCTATCTCTATTTTATTATTCTATGTCTTTAACTGTTTATCAAATTGACGAATGCCACGCTTGTTGAATTATTTTTTATTTTCTCTAGACTGAGATTCAATTAGCCTTTACAATGGCTGAAACTATGAAGCAAACCGTCGCAACCGTACTAAAAAGTATTGAAAGGTAAGTTCATGCATTGATATTCCGTTTTGTGTAAGGTTATGTAGGTATTAGGGCATTGCAAAATTTATATGATTTCTTGCATACGGTATTAAATACTATTTAACTTAAGAATGAAATGTAGCCTTTTGGATGTGAATATTAGTTGCTAACATTGTATGATATGTTTATAGATACAATCCCGCCAATCTTCAAACCTTGGAGAGGTATGTTGAAATGCAGTCACGAGAAAATACTTATGATTTGGAAGCAAATCTGGCAGTTTTGAAACTGTACCAATTCAATCCAGAGAAGTTCAATGCTGACATCACATGCCAGATTCTTTTGAAAGCCTTGACTAATTTCCCACATACTGATTTTACACTGTGCAAATGTTTGCTGCTTGAATCTGTGGTAAGTGTTTTTGTGTTAAAATAAATCTAAATGAGGCTTCTGATTAATAACAACTCAAAAACTCCTTGTCATAATCATCATCATTCTCTTGCCCTTACCCCAATTTCGTTGGGATTGGTGCAACATGTCTTCTTCCGCCAACTCCTTGTAATCCTTAAATAAATAAACTCTGGAACTATTGTACTTCACTATAGGTTGATTCTTTTTGTTTGTTCATAATATGAAGTTTTGTATTAACATAATATGTATGTCTTTTTTAGGTGGAGAATGAGACAATATCACAAATCAAATATCTGGCTGACATTCTAGAGCAGTGTGACTTTGCACAGTTTTGGAACAGAGTCCATCAAATGCCGGAGCTTTGCAACCGTATCAGTGGTTTCCATGATTCCATCAGGAAGTTTGTGTGCCACGTTGTTGGCATTACCTTCCAGACCATTGATAAGAACAACCTTGCTAACTTATTGGGAGGGATTGACGGTTAGTAAGAATAATATAACTACTCATTTTATATTAAAAGTATGCATACATAAACCATGGTTATCATGGTGGTAAGTTGAAACGACAAAACACAAGAGATTCATACATACTCCTTTTGCTTTGTCCATGTTCATACATCTGGTCAACAAGGAAAGCCCATATTCATCCTAACTTCCTAACTAATATTATAAATGCCAAAGTGAGTTTGTTTGTATGTTACACTTTCACGTTAAAACAGCTGATTTCTATGAAATTTCACACATGGGTAGACCATGTCCTGGAGAAAGACAGGCTACTTTCATCCTGGATCCCAGACATAGTTTTTTTTTTTGCGGGCAACAACTAGTATTTAAATAAACAGCACCATTATTTTTATTAAGTGCTATGGTAAGAACCTATGCCTGACCTAAAAAATTAAAGTATTATTATTATCTAATCATATATATTATGATTCAAACTTGACCTGGTAAAATCTAAGAGTGGTAATTTAATAGATTTCATTGTAGTGCACATTTTCTTGGTTTATTCTCTACTTTATTGACTATTTATTCAATTCGTATTTCCAATACCTATACAGTTTCAAAAATCTGTTTTTATCGGTTTTAGATGTGACCTTGAAACACTGGGTCAAAAAATATGGATGGAGAGATGATGGAAACCTGATCTTCATTGCCAACCAAGATGAAAACATAAAGACTAAGAACATTACTGAGAAGATTGAGTTCGACCATCTAGCTCCACTGATGGCTTTGTTGTAAATCTTATGCAACTTTGCATTGAATAAATTTAAAATAAAATAATTGTGTCATTTCTTGCTCTGGTTGCTTGCATCACCACTTGTAATGTTATGTTTATAACTCGTTTTTTGTGCAATTGTCTGCTTGATTTCTTTTTAGGGTTCAATAGCCAAATGATAAAAATGGTACCCTTATAATTTCGTCATGTACGTACGTCTACACGTCCGCCCCGAAGACAGCTATTTTACTCAGAGACTATTGGCACTAAATCTATGAAATTTGGTAAGGAAATTTATTCTGTGGACTGCTAAACAATGGTGCAGTGAAATTACAAAAAGAAAATAGGGTCTCTTTACTATATTAATAACCATACATGTAACCGCGGGATAATAAAAACAATTAATGCGATCAAGCGTATACCCCATACGCTTGATCGCATTGTTGTTGGATCCCATAATAAAAAAAATATGATGTTTCAATAGTTTTTGAGTTATGGGATATTTTCGGTTATAACCGTAGTAATAACAGTTTTTACGAGAAATACTATGAACTGAAACCGCTGTACCGCGCCTTTGCGCGGCGAGGCAGGATGCCGCCGCGCCGTGAGCGTTGATGAACGAGCGGCCTGCGTTGACGAATGAGCGGCCTGCACTGCCCCTCGTCTCGTCGCGCACTTAACATATAAACTTATCAAACTATATAAACCTTTTTTTGCGGTCGGTAAAATCAAATATATGCATGCTAAATGTTCATCCCAACTACGAAACCCTTCACTGGACGTAGTTCGACACGCACTTGACCGTTTCAAAATCCGTAATGTTAAATGTGCAGTAAATAATAATATATAATGTTGTTTGTATTTGGGTTTGAAAATGAGACAGTCACGTGACAACATGAAATTTAATTTAAATTTAAATTAATTATGACTTACGTAAACTTTTACGTACAATGACTTGTTGAAAACATAACAATAAAAAACAACAACATAATATAACAAATAATTAAGTGAGTACGTCTTTTCCTCTTTACGCCTTCTTTGCGTGACTGTAACCATGTTCCTTGCCGCCGGTATGTCCGCCTTTCTTACCGTGGTCGTGGTGGTGCGCAAAGTGTTCCTCATGACCGTGATGGCCCTTGTGCCCTTTGTGGTCTTCGTCGTAATGTCCTTTGTCGTGTTTTCCCTTCTTGCCATGGTGTTTCTCGTGATGACCCTTTTCATGGTGACCGCCTTTCTTGTGGTGACCGCCCTTCTTATCATGATGTCCGTGGAAGTCACCGTGTTTGTGATGGTGTCCTCCCTTGTGGAAGTCGTCGTAGAACTTGTGTTCCTTGTGAAATTCGTCTTTATGGGATTTATGGTGGAAACCGGTGGTCTTTGAACCCTTTTTATGGCCTTTTTTGTGTCCGAATTTCCCTCCTTTATGCCCGTGCGCGGCCTCATGGTGTTCGCCGTGGTGGTCGTGTTCATCGTGGTGCTTCTTCTTGTGCCCTCCGTGTTCGTCGTGATGTCCTTCGTGGTGGTGTTTGGCGTCGTGTCCGTGCTCGCCTTTATCGTGATGGTGATGCGACTTGTATCCCTTATCACCTTTATCCCCGTGCTCCTCGTGGTGATGGGCCTGATGTTCATGGCCGCCTCCCTGTTCGTGGTGGCTGTCCTTCGCCTTCTTGTGTTCGGTGCCCGCTATCACCTGGTCGCCGGGTTCACTGCCAGCTGCCGACAGGTCACTGACTGAGGTTGCAGCGGCTAATTCCGGGGCGGCCCTGGGTGCGATATCCTTTTCACCTTTAACATTGGCTACATTCCGAGCATGCGCGAATAGCACCACGCATGCCAGAAGCTCTATTAGAAACAGGAGCCTCATGACTGAAAAAAAAAAACAGTATTTATTTATGTATATAAACACATAAATTATTGATATCTAACTTTCAAGCCATTAATATGTATAAAAAAAAAGTTCAACTCACTTTGTCTGGCTCGACTAAAGACGTAGCCGTCACCACAGCTACGATAACAGTGTCAAAACTGTTTCCGCACTTTGAATTTATAGATTAGATCGCTTTCATCTGATGTCGATTACAGAGTGGTGTTTGGCAATTGTTGCTGCAGATTTCTGGATGAATGATTCCGCGACGGCGACGACGCGGTGGCAGTGACGACATCATGTTATGGTTCAACTGAATTAGTTCCGTTAGATCGACAGCTAATTATAGTTAATAGCGGTACTTATTCATTTGCTTTATTGGAACTTTTACTATTTAGTAGGTGTTTATGTAATATGTAGATACGTTCAACTTTTGTGTGAATGTAAGGGAGGTAGGGAAACATGCTATTTTTTCAATTGGTTTTAGTTTATTTACAAGGAGGTAATGCGTAAAGTAACAAAGTATACAATAACATAATCTTATCAGTAATATTATCAGTGCTTGCCGTGGTGGAATCCCCAGTGTTTGTGATCCTCGTGGCCTCCCTTCTTGCCGTGGTCGTGGTGGTCGTGGTGGTGCTCTTCGTGTCCGTGGTGCCCCTTGTGTCCCTTGTGGTCCTCATCATAATGATGCTTGTCGTGGTGGCCGTGTTTGCCATGGTGCTCCTCGTGGTGACCGGAATGATGGTGACCGCCCTTCTTGTGACCACCGCCTTTCTTCTCGTGGTGTCCGTGGTGGTCGCCGTGTTTGTGGTGCTTTCCTTCCTTGTGGTGGTCATCGTAAAAGTGATGATCCTTGTGGTACTCATCCTTGTGGTATTTCTTGTGGTAGCCCTCAACTTCCTCGCCCTTATCGTGATGTTTCTTGTGGTGGTGCTTGCCGCCCTTGTGGTGGTGTCCGTTCTCGTGGTGTTTGCCGTGGTGGTCGTGCTCATCCCAGTGCTTCTTGTGATGACCTCCGTGCTCGTGATGGTGTCCAGCTTTGTGGTGCTTGCCGTGGTGATCATGTTCTCCTTTGTGATGGTGATGATGTCCTTTATGTCCTTTGTGCCCCTTTTCTCCGTGTTCATGGTGATGGTGTGCGTGGTGTTCCTTGCCACCGCCTTCCTCGTGATGGTGGCCGTGGTGGCTGGCCGCGGCTACCAGGTCTCCCTGCTCCTCTTGTCGTCCTAAACACGCTGCCACGACACATCCTAGCACGGCAAGGGCGACTAGCGACCTCATTATTATTGTTTTACTTCACTGTTTGTTCTGTATTTGACTACTTGGACTGAACTGCCTGTAAACCGCCTGTGACAGCATTTTATATCACTAGATTTGCGGGTTGCAGTCGGTGAAACCATCGGCAAGGACGCGACGCCGACCAGCTCGGAACGCGTTACGCCTTACCATTGCGACATGTCTAAATGCCTACGCAAAAAATAATGCAGGTAAATACTTGTCAGTTAATTCATAAACAATCAATGTGCTCACAGAAACTGTGCTGTGGAAGGTAGGTAACAAGCACTTCATAGCAATTCAGTTTTTATTACCAAATTAGTTTCTAATCATCCGTACCTGGCTCGTACTGAATAAGTATAACGAAGAATCTATATAATTCGATGTTTTTTTTTTGTATTATTGCATATTCATCTAAGATTACATCTATTGGTTTGACTGAAGTGGTTACAAGTGCGACTGTGGAGCGTAGAGTCTTAGAGTTTGATCCACGGATTGAACAAGTTGTTACTGGGTTTTCCATTGGGAATTTGTAAGTAGCAACCATTAACCGGGCATTTATCCAGAATCTTTCTAGAACAAAGTGCTAAGGGAAATTGTTAATGCACCTTGGATGTACCAAGGTGCATTAACAATTTCCCTTAGCACTTTGTTCGGTACAGGTACGAAATGATAACCTCCATCGGGATCTAAAAGTTGAGTTCATCGATAAAGTGATCCAGAAATTTGCAGAAGCTCACGAAAAGAGGCTTCATAAGCATGTGAACGTCGAGGCAATCCAGCTTCTCGATCACACAAACATAGTAAGAAGACTAAAAAGAACAAAACCGTTCGAGTTAGTGTTTAAGTGTTAATGAATAGTGTAAAGTACAAAAGTGCCAAACCAACACAAGAATGAAGTGTATTCGCCTTAATAGAGACAAAAAGAAAAGTGCTATTGGACACATTCTTAGTAAAGACAATTTAGTAGTTTAGGTTATAATTTAATTACTTATTAGTCTATCTATAAGGCTAGATTGTAATAAGATTAGGGTTCATTCTATTGATGAATCCTAGGACAAGAGAAAAAAAAATATCCAGAATACAGCCACTATAGCAAAATAAAAACAAAAATCTAAATATTTTATTTCACATAAAACTACGGGCACTTATGAAACGTCAGAAGCTAGGTGCACGGTTCCAATTGGTCGTTTTCTATGGAGAAGAGCCGTCAAGAAACTTCACGGTTACTCTTTTAAAAATAATTGGTTTTTACAATGTTTTCAAATTACAGTGTTGATCGGTATGGGAGGACGGTGTAGGCCTGTCAACAAGTACCTGCCAGGTAGGTACCTACTCAACAAAAACGAAAAAGGTCAACAAATCTACAGTCTACAAGGCCTACAAAGTTCTCACATTCTTAGACTTACCTACCTAATATAAACTTAAACGAATGTATTAAAAAAAAAAAAAAACTTATAAACCAAATGTCATTGATTGCCATTACAACTGTAACAAAACTGCATTAATACCAAATTGATATCCTGTCAACAGAAGCCATTAGAGTTGAAATTAGAATTGTAGGTACATTATGATGTAATTGTAGGTATATTATTATGTAATTGTAGGTACATTATTATGTAATGTCAAATAATGAGAAGATTCATCATTTCAGCCGAAAGACGTGCACTGCTGGACATAGGCCTCCCCCAACATTTGGGGGGGTTGCTATAATCGCCACGAGAAGGGGGGGGGGGGGTTGCCATGAGAAGATTATGTCATATAGTATGTCGAGTCAATATTATTATGTCAGGAGTTATGTAAAAAAACCGGCCAAGTGCGAGTCGGACTCGCGCACGAAGAGTTCCGTACCATTATCTATAAAAATGGCAAAAAAATCACGTTTGTTGTATGGGAGCCCCCCTTAAATATTTGTTTTATTTTCATTTAATTATTTATTTTTAAAGTGAATATATAACTTAATATTCTGTGAATATTTCAAGCGTCTACCTGTTGCCGTTATCAATATCGAGCAAAAACGAGCAAACGAATCATGTTTGTTGTTTGGGAGCCCCCTAAAATATTTATTTTATTCTGTTTTTTAGTATTTGTTGTTATAGCGGCAACAGAAATACATCATATGTGAAAATTTCAACTGTCTAACTATCACGGTTCATGAGATACAGCCTGGTGACAGACGGACAGGCAGACAGACAGACGGCGGAGCCTTAGTAATAGGGTTCCCTTTTTACCCTTTGGGTACGGAACCCTAAAAATTAAATAACAATAGCCTAACCCCTGTTACAAACTGACGAAGCTTTGGTGCAGCTGTGTTATAGGTAAGATGTTATGTCTATTAAGTAGGTTTAAGATCGATACGGAACCTATAATTTGTTTCCTAATATACGTCAACAACGAAATGCCAACACGCGTTAAGTAGTTGTAGGTAGGTACTTAAGACGCAGATATATGCCAGCGACCTTGAGTGGTTAGCTTGGTGTTCTGTACTGAGCTCACGCAACGCGTCGTAGGTGCAGCTAGTAATAGGACTTGCCCATTAAGGAGCGCTGTCCCCAATTTGACGCATTATTAATTTATTATACACTAAACAAAACGTATTTTAATAAAACGCGTATACTAAAAGATCAATAATTAAATTATCTTTAAATTGGTGAAGGTTTCAGAAAAATACGCTTGGTAGATTTTATTAGATGCGCGTGCGCGAAGAGCGCGTTAGACATAACTTGCACCGCCGTGTCCTCACGGAGGCGATCTCTCGCGTCCGGCTCTGGTTCAGGCCATGGTTCGGAGCGAGAGTGCATGGGAGGCCGTCACCTCCTTCTGCGAAGCTGTAATGTTCGCGAAAGAGGAGGCTGAACGCGTGAGGGAGAGGCAGGGTTCGCGCCCTCACGCCCCTAGTCGCCACAGGAGACGCCCTGGGCGTCGGGAGTTGCAAGCCGATTTTCGGCCACCGTAGGCGTGGGTCCGCGGACCGATCCGATAAGGACCAGGCCCGGGTCAACGGCGCGTTGTGTTCCACGCGCGCCTCAAAGAGACGTCAGCACGAATTGACGGGGTCCATTAGGGCCAATGCCTGCCAGGGTTGCGAGTTCGTCCGAAAGGGATATCGTGGCCCTGGCACACAGGCAAATGAAGGAACACGGGTGGGTTTTAGTCAGTAAAAGTCTGACACGCCCTCCCGCTCCGCCCAGAGCGGGAGAAGTTAAGCGGGAGAAAAAAAAAAAGACATAACTACAAATTAATTTAATTAAATTATGATTAATTAAACATAATCTAAAATATTCGTATAATAAGTTATTGAGAAAATGCTCTAATTTAACATATTTTTTTTTCAAATCGTTAACACTACTCGTTTAGACGTGATCTTCAGTATAAAATCATTAAAAGTCGGTTATCGTCGAATTAATATAGATGCTTGCCGGCTCTATGTAGTTTTCAGAAAGGAAGCATCCAATCTAACATACTTTAACGAATTTGATTCTGAATTTTGTGGTTGACAAAATTACTTAAATAGAATATGAAAAAACCGGCCAAGTGTGTGTCGGACGCATAATGAAGGGTTCCGTAGTTGGGATGAATTTATTCCTAAAACAAACTTAAGATTGTAGTTGAAAAATATGTTCTCCCATACATCCATATACGTCACGGTCAATTATTCAACTGCATGGACGGCCTATCCAACGATATCCCACATCATGGGATAGTCGAGAAAAACATATCACTCCACTTTACGTGTAATTGAGGTACCCTAAAAAAAGATATATTTTTTTAGATTTTATTACTTATACCACTTTGTCGGCGTGATTAATATGTATACCCATGCCAAATTACAGCTTTCTAATAGGTACCTACTATGAGCCTCTGAGCTAAGCCAGACAGACAAACAGACGGACATGGCGAAACTATAAGTTTTCCTTTTTGACTACGGAACTACGACTATACGGACTCTGAAACCTAAAAAGTTAATTTAAAAAACTGGCCAAGTGCGAGTCGGACTCGCGCGTGAAGGGTTCCGTACCATTATCTATACAAAAGGCAAAAAATCACGTTTGTTGTATGGGAGCCCCCCTTAAATATTTGTTTTATTTTAATTTACGAATTTATTTTAAAAGTTAATATATAACTAAATATTCTGTGAATATTTCAAGCGTCTACCTGTTGCCGTTATCAATTTCGAGCAAAAAATCACGTTTGTTGTATGGGAGCCCCATAAATATTTATTTTATTCTGTTTTTTAGTATTTTTTGTTATAGCAAATTTTCAAATATCAAATGTTAAACAGCAACAGAAATACATCATCTGTGAAAATTTCAACTGCCTAACTATCACGGTTCATGAGATACAGCCTGATGACAGACGGACAGACAGACAGCGGAGCCTTAGTAATAGTGTTCCCGTTTTATCCTTTGGGTACGGAACCCTAAAAAACCGCCAAGACTATTTATGTCGTGCTTGCGTAATTCTAATTAGGTAAGTATTGTAGGTCTCTTATTTTAGAGCTATAATCTCAAGTACCTATGAATATCAATTTTAACTAGACTTCTTATAGATTAGACATGGAAACTGCAAGTTTTAAAGGCTCGTGGAAATCGGCGCGACTAGTCGCGCGACGCGTCACCCCACCGGTAGAACAATTTTCATGAAACATAGAAATTGTTCTACTATCTAATATACTTTAATTAGTAGGTACATAGAGGTAACAGAGATTTTAAAATCATTTGCGTAAAACGGAAAACAAAATCATTTGCGTAGGTAGGTAATCTCCTTACACCATAATAATAATTGACTTCTTATTCAAATCTTATTTAAGTACTTTGGTCTGCCTCGTTAAATGGTTGTAGTGGTCGCAAGCGCGACTGCTAAGCATGTAGTCCTCGGTTTGATTCTCAGGTTGGGCAAGGTGTTGTTAGGTTTTTCCATCTGGAATTTCTCAGTACCAGCCCAGTGAATCCGGAGTCTGCATTTGAGACTGGTTGATAGCAATAGATACAGGCTATGAAATGAAATGAAATCGTTTATTCTGTAAATAGGATATCGGAATCACTTTTACACGTCATATTCAAAAGTAAAAAATAAGCTAGATGTAGTCGACATTTCCTATCTGACTACCCCTGAGAAGAAATGGCGGACAAAGTCTCGGAATAACTCTCGGAAAAACTCAGGGGTCAAAGGCTCTTATAAAGTCCAGACATATAATCTTGGTCAGATCATGTGAGGACCATGTAGATCTGTCTGAAATGGTCTTTTGAGGAAAGAACCACACAAATTTGAGTGGACCTGTCCAATCAGTGCAACCATTTGTCAGTAATCGTGTAGCTCAGCTTAGGACATTAAGACCTAACATAAGTCATTTTCAATATATAAGGTGTACCATACACCTCTGCCTAACGCTTGGGAAATACAGTCGTGATGTTATGTATGCTTTCGGGAATAAAGTACGGGACAGCCATATAAGTAAACAAATTAACGAACAGGTATTATTTTGATTAAATCTTAATAATATTTATTATCTCTCGTAACGATTCGTTTCAGAGGATTTACTGAAGGCGTTCGCTTACCTATCTGCATTGAATACTATTCTTCTACGGCATGAGCTTTTCCCATAGCTTTAGCTATCTATAAGTTGATATGAGCAAAACTCAATAGACAGTGTAAGCAGGGTTGGCTGTCCAGACGTAGAAATGCACCAATCTACACTCGCGTGGAGACTTTAGCTCCCAATGCAACACATTCCTGAAATGCAACACATTGCTTAAATAGCTTTCGGGTGTGTTGCCGATCTATTCTATTAACATCTTACAGTGAAAAGTGAGCTTGAAGTAAGCGGTCAATGTTGTGAATCCCTAGCATCAGGTGGAAACCCAGCTCACTTCGCCAACTGATTGAATTGATTGAACGGTGAAATTTTTACAGAATAGACAGGCAGTTGTTTCCTTCTCAGCGCGCATAACCTGACGGTAAAGTTGATGCTCCACTCGACGGGCGGCTGAAGTCGACGTATTCTCTAAAAATGTCACCGTAAAACTTAGGTGAAGTGAGCTTGAATTAAGCTGTCAATAGTGTCAATCCCTAGCATCAGGAGGAATCACAGCACATTAAATCTCACATATGTGTTTACAGAATAGACCCGACTGGAGTGATCGTCATTAGGTATGTCATAAGAATCGCACCGCTCGGGCGCACGCATCGATCGATGACGTCGCTACCACGCGCCATTGAAATTTGTTGACCTTCTGTATCTACGTTCTAACAAAAGTCTTTGCCTGCACCGCTATTACGATAGAGTAGGCATCGCGGAATCACCATAAAGATATCTATATAGAACAGAACAAATAAAACAGTAGGCTTTGTTTTTCATCGAATGAGAAATGATGCGGCTGATGAATGCTACTTACTTACTTCCCTTTCTTTTGATATTAAGTAGGACTTATTTCAAAAGGAAGATCATAAACTACCATCAACCACTACTTAAGAGCTGCATCATCATAAACTATTATACTACCTGTCTATGCTAAGGGTAAGAAACGTAAAATTAAAAGAGTATTCGCACCCCAATCACGTAACTTGCTCACAATCGTTTATGAATCCCTTCATTTTGAGAATGGGGAATTGGGGATTCATAAACCATTTCTTAAAATTAGTCTGCTAGACAATGCAGGTAAATAGCGCAATTAATAGTTGTTGAACTGTCAAAATGAATGAAATTATGAGTGTGATAAGAATTAGGTATAAGCATAAGCATAATCATGTTCCAACTGCTGGAACACAGGCCCCTTCTCGGTGAGAGGGAGTGGACCGTGCCCGTAATCCACCACGCGGGCCCAGTGCGGGTTGGTAGATGTCACATGTTTTCGAATTTTTGGTCATGCCGGTTTCCTCACAATGTTTTCCTTCACCGTTTTGAGAGCAGTGGTGATGAAATAGTTTACACAACGTAAAGCGACTGTCTGGGTTCGAACTTACGATCTAAAACTCGTAAGTTGCGGCCGTTATCACTGGGCCATCACTGCTAGAATTAGGCGAACTTTATTATTGCCGATCCTTAAGACGCTGACAACGGCTAAAGCACGGTCACTGTCAGACTGCATACAAAACAAAGAGAAGCGCGATGACACAACGCTTGTAATTTATTGCAAAATAAGTATGGAGGAATTATCTATTTATTCAAAAATGAGTTGAGTAATCGAAAATACACAACAACCAAGTTCTGCATTCAAATAAGACGTTTTTGTTATTAATTAAATAACAGCCGTTGTTAATTAATACAGACATCTTGGATTGGAACTCAAAGTAAAAGGTTTACCGTTAATTGTATCGAGTTTTTTTTTCTAAACGTGTTTTGGTAACAACCAATTTCTGAGAAATATGTTCAAGAATAACGTAATTTTTTTCCGCTACCACAAACTATATAGATTTGGCAATTTTTTTTAACACAAGCCTAGGCACTTAGATCCTCTGCCTCTTCTTAGATTTTTTGCCTCTACTTAAATCCGTTGCGTATTTAAGGCGCTGCAATACGCAACGGATTTTGAGTTGCGCTTGCAGGTTTCACTTCACCATAGAGAATTTATTTCGGAAGGTTTATGTGTTTATTACATTAATATTAAACTTACATACAATAAAGAAATCTCTATGTTTTGTCAAGTTGTAAAAACCGTGCGAAAAACGTACTTTGAGTTTCAATCCAAAATGTCTGTATTAATAAAATTGGATATAAATAAAATAAAAATTGGTATTTAATTAATAACGAGAACGTCGTATTTGAATGCAGAACTTGGTTGTTTTTTATTTTCGATTAGGTGTATACTCAACTCTTTTTTGAGTAAATGGATTATTGCTTCATATTTTGCAATAAATTACAATCGTTGTGTTATCGCGCTTCTCTGACTCCTTTATTTTGTATGCAGTCTGACAGTGACCACGCTGTAGCTGTTGTCGTTAGCGTCTTAAGGAGAACGCGTCACACAGCAGACACGAAAAGTAAATTTATTTAATAATTATGTATAGATGTCGGTATAGATCAAGATTAGGTATTTTTCTTCTACTTGAGTCTCCTAACGAAAGTTCATTTGGATAACCATTAGGTATCTACAGCGAAAGTGATGGCAACGGAAATCGGAGCTCTTTATGCTTTATGTATCAAGAATTCAAGACGTTGACCTAGGTTAGGAAGCTGCCGTAAACTGTTACACAATCGCTCACTAAGGGAGATTAGTTACACATTACATTTACCTAGGTATTTATTGTCTTAAGTTTCGTTTATTAAAGCATTTAGGCTTTACCAAAGCATCTAATTTAAAGACATGATCTCAAGACTGAAAAATGAGGGGAGAGAGAAAATTATAGATAGTTATCGTGTGAAAAATTATTTACTTTGTATAAAAATAAAAACAACAACAATAACAACTTTCATTCTTAACAATAGTAATTCATAACAATCAGGATACATAGTGGTATTAGTGCTTGCCGTGGTGGAAACCCCAGTGTTTGTGGTCGTCGTGCCCGCCTTTCTTGCCATGATCGTGGTGGTGGTGGTGGTGTCCTTCGTGTCCGTGGTGGCCCTTGTGTCCCTTGTGGTCCTCGTCGTAGTGGTGCTTGTCGTGGTGACCGTGTTTGCCATGATGTCCCTCGTGGTGACCGGAGTGATGGTGACCGCCCTTCTTGTGATGTCCGCCGTCTTTCTCGTGGTGTCCGTGGTGGTGATCGTGCTTGTGGTGTTTGCCTTCGTGGTGGTGGCCGTCGTGGAAGTGGTGGTCCTTGTGGAAGTGATCCTTGTGGTGCTTCTTGTGGTAGCCGTCGACGTGTTCGCCCTTGTCGTGATGCTCCTTGTGCCCGTGCTTGCCACCCTTGTGGTGGTGTCCGTGCTCGTGGTGTTCACCATGGTGATCGTGCTCATCCCAGTGCTTTTTGTGGCCGCCACCGTGCTCGTGGTGGTGTTCGGCATGGTGATGCTTGCCATGGTCACCGTGGTCGCCCTTGTGGTGGTGGTGATGTTCCTTGTG
The DNA here is from genome assembly GCA_963921375.1 of Tiliacea citrago. Lineage (NCBI taxonomy): Eukaryota > Metazoa > Arthropoda > Insecta > Lepidoptera > Noctuidae > Tiliacea > Tiliacea citrago. Next base: position 17,482,804 of record OY992787.1, read on the forward strand.
TCCTTTGTGTCCATGGCCGCCGTGGTCGTGGTGATGGTGTGCATGGTGGTCGTGTCCACCGCCATGCTCGTGGTGGTGTCCGGATGCGGCCACCGCTTGGTCTTCGCGGTCGGCTTCGGTTCCGGAGCACATTGCCGCTAGGCACACCACACCAAGTACTAAAAGCACCCTCATGTTAAAAGTGTTGTACTTCCTCGGTAGGTAAGTCCTGAGAGGAAGTCCGGTTGTAACTGACCTCTGATTCTTTGATTGCCTATTTATATCGGTGGGTAGTAGAGCACCGTCTACAGCGGTGGAGAAATTATTCCGCAAGCGTCTGTACTAGTTCATGGACAAAATAAAAAAGGCAGCGGTCATTTTGTTAGGTGTTTTAGATCACCTGTAGCAAATTATTTGAACAAGATGATCTAGTCACTAATTAAGTCATGTTATGATGGTCTATCTAAATTGGTTACACGGGTTGTGGCTGGTTTTTCTAAAAGTGTGCCAGCTGTTGGCTATTTCATAGACATTGAAAGTGCCTACAATAACATAAACTTGACATCTCTTTTAGGTATTTTGGATAACTTGGGAGTGGGTTCTGTTCTTTGTAATTATCTTTGGCAGTATCTTCATCAGAGACATTTGTTCATTGAACTACGGGATAACAGCCTAATATGTCGAATTACTGGTATAGGCATTGCTCATGGAGACCCTTTATCCCCTTTATTATTTAATGCGGCCATAATTAATGTTTGTGGAAGCATAACTAATGTTTACATTTCGCAATATGCTGACGATTTCATTTTATATGATAAACAGAAGAGATTGTCCGATTCAGTATCCCATATACAAAACGCGTTACATATTTTTCAAGGTTTGATGACAGATTTAGGTCTAACTATTTCCCATAAGAAAACAAAGGCCTTGCCTTTTTAGTAGAGGGAGAAGAAGGAATAATATCTATCTAACTGTTAATGGCAGCCTTATTGAACAAGTCAATTATGTCAAATACCTTGGAATGTGGTTGGACAGTTCCTTAAAGTGGGGTTAACATGTAAACGAGATCCGGGAAAAAAATTGTCGTTTTTTGAATATTTTTAAAATGTTTGCTGGCACTAAATGGGGTGTACATCCCTTTCATCTAAGAAGGCTATACATAGCTATAATTCGAAGTAGGATGGATTATGGTTGCTTTTTGTACAGAAACTGTGCCAACTGTCATCTTCTTAAGCTTGACCAAGTGCAAAATCAAGCAATCATAGGGTTTATTAGAAGCACGCCTGTGATGCAAAGTGAGCTGTGCCACCAACCGTTATTTATTCGAAGACTGTTTCTAACAGGTAAATTTTACTTAAGATCAAAATCGGTTCGTAATAATATTCTTATAAGTACCTTGACGGAACTGTCCGACCAATGTCAAGGTTGGTACTGGAGAAACAAAAAACTGCCACTATTAGTGGATGTCCACAGAGTTTATTCAGAAATGCCTGTGTACTCTAGCTCGATACTGGATATTTATTCCTTGAACACCCCAAGTGTTCAAGGAATAAATATCCAGTATCGAGCTAGAGTACACAGGCATTTCTGATAACCAATATAGATTTATGTAATGTAATAAGTGATGCAATTAAGGGTATAAGTTCGGCGAAAAGACTGATTAATGTTACGTATCTTAACAATACGTGTGTAAAAATGATAGACGATAAGTTTAGTCGATACTATAAAATATTTACGGACGGCTCCAAGGATGGTTCAGAGTTAGGAGCTGCTTTTTTTGATCCTCAACTTACTACTAAAGTTAAATTCAAAATTAGTGCCAAGATTTCTAATATGTATTATGAACTCATAGCTATCTCTGAAGCCCTATTATATTTACTGAGTATAGATCAGGAGAACTTTGTCATATTTTCGGATTCAAAAAGCGGCCTCCAACATTTGGCTCAAGTACCCTCGAGTCTTCGAGGGATCCCTATAGCCATCATTATTTTAGACTCAATTTGTAAGATGCAGTCTATGAATAAAACCGTCAACATTCAATGGATTCCCTCACACATTGGAATCATGGGTAACGAGGAAGCAGATTTAGTAGCCCAACAAGCATCGTATGAGGGTATTAATTACACATGCACACCATTAAACTCAGATTGGCTCGGACATGTCAAAGATCTATGCAGACAAAGATGGCACGAATATTTTGATGAACGATCAAAATTAAAGGGAATCTGGTATAAAACTATACAGTCTGAACCGCTTCGTTACCCATGGTTTGAAGGAAGGGAGGTAAATAGAAAATTTGTAGTAGCTCTGATGAGGATGCGTTCGGGCCACATCCCATCGAATAAGTTTAAATATTTAATGGGTAAAAGTACCTCACCAAACTGCGAAGTTTGTGGGGTGATTGAGGATATTTACCATGTGCTGATGGAATGTGACCGGAACATACACGATAGACGATATTCGAAGAAGACGAGATTTGAAGTGGGGGCATGTAACAGCATCCTAGCGTCCCCTTTGTCGGAGAAGGCTAGGATGTTGTGTCGACTGTTGTTGGTTATTTACCAAAACAAATAGGTGACCCTATTCGTTTTGGTAAATAACCAACAACAGTAACACTATTAAGTAGGTCATAATTATAATAACAACTGTTTACAAGCCCATTGTTTAGTTTTAAGTTGCTGAATGTTTCTGTTACGGTGGTGACATTATCACTAAGTGATAAAACCCTTTCTAATAAATAAAGATTTAAATAAAAAATGACCCGACTGGAGTGATCGTCATTAGGTACGTCATAAGAATCGCACCGCTCGGGTGCACACATCGATCGAAAATTATGATGACGTCACTACCACTCGACATTGAAATTTGTTGACCTTCTGTATCTACGTTCTAACAAAAGTCTTTGCCTGCACCGCAATAGCGATTGAGTAGGCATCGCGGAATTACCATAAATATATATATTAGAATAGAACAAATAAAACAGTAGGCTTTATTTTTCATCGAATGAGAAATGATGCGGCTGATGAATGCTATACTTACTTCCCTTTCTTTCGATATTACCTAAGTAGGACTTATTTCAAAAGGAAGATCATAAACTACCATCAACCACTAATTAAGAGCTGCATCATCATAAACTATTATACTACCTGTCTAACCTATGGGTAAGAAACGTAAAATTAAAAGCGTATTCGCACCCCAATCACGTAACTTACTCACAATTGTTTATGAATCCCTTCATTTTGAGAATAGGGAATTGGGGATTCATAAACCATTTCTTAAAATTAGTCTGCTAGACAATGCAGGTAAATAGCGCAATTAATAGTTGTTGAACTGTCAAAATGTATGGAATTATGAGTGTGATATGAATTAGGTATAAGCATAAGCATAATGATGTTCCAACTGCTGGAACACAGGCCCCTTCTCGGTGAGAGGGAGTGGACCGTGCCCGTAATCCACCACGCGGGCCCAGTGCGAGTTGGTAGATGTCACATGTTTTCGAATTTTTGGTCATGCCGGTTTCCTCACAATGTTTTCCTTTACCGTTTTGAGAGCAGTGGTGATGAAATAGTTTACACAACGTAAAGCGCTTGTCTGGGTTCGAACCTACGATCTAAAACTCGTAAGTTGCGGCCGTTATCACTGGGCCATCACTGCTAGAATTAGGCGAACTTCATTATTGCCGATCCTTAAGACACTGACAACAGCTAAAGCAGGGTCACTGTCAGACTGCATACAAAAGAAAGAGAAGCGCGATGACACAACGCTTGTAATTTATTGCAAAATAAGTACGAAGGAATTATCTATTTATTCAAACATGAGTTGAGTAATCGAAAATACACAACAACCAAGTTCTGCATTCAAATAAGACGTTTTTGTTATTAATTAAATAACAACCGTTGTTAATAAAACAGACATCTTGGATTGGAACTCAAAGTAAAAGGTTTACCGTTAATTGTATCGAGTTTTTTTTTCTAAACGTGTTTTGGTAACAACCAATTTCTGAGAAATATGTTCAAGAATAACGTAATTTTTTTCCGCTACCACAAACTATATAGATTTGGCATTTTTTTTTAACACAAGCCTAGGTACTTAGATCCTCTGCCTCTTCTTAGATCTTTTGCCTCTACTTAAATCCGTTGCGTATTTAAGGCGCTGCAATACGCAACGGATTTTGAGTTGCGCTTGCAGGTTTCACTTCACCATAGAGAATTTATTTCGGAAGGTTTATGTGTTTATTACATTAATATTAAACTTACATACAATAAAGAAATCTCTATGTTTTGTCAAGTTGTAAAAACCGTGCGAAAAACGTACTTTGAGTTTCAATCCAAAATGTCTGTATTAATAAAATTGGATATAAATAAAATAAAAATTGGTATTTAATTAATAACGAGAACGTCGTATTTGAGTGCAGAACTTGGTTGTTTTTTATTTTCGATTAGGTGTATACTCAACTCTTTTAGTAAATGGATTATTGCTTCATATTTTGCAATAAATTACAATCGTTGTGTTATCGCGCTTCTCTGACTCCTTTATTTTGTATGCAGTCTGACAGTGACCACGCTGTAGCTGTTGTCAGCGTCTTAAGGAGAACGCGTCACACAGCAGACACGAAAAGTAAATTTATTTAATAATTATGTATAGATGTCGGTATAGATCAAGATTAGGTATTTTTCTTCTACTTGAGTCTCCTAACGAAAGTTCATTTGGATAACCATTAGGTATCTACAGCGAAAGTGATGGCAACGGAAATCGGAGCTCTTTATGCTTTATGTATCAAGAATTCAAGACGTTGACCTAGGTTAGGAAGCTGCCGTAAACTGTTACACAATCGCTCACTAAGGGAGATTAGTTACACATTACATTTACCTAGGTATTTATTGTCTTAAGTTTCGTTTATTAAAGCATTTAGGCTTTACCAAAGCATCTAATTTAAAGACATGATCTCAAGACTGAAAAATGAGGGGAGAGAGAAAATTATAGATAGTTATCGTGTGAAAAATTATTTACTTTGTATAAAAATAAAAACAACAACAATAACAACTTTCATTCTTAACAATAGTAATTCATAACAATCAGGATACATAGTGGTATTAGTGCTTGCCGTGGTGGAAACCCCAGTGTTTGTGGTCGTCGTGCCCGCCTTTCTTGCCATGATCGTGGTGGTGGTGGTGGTGTCCTTCGTGTCCGTGGTGGCCCTTGTGTCCCTTGTGGTCCTCGTCGTAGTGGTGCTTGTCGTGGTGACCGTGTTTGCCATGATGTCCCTCGTGGTGACCGGAGTGATGGTGACCGCCCTTCTTGTGATGTCCGCCGTCTTTCTCGTGGTGTCCGTGGTGGTGATCGTGCTTGTGGTGTTTGCCTTCGTGGTGGTGGCCGTCGTGGAAGTGGTGGTCCTTGTGGAAGTGATCCTTGTGGTGCTTCTTGTGGTAGCCGTCGACGTGTTCGCCCTTGTCGTGATGCTCCTTGTGCCCGTGCTTGCCACCCTTGTGGTGGTGTCCGTGCTCGTGGTGTTCACCATGGTGATCGTGCTCATCCCAGTGCTTTTTGTGGCCGCCACCGTGCTCGTGGTGGTGTTCGGCATGGTGATGCTTGCCATGGTCACCGTGGTCGCCCTTGTGGTGGTGGTGATGTCCCTTGTGTCCTTTGTGTCCATGGCCGCCGTGGTCGTGGTGATGGTGCGCATGGTGGTCGTGTCCGCCGCCATGCTCGTGGTGGTGTCCGGATGCGGCCACCGCTTGGTCTTCGCGGTCGGCTTCGGTTCCGGAGCACATTGCCGCTAGGCACACCACACCAAGTACTAAAAGCACCCTCATGTTAAAAGTGTTGTACTTCCTCGGTAGGTAAGTCCTGAGAGGAAGTCCGGTTGTAACTGACCTCTGATTCTTTGATTGCCTATTTATATCGGTGGGTAGTAGAGCACCGTCTACAGCGGTGGAGAAATTATTCCGCAAGCGTCTGTACTAGTTCATGGACAAAATAAAAAAGGCAGCGGTCATTTTGTTAGGTGTTTTATCACCTGTAGCAAATTATTTGAACAAGATGATCTAGTCACTAATTAAGCTGAGTGGATACAGATGTACAATTGTTAAAAAAATCCCGGACTTTGTAAATCCGAGCAGAGATCAAAGGATGTGAAGTGCTTACATAAGTACTCATGTTTCTGAGCAGCCGTATTATTAAGTTTCTTATTAGCTAAGTAATTAATACTTTTATGTTTGTTTTCTACTCTAAGTATAACAAATCCACAATATTCTCTCTTTTGGGGTCAACTGTCTTTACAGCATAACTTTATAAGTACCTACTTATTACTAAATACTAATAGAAACCTCATTTGCGGTAGTGATTGTTTTATGTTAGACTATAGCTAGATAAATACTGATTTTATAATATTAAGTAGGTATATGCCATACCATTCCCGTCAAAATAATGTATGAAGAAAATTTCTTGCAGAAGCATCTATTTGGGGCTTATCCGGCAAGAAAAGGATCTAATTTGAATATTACGTTCGCAACCTGACAGCTCCTATTAGGCTCGTGCTATTGAAAGAATTTCAGTAATGAACGAATAAAGTAAGTAGTAGACGGAAACATGATTTATACTTAATACTATCAACAACCTCATGCAGTCAGAGGCAATTGGTTTTTATTGTTAAATTTAAGGAACATACAGGGCAAACATACAACCAAGGAGGGTAATTTTGGCTTCGCCGCAGTCGTGTAAAAAGGGAGTTTCTTTGTTTTTCTCCGTACGTAATTAATCGAGACGTGGTTTTCTATATTATTTTCCTGATGTTGTATTATCATTAACTATTATGAATTGCGAGGCATAATCGTATTTCCGCGTATTTACACAGATAATAACAACTCGAGATGAGAATAGATAAGAAATGACAGAAAAACGTTGAATAAATAGAAAATGATCAAGATAAGACTTTGTCTTCTGAACTTATAGTTTTAATATAAAATTAAGATGTTCTATGCCCTCACCTCGCTCTGCTGGGCGCTTGCCCGAGGCACAGATTATACCTACACGAACCTACGCGTCACGATCACCCCTGCATGCAGAGCCATAAGGTGTTCATTAATTAACTCACTGCACCCCAACTAAATGCAATTTGTTCATGCATCATACATTTCTGTGACTCACCTATTTAAACTACTTATTGTTATTCATTTTCCTATTAGTAACGACAATTTCCTCAAACGATGGGTGTAGGTTTGTTGTAAGCCGCTTACTTATAGGGCTGCCCAATTAAATTTATATTGTTGTTCTTTCATTCAAGTATGGTTTCTCCCAATCTGCATAACAGCGGGACAGTCGTAACACAAAATTTACATCGCCCTGAATTGCCCTGAATATTAAAATAACTAACTGACTTATTCTACCTACAAACAGGTCGTCATTATTATCCATACTTTCAGGTACACGAATATGAGGAAGTGTCCATATTTTACGAGTAATTGCCGGTCGAGCGAGTGCGTAGCTAACGTAGACTTAAGTTGAATAGGTCTCGACATCAATGGCGGCATTGTGAACCTCACCACGTAGAAATCTTCATTCAACATAACACAGTTGATTGACGGCTGATAAGCTGGAGTCTATCGAAAATTATCTGCTTAGTGGGTCTTTTCGCGATCCGTTCGCCGCTATTTGGATAGCGTTAAACAATTCTTCCGAGTGACTAGGCACTGTTAATCCTCGCCCTTGTTGGTCCATCTCCGGATCTTTACAACATAATGCAGATCTGTTTGAGTATTCATTTTGATTATACACGCTTATGAGTTCATCACGGTCTTTTGTAAACATTCAAGTTATTATGCATAACTATAAGGGCATGCATTTTATGTAGGTAGAAGTAGGGAGGTAGGTCTTATATTATGTTAGTATAAAATATATTTTGTTTATGGCATTTTTCCGCAACTTTGATCTTTACTTCACCATAAGTAATCGTTAATATTTAAATTAGAAAGAAAAAATAAATTAAATAAATTTATATTTTAGTTATGTTGTTAACTAAGTATTTAATCGGCGTCATGGAACCCAGATAAAATAGGTAACTAAGGAAATTCGTACTACCGTTAGATCAGATACTACGTTGTGAACTTGTGACTTGTTAGATGATATAGTAGCTTAACCTATAATTAATTTACAAATTTTACGACACTTCTATTACAGTGAGATTATTCGCAAAGGGTCAATTTCATCAAACTCTGTAAGTTAAGTATTTTCAATTGTTTCACCCAGTGAGACAGTACGTCAATGGGGCATAAAAACAGAGCAGCTACCTGTGGCCAAGAATGGGAGATTGAAATCTCTTACAAACACTTTATTGCATAAAGTGTTTGTAAGAGATTTCAATCTCCCATCTTGTCTTATTAGCAATACCACAGTTTGCAAGAGATGTTGAGCTCTTTCAATTAACACTGGTGCGGCGTTACTAAAGTTTATAGTGACCCAACACTTTTTAGTAACAGACTTGATTCATAAGAAATTAGGTTTACTTGTAAAAACATTTACATAAACTGTTACACAGTTTACATGAAGTATATTTATGATACACCTACTTATTTTCTTTATCTTGAGATTAGCTAACTATTTTTCTTAATCAAATCAAAAGCATTTATTCAAACTAGGCTGAGACTCAGAAGATAAAATTACAAAAGAATACAGTCCCCCAAAACGCCTGCCCTTCACCACTTCCTATTGCTTTAGCTGGGAAGAGGAACTGGCGCAACAAACTCCCCAGCAGCACAGCTGTCTGTTCAGTTAGAAAAACTTGATTATGTACGTAAGCAAAATAATTTACATTACCCAACACAAAACATTAAATAAAATTATTTGCCATAATTATGTCATCTAGCACACGCCTCTGTACCATCAAACAAAAAATTACTGTAGACACGTACTAAACTAACTATACATAATTAGGTATGTGTACCTACTTGACTACTTTTCCTATCTATTTCTATTTGGACTCCTATCGTCATTTGGTCCTTATCAATCATTACCAAGAAGACAGAAAGTTTTTACAGCTTTAAAAAAAAAGACAAATGAAAAAAAAAAAAAATGTATAATGAAAATTATTAGGTACTAGGTGTGCTCGCGGATGCGCTCCTGTGACTGTGTATTCTATTGGCATTATGAGCTAATTAGCTGTTCCCCGCGGTTTTACCCGCATAAGTCGCTATCCCGTGGAATTATTGGGATAGAAAGTAACCCATGTGCTAACCCAGGTCATGGTCTACCCATGTGCCTAATTTCATCCGAATCTGTTTAGCCGTTTTAGCGTGAAAGCGTAACAAACAAACAAACAAGTAGTAGTAGTAGCAATTATTATGACAACTGCAGCCCGCGGTTTCACCCGCATAAGTCTCGATTCCGTGGGAATATCGGGAAAAAAGTAGCCTATTATGTTAATCCAGAGTGTCAGCAACCTCCATACATAATTTTATCAAAATTACTGCAGCCGTTTGAGCGTGTAGAAGTAACAAACACACACACACACAAACTTTGGCCTTTGTAATATTAGTGTGATACTAGCTGCACCCCGCGGTTTCAACCGCATAAGTCTCGATTCCGTGGGAATATCGGGATAAAAAGTAGGTCATGGTCAGGTCATGGTCTACCCATGTGCCAAATTTCATCTAAATCCGTTTAGCTGTTTTAGCGTGAAAGCGTAACAAACAAACAAACTGACTTTCGCATTTATAATTTAGTTAGGAAGTAAGGATGGAAACGTGAAGTCATAGTATGTTCGTAATATCTTTAGGTATTATTTAAATCATAATAAAGTAATAATTATTATTATGAATACCAATCAACAAATAATGTACCTACACAATGTGTTGTGTATTATTGGGAATAATAAATTAAAAAAAAAAACATGTCTTGCACAAATTCATAATTATGAGCTCTAAGTTCATGATCGTCACGGTCTATTGAGCTCTTTTCTAAAGGTTCGCTTTCAAAAGAGCCCCGAGTTTTCAAGGCCGCCGCCCGTGGCCTTGTAAAGTACTTTCGCTTACAATGGAGGAATTACCTAAACATTATGTGGCTACAGTAGCTATATTCAGTAGAATAGAATAATGTATCTTGGGTAATAAATAATGTCAATCAATCTGCCTAGCCTTTTCTAAACTATTTTGGGGTCGGCTTCCAGTCTAACCGGATGCAGCTGAATAGGTACCAGTATTTTACATGGAGCGACTGCCTATCTGACCTCCACAACCCAGTTACTGGGTAACACGATAGCCCTTGGTAAGACGTGGTTTTCAGACTTTCGGGCTTCTTACTGCCCGTAACGACTGTCAAAGATCCACGGATGACAGCCGGGACCAACGGCTAAACGTGCTTTCCGAGGAACGGAGGAGTCTCGGTATGTAAAGATGGTCACCCATCCATGGACCAACCCCGGCAAGCGTAGCTTCACCTGATGGATTGACCCGTGCGGCAGTTATTACTTAGCCACGAGCTCTAAAGTAATTGGAGCGGGTACCTAATAAATAATTTGTATTTTAGGTAATCAATCAATTTTGTGACTTGAAACTCTATAAAAGTACTTACTTACAGGTAATTTTAAAGGGTGTCTGGGATGCTTCCTTGCATCTTTTCCACATCCGATAAACTAGAACATTAAAATTAGGTTCATGTAGGTATACCTACTTAGTTTTTTCTATTGATGCTGTTTCTAATCTACGTTTAGCATAATTAGGTTTATGTAGGTAAAATAATGGCATTACCTACTAAGAAAGCATTGTAAACTATTATTAGAATTCAAATCTGTGATGTGGTTTGCAATCCACATGAGATAATGTTATAGTCTATAACAGCCATACTCAAAGTGTGTTCCGCGGAACCCTAGGGTTCCGCAAAGCCTCTGTGGGGTTTCCGCAAAAATACTGGTCAGAATAAAAAAGTAATACTAAAGGAGTGTTTTTATTTTATTTTTTTTGGGTGGGAAATCATCAAATAACTTCTCCCGCTCTGGGCGGAGCGGGAGGGCGTGTCAGACTTTTACTGACTAAAACCCACCCGTGTTCCTTCCGTTGCCTGTGTGCCAGGGCCACGATATCCCTTTCGGACAAACTCGCAACCCCGGCAGGCATTGGTCCTAACGGACCCCGTCAGTTTGTGCTGACATCTCTTCGAGGCACGCGTGGAACACAACGCGCCGTCGACCCGGGCCTGGTCCTTTTCGGACGGCGAGCTACCCATCGCTCACCGTCCGCAGGCCCGCGCCTACGGTGGCCGGAAATCGGCTTGCGACTCCCGACGCCCGGGGCGTCTCCTGCGGCGACTAAGGGTGCGAGGGCGCGAACCTTGTCTCACCCTCACGCGTTCCGCCTCCACCTTCGCTAGCATAACTGCTTCGCAGAAGGAGGTGACGGCCTCCCATGCACTCTCGCTCCGAACCATGGCCTGAACCAGGGCCGGACGCGAGAGATCGCCGCCGCCGATCGCCTCCGTGAGGACACGGCGGTGCTCCGCCCAAGCTGGGCAGACCTCCACCGTATGCTCCACCGTGTCCTCCGGGCGATCCACACAGTGGTGACACCCGGGCGTTTCCTCCCGCTTAATCCTAAACAGGAACCTCCCGAAACATCCATGTCCGGTGAGGACCTGCGTCAGGCGGAAGGTGAGGACGCCGTGGCGCCTCTCTAGCCACTCCTCAAAGAGGGGACTTATCGCCACAATTGTGGCGTGCCCAACTAAAGGGGTGTCTACCTACTATATTTTATTTTACTCTGGTACCTGAGTAACATAATATCAATCTAAATATTTCAACAAAAGTAAAAAAATATGTAAATTTTAATGTCAAGTAATATGATTATTAATGAAGAATACACATTAAACCATTTTTGATTACTTTAGGGCTCCGTCAAATATTTCGTTTTCGAAAAGGGTTCCGTCTCCAAAAAAGTTTGAGAACCACTGGTCTATAATATAGGTACTTACCTAGTAATTCAATTGACTACTAAACTAGGTTGACAGCCGTTTGGAAAATATAATTACATTCTCCATTTTTGTAACAAGTTAAATATGCAAAAAATCGGCACGCGAGTCGGACCACGCACAATAAAGGGTTCCGTAGTTGGGACTTGGATTAATTTATCCCAAAAATAAACTTAACATTGTAGTTGAAAAACATGTTCTCCCATACATCGATATACGTTACGGTCAGTTCTCCAACTGCAAATTTAAGTTGGTCAACTATTGCTCGTTAACTTGTAAAGTTTGTAAAACTACCTAACTGTGATAGTTTTCCTTTTAATTTCGTATGTATACCTACTACTGCCATGAATTTTTTCACATATCCAAAAACACTATTAGCACACATTAGCACTTTAAAACACCGGGGGCCTACTCCGAAGCGATAATCCGAAGTATCGGCCGATAATTCGGTCCTTTCTTGACTTCCAAAGTTTCCTTATTTGACTTTGAATCCCTACCTGACTTTATGTCACGTTTTTAACTTTGAACTTTATCTCTTAGACCATCGTTTTTAGGGTTCCCTACCCAAAGGGTAAAACGGGAACCCTATTACTAAGGCTCCGCCGTCTGTCTGTCCGTCTGTCACTAGGCTGTATCGTATCTCATGAACCGTGATAGTTAGAGAGTTGAAATTTTCACAGATGATGTATTTCTATTGCGGCTATAACAACAAATACTAAAAAAAGGAATAAAATAAATATTTAAGGGGGCTCCCATACAACAAACGTGATTTTTAGGGTTCCGTACCCAAAGGGTAAAACGGAACCCTATTACTAAGGCTCTGCCGTCTGTCTGTCTGTCTGTCCGTCCGTCTGTCACCAGGCTGTACCTTATGAACCGTGATAGTTAGACAGTTCTTTAATTTAAGAATAATATTTGATTTAAAGTTAAGATTTATTTCTTTTCTATTTATTTGAGTTCGTGGTACTTTTTTACAGTTGATGTATTTCTGTTGCCGCTATATCAAAAAATACTAAAAACCAGAATAACATAAATATGTAAGGGACACACAACAAACGTGATTTTTTTGTCGTTTTTATAGACAATGGTACGGAATTCTTCGTGCGTGAGTCAGACTCGCACTTGGCCGGTTTTTTGCTTCTTTTTGCTCGATATTGATAACGGCAAAAGGTAGACGCTTGAAATATTCACAGAATATTTAGTTATATATTCACTTTAAAAATAAATAATTAAATTAAAATAAACAAATATTTAAGGGGGGCTCCCATACAACAAACGTGGTTTTTTTGCCATTTTTATAGATAATGGTACGGAACCCTTCGTGCGCGAGGCCGACTCGCACTTGTCCGGTTTCTTTTTCTTTCGCCGTTGTCTGCCATAGTCAGCCGAAGTCAAAAAACGGCTGAAAATTCGGCCGATACTTCGGCGGATTTATCTTCGGAGATACTTTATTACGCAAACGGATTCCTGAATCAACAAATGGTCTCCCCAGACCCTCAATACTTTTCAACGGCCTATCCAACGATACCCCACATCATGGGATAGACGAGACAAAAATCATGATTTTATTTTAGCACGCCGTCGTCGGCGTGATTTATATGTATACCCACGCCAAATTACAGCTTTCTAGTACTAAGAGTCTCTGAGCTAAGCCGAAGACCGACAGTCAGACAGACGGACATGGCGAAACTATAAGGTTTCCTTGTTGACTACGGAACCCTAAAAAATGTTGAATTTCAACTGTCTGGCACGGGTTTGGCTTCGCTTGTGAACCGACACAGGCACATATTATACAGACACAGTTTAGGTCAGTCGTCCTTGTGGTCAGAATTAACCCTGCCCATCCCTTCGCCTTTTAATTTACCTTCAACACTTTAGTGCCGGCAGGGTTTCTCTATTTAATAACTTCATAACATAGCGTTAGGTATGATGTCGTACCTTTAACGTGGGGTTATCCGAATTTGCCCGTTTTATAATCAATTAAAAAAAGTAAAATTACGGTACTTAATTAAAGGTCCTGAAAAAAAAATGTCATAGATAGGTAGTTACATCTTTGTTTTAGGGAAATTAAAGGTTCGAAACACAATAAACTGTAATTTGCTCGATGAAAAAAAATTCGAAACAGAGTCGATTTCAAAACCATTTTGCGTTTCATTTACTAATTACAGCTCAAAATAATATAAAAATTAATTCAATTAAAAGTCACAATTGCTGGAAATTACTTGAATTTCGATATGTTTTAGAAATCAGTACATGAGATTCCGCGTAGACCGTAGCTCGTAGAGGCGTAATCAGTGTAGCAGTTTCGTAACCGTAGCACTTGTATGTTCGTAGCCGACAGACATGTGTGAGTGTGTAGCAATCAAAAATGTTTCCTTCATAGAAAAGACAGTCAAATAGCAAATTGTATGGTCTTTTTATATTCTATTCTTACTTTTGGACACCCGCTTTCTTTGTTATGTGTGTGAACGTTACGTGATTACTATTGGGCTGCTAAGTAGTTTAGTATTAAAAGTTTGAAAGTTTTTACCGTCGGTAAAAAAACGTTGGTCTGGAAAAGGTAGAATAAAAATAAAACAGACAGACAGACTTAGTTTCACCATAAGGGTTCGATTTTACCATTTTGGTACGGAACCCTAAAAAAAAGTTTTATGTTTGTTGTTTACTACTCATAAAAACATACTCATTTAAACAGGTGGTATGAACTTATTACTCGTAAATCTGTACAAAGAAATCGTATACTCAAGACAGAGCCCTATTTCCAGTAAGACACAAGGCTCTAATGCTCTTAGTGCATTCAGGGCGCCGTACTTAGGGCATTAAGCGCTAAGAAGCCTAGCCCTACATCACTCAATCTTGTTAGTGCGTGCTTTGCTAACACTGTTATTACAGTAACATTATATTCTTAGGATTAAATAAATATTAAGATATAGGTAGGTAGGATACTGCGCGGAGGGTTCGAAGGAGTAGTTAGGAGTCAGTGTAGACAGGATTTCTGGTTACTTATATGTACAAATTAAGTAACTATATCTGCGTAAGTTAACATTCAAATAAGTGCTATGAACGGATCCAACGTTTATCCAACATGAAAGAGGAGATTAACCAGTCCGCCATCGAATGATTTTATTGAATTCGTCGACTTCGAGTGGGTTTCTGGTTAGAAAAACTGCTACCAAAAGGATACGTTATTATTTACTATAATAAATGCCCCTTTTACATGGGACTTAAACATAACTGGCGAAATATTGGTGTACCATGGGTACACCTCTGCCTAACCGGGCAAAACAGGCGTGTGTATTGTCTAAAATCTAAAACTTTAGCTTAAGAAAGTATCACACTTTCTCAATATGAAATATGTGTGGGTAAATTCAAGAAAGAAACTATTAAATAGACATCTGTACTGATTAAATATTAACGGCTATTGACATTTTTTTGACATTACCGGCATTCTAATATGTTAGTAACTGACTCACGTTGAGTTGCACAAACCAAAATTAGTTTAACGGAGACTTTAAATTCGTGCCATCCCTTACATTTTGTATCAACAAGAAAGTGACAGCATCAATTTAAAGTCTCCGTTTAACTAATCTTGGTTTCCTGCTACTCACTGTTAGACTTTTGAAATCATTTAAATTAATCTTCTTCAATCTAATTATTATCATTGCATGTTTCCAAATCATTCGTTATATGTACATATTCAAATGATATACCAAATTATTTGTAGACCAATTGCATTGGTAGAATATATTTTAAGACCTGTTATGTAACTATGTTGACAAATAAAGTTTGATTTGATTTTTTTTTTTTTCATTATTTATACCAATCACCCATCACGGAATTATATGCATGTATTTAAAGGCGCACATTGCATTGTACTGTAAATATATGATAAATTATTTATTTCTGTAAGTAGGTTTGTACAAACACTTTTATACGTCAATCATATTTTGAAAACTAGATGAGGTCGGCGCTTCCTATCTGACTATAGTCTGAGAAGAAAGGCCGAAACAAACTCAGAGGTTAACAGTCTCTTTAAAGTCCAGACATAATCTTGGTCAGATCATGTGAAGGCCATGTAGATTGGTGCCTGAAATGATCTTTTGATGTAAGAACCACACAGATTGAGGGGATCTGTCCAGTCAGTGCACGCATTTGTCAGTAGAGTGCGTTTCATCAATTAGTTCCTATGCCGTAATGTTGCTCCACTGTTTTAGGACGAAGTGACGAACATGAATACGCAACCTAATAGGTCCGTTGTTAAACTTTAACAGTGTAGCCAACATTACGGCATAGGAACTGTTTGATGAAACGCACTCTAGTACCTACCTGATATCAAGATGACAATGCAAAATTCACTTGTAACCTGTCATCGATTCATATTTGAAATATTTACACTAATTTTGCACTTGGTATGTGAATCACGTTATTATCCTATTTACTTGATGAGTAATTGGAAATAGGTCATAAAAACAAAGAAATTTAATATTAAAGATTAAAATTACAAGAACAAATTTAAATCAGCTGTTAGCTGCAGTGTTGCCACAGAAAAAAAAAATCTAGTGTAGTTAATAAATGCATGTGTACATCGATACCCATATAATATTTACAGCATGGCGAACGTGGTTTGAACAACACATTGTTAGCAATCAGGAGGTTAGCCCCGGATAATCCGGGCTATTGTTAGCTATTTTAATGCTTATGCCCTTTGTGTGTGTCCTGTATTAACTCATACGCGGATAATCGCCGTATTATATAGAGTTAATTTTCCATTGGCTCGTATCAGAGGGATTGGCAGCTGCTTACTGTCGCAGCGAAACAAACCGGCGACATCTACGCAGGCCGCCGAAATGTGTGGATTATTTACATGCATTATGTTGTCCCTCGTTACATTCTAGTTCATTTTGACAATATTAATGCCAAATCGATATTTTATTCAACAAACATCACCGGATCTTATCTTTCGGTTTGGTATTAAGTATTTATGATGTGTCAATAAGTGTTCCCACATTGTATTTAGTTGGTGTTGGTGTGTTGTGTTGGTTGGTGTATCTGATAGTTGACGCTCGACGCAGATCCTAGCTCAACTTGCTCAACCAGTCCTCATAATTATTTTACCCAAGTAGAGAATAAGTATTGTCAACTGTTGTTTTAACAACTGAGGCAATAAGCTTCTGTTTACTTCTGTCGTTTCGAAAACTGATTTTAAATTGTTTGCATTCATCTGGTAGAAAAAATACCTTGGTTTTACAGGTAATCTTGACTTACTGCCACGCATCGTCGAGTGACCAATATTTGTCGGAACAGAACACCGTAAAGATGTTTCCGGTTCGTAAAAGTATCATATTAACTGTTCAAACATTGGATCGGAGGTTTTATCGTTGGCAGCTGGGCGACACGACTAATTACATCAATTACAGGCAAACAGAGCCCCGCTCGGGTTTCGCTCCCACCTTTGTCAATATTTGGCGAGTGGCCGCGGCCGCCTCCCCGCCCCGAATGGACACTCGTCTACGTAACGTCACACAGCCGCGGACATTATTAATGCACAAGGTCATCCTCATGCACACATCACTAATGGGGAACTTTTCAACGCGAGATTATCTAGACTTCTGACTAGTTCCAAACTGACTGAAACGACTCTACTAAATTACAAAGGAATTTAAGAAGTTCGCTGATAGGAATATTTTAGATGGGCATATGCTCGAGGTTGTAATTAGTTTATTCATCAATCGAGCAATAATGGAACCCACGTGACTCTCTTAAGAACCTAATAATAAAAAAATAAATTATAAGTAGTTTATTTCTCACCAGCATAGCAACAAGGATTACTTAGTAAAAGTACTTAATATTAGTAATTAGGTATATCATGCACATTATATAATAATAAAATTAACATTACTATATTATTCCATTACTATATTCTCAAACTGTTATTAAACTAACGAAAAACATGTTTTTTTGTTTATTTGTTAAGTCTGAATTGCGCATATTTATTTATTTTAACTCAATGTTCTTTTCACGACAGCTTTATATCTAATAACACCCATTTAATTTCTTTTACATCCAGAGATTGACAAGAACCTTTTTTTACCCTTTATCCGTATAATACAAGATGTGTGTTAGTGTGTGAGTATTAAGTATTGTTATACGATTCTCATAAGCTGCAAAAAGGCGAACACGTCGTGAACGCCGCGGGCGCAACTTTTGACAAAACAACTTATTCAATTTGTTCGCTGTTAGGTACAAGTTGTAATCCCTCACGTCTCCACAATTGCCACAAAAAGGCTGAGTCGTAATCATGTACCCCGTATTACTCGGAAGTAGAAGAGTGTTTAAGTATATAAGATATCTAGATATTATTTAAAATATATAAAGGTACTCGAGTAGAGAAGATATAGTCAAATATATATAGTTAGTTTTTGACACGCACATTGATGCAATTGTCAAAAAAGCTTCTAAACTGCTTGGGTTTATTATACGTCTGTCTAAGTGTTTTACTGATGCTAAAACACTAAAAATATTGTATTGCACTTTTGTAAGAAGTCAGCTTGAGTATGCGTCTCAGATATGGAATCCACGGTATCATAAATACATTGACCGCATAGAAAACATACAAAGACGGTTCATAAAATATCTTTGCTTTCATCAAAAGATTCCATATCAGTCAACTGATTATCTTGGACTCTGTAAGAAGTATCATCTGCTACCACTGGTAGATCGACGTAAAATTGCAGACTGTATAATCTTGTTGAAAATCCTCAATAACAATATTGATAACCCTGAGTTATTGTCAAAATTTTATTTTAATGTGCCAAGTAAAGCATTTCGTTTTTATCCACCCATACGTGTACCTCATACCTCTTCGAATTATAGGCAAAACAGTTATATTGTGCGCGCAAGCAGAAATTTCAATGATATATGCAAGGAATATGATTTTGATCCATTCACAATTAGTGTGAATTCGGCCAGAAGGTGCTTAAGCCTCAAATTTTTCAAGTAGCAGTAGGTTTATTATTTGTTTTTTTTTTTTTTTTTTCATAATTTTTTCTCAGTTATATAATTTAATTGCAAACCAAGTAACCAAGTAATGTATATTATGTATGTTTTATATTCCTTCTTACATTTTGATGCGATGTGCTTTTTTGTGTGTTGTTTTTTTTGTTTTGCTCACACCATAATTTATTATTATAAGTCTATAAGTGAGGATTTGTAATTGGCTTTCTAGTGACTAAGGTTTCTTTATTTTTGTCTGTTTTTAGTAGCTGTAAGTCCTCCATGTTTTAAATAAATAAATAAATAAATAAATATCCGAGACTGGGTTCGTCGCAGTAAACCTGCCGATGTATTTTGTAAAAATCTCACCGCGAAAACTTAGGTGAAGTGAACTTCTAGTGAATTGTCATCCTATCCGATGCTAGGTATCAGAGGATCGTCTTGTACCTATCAGTATGATTTGTTTTAGTTAAAGGTACCTATCTAGCAGACCGTTCTTAATTTTTTAGGTTTCTCAGACAAGCGATAATGTGGTACCGATGCTTGGTAAGTGAATCAACCGATTCACCCTAAGGTATGGTACTCGTATCGGATTCCTGTCTGCCTGCATCAATTCTTGTAATCATAGCACACAAAAATCATCGCGCTAAGCTTTTGACAAAAAAAAAAAAATTGCCAAAAACACGCCTTAGGAAATCAGCTAATGTACGTTATAGAGAGCTTTACTTAAATTAAAATTGCTTATACAGTACCAGAAAAGACCATCGAACTAATTTACTTTCTCCATGGGACCAACATCGTAGCAAAAAAAAATATCAGCAGTCTCACACATACATTTGGGTTTTATTTATTTATTTATTTATATATAGGTACTCCAACGACTTATTCACTAATTACATATTACATAAATGATTATACATCTATAAGTATGGTGAATTTGTCACTTACAGAAGTACACAGCTTAGACATAGATAAAAAATACATACCAATTATGAGAAATAATCAAAGTGATTTAAAATGGAATATAATTTTCGAGGCGACTTACAACTTAAAGGGCGACTAATTATTTGCTGCAAAAAAAAATAACATGGCAGCGATTAAATATTAAAGGGCGACTTTCTTAATCGCTGCAAAGTCATCTACTGTTATTGAATCATTTGGGTTAGGTTAGGTTAGAACAGTAACCATTAACAAGCGAAGGCGAGCGAGCGAAGCGAGCGTGCCGCGGTAGCGGCCGCCGAGCGCCAGATCCCCTCTATTGTTGGTAAATTCAGTTACCAAAACAAAAATTCGATGCCAGTTTAAATTAAAATAAAGCTAAAAACTGATATATTAATATGCTACCTATTACTTATTACGATACTCCTTATTAGCTGCCAACCCATTATATATGGTACCCACTCTATTTTTTTTAAAAACCTATATCCATTTTACTTAGTTGCCGCATTAAATACATGCCATTTAAAATGAACTATCTTATTTTTTTAACAATGAAAGACATATATGAGCTACTTTACCATAGGGAGACAATAATATAAAGATAATATAAAATAAAATACAACATCAGATTTACATAAAGAAATAATAAATAATAGATACTTAGTATAATAATTTTCGTGTGATTAAACGTAAGACGACTGCAATAAGCGTGATCAAATGTTATGAATGGTTGGGGATCATTGGGGGTTGAGTAGGTATTGAAGTTTAAGTACCTAACATGTTAATTTCTATGAATAAAAATATGTGAAAGCGAGGAAAATAGAGACTGCACCACTTGCCATATGGTTATAAGTTACAGACCTACTGACTGAAAAATATTTTTATAACAGTGCGGCAGTTCTGGCCTGGAAACTGCCTGGAAATAAGTGTTTCTAATAAGGATTAGGAACTCTTATTTCCAGGCAGTTTACGGCGTAAACAGAACTGCCTTGCAATTTTGTATTATGAACTCATCAAACAAGCCAGTCAGTGGTCACGTGGTATCCTGGGCGACTTCTGCCCTAATATTGCCAGGCAATTTATTCATACTCGAACTGTCAAAAGTAACCTCATAATCCAATCCATTCCATTTAACGCTGCTTCAGATGAGCTTTTATTAAATTGTTTTGGGTTATTTGGCGAAATTATTCGAATGTTCATCATCATACCCAATTCAGCCGAAAGACGTCTACTGCCTCCCCAAATGGGGGTTTGCCATAATCGCTACGCTTGGCAGGCGGGTTGGCGATCGCAGTATGGTGTTAAAATGCATAGAAAATGCTGCTGCCCATTCTCTAGTAAGTCCCTTAGTCGCCTTTTGCGACACCGACGGGAAGAAATAGGGTGGTGCTATTCTTTTCGTCCGGCACCACACAAACGATTCGAGTGTTATTTAAATAAAAAAGAAAATATCATGTCTGTCGAATATGTACTGTTTGAGTTCTTGGAAAGTGACTTTCTCATCAAAATAGTGACAAGGAATAAAAAAAGATGACTTCGTGATCAACTTAATGTGTTCGACATGGTTGATGTGCAATTCACGATATTGAGTTATCAGAGGCTTGGTATTGAATCTTTGTGACACACATGTGAGGTGTCAGGGCCCAGTGGAGACTAAGGTATTTGTTTTTACAATGTGACCTTAACATATCATAATTATGAACTTTAATTAAAGTTTTAACTAAACATTATTCTCATTTTTAGGGTTCCGGACCCAAAGGGTAAAACGGGAACCCTATTACTAAGGCTCCGCCGTCTGTCTGTCTGTCTGTTTGTCTGTCTGTCCATCTGTAACCAGGCTGTATCTCATGAACCGTGATAGTTAGACACTGGAACATTATGATTTTATGCTACTGGCTCCTACCACGCCATATACTGGTGATATAGGCTCTCATCTAATATCCCATAGCCAACAGTTTCAACACTAATTAAGCATCACTGGGATAAGTATTAAACAAACAATACGATAGGGTTCCTATTAGTTTGTGAAACTAACGCTACAAAAGCTCGCACGTCACTGTGGCCACCGCACATTCCCGACATTCTCGCGTCGCGCACGCTACAGGCCCTAGTCAGCGCATCACTGTGGACGCACATCAGACAAACTACCCAGCGTGAAGTCGGTCTGGATTAGGAATGTCATAATACGAATTGTCACCAGCAGTGAAAAGAATTGCCTGGAACTTGCCTGGTTTTTTAAAAGTGCCTAATAGCCCCCACCCCCATCCGTCATCCATTGATAATGATAATACTGGTATTACCAGGTATTACATGAACGTGGACGCGCCCTGGTCCAACGAGCGCGATGCGGCGCGCCATAGATATTATGTTTTTTTATATATTCTATGCGGCGGGCGCGCTGTCTGCACAACATACCTACGCGTTCCATTATAACAGATTACAACTTACGGAGAGGAGAGGGATACACAGATTACTATTATATCAACTGTTCGGGAGCGGCGGCGTCGTATTGTCACATCCATTAAGCTGTGCTCGGGGCGGGGCCAGAGGTGCCACGCCCCCGCCCGCCCCCCGCCCGCCCCGGTTCTACTCACCCCACACACGCCGCGCCAGGCACTCGCGTAGCGCCCGCTCTTACTCAATAAAACGATTTGCTCGCAATCGCATCACCCGAGCATTATCCCATCATCACACCAAAAATTGACGCTTTTCCGGTTTCGAGGCTAAAAGTTAATTCGATCGCTGATTGTGATTACAAATAATTAACGTATTTCAATTGGACAAAGTGTAAAAAAAGCGAGTGTTGGAAATGTTTGTAAAAACTTTTTTAAGTTTGGTATGATGTGGTGTCGTGTGTCGCGTGGGGGTCGGTGAGGGTCGTGGCGGTGGTCGGCGCCGTGGCGACGCAGGGCGCGTGCGGTGGCGAGGGCGGCATGGGCGGCGCGGGTGGCGGCTGGGCGCGCGAGGCTCCGGCGCTGCTGAGCACGGCGCTGCTGCTGGGCGGTGCGCTGCCCGAGCGCCCTCCCGCGCCGCTCTTCACCATTGACAGCATCCTGGCGCCGCGACCGCACCCGCCGCTACCACCGCTGCAGCTCCAGCATCTGGCGCACTCGCCGTTCCATAGAGCACATGACCTCTTTGGTACGTTTGCGAACAGCTTAGGTAAACAATCTTGACATTTATATTTTACTAAGATTTCAATAAATGTGCCTAGCCTTTTACCAACTATGTTGGAGTCGGCTTTCAGTCTAGGATGCAGCTGAATACCAGTTTTTTACATTGAGCGACTGCCTACTTATCTGACCTCCACAACCCAGTTTCTGGCTATCAAGCCTATCCCTTGGTAAGACTGGTTGTCACACCTTTGTGGTTCTGACTACCCGTAACGACAGTCAAAGATCTATACGAACGTCAGCCGAGGCTAACGGCTTAACGTGTTTTTCGAGGCATGGAGTCACCCATCCATATTTAACTAAGAATTAAGGATCCTTATTCAGTTTTTGCTGACATACCTTGCTAGTAAAAAATCTTCTGCCTAATATATGTACAAGGTATGACCAAGCTCGCTAGGCACGGTTCCTAACTTTTAATATTTTGAACCACTGAAAATGGGCCATAGTGAATCAGTAGGTAATAATAATTGATTCTAACAACGTATCTAATAGAACTACCATTCTACATCGCTTTACGCGTCGCGAGTCTAAGCGGACGTGTGTTTCGTTGATTATAATGAAATAAACAAGTTCGACAAATAAATGTAGTTATTTGTGTCGTCAGTAGGTATAAAAGTAAAGTCCGTGTGACTTGTAGGTACACTGAAAAAGATGCAGACTAACTAAGATTTTTTCTTAGTTGGCATTAAAATGTTTGGAATAAATATTTATCTATTTACTATAAACACGATAGCATATTTGCCAGAACAAATTCCTTTTATTTATATCCAATGTGCACATGGTACAGAATAATCACCGGTCTTTGTTACATCATACATGCTTTGTTTGATTTTACTTCTTCACTTTTGTATATCAAATAATAATTAAAGTTCAAGGTAACAAGCGACTTGTTAGCATTATATCATTCTAAATTAGCTTCAGAAGTCAAGATCTTGTTAGGCTCGTCTGGAGTCAAGTTGCATGATCACATTAAACAATATTTTTGTTAAAGCAAACACTTTTTCAATGTAGATTTTACTAACTTTCATGTGCAAGATGAACTAAATATTTTTATCTAAACATTAAATAAAGTGTTTCTGGTTTTTACCAGAAACACTTTATTTAATGTGTATGTGGTTTTTTAACCAGGATAAAGAAAACCAGGATATATAAATATATATATATATATATAGGTATAGAACCCAGGATCGAGCCCGTTTGGTCGAGGCCAATTACTACACCAAAGTGCTCCTCTAACGCCTAACAAACCATTACCCCCGAGCGACCCTAACCCACCAGCACCCGCGGAGAATAAATTGCCGATTGAAGTCATCAGTGCGCCGGAGATCCAGAAATGGTTAGGATGTATACCATGATGTGGATGTGTGCCATTCTGAACGAAGTTTGAACCATTGTCTGTGATGGGAAAATGAACTCGGACCAGAAGCTTCGTGTCTCCACTCTTTGCCGGAAGGTCTCAAGTGGGACTTCTCAGATTGCCGTGTTAAACCAATCGTTGAAGTCGAAAACGATCCAGGCCTATAACACAATCCAGCAGCTACAGTTCACCAGAACGTTGTCAACTCTCTCCAGCAGTTCAAAGAGGTCGTAGAGACTGAGTTGAATCCCTCGGAAGATACTTCTTTTCCTAGCATGGTGAAGAAAGGTTCCGATAACTTTGTCCGTCCTGCAAATTTGAGATAAGTCGTCATCTCTCCCAGCGATACGACCCAAACAAGTGACGACACTAAGACACTTGTCCAAAAGTTAATCTCCCCGAACAACTTAAACTTCATGTCGGTGGCCTGAGAAAAGTGAAAAATGGGGGCGTTATGATTAGCACCGAAAATAACGGCGATATTTCGAAACTCAAGAATTCGGAAAAATTTGTATCATCGGGCTTTACAATAGAAGGACTTTCTAAACGCCGCCCAAGGGTCGCTGTCAATGGTGTCCCCATTGCCCTTACCGAGAAGGAGGTGTATAACATGTATTTACGAGCAAAACCTTTCAGACAAGTTGCCTAATATAACTCGGGACTCCTTCCTTGAGAGCATCAAATTAGCCATAAATCGGGTATGAAAGACCTTCCTACCTGTAACTATATCTTGGAACTACCCGCTATCGTAAGGAAAATTATGATTAACCAAAGCCAGATTTTTAAGAATTGGTGAAATCTTAGGAATTTTAGGAATCACATGCCCTGTAAGAGATTTCACGATAGTCACCAGGTGCTTTAATTGTCAGCAGTTCGGACACGCAGCCAAGTTTTTCCGAGAAACTAGTGCTACTTGTAACCACTGTGGAGAAACTGGACACTCCTTCAAGGAATGCTGAAGCAAATCTTCTCCCGCTCAATGTGCGACGTGCATACGCTTCAAGAGGAAATGTGCCAACCATACAACCATACAACTGGCGATGTAAGTTGCCCGGCGCGCAAATACGCAGAGATCAACTACATTAACTCAATAGATTATGAAGGCGCCTAAGAGCGCCACCGAATACTTTTATTAGTATGCACATAAACAGGTGTAATCGGCCGATAATGTTCCCACTGCTGGGACACAGGCCTCCTCTCGGTGAGAGGGATAAATAATAACATAAACAGGTAGCTTGTCCTATATTTATACACATCCACTTAGTTTGTAACTATTATGAGAAATCCGCTAATTTGTGATCTAGATAGTTTTTCTGTGTCTGAATCTAGATCTGTAATGTTGAGGACTCTAAACACCTTCTTCCTTCTGGTAATAAAACGTTAACCCTACTCACACAGAATATTCGCAGCATAAATCGAAACATGAACGGTTTTTAAGTGTTATTACAGGATCTTGACATATTAAGCTATGCTATTATAAATAGTCCTAACAGTATCTTGATTGTCCAAACAGACAGTAATTTACCATCTCTTGACGGTTATTATTCATACAAAACAAACAGAAACATAAACCAAAACGATGGATTAGTAGTTTATATCAACAATAATTTAGGAACAATCAAAGAAGAACCGGCATCCCAAGATAGTAATTGCATAATAATTAAAATTATTCCCGATACGAGTACAGTAGTCACGGCTATTTATAGGACTTCTTCTCAAAGTGTAGACAGATTTTTAGACTCATTTGACAATTTTTTTAAAACATAACATTTTTTTTAAACATAATAGTTTTGGACGATATTAACAATAACATTGCTTCCGGGAAAACCCATACCCATGACATAATGATCTGAATATTTGGTCATTTCATGGTCTTTTACCAGCTCACTATCACCCCACGCATCAGAGCGGCTCATGCTTAGACCATATCATTCTAAAATCAAGAAATCCATCCAAAACGTTGGTTACTAATTCTTCGCTTACCGATCATCAAACTGTTTTACTAAAATTACAAATAAGTTCACCTAGAAAAAACTGCATGCGTAGCTGCACTAATAAACCTGAATTTATATTAGGAAATTAGTGGCATAAAATTAATGTCGCAACACTAATTTCATCAACAATTGTACGTGTAAAGACCAAGTTTTACATTGCATGCATTAATTTTATGACACTAAAATAGTTTCGTGCCATGCGCAATTTTTTGGTAATACTAATGTCGTGCAACTAATTTTACCGTGTAGACGCGACTCGAAACTAGTGTTACGAAAGCGCCTGTGTATATTCTCTAAATTGCTTCAAAAAGCTGTGGTCACACCTGTATTCAAGTCTAGAGACAAAAACTGTGTGAATAAAACTACAAACCTATTTCAGTGTCAACAGGCCTCTCAAAAATATTAGAAAAAACATTTGGATAGTAGATTGATAAAATATTTGGAAAATAACGGACTACTTTCAGATAGTCAATTTGGTTTTAGGCCCAAAAGATCAACTAGCCAAGCAGTACACAAATTAACTAATTATATTACTATCAATCTGGACAATGGTATGCACACAATTGGGATTTTTCTAGACCTTGCCAAGGCCTTCGACACTATTTCCTTGAAACACTTGGGATAAGAGGAGCACAACTTCTACTATTTTCTGATTATCTCAGCAATTGGCATCAATGTGTCAAAATAGGTCAATGTACAATTTCTAAACTTACAAATAATTGTTTTGGAATTCCCCAAGGCAGCATTTTGAAACCCACGTTATTTTTAATATATATAAATGAACTGTGGTGTGCAGCCTGCCACTCCAAAATGGTATTATAATGTCCGCGGATGACACCGCTCTATTGTACTCAGCTAAATCTAGAGTTGTGGTCTATGAACATGCTTAGAATGGCTTTAACATTGTGTGTGATTGGCTCCATAATAATCTCCTAACATTAAATGCAGATAAAACAAAACACATTTTATTTACAATGAGAAATACTAACATACCGCTTACTAATCTAAAAATGTACGTATATAATTGATGCACGTGCGCGGACACTGCATGTTCTTGCCCCACTTTACCTAAAGCTGACCATCTGAAATAACTAGGTATTACTCCAACCTAAATTTCCGCAAACATATCGGTTTACTATGTACTAGCGCAAATTAATATATGTTTTTAAGAATTTACGGAACATAGCCGACTATATATTAATTAAACAGGTTTATTTAGCTTTGTGTCAATCCATTCTTACCTATTGCATAACTTTTTGGGGTAGTGTTGAAAAAACAATTTTACTCCCCCTAGAGCGCGCTCAAAGAGCACTTCTAAAGGTCCTATATACCTTTATGCCATTTTATATTTCCTACGCACCAGCTTTACGTAGCATGTAATGTGCTAACAGTACGGCAACTGGTTCAAAAGGAAGTACAGTGTGCTGGTGTAGTACTATGCTTAGAATGAATACCAAGCATACTCGTAGTACTACACCAGCACACTGCACTTTCATTTGAACCAGTAGGTACCTTCCGACAAGAGAAGGAAGGACTTGGTTTGCATAAAGCCTCAAATAAATCATGCGTTTGCTAATCGATTTTATGTATTTTTTTAAGACCTTTTCTGTATAATAGGCTCAACAAGGTACTAAGCCTCTATAGCGTAAGGTATAAAAAATGTATTACAATGTTATCAGAAAATTTAGCGATACTCAATTACACAGACAGAAAAACTTCTATAAGTTTTGTCTACAACTACTTACTAAAATATCTACTAGTAGTACTTCTAGATTTAGGTATTAATGTATCAATATGCTTTTTCTCATAGTTGATATTAGATTATTTTTATATCAGTTTTACTTAAAAAAATATTATGTCCCAATGACGTAGGCTAGATCGGGCGGGCCGCTACCTAACATTCTAATTCTGAACCATCATTACTTGCACCTGTAATTAAAAATATTTTAACTTTAGTTTATTATTAGGCACTATAATTTATTATTTATTTATATAATTGTATAGTATAAATATTGGCTAAATGTACACTTTTAGTACACGTTTTTATTAAATTAATAATAATTAATATACCTAATATTATTATATTTGTAAAATGCCTTTCTCATATCTCGGGACTCTGGGGTCCCGGACAATACTTCCTTCTTCTGAGCACGTGTGCTCTTTCGAATCTCCACTCAAGCCGGCCAATGAAGGCAAGAAAGAGGTGGGAGCTCTGTTCCTCGTCATTGTTCACTCCAGCCGGCCAATGAAGGCAAGAAAGAGGTGGGAGCTCTGTTCCTCGTCATTGTTCACTCCAGCCGGTCAATAAAGACAAGCCAGAGATGATGAGGAACAAGACTTCTCCCGGGAGATAGGGTCTGTGGGGTCGCTACTGCCGAACAGCTTGCCACATGCTGCCTGCGGGTTTTTGTATCTCTCTTGCTCCTTACCCTAGACCTGTTTCGGAAAAGTAAACTCTACCGGTACAGCTCAGGAGCTCAGGAGCGCAAAAATCCCACCACGAAGTCAACGTTAAGATACGATGGTGAGGTTATTATTATTATTTGTTCTCATATTTAAAACTTAATCTATACTATACTCCACTCAACTTTGTTTTCCAAATCATATACACTCTTTATAAACAAGTATTTTACGATAATATCGAAATACTACGAAAAATACTAAAAGATTGGAAACTACATTTAATTAGGGTGAAATTAAAAAGATAACTTCTAGACATTCTGCTTACTGGCTACGCTTGCTACCTGTTACTACAACACTTCTACGATGTAGATTTTTTTTTTGCTACAGTAGCAGTCTTTTGTACCAAAGTCCAAACATGCAGATAAAACAACGTACCTAATTATAATCAATAAGTATTTATTTTATAGAAATATTTACTTACTAATATAACTTCAAAAATTAAAAACACTTGATTGATTTTTTCTTTATTTAATATAATATTTACATAACAAATAAGCTAATAGTCTTTAAATAATTTGTATTTATATATAAATAAAAAAGAAGGGGAAGAATCATAGGGGATTAAAAAATTCGTTCGCATCTCTGTAAACAGAAAAAAACCGGCCAAGTGCGAGTCGGACTCGCGCACGAAGGGCTCCGTACCATTATCTATAAAAACGGCGTATAAAAATCACGTTTGTTGTATGGGAGCCCCCCTTAAATATTTGTTTTATTTTAATTATTATTTTTTATTTTTAAAGTGAATATATAACTAAATATTCTGTGAATATTTCAAGCGTCTACCTGTTGCCGATATCAATATCGAGCAAAAACGAGCAAAAAAGTCACGTTTGTTGTATGGGAGCCCCCTTAAATATTTATTTTATTCTGTTTTTTAGCATTTTTTGTTATAGCGGCAACAGAAATACATCATCTGTGAAAATTTCAACTGTCTAACTATCACGGTTCATGAGATACAGCCTGGTGACAGACGGACAGACAGACAGACAGAAACACAGACAGACGGACATACAGACAGACAGA
The DNA here is from genome assembly GCA_963921375.1 of Tiliacea citrago. Classification (NCBI taxonomy): domain Eukaryota; kingdom Metazoa; phylum Arthropoda; class Insecta; order Lepidoptera; family Noctuidae; genus Tiliacea; species Tiliacea citrago. The sequence goes on from OY992787.1 coordinate 17,512,677, forward strand.
CGGCGGAGCCTTAGTAATAATGTTCCCGTTTTACCCTTAGGGTACGGAACCCTAAAAACGGCAAAAAAATCACGTTTGTTGTATGGGAGCCCTTTAAATATTTATTTTATTCTGTTTTTAGTATTTGTAGTTATAGCGGCAACAGAAATACATCATCTGTGAAAATGTCAACTGTCTAACTATCACGGTTCATGAGATAGAGCCTGGTGACAGACGGACAGACGGACGGACAGCGGAGTCTTAGTAATAGGGTCCCGTTTTTACCCTTTAGGTACGGAACCCTAAAAGTGCCCAAAAGGCTGGCAGCATTGCCACGTTGTATGGCAAAGCTGATTCTTTGGCCAAAAAAATAGGCCAGCCTTCTAGTTACATGAAGAGTCGACGAACCGCTAGGCGATGTATCGAAACAAAACATTTTGAGCTGATTTTTCCATTGTCAGATAACTTATCTTACATAGAAGGCAGTTTGACATATTTTTTATACAAAAGCTTATTTAGCAAGCCCCACCACGACGTTAACGTAGAGATACCCGGGTGGTGATATTATTATTATTTTGTTTATTTGTTTTCATACTTATTAAATACATTTACAAAGTTTTTTTATAAAAAACATTCAAAGATATAAGAAATTGTGGTCCCCCGGTAACGGGAGCAGGGTCCAAGCTACCGGTGATTAGGGCTCCAGAGACAGGAACCTCCTCACAATGATAGCTGAATTGCCATTGGCCATTAAATTGAATTGAATTAATCCAACCACCTAACAAGAGCCTCGAGAGATGTTGATCGATTCCATATGTTAACAACCTCGTGTGCTAAGTCGAGATATTTTATTTGTTTCTCTTTCTCAACTTTCACGAGGTTCTCGTCATGTGGAATGGTAACAACGACAATCATTGCACGGCGCGCTAATCGATCTGTCACCATTATATCAGGCTTATTGGTAACAATAGTCCTGTCAGTAATGAAGACCGCTCATGGTACAACGTGACATAGTCATTTTGAGAACTGGGTCGGGCACATAATTATTGGTAATACGGTACCTCAGAGTCCACAAGTTTATATTTCAATGCAAATTGCTGATGAATAACCCTGGCCACTTGGTTATGCCTGTGCAAGTAGGTACCTACTCACCGGTCTCCGTTAGCCAGACGAGAAGAACCAGAGATAATATGTCTGACGGACTCACCCGGGCGGTGGCATGCCCGACACACGTCAACCGTCCCGTCCTTCATAATAATGTCTCCGGTAGTTAGTCGTCAAGATAACTTCCTCCATAATTGCATAGAAAAATAAACCTTCAGTATCCCCGAAAAGGTCACCAAAACGTAGCTAGGATACGGACGCTAAGAAATCTACACCGGGCTCATGAAGAGCCCGATAGAAGCGTCCGTGAAGCTCCTTGATTTGCCATACCTCCTTGCGGTCATCGGTAGTAAGTACTACAGGTTTGCGCCAGTTCTTTTTAGCCAAGGATTGCGGGGTGAGCCCCATATCTATTGTGACCACATTACGGTGCATATTATACCCACTTCGGTAAATAAAACATATTCCCTGAGGCTGCACACCTCGCGGTTGTGGAGGATCTTCGCATTTAAAAAGCCTCGACCCCCGTACTTCTGCGGGATGTACAGTCACATCCCGGTGGGTGCTGCATCCGGTTTACGGTCAGCAGTGTACGGACTCTCCTATCCAGGGCGACGAGTTTGGTCTGAGTCCATTTGTCCAAGAGTACATCAAAATCGGCATGATCCAACCGTTGAAGGCGCGAATTAAGTAAACTACAATCGGAGTGTTTATAATAATAACTTTATTTAACTGACAGAGTGACATTGAAGATAATAATGTCTTAATCCTAAAGACTAGCTATAAAGCTAAGTTATGCTAAGATGACAATTGTTGCGTGACGACAATGTCCTACATTATAATTACTTACTAGATTTGGAAGAAGCTATACTGCTGACAAAGCTAATTGTAGTAGGGCTACCACACTTAACTCCTCCCTCTCTAAGAGAGAAATTATCTAAAGGCAACTGTAGTCTTTAGGGAATTTCTCTTACAAATTTTAAATAAGTCGATCTATAAACAATGAAACTTATAACAGAAACTAAGATTATGACGTAAAAATAGTTATGGTCTATACGAGTACACTGATGTTGTCACTTGTCACACGCATGTATGACTCGAAACCACTGATACCTTGTTTCCGCCTGAAAGACTAATTATTAAGTTCTTCAGGTGACCAAAGAAGCGCTCCTTTAACGATTGCTCCATGTTGGCAACGTTGATGCAACGCTTCCGACATACCCAAATACTTATAGCTTTCGGATGAGGAAAGGGATCTAAGGGGTAGGTATGGAATCCGAGAGTTGAATTCCCTCGGATTCCATAATCTCCCCTCGCTTTACATGCATGACTGCACATTTGTCCACACCAAATTCCATCCTGATGGCGCTACTGAAAGTTTCAGTTACCTTCAGTAGCCTCATCAGTCGCAATTTGTTGGGGGCAAATAGTTTCAAATCATCCGTGTAGAGGAGGTGACATATGACCTCCTCAACCGATAGCCTAGACTTGAATCCTCCGGCAGTATGCTTAGAGGATTTAGGACTAAGCAGCACCAAAGTGTACTCAAACTATCTTATTATTATTATAGTATACTAGCACTTCGCCCGCGACTTCTTCCGCGTGGACTTCGTATCTTCGCCTGCAAAGTTCAACACTCTCTCCGTCCCGTTTAAAAGATAGTTTCCGCAAAACTAATTGTAGATAACGAATAGACTAAGCGTACAATAAACAATTAGGTGTCATTGGAGCTTGTTTTAGATCTTAACGAGATATAAAGGCGCTACAGCAGCAGCACTTACTACTTTTGGTGACAAAAGAGCGTAGACAAGCTAAATATTTCACTTAGAGCTATACCATAGAGTTACAAGGGCGATAACAGGGTGAGTTTAAAGGTTAAAGCAACAATTTTTAACACTACAATACGGGCAAAGCATCTTGTGTTATAGGTTTAAGTGAATCCTACAACTATAAGATCTAAATAAGAAGTAAGCATTGACTACAACCCCCCAAAGTGCTATGCAAGCGATAATAAACTTTCGCTAAGAACCAAAAGTTGCACAAAAGCAATAATTACCACTACCAGTTCTACAATGTTGTTCATTAACTCTTTTGTATCACCAAATACTTAAAGAGGTACAAAACTCTCTTATGTTACTTAAAGTTAAACGGTAGGAACATTTTTCATTATCATAGAACTTCTAGTGCTTTATGTGACTTCTGTATAACTTTAGGTAGAGTAATAGAGCTTAATACCACTTCTGAACCCCTTATTTGTTCACTTTTTGTTGATATCAATGGCGACGCAACAACAAAAATCTAAAACAGCTAAAAATGCTTGGAAACGTCAAAGGACTGGTGGAAATAGACGGAAATTGTAGAGATAATATCATAATCTTTTAATACAAGAAAATGTGTTTGTGAGTGCTAGTAGTACTACAAGTAGTTAAACACGAGTACACATGATTTTCCAGAAAATGTGTGTTTGAAGACTTTCCTGTGGGAGATTCGCTACGTCTTATTGATCTTGGAATAATAAAAAGCTATTAGTTGGATGGCGTAATGGAAATTTTATTAATACCTGTCATATAATTATATATTTTTATTTTGGAAAATAAACAAACAAACAATATAAGAAAAAAAAATAAGTTGTTGCATGAGCACATTCAAATCAACTTCTTTTTGGCTGGCTTGTTTACTATTGGTGTCTCATCATCGGTATCTGTATTAGCCAATAAAAAATCTAGTTCGCGTTCAACTTCCTCATAAGTTGGAATATTTCTTCTTTTCACTTGTCACTTTATGTCTTGCCAATCAGGTTGTGGTAAGGTGTTTGCGGATTTCACAAGTTTTAACGCATTGTGTTTAGTCTACTTTACTACATTATTAAGTTCCCATGGCGAAGGAGCAATCCAAAGCATGTATTTTCCTTTCTCAGAAGTTCGTACTATTTTGTAGATCATTCTGAAATTAAATTATAAGTTCATTTATTAACAGAATATTAAACACCTAATTACTTACATAAACACAATCGTTAGGTTCGTGGAATGCGGCTCCAGTCGCATAATATTTTATGTACTGAATAATTAATTTATTACACGGTCACGAAATTTCATAAAGTTATTTACCTACATAGATAACACTTAAAACAGAGGCCCAAATTACGAATATCATTGCTATTTCTATCGGTACTTATCACAAAGTATCTCCTCTACTATAAGTAAAATGTAAAAAAAAAGAATTTGTAGGTACTCTTAAATTGTAAAGTAAAACCATGTACATACTCGATTTGGTTGTGGTTTTGAGCAGTTACTACGGATTCTAAATTTATTTGCCCACCATGTTTAGGTTATTAATTGATTTGACTAAGGTTAGAAAAACATAAGAAAACACGGTTTAATTGAAGTATTTTGCTTCATTGTGTTGATGTGTTCTAATACTACTAGCACGATTTAAACTAGGATAGGCAACGTTTTATTAGATAATTACAAATGTTTTATGTTACTCCATACCTAATAAACTATTTATTTTCTTTAAAGAGAAAACAGACATCGGGCGCTTGAATATTTTTTTTAATGATAGGTATACTTATTCACAGTGTACTTACCTTCGCATTAAAAAGCCAACTTCTGCGTCCACTAAGTAGAAACTAAAAGATTACTTTTAATTTCACTTTCACAAACGAATGGCGGCGTTTTGGATCCAACAAATATTAACATAAGCACTGTTCGCACATAAAACGAGAAGTTAAATATGTTGACGAAATAAAAAAAAAACATTATAATCTTAAAATGTATGCACCTGAGGCTTTTTATAGCCTTTGTGGGCCTATACTAGAGCTCAAAGTGTTAATAATCACCTATTTGCCACCCTCTTATCACTTAAAATATAGTGAGCGACATTGTAGTTCTAATGTACTGCTTATGGAGTTAGTATTCACCTATTTGCAGCCCTCTTAGGACCCAAAGAGTTAATAAACGATATTTCACTCTATTGTACCACTAAAGGAGTTAATTTTCGTCTATTGGGATGGGTCCAGGGATGGTGGACTCGGGGACGTCCGCCGCCCCCTAACATACGGTACCCGAGGTAGCGGTGCGTAGTGTTCCATGCGCGCTCCTTTTAGACGTCGCGGGGGGGGGATTCAAACACCTCACCCCTCCCGCTGACTTGAGGTGGCCCGCAGAGGCGGGTTATTTCCAAATTGAGCTTATCAAATACTATAAACGTACAATAAGGACAATTAACGTATTCTTAAAAGTTAAATAAAAATTTAAAAAACCCTCGACACAACCAAAAACCTCTATCTAAGCGTCGGGGTTTTTTAAATAATTTAACTTTTATTTCCCATTTTTTAAACTTTATATACTACTTAGTAGACAACCGAAAACGCGGCCGAATTTTATCGATTGTTGAACTTCGATATTTAATAAAAATGTTTACATTTTGAGTAACCTGTAGACTATTATGACCCTAACCGCTTAGCTTGTATTGGAATGTGCTCGTCAAAACGCATCGTATGAGCCCAAACGCAAGGTAGATGCCGTACACCGTTGAGGAGTTCTTCTGGCTGGTTGGGTATCCTGCAGGATCGTGGTGGTGCCTGCGTATCAGGTCAAGGTTATCATACTTTTTTAGGGTTCCGTACCCAAAGGGTAAAACGGGAACCCTATTACTAAGGCTCCGCCGTCTGTCTGTCTGTCTGTCTGTCGGTCTGTCTGTCTGTCTGTCCGTCTGTCCGTCTGTCACCAAGCTGTATCTCATGAACCGTGATAGTTAGACAGTTGAAATTTTCACAGATGATGTATTTCTGTTGCCGCTATAACAACAAATACTAAAAAACAGAATAAAATAAATTTTTAAGGGGGCTCTCAAACAACAACAAACATGATTTTGTTGCTCGTTTTTGCTCTATTTTGACAACGGCAACAGGTAATAAACGTTTGAAATATTCACAGAATATTTAGTTATATATTCACTTTAAAAATAAATAATTAAATTAAAATAAAACAAATATTTAAGGGGTTATTTTTTCGCCGTTTTTATAGAAAATGGTACGGAACCCTTCGTGCGCGAGTCCGACTCGCACTTGGCCGGTTTTTTAATATCATTGACAACCTATCCCATTGACAGGATTTTTCGAATCGATCAGACCTCTCGTGTGCTTTGAATATTTATTCTGGTGTGTGTTGTATATATCCCTTAATCAACACTAGAAAAGAGGTTATGATCTTCAAACGGGTGAGCAAATTTTCTTGAAACACAGCTGAGAATACTCTCGATTAAAACACCTTACAAACAAAAGAAAGAAAACCGGCCAAGTGCGTGTCGGACCCCGCACAATAAAGGGTTCCGTAGTTGGGATGAATTTATACCAATAAGAAAACTTAACATTGTAGATGAAAAACGTGTTCAACGTACCAATATACGCCACGATCAATTTTCCAACTGCAAATGTAAGTTTGTAATAGCAACAAAATATTTTTTTATGTGATAAAGCTACAAATTAACGATTTTTTGACTTTTTCCTTAACTTTTGCTGTGAGACCTTTCTTCTTGTCAAATTTCATGATTCTAGGTCAACGGGAAGTACCCTGTAGGTTTTGATTTATTTGCGACTATCAAAATATGTCGCATAAATCACCGTATTTTTTATTGTGTTGACCTAAAACCATGATTTTTTTAGAGCTTCAAGGGACCATTACGTATTTTATATTAATTTCAACTTGATACCTCTACGCGTTCCTGAGAAACAGGGTCTTGATAGACTGACAGACAGACGGATAACAAAGTGATCCTATAAGGGTTCAGTTTTTTTCTTCGAAGAACCGGTTTTGTTTTTTTGGGTTCTGTACCTCGAACCCAAAAAAACAAAACCGGTTCTTCCGTTCAGGAGCTATGATACCACAGACAGATACACAGATATACATATACACACTACGAACTTATAACATAACATATACATAACACATACATAACATAACATAACATTCATCGGGGGATAAAAATACATATTTAACTAAATAATGTTAATTCCAAATGATGCAATAATTTTTTGATCAGTGCATATCACCCCCCTTGTTATGCTCTAATTGCAAAATGTTGGGAGTTTATTATGTTATGTCAGGTGCGGTCGAGAGGATTGGTTTTACCAATCAATATCATTAGGTATATTTTTTGTTAAGATTTCTTTTTATAACGCTTTTTATAGCGCATCTTTTATTTATTTTTAATTATTTTTAGTTTAATTATTTATGACTTTTAGTTAGTAAAAAAATATTTACAAACTATGATAGTAAAACATTAACACAGAAACAATTTGTGCCATCACTGCTGCAAGGTGACAGGCCCAGCCCATACCTTGCAGCAGTGGCTCACAAACGCACAATCAAGCCTGCTTGCTACCATAGACAGGATGCTGTTGGTGCTGCCCCGCACCCTACTAACCAGGGATGCGCACCATAGGGTCTTATAGTATTGCCAGAATGATGAGTAGCTTATTAACGTGCATAATTATGATGATTACCTACACAGGCTTTTTCAATTTCATATGATGATTAGGTTTTTTAATTTCAACCGGACTGAAAATGTTAGTAGTAGCTCTTAATCCCTAATAAGCTCTTTCATTTTATATGTAACACGCTGCAGTTTGCTAAACTCTTGTTTTCGTTTTTTTAATTTGCCCCCCAAAAGTGACCCCATATTCAAAATGTATTTATTTACTTTACACATCCGTGTTTGGGTCACAGAAGTTCATATGTGTACCAAATTTCAACGGAGCAAATCGGCTGTGACAGACACCCGAGTGATCCTATAAGGGATCCGTTTTTTATTTTTGTGGTACGGAACCCTAAAAACGTTGAGTACATTTCAATTTGTTTGAAACAAGAACTAAATATCCACCGCGAATAGCAATTTTTCTTTCAAATACACTTTGTACGGTAAAGTAATGATCATTCATAAACAATGTCTTTCATCCGTAACACATTTTCAATTACAATCTGGTTGATTTTAAAGTATATTGCTAATCCATTGCTTCATATGTTCGAAAAAATTGTCTACTCAACAACGTAAATAACGCAGTGAATGTTACTATAATTGTTTTACGAAATTACCCCGCCGAACGTCTTAGTTATCCATAAAGAAACTTAACTCTAGCTCTCTGCCGGGCAGACCTTGCATATTTTGATGTAGGTATAACATTCAAGTTTTGCCAGTCACCCGTTGTCGCACGTAATAATTTAAACTACAAGGCGTATCAGAAGAAGTGTTAGTACAGTAACAGAAATTAATGGTACACTTCAGGTACCGGTGTCACTGACCACTGTGTATATTGTATGTTGAAAGATTAGCAATTTGTAATCTATATTAATATTATAAGGTGGTAAAGTTTGTGAGTTTGTAGGGGGTAATCTCTGGATCTACTGAAACGATTTTGAAAATTCTTTTACCCATAGAAAGACACTTTATTTGTGAGTGTCATTGGGTATTATTAATCCGAAAAATGAAAAGACTTTCCGCCCAACGAAGTGGGCACGGGTCAGCTAGTCAGTGATAAATTGATTACAATCAAAATATAAAATAGCGTCACTGTGACGACAAATCCTATTATAAATTAACATATTTAAATTATAAATGTGCCTATTTTGCCCATTAAACAACTATAGAGAATAATATACGGTGACTTTCGACAATGACCTGTTTTTGTTCGATGATTCTTGCTAGATGCGATTCTCTTGTTTCGCTTTTGTTTTTTTTGGCGTCAAGTTTTGTTAGCGTGGTTCTTGCTGGCTGTTTTTTGGGGAAGTTCGTGTTCGATTTTTGATATTGTGTTGGCTTTGATTTTGGGATTTGGGTTATTTTTAATTTTTGTCCGTTGTGGTAATAAGAACCTTTTTTTAATGTAGTATAGTAGCATTAGTACGTAGCTACCTTTTAGGGTTAAGCACAAATTCAATAAAAAAATTAAAACACGTTTTCACACAGATTCACTAAGCAAATCATAACAATATCTATTAAACTACTTTCATGAAGTAGAATTAGGTAGGGTATCTACTTACCGTGTTACTTTAAAAAATCTAAGATCGGTGATGACTGACTGGTGATTAAGGCAATTACCGTTTAATTACCGTTTTAAAATTATTTACAAGAACTGGCAGTGGGAACTTATTATGCTGTTACTTTTGCGTTTCACCGACAAACGTTTGAGTTGAATCAATCAATTATTGGTTTCATTGAGATGTAACATCAAATGGACACATTCAATTATGTCCCTTTTAGGGTTCCGTACCCGAAGGGTGCCAAACCTAACCCTAGTACTAAGCCTCTGCTGTCCATCCCTCTGTCTGTCAGCGGACTGTATCTCATGAACCGTAATAGGTAAAAAGTTGAAAATTTCACAGATTGTGTATTTCTGTTGCCGCTCTAAAAACAAATAATAGAATAGAATACTCTTCACAAAACAAATAATAAAAATTTAATAAAGTAAAAAAATGTAGATTGTTGCATGGAGCGCAAAGTGAGTTATTAATGCACTAGTGCATTAATTACAGTTTCTTCAGTCTGACTAATAGTCTATAGTTAGATATCTGTAAAAAAAAAATTGTTTTGAAAAATGGGTATTTTATCATTATGTAACAATTTATTACTATTTCTTGCTATTTGCTCATTTTCATGTTATAAAACGTAACTGAAAATGCATATTTGCAGATAAGAGTGTCGGTGGAGCAGCGGCAGATGGTAATTGCATTCATGCAAAGGCATGAGGACCTTGCCCGGGGTCGTGTCCCAGGACCGGAAGCAGCCCACACAAAAAATCAACTAGACTAACCACGTAAAAATATATTCACGTCATCAAAATACCCCAATTAATTTAAATCAAAGTCTAGAACGAATTTAAGTGTTACGTAAGAATATATTACATTATATAGTTTCTAAAATAAAATTCAAAATTCGAATCTTTATTGCTTATCACATGTGTTTAGAAGTTTTTATTAATTATAATAAAGTTCACATGGATGCCAGGCACAACAATTTAATCAAAATGAGAGTAGTAGCACGATTCAAAATAAATAGGAATTAAAATATTGTTATCACTTAAAAATCGAATGAAAAAAATATTTACAATTTATTCTTTATTTAAATCTATGCAGCGGTTAAAAGAGTAATAAAAGTATACATACCTACGTTATGTAGGTATACTTACTTCAAATAGTGCCTAAATTAGTTTAGTAGTTTTTTTTTATTTGTTGTTCTGTATCACTTCCGTTCTGACAGCAAATACCTGTCGGAAGAATTGATGTCTTCATACCGTATTTGAACTGTCAAAATTGTACGGTTTCCGATTTGTGAATAGCTTTTATAGGACTTCCTCGATAACATTGACGTTCGATACGGCACGAAAGCGTATCGTACCTTTGTGAATAGCAATGCATGTTTGCTAAGTCATTAGGTAGATTACGTAGATTTATAAGTTCAGGTGCTTAAGCAATAGAAGAAAGAAAGAAAATACGTTTATTTGCGGTAAACATAACGCAAGGAAATATACCTAAACAGAAACACGAAAGATCAAGTTGAGGGAAAATATGCGTCACATTCACGCAAAACGGCCATCGCTCAGCATAATGCTGCGACCCTATCCGAGACAGAGCCCCAGCGCTGGTTTTCAGCGGCAGCCGGCGTTGACGTGATGACGTCAACCGGTGCAGCATTAAATGAGATAAAAATAAACAAAATAAAATAAGAAAAATAAGGCAGTTGACTGATATAGACAGCTAGGTTAATTTACTTTGCTTATTTCCACAGTATTATGTCATAAGGCATTCTGCTGTGGAGATCTACTGTTGTACTGTTGAAGCTGACAGCTCTCTTAAAAGATCATATCAACCTCCCTTCACAATTCTATTACATAGGAGCCATCTGCCCTTACGTGTTCCCCCTATTAGGAACGAGCCTGTCATATTTGGTATATTCTATGAAAATTAATACTAATTCGCTATAATTATGTAAGCCGTGGAACATAATTATGTTATAACATTGCTACTGACTGGTGGACAATACATAAGATGGATTTATCATTTAAAGCTCATCTTCCCGTTATATTGCAGCGAGAAGTTACAATATCGCAATTAATGCAGTTGTCCATCACGGTAGGTGGTATCGAAGTCCAAAACAACAAGCCGTAGTCAATCAAAGTAGCAGATACAAAGTCCATTTTCGCGCTGAGGTAGGTAGTTGTTGAAAGCAAGATTCGTCAGATTCCGTGTAGCAGCCTAAGTCGTTGGATAAATGACCGAAACACGAATATCGCAACACAACACATTCACATGCACGTAAACACATACTGAATGTTTTTAGGGTTCCGTAACCGATGTGTGCCAAACGGAACCCTATTACTAAGCCTCCGCAGTCCATTCGTCCGTGTCTGTCGGCGGGCTATATATATTTCATGAACCATAATAGGTAGACATTTGAATTTTTACAGATTGAGTATTTCTATTGTCGCTACAACAACTAATAATAAAAATAAAATAAAGCTAAAACTGAAAGGTATATACAAGAAAAGTGTTTTTTTTTTAAACTGAAGTATTTTTTACAAAATATGTAGTGTTAATATTGTACAGTGATACGGAACCTTTAGTGTGCGAGTCCGACTCGCACTTGACCGGTTTTTTTTTCATTTAATGTCTATTTTATTTTAACAATGACATTTGTTTAAAGATTTGACTCATTGTCTTTTTAGCCATTTCACATAACATAACACAACATCATCACGGGCGTGATGATGTTATGTAGTGTTAATATTGTACAGTGATACAGAACCTTTAGTGTGCGAGTCCGACTCGCACTTGACCGGTTTTTTTCATTTAATGTCTATTTTATTTTAACAATGACATTTGTTTAAAGATTTGACTCATTGCCTTTTTAGCCATTTCACATAACATAACACAACATCATCACAGGCGTGATGATGTTATGTAGTGTTAATATTGTACAGTGATACAGAACCTTTAGTGTGCGAGTCCGACTCGCACTTGACCGGTTTTTTTCATTTAATGTCTATTTTATTTTAACAATGACATTTGTTTAAAGATTTGACTCATTGCCTTTTTAGCCATTTCACGATGGAATGCATGATCTCAACAAAAAATATTTTTCTATATTTAGCAACTGTAAATTAAAATTCTTTTTAATGATTTTGGTTTATCTTACTCGTAAAATAGAGTATTTTTCCACAATTTTTTTTTTCTGTAACACGCTGGGCCCATAGTTTTGTGGGCGATCTCCTTTAGATTAACTAAAATAAGCAAGTCATTTGTTATAAACAGTATCCACTTTTATAACAACTTGCTAAAGTCTGTTATCCATGTTATCCATGCTAAGTTCTACTTAGCGATGGAAAGTTCAAAACCCACACAAACGTGTCCTAATCAAAAAAGCATATTATAAGATTAAGGACTACGTTGAAGACAAGGAAGTTTAGCAAAAATCCCTTCTGCACATGTGGCATCCCTGGTACCTCCTTAACGGCATAACTATGTAAATGTCTACTAACTGCTCCCAAATTACAATGTTTATTTTTATTCTATTTTTTTATATATACTTCCTTGACATAATCTCTTCATTAATTGATACTAATACCTACAATTTTAATTTAAAACATTTATTAGTGGCTTTTGTGGAGAGAATATTAATTCAGATTTGTAACAGTTGTAATTGCAATCATGTCATTTGGTTTCAATAGGTTTTTATTTTTATTATTTTAATAATATTTTAAATAGATTCTTTTTTAATTTGAGAATATGAGAACGTTGTAGGCTTAATAGACTGTAGCTTTGTAAACCATTTTCTATTTTGTAAGTACTTATATCTATTAACACTGTAACTTGAAAACATTGTACATTTGCAAAAAAGTAACTGTATAGGAAACGATCAATTGGAACCGTGCACCTAATTTCTGACGTTTCATAAGTGCCCATGTAGGTTTATGTGAAATAAAATATTTTGATTTTAATTTTGATTGGCCTCCTGCAAGCGCTTACTCAGGTCTTGTAGAGAAGCCTCATATTTACTAACGATCCTTTAGACTTTACAGCATATTCCATAACAAACGATTCATCCTGAAGGTGCTGAGGGTCGGCATCATACATAGTATTACATCACACAACATTAACTGTGCCAAATTTCATACTCCTGAAAGTTGCCACGAGTCCTAAACCTATAAAAACAATATTATTTTGTATGCTATTGTGATCATTAACGAGACACTGATTGGAAGTAGAGAAAACCTTTGTATATCTTCTTGCGGACTCATACTACATACTAAATAGAGCAGACAGAACCCAAAATGTAGGGAACAACCATTCAGACACTAAAAACTGGAAATATTATTACAAACTATTACAATTACCTATTACACTGATGCTCTTCAACCTGCGCTTTCAGCTTGCTTTTCAGGGGTGCACGCTGTCAGCTTAGCTTAGGTACCTATGACGCATAATAGGTCGAATATGTAGAGTCATGTCAGGTTTGAACATGAAGGTATAGATAAAAGTGGAGGCAACACTCTAAATACTTAAGTGAAGACGACTGTGGGCCGACTCTCTCTTTCTGAATACATTCATAAGATAAAGAAAACACATATCACTGTCTTGTTCTTATGTATGTATGGCCTCCACTTTTATCTATACCTTCATGGGTTTGAACAGGATCTGACAGGTGTCTTGAGTTATGTATAAGCATTGCGTCGAGTCCTAAATTATGGCAATTCATCATCATGATCATTTCAGCCGAAAGACGTCCACTGCTGGACATAGGCCTCCCCCAAAGGGTGAGGGGGTTGCCATAAAGTCATAATCGCCACGCTTGGCAGGTGGGTTGGCGATCGCAGTATATAGTGTTAAAATGCATAGAGAACGCTGCTGCCCATTCTCTAGTAAGTCCCTTAAGACGCCTTTTACGACACCCACGGGAAGAAATAGGATGGTGCTTGTTCTTTACGTCTGGCACCACACAGACGATTATGGCAATTGCAGGAAGTTTGTTATTTAAAAACGAAATTGAAAAAGAGCAGGCGTGCGTTTCTGAGTGCTTAGTTATCGCAATGCATGCTTCTAACGCAGGTTAAAGCGTACATGAGACGTTAAATTCCATATCATGATATTATTTATTATTATATACACGGTGAAATTTTAACTATCCTAACCTATTATAAGTAAGTAGGTAGTAGAAATATTAGAACAAGATACTTTTTTTTTGTTTTGAAACAAAAAAAAAAAACCGAATTAGATACAACAATTTCTAAATTAGGCCGTGTTTGTGTTAAACAATTTTTTTTTTAAATGTGTAGGTTGGGTAAACTAAACTGTGCAAATCAAAATACAATAATGTGTGTAGGTATAATTATTATACCAAAAAAGGCGTGGTAAATGATTTTGATGTCCAAGTCAAGTAACATAATAAAGAAACTTTTGACCGTATGTACCTTTGTATACTCGTATACCTACATATTATTGTTATGATAAAAACGCTAAAGTCGTTAGTAAGTGGTTTCAGTTGCTATGAAAAACAAATTTTGAAGTGTACCGCTTGTTTATCAGCATTAGTCATGAACTTATGAAACTTTACCCGTCTATGTACTTTAGCGGTTAAGTGCAAGACATCGGCGGAGCGAGCCCCGGGCGATCCCTCGAATACACGCCAAACCGCATCGAGGGTGAAGACGGCTTATCTCAATTAAAATCTTTTTTCTTCTTATCCAAGCGAACATTTTAAAATTTCAAAATATCCCCAGGGTTCGGTGAATCGTTGCCATAACAAAAACAAACTTTTATTTTCTTTTATCGAGTTCGCAAGTAAGTACCTAATTTTGGATGTTTAGACTAAATATCTACATCTAAATCTTATTGAAGGTATATAAATAGCCGATAAGTAACCGTTTATATAATAAATACAAACTGTAAACAATGATATCCATACTAATGTTATAAATGAGTAAGTAACCCTGTCTGCCTGTTACCTTTCATGTAGGTAATACGGCTGAACGGATTTCGATGAAATTTGGTACATGACCTGGGCTAGGAAATAGGATAGGTTTATTCCGGTAGAACGTTCCCGTGAGATAATTTGCAACCGCGGAGCGCGGCCGCGGGGCGCGGCCTAAAGTTAGTAGTAGTTAGTACATACATATTTTAGGAACAGTTTTTGGTCTCATAATGTGGCAGATTTTCCGAATATAATATCAGGGTTCAACGGTGTGCTCTCGATTCTAAATCACGTAGATTCAAGACTTTCATAAATAAGTACATAACTGCAGCGGCCTGCAAAAGGGGTAAATAGATGGACGAGCGTGAAAACACATACGTGAGTCCATCAACGCCTGGTTGCGGCCAAGGCTTTAGTTCTTTTCTCAAATAATGCGCGGAAATTCAAACAAAGTAAATTATTTCATTCCAGATTCAATGACGAACAACGATAATTTTTCACGCGCCAATGTGTTCATTTGTTTTTTTTTTTTCAACAAACAGCTTTCTAATTGCGGCTTGCAAGTTCGAAATTTAAATAAAACCTTTGGTAAGTAATTACCTCCTTGGCCGCCATGTATCGGAGTAAAAGGTCGTTCCATTTTTTAATTACACGATAGTTATGAGTTTACTATGTAATTTATTTGGCCGCTAAACCACGACATAATTATGGATTTTCATACAACTTTTGGCGGCCGCTGCTTGCATGTAGGTACATATTTGGCCAATACAGCAATTTCGATATTTATCTCGAAGAAGGTTGTCAAAATAATGCTCAAATTTCCAAGCATGTTTGAGAAAAAATATTATATTAACCTTCTTTCATAACTTTATTTAGGTAGAATACCTAATATTCACTCTGCCTACTAACTTTTTCCTCATTCTCATCCTAATGAAGACACAATTTAATGTCACATTGAGAAAACCATTAAACATGTCATTTAAACTTCTGTTTTTTAATTCTATTAAGTAGGTACTTTGACAATACAATTAATTTGCATTGCTCCCTTCACCAACCCTCTTTGAGGGTGCTGCTCAAATTAATTTACAATTAGGGGTCAAAACATTAATTGCTCAGTATCAAGTCAGTTGAAATGATTTGGCATCCATCAAAGTAATTGTAATAAAGGAAAGTTGGAAACGTAAGTTTTAATTTTATTTTAAAGTGTACAAAAGTGTGCATAGGTATGACAACAATGACTACTGAACTGGCTTCTTATATTGTTCGGATCAAACCAGCCCGGACCGCTAACTCGTAACATAACTGAAAATTTCGCGTAGTATAGGATTTTATTGTATTCAAAATCGATAGGGCTTAGGCGGGCGGAGGCGCTGCGGTGGCGCGTGTGGAATACTGCCGATAGCGCCTTAGCAACGTGCCGCCGGCCTTAAAAGCTTTTATATTCCTTTAAGAAATAATACAGTGTAATGCCTCTCGCGTTTCCGGCACTGTATAAAAATATTCAACTTTTATTCTTGGCGCTAATATTTTGAACGGTTCGCTTTGGAGTGCGGCTCGGGGGAGCTCATGGGGCTCTAAGCTCAGATCTTCACGCACCGCCTACTCGAACGCGTATTAACACTGATACGTGGTGACGCATCCTATTTTTAAGTTCCTTTTTAAAATATTCAAATTTTAAAATGCAGGTAATGTTTAGTATTAACTGTAACATTTTAAAAGAAACTAACAAGTTTTCCAGGATTTTTTACGTTGCACTTGCATTTTTTCTGCCTTGGACACACTTTTCTTTAAAACGAGAGTCCCGTGGGTAAATGGCAGCAGCTATTATCTATTAGTGTAGAAAACAAAAATCCGTGCCTCCCGGTTATCTCCGGTGCTTTATATCCAATACTAAACCAATGTATCCAATACTAATGTAAAAGTAAGTAAACTCTAACACGGCGTCATTGTAAACAGCCTCTGTCTGTCTTCATTTCGTCAGAAAAAGGTGCTGTAAGGCCACGCTTGCTTAAAACAAAGAGTTAAGGTTCCGGGACATTACCTTGAATTTGAAGGATCGATCTCCTCACTATCCAACAACAGACTTTCTTGGTAAAATCCACCTGCAGCAGCGGTCTACAATGTTTAACCGCCGAAAAAAAGGAAGAGGTTATCAAGTCGACGCGTATATATATATTTTTTTCAAAAATGCTTGGAAATTCGAGCATTATTTTGACAACCTTTTCCGAGATAAATCGAAATTGCTGTACTGGCACATGTGAGCAGCGGCCACCAAAAGTTTTATGAAAATCCATGTGTCGTGGTTTAGCGGCCCAATAAATTACATAGTAAGTTTATCTTTTATCTTTCGTTATATCGGGTAATTAAAAAATGGAACGATCTTTTACTCCGAAACATGGCAACCAAGGAGGTAACTTATCAAAGGTTTTATTTAAATTTCGAACTGGCTTGCAAATAGAAAGCTGTTTATTGAAAAAAAAAAAATTAACACATTGGCGCGTGAAAAATTATTGTTGTTCGTCATTGAATCTGGAATTTATAAATAATTTACTTTGTTTGAATTTCCGCGCATTATTTTAGAAAAGCACTATACAAGCCTTGGCCGCAACCAGACATTGGTGGACTCACGTTACATGTGTGCCTTGGCTTCGCCTCGGCCCACATTTTGACGTTCGTCCATCTTAATCTATTGCTGGCCGCTGCAGTAAAGTACTATTGTGTATGACCACGCATAGCTTTTTACAGAGTAGTCCGATTTTGACGATTCTTTTGTGAATTCAATTTCGTTACTGATAGTTTCCAACAATATATATTATATATATATTTCATGTGCAGGTGTGAGCGGCGTCGGCAGCGCGGTGTCGGGCGGAGGCTACGCGGGGTTGTACGGCGGATACGCTGCAGCGGCGCTGGCCGGGCTCGCGGGCCCGCCGCCCAAGCGCAAGCGTCGCCATCGCACCATCTTCACGGAGGAGCAGCTCGAACAACTCGAGAGCACCTTCGACAAGACGCACTACCCCGATGTTGTTCTAAGAGAACAGCTCGCGTTGCGGGTCGACTTGAAAGAAGAGAGGGTGGAGGTATGGTTTTGACATCAATTCTATCTAAGAACTGTAATTTTCTTTCTACGCCTAAAGTAGACAGACACCTGAGTAGCCGGATCTTTAACTATTGACTTGAATTTAATTCTTAATACACACATAACATAACATCACATCTGTAATTCTTAATAATGATAATTATTTCCTCATACGCGAAATAGACGCCCATTATGAAGCTCTAGCTCCGAAATTAGTATTTGGGATTGATACTATGCACTATTTCGGTTGGTAGTACGAACCTACCCACATAAAACAGTGACATGAAACGTCTCTCGGGCAGAAGAAAAGTAAGTATCAAAATACATTCAAAAAATAAATTCGTGTATCGATTTTCTGCCGGGTTGGTCGTGTTCCCAGTTTTTTGCCGATTGTACATGCAAGCTTATATCGAATGATGGGACTGTGAAATGTTCCATTGTTTCACTATTTTCCTCCAAACAAAGTTAAATAGGAAATCTACTTAGTTCACAATACCAACAGAAAACCGTATTTTCTTTTGTTTGTTGTGTAAGGCTTCACGTTAAAATGTTAAGTAATAAAGAGTTTTTTTTGTTGTTACTTATAGCTGGTAACTACGCGTGTTTGACATTTACATTTCATTGAATTTTCAGAAAAACAATTCTTTATTTACCTACTTACTAACTTTTGTATTTTATGAAAGGAATTCATTTAGGTAGTAGATTACTTACGTAGAATCTGCTACCTTAGGCGTAAAGATAGCGTAAGAAATTATCAAATTACAATACGTTTTTTTGTTTGAAGGAGTCTTGGGCCTTCCTTACTTATTCTAAAATTACCTCACGCACTCTCTCCATGGCACCTATAAACAATATTATCATGTGGTAGTGATTATTATTAACTTATTTAGTTTTTGAATAGTCAGTTTCCAGCTAAAATATACAAAAACAAAATATTGAAAAGATTTATGTTAGGGATATACTGATATCCCTAACAAAAATCTCTACCTACCTACCTACTATGTCTATTCTTATTCATTCATATTTTATTTTTTACTAAACACGTATGAACTAAAGTTTTCATTATATTTAAGGTCCTTAATAAGATTGTACGTCAGTCGTTACATCATAATCGTATGATATATAAAAAAAATATTTACAAAAATAATATAAATACACTTTTGCCTAATCCTTCCCCGAACCAAAAAAACCGTAGTTGGGCGCCCGTGGGCTGGTATGTGATGACGAGTGACAAGATTAATGGGGCGTAACGTTTAGTAGTAGCGAAGGGCCAACGTGTCAACAATGCTGACGTGACATATTCTACGACACCATGTGGGTGGTCGGTCGTTAAGAAACGCGTCAAGAATTGAACATGTTTTCTCTAGAACCAAGAATATGGCTGCTGAGACGCATGGACACTTTGACGCAAGTTTTGATGAGATTTCAGTTTTTGCACAGCTTTATTAAAATACTGATAAAGGCCAAATTGAGTTTTGTCGTTATCTACTTCAATGTTTCTAAGTCTAAACTCTCTTTACTTACCTACCAATCAAAATCTGCACCGTTGGTCATATTCACTCCTCCCTTAATAGTACCTAAGTACGACTACCAATTTCGTGCCTCCAATAAATTTTCTGGAGGTTTGTTCGAGGCTTCATCGCTGCATTGTAAGATTAGCCCGAGCGTCTGTAGATACTAGAACACGGAGTGCTCTCAATAGAATTTGTGATGTTGAAAGTAAGTCGGGATATGTTTGTGGGCTACCGGTGTTGCGGCATGTGTGCATGTGTGCCGACCACTCGACAGCGTGCCACCCAGCCGGACGGCTCTGTTTACACGACCACTCATCTTATCCGGCCACGGTCTGCGCAAATCCAAATGACATTCTGTAGTTCTTAACTTTCGAAGGTTTAATGAAATTCATTATCAAGTGTTGGCTCGACATTATGTGCGTATGTAGGTATGACACGGATAATATAACTCATTATAAACTATTTACATGATAAAAATATTTAAAAACGGCGTTTTTAGCTTCATGTGAATTCACGTCGAGTATAATTGAGTTCGAATATAGGTAGGGCAAGTCATAACTCAGTTAATTATAGGCATCACCCAATTCGTAAAAAAAACATTTAATAGATATTAGCATAAGTCGTTTGAATTTCTGCTTCAATTTAGAATCCGCTGTTGATTTATTAAAAAGATTCAAAGAGTCGTATTTTCTCGTAGTAAGACATCGATCTGCAGTTTTAATGTTTCAGTAATATACATTTTAAACGACTTGTCGAAGTGCATTAATGTTTCATCTTAATTGGTAAAATGAAGCCCGATGTGTAACCAAGTTAAACGATCAGTACGTAATATAAATAAGTAATTTAAATGACTTTTATGGCTTCTCTGGCTGAGAGCAACGGTCTACATGTGAAATTTGCTTTAGTGTAAACTTTTTATTAAGGAATCCATAGCAAATCACCGCGGGTGGGTAGAGTTTTCAACCGAGTAGAATTTTGCCTCAGGGCAAATAAAAAGGGACGCCTGACGCGGTGAGACGGGTGCCGCGAAAATTAATCTGAGTTAATTAAATTTGATTTATTTATGCTGCCCCGGTTGGAGTGAAGGGAACGATAAAAGCACAACAAGGCGACTAATGAGGG
This sequence comes from Tiliacea citrago, assembly GCA_963921375.1. Classification (NCBI taxonomy): domain Eukaryota; kingdom Metazoa; phylum Arthropoda; class Insecta; order Lepidoptera; family Noctuidae; genus Tiliacea; species Tiliacea citrago. The sequence continues at coordinate 17,533,437 of OY992787.1, forward strand.
TCACTTTTACGGCTTTTTCCCGGATAACAGAGTTTTTCCGATTTGCGTAACTTACAACTTGAGTAATTAACCAAAGTTATTCTTTATGCGAAGCTGTTGTTTTCATTTATCACTGGCCAAGTTTAATTTGTTGAAGGATAAATTGCTTTCATATTCAAACTTTTTCCATGAAGCCGTGGTTGTGCAGGAGTCAATAGTAGCGATTGTATATAGCTGAACAATGATGCTTACGAATTAAATAAGCGGCGGTAAGTTTTGTTTAAATTTGTGATTATAATCTAGGTGCATCTTGTGTTTCTTCTAGACTTGCATTGCATGCCCAAAGTGTATTCAAATATTTTTGATTTTCTTCATCCACGCACAGAGCATACAGCCTACCTTATATTCATCTGAATTTAGGGTCAGTCAGGTCAGTCTACAAGACTGAGCAGCCCAAGTACCTAGTGAGTTCAAAGGTATTATAAAGATTATTTTGAATAGCTAAACCTTCATATCTATACACCTGCTATTTTCCGATTATTATTCAATTAACATTTTTACCACTTTATCAATTCCATTCGTCCAACCAACTTGTTTTACATGTTCGTGTCACAATATCGATATTTTTCTATCCAATAGCTAATGTTTATTTCTTTTCTATAAGTACCATCTTTCTCTTATTCTTAAATTGGTTCTGGTGTACTTTCTTCTGGGTCTAACCTCGCTATCTTCTTGCTTTCAGATTCCCTAATATTATATCCGTTACTAAGCTTAAAGTTATCGCACGGAATCGTGTTGACGAGCTAAAAATCACTCAATGTACCCTTGTAATATAATAATTTAATATAATAATGTAGTATTACTGTTATAAGTACATATTGTGAACTAATATCTTACTCTATGTGTGTGACTAGCTCTATGGATACCTACCTATCTGAATTAAATGAATATTATTATTAATTCCCGTTTAACCATCTCCAGATAAATTCCGGCTAACAAATTTAGCACACACTTGTGTTATACATACTTGTTTTATTTTTGATTCTTTCTGATATTTTTCACGTTTCGCATGCGTCGGCAAGTTTATATGGAATGTTCTTATTGATTTAAATAAATTATAAAGAACAGTTTTTTTTTTGTTAATAATTCACCTGCACTAGGTAGGAATACTATGCCGTGAAACCTCACGGCATAGTCTATTCCGTCATAGCGTATCATACATTTCCGGGGGTAAACTTGACTTATTACGTAAGCACGAAACATCAAAAACCACGTTACAACCTCTTTAGACGAACATTCGAAACGTTTTATAATTTAGCAGTGGCTGGTTGTGTGGAGTACATTGTAGATACAACAAAAGTGTGAGTTGTTGAGGCAATACACTCGGTTTCGTTGTTGCCCCTGTTATTTGCGCAGCGGCAATTGGAAATTGCATTATTAAAACGCTTTTGTTTAGGCATCACAACACTTGCTCAAAATCGAGCGCCTATTGCTTTGTTCCTGAATTGGATTCAATATTTTTGATTGTAGTATTAATTGATGCAGTGAGCTGGGTCAAGTTTTGTAATGAAAATAAATGTGAATTTTAATAATAATTAAAGAAAATAGATATGTAGGAAAAATAAAATGACATGAAATTATCCAAGCTAATAAAAAGTAAGTTTTTATGGAGATAATAAGCATGTTAGATTTATGTTCAGTTAAGATACCGTTTCCTACCATACTAATCATAACGGCATGCGAAAAGACATTCACAAATCACCCTTTGTAAACAATATGGCCGAATCTTCTATTTTTAAAGATTTGATAATACGCCTACGCCGTGCTACGCTGTGCTACGCCGTGCTACACCGGCCGGCTACGCTGTGATATCGAAGATTCCTGTAATAATTAGGTTGTAATTCGGACTCTGCTTTTATTCTCGTTTCGGATTACTATATCGTGCTAAATGAGTAGCCTGTGTCGACAGTATGACTCGTATCACCGTCTGCTCGAGGTGCGCCAGACGTATTCCAGTATTAAAAAAAAAAAACTTATTTTATTGGAAAAAAAATGCATTTATTATCGCCGAAATACTTACTAAAATACAAGAAAGAAATTGGAACTTAATAACTAATAAACTTAAATAATAAATAAGGTGTAGCTATTCATACATGAAATCTCTTAAGGGGTCATTGTACTCATCATTATGAACAACTCCTACTATGGGTCAACTTATAGAGGTTTCTATAAGTTGACAATACTTGAATACTTGGTTTCTCGCATTCAAAATGCATTTCCTCGTCCTGCCTTATTCTTGCAGTTATATTTTTTTAATTGATTAGTTAAATCGGTACGTAGGTAGGTAGAATGCAGAATATAAAAAAGGAAAAAAAGTTGATGTTGGCAAGAAAATTATTTAAATGCAACCTTGGTTTAACTTGAGACATCTTTCCGGTAGGTTTGTTGAATAAAAACTCACTGTGTCAATATTGTATGAAGAACGACGGCTGAGTAAACGAAAAGACAACGAAGGGTGGTTCGCAATCTTCCATTGTACGATAGACGTTCAACTCTTTACACAAATTAATTATTAAGTGAGGTGTAATCTAGTTGTCTCCGAGAGTGCTCGCTGGCGCCGCCGCGGGCTCGCGCCCACAATGTTGATCTTACGCCACCACTGTCTGATTAACTGAATGACTTATATTCACTTATAACTCCACGATTTATGTTTTCTAACGATATTCATAATTAAACCATAATAATGCGTCCCACTCCCGTGTGCTCTTTCGATTATAATCGTAATATTATTTCAATGTGCGTGTGTAGTTATGTGAAAATAATATATCCACTTACTAATGAACACATGAGTATCTAATCTGAACAATTTGCAGGTTTTAATTTAGTGTTCCGCCGCGCAGTCAGGTTTCATTTTAGTTTAGTGTTCCGCCGCGCAGTCAGGTTTCATTTTTAGTTTAGTGTTCCGCCGCGCAGTCAGGTTTCATTTTAATCTTCGTTACGGTTTGGCAGTTAATTAATTTGTTATTTGAAGTCGTTTATTGGGGAAGGTACTGTCAAAATGGCGTTGTCGTAAGCTAGTTCCCAAAATATGGATACACGCGAGACGTAGTTTTATTTTATTTTTGCGGAAATGATTCGTTGTTGTGATCCTAAATGCTATTCCGAAAAATCCTAATATCCGAAAAAAAACCTATTTCCGAAAGACCCTAATATGTAGGGTCTTTATAACGGATAACTTTAGTTATTCGAGAGAAAAACTGTAACGAAACAGATTTCGAGGCTACCTATGTCGGAAACACTTTGAAGAAAGTAATTACGAGAAAATAAGCAAAAATGATGGTTATAAATTCTGACAGTTTTCACCTTGAATATAGGATATTTATTTAAAATATTACAGAAAATAAAAAAATAGTGAAATAAAACCAGACTTAAATTACGAATTAACACGAAATGGAATGAATGAACGAAATGTATAGGCCGTAGGGACCGAACGCCGTCTATAAATAGCATTGACCGACCTACCCCATTTAAAACCTACGTCCATTTGAAAACAATCATTCTTTGAAGTAAAGACATGCTCCAGTAGCGATGGACATAAGATACCAATCCAATTTTGGCTTAGTTTTGTCGCCACTCTGATTTCATGTTTCAGTAAGATACAATTGCAGAATCGTAGCTGAATGTAAGTAACATTGGCAATGCGGATTGTAATTCAGCAGAGCGTATTCACGCAGCGCTTCATTGCACAAGTGCATTAAGTACCTACTTACCTACAGTGAATTCGGATGGTGGCAATCTGTTTCAGAATCACTATAATATAACTAGGTATTTAATATCAATAGGTAGGTATCTAGTGATAAAGTAGAGTAGAACTCTTTATGATGCTTTTCCGGGGAAGCACTATCACCACACACGTTTCTTCCGACGAGCAGCGTGGGTTCCGGTTGAGGAGTGGTGTGTATTAACACAGGTCATCAGGCACATGACGGGAACAGGAATACGTCACTTTTTGCTTAGATGTTTTTAAAATGTTGTCTTGGAAGTTAGAATACAGTTTACCAAGACTTTACTTAATCAAATACGAGGTATTTCTTTCCGACTGTCAAGACAAAAATTGTGATAGCTCAGCTAATATGCTTGATATAAATATAATTTAGAGCCTAAGCACTCAGGAATAATGTAGCTTTCCACCAGTGAAAAAAAATTTAGAATTGGATAGTTAGTGCCGGAGATTACCCCCTACAAACAAACAAACTTACAAACAAATTTTACCTCTTTAAAATATTAGTATAGATCCCATGTTGACCTTTTAAATTATCTTTTATTAATTTTGAACTTTATGCCACATAAACACGTAAAATTCGGACGTTGTCCCCTGATTTTAAAAATAACTGTGTTATGTAGAGTCAAAGTACCTATTCAGTACTGTAGTGTGTCACATAGGCCCCAGTAAAATACTCTATATTTCATGCAAAAGTTCTTGCTTAGGTAAACCTAAATATCAGTTTAGTTAAAGTTGCATTTCCTAGAAACAACCCGAGTAAAAATATTCACTCGCTGAATCTTAATCACTCTGTGTAGACAGAAATTCATTATTTGTATCGAAGTTGAGAAACAGCATTCATAATGATATTGGTGTAGTGACGCTCGTGTGCGAGCAGATGACACAAATGGAGGAACATCCCTACACACAGCGATGAACAAGAAAAAGTGGGCGTGACGCTCCGCCCAGCCCCCAGCTCCCAGCCACTCTTTCTTGTGATCTGCAGCCTCCCCCCGGCAGGACTTATCTCCTAATAGGTAGCTACAATAAAACAGATACGCTAGCAATGTGTTACTAAGTAATAAAGCGGCGCCATTTTGTCCTGCGCTTCCGTGTCGCCTGAAAGCAATAACGCCTTTATGAGCTGAGCAGCGATCCGGCATCAAGTGATCAAAGAGCTCGTCCTGTTTCATTTTACGCTTGTTGCTCTTCTTTCATTGTCAAACGAAACGGTGATAACACAATCTTTCAATTCTTTTTTGTAGGTATCATATACACAGTTCAAATAACGACCGCTTGGTATACTTGTTCATGTTTGTTGGCAATTATTTTTATAGGTAGGCTATATAAGTTTGTAGGTGCTTTCCTAATATAATCTAGAAATATATATTTCTATTTTAGTTCGTAAATATGTTATAAAACATGCTTTGATCTTTTTTCAAGAAGCTGTTTTTCAATAACATTCGTGCCTGACAGAATGATGCACAAACACTGTGAGTGGAACTGCTACAACACATTGCAACTATACACAACCAGGCAAAAATTATAAGGACTAGATTTATATCATCTAACAGTTACTGGGAATAAACCTCGTGACATACAGACATTATCAGCTATAAAATAGGGTGACACCCTTTTGGTGAGAAACCGTAAAAACGTACCTGCAACGTCGTTCTTACATAACTTAATGGATAAACTTGATGGATTTTTTGATAATTAACAAAGCAATATCTACATGGCAACTTTCGAAAATTCCAGGATATTTCCAGCGCACTTGCTCGAAAAGTGGCTCTTATTAAGGGTTTACCATATCTCAGGTTTTGTCCTGAGATTTCCAGATGTTTTAGGCTCCTGACAAGATTGCGGCCAGATTTCGGAAATCGATTTTTCTGGGTTTTTTTATGAGAAAGTTACAATCAACATTATCAGAAACATAAACTTTGGATATCACTAATCAAGGTAATTAGGTAACATCAAAATATTTATAAACATAATATAATTAACCCTCTTTGATTTTTAGGGTTCCGTACCTCAAAAGGAAAAAACGGAACCCTTATAGGATCACTTCGTTGTCCGTCCGTCCGACCGTCTGTCTGTCTGTCTAGACCCCTTTTTTCAGGAACGCATGGAGGTATCAAGTTGAAAATAATATCTAAGTCGTCAAATACGTAAGTCTTCGGTCCCTTGGAGCTTACAAAAAATTAAGGTTCTAAGTCAACGCAATAAAAAAATACGGCCATTTATGCGACATAGGTATACTACGATACTCGGAAATAAATCAAAACCTTAATTCTAGGTTGACACAATTCTTTGGGCTATGTCGGTTACCTTGGTTCTCCTGCGGATCTCTTCATTTCTGATTCGATCAAGTAGGAAAATTCCAAGTATAGCCCTCTCCATTGCCTATAAATTGAAATTGATATAGACAATTTAGGTAAACCCCATAATACATAAAATAAAATATCTTAATATTGTAACAAAATAGATTACAATAAAATAAAATGTCGATGCAATTAAAATAAACGAATGAGTAGGTACCTACAAATTATAAAGTCAAAGAATTCAAATGTCATAAAAATCACTACCATATTAATTATTTTCCCTACATAGGTCATTATGAGGAAATTGATAGTTGGAGTTGATAATGGACATGTGGGAAGAATGAAAGGCGTTTATGGAAGAGTGCATGGAGGATGGGGATTTAGGTTAAGGTTTAAAGAATCTATTTCTCATAAGAACATGATACAGTTCACTTATATGAGATTTAACTTTTAACATAAATATCGTCGTCTAATGACGAAGCATGCAGGTGTAGAGTAAGTAAAATTATAACAACAACGTACGAGGACAACAGCAAACAAAACAAAAGTGTAGGTAGTTACATATAACGAATAAAGGTAGTTACATAAAAAGATTTGGTAACCTTAATAACGAGGGAGAGTCGTTGCTGCAATCCACTATCGCATTTGACCTGGCAGTAGCCAACACTTGGTTGCAGAAGAACGATGGATACCTAATTACGTACAAAAGTGGCAATCGTAAGACGCAAATTGATTACTTTTTAGTACGACGCAAAAGCACGTCAAAGACTGCAAAGTGCTACCGGGAGAAGATTTAGTCTCACAGCACAGACTCCTAAAGGAAATGGAACTAGAAAAGAAAATAAATAAAACTCAATGAAAACAAAGAGCGCCCTCCCCTTTAAATAAAATGGCATATGCTGGAGAAGGATGATTTTGCGAAGAATTTAAAAATGATAGATATGGGGGACATGAATGACTGAAGTGTAAATGAATGCTGGAGTGAAATGGCGGGGTATATTAGGAGTGCAAAAAAATATATTTTGGGAGAGACAAAAGGAAACGGTACGATAGGGATACATGGTGGTGGCCGACAGAAATACAGAACGTGTAGCAGGATAAGAAGAAAAAGTTCAAGGAATGGCAGTGTTGAAGATGAGAATGTTAGTTTGAAAGCAGGAAAAAGGAGTGAGTGTGATGCTCTAAAGAAGCCAAGAAAGCTGTGGCCATAGCGAGAGCAAAAAAATATACCGGCTTGCAGCTAGAGAGAGAAAGACGAGGGATTTTTGCCAGATAAAATTTTAGTGTACAGTAGTGTTTAGGTACAATAGTGGTTGATTATACAATTTAACTCGCCAAACTTTCCAGTTTGATGGCGAAACGTGAACGTGACGTGTGCGGTTTGTGAATTAAATTGGAATAATTCTTAGGTATCATTAAGGATAGGTGGAAGGGCTATTTTGAAAGACTGATTAATGAGGAGAATAACTGGAGTGGTGTGCTTAAGAATAAATCAGTAAATGAGGGGTTAGTAAGAATGATTAGTATGGATGAAGTGAGGATAGCAGTAAAATTAGATGAAGAATGGTAAAGCAATAGGTCCGTATGGAATACCAGTTGAACTATGAAACTAAACTTATGGACTTATGGAGCTAACCACGTCCATACGTGGTTCTTAAGGAGAAGTGGAGATTAAGTCGGACCAAAACAGAGTATTTGTTTGGGATTTTGGCGGTCTTTCCGTTCCTGTGCCTATATCTCTCATCGGAACGTTATTACCGATCTGCTCCAACTTTCGGTACCTTCAGTCGCTTGTCCAAGGGGATGGCGAAGTAGACCGAGACGTAACGCACCGGATCTACTCAGGATGGATAAAATGGTGACAGGTCACAGGAACAACTTGCGACCTACAAATGTCCCTTAAGTTAAAGTAGAAAGTTTACAAGTCCATGTTAAGGTCTGTCGTACTGTATGGATCGGAATACTGGACCGTGAAGAAGACGGATGAAAAAAGAGTGCATGCAGTGGAGATGAAATGTTGAGATGGATGGGTGGAGTGACGAAAATGGATAAAGTAATAAATGAGCATATAAGGGGAAGTTTGAAACTGGTGCCAGTGACAGAAAACTTGAAAGGAAATCGTTTAGCTTGGTATGTGATGAGGAGGGAAGAAACGCATGTAACTAAAAGAGTGATGAATATAAATGCTGATGGGTGGAAAGGAAGAGGAAGGTCAAAGAAAAGATGGATGGATTGTGTGAGGAATGATATGAAAGAGAAAAGAGTGAATGAAAGCTGACGGTTGACAGGGGAGAATGGAAGAAGAAAACATATTGCGCCCACCCCAAGTAACTTGGGACAAGGGCAGGAAAATGATGACATAGGTTAGGACATTATAAATATCACGAAGGTCAAGAATATCGGAATGTCAGGACTTAAAATTTTTCATCTGGTTACTCTTATTGCACCGCTTTTAGATTCACAATGCAGTGTATTTAACACGCATACTTACTTACTTAATATACCTGCACTAGTGTGGGAAAGTGCGCCACAGATTTCTGTTTAATCAATTAATATCAAAGATGTGCGATTTTTTAAATCTCAGCTTCAGGCTCTTTAGCCTACTAACTTTTATGCCAAAAAATTGTGTTAATATAATATGTATCGAAACGGTGTAAATAAATAAAGTATCATAAAAATACATTAGATATAATTCATCAAATCATTTCTCTTTGACAACAAATAGTGTTCTATAAATACAAATATTCAGTTTTTTTTTTATGTTAGTTGTTTGGCGGCTGCGAGTCAGTGAAAAAAATCCACGAGCCATTTTTTACAAATATTTGTTACAAAATGTCTATGAAATTTTATTTATTATTTTCTTGGAAGTGTGTTGAAAAAGGTAATTTGATGTGCCCTCGTGTTGGCTCGGGCCTTGAGTGTAATGATAAACTTTGCACATTTGCATCAATATGCTCTATTTCAATTCTGCGCGTAGGTATGTATGTTTATTCATGTCAAAGTAAGAAAGTCGAAAAGAATATTGAATATTACCTCAATACAATAAGTTAACGCAATTAAAATAAACGATTTAACGCATAAAATTGCCACTATAACGGTTATCAATTAAATTATTATTTTGAGCTCGTTTAATGTAACTAGCGCGGTGAGCGGTCACATCAGTGAGTGAAGTATCACTCTATTATTTATAGACGCGTTCGATACGCAATACAAATTATTGTTTTCAAAGTATAACGTTTAGGGGAGCGTTGTTTGCAGAACGACCCTCAGGGTCTCCCTACGGGATAGCGCGGCTCAACGAATTTGACATTTACTTATGTAGCTTTAAGTGTTATTTTGTAAGGCTATCGCGGAAATGAAATACTTTTTCGCTTTGCGAAGGTATTGTGGTACTATTAAAGCAATCTTTTGACAATTGAATTTTGGTTCGAGTGGCGCACAGAGCGCAGATACGACTTTTCGTCACAGAGCGATGCATGGGTGTTTGCGTGCGGTAATTGATACGAAGTGACAGACACGAGGGGATACTTTTTCAGCCTCCGGCCGTGAAGAGGAGTAATGTTTTGACATGAACCGAAAAGAGATGGGTGTGATTTGAAGTGCCCTTTGTGGAATTATAGTCGCGGATGGCGTCTTTAATATTGACTAATGCATTTCGTTGCTAATGGGGAAATGGAATACGACAGGTGCGAGGGTTTTAACGACGCTCGGGATTAAAAAAACACCGACTTTCATTACTCTGTTTTATTTTAGTAAACAATTGTTTGATGTGTGACATTTCACGGGTAGATAGTCTTACTGTAACATTTTAATTAATTGGGTAGAGCCGGTAGAGTCTAGGGGAGCAGTGACAATTATTTAGTTAGCTGCGATTTTTTGTAAAGGTATTAGGTATTATAGCATCGACTCAAACAATCTGCTAAGCCTTTTCCCAACTATGTTGGGGTTTGCTTTCTGTCTGATCGGATGCAGCTGACTACCAGTATTATACATGGAGCGACTGCTTATCTGACCTCCATAACCTAGTAACTGGGTAATACGATACCCCTTGTTAAGACTGGTTGTCAGACTTTTGGACTTCGGACGACCTGTAACGACTGTCAAAGATCCACTAAGGACTAACGGCTTATCGTGCATTCTGGTACCTAAAGGTATCTTGGTACGTAAAGACGGTCACCCATCCACGGACCAACCATGAATAGTCTATAGTAGATATATTTTGCATTCCTGTTTGTAAGAATGTTAGGTGCAGCTGGAGTAGGCGGGTATTTCTATCTAGTACCTAATTATTACCTTAAAGAACAAGAAGAACGCGGCCGTAACAAATATATATACAATACAGAATTATAATCATTAGAATCAGCATTACAACTCTCTAAGTTCATAAAATCCTACTGAATGATTATTTCAGAAAAAGTCATTCAATAGGATTTTACGAAGAGAGTTAGTTGTATTGCCGATTCTAATGATTATAATTCTGTAAAGCCATATTTGTTACGGCCGCGAATCATATTTAGATCAACAACCTGTTACTGACCTGAAAATTGCAAAAAACGTAATCAAATTTGAATTTCGAGGGCTACCTTAGCGCATCTCCCTTAAGGCTTAATTTTACGGGTATCCTATGATAGCAGATAATATGAAGTAGGTGCACTTAGTACTTGTACAAGAAGACACCAATAGTTAAGAACTCGCTAAAGTTTATTCTAATAATCACCTGGATCTTAAACACAAGCATCTACTTACCTCGATATGCAAATTAAATCGACATTAAAGTATCAAGGGCGGATCAGGCGGTCCATTAATAAATCAGTTCGCTAAAACCGTAATTGTAATCTCAAACAAGGCGGAGGGAGCGCGGTGTTTGTTCTAACAACATTATTACAATAAGTTTGGGTTCGGTTCGCCGCCGCTCCGCCGCCGCGCCGCGCCCGCCTCGCGCCGCGTTCGCTTCTAGCCCCATCCGCGCGGTTCACACGATGGTTTGCCGTTGCAAACCTTAAACATACATTAGGTACATATTTGTATTACTAAACAACGTTTACTGTGCCGTTGGTCGATTTTTATGTTCTTCAATAACCAATCTTGAAGTCAGTACCTAATAAAAAAAACTAAATAACACGGTTTTAGACTTGGACGTAAATTAAAAGTCTAAAGATAATACAAATTATTATCGGACCGATAAAAAAGTTGAACGTTGGAAGCCCGGTTTTTGTACTTAGTCCTTTTTGTACTTTTGTTTTTCTTGCCAATCCGTTTTCTGGAAAAAGTACCTACTGATTCGCGAACATTTTTTTGTATGGTGAAAATTCACTATTGACGAAGATATGAACCCGACGGATTCATCCAAAACAATCGGAATCGGACCATTAATTACAACACTTTTTTGGAAAACGTACCCGTGGTGGGATAGATGGTTAAGACACGTTTCAATTTTGTTCTCATCGTTCAGAAACAGATATACCTATATTGTAGTAAGTAGGTACATATATTATTAACTAGTCACTTAACTGATGCCGATTAAACGTTTCTATTAGGTGAAGTCACTAAAGTGCGCCTCGTAATAAGAAGACTACTAACAGATTCCGAGATGAGCTCACAAAGATTTGTATTTACGTATAAGGGTTCAGGGAATGTGACACTATGAAATTGATTGTATGTAGCAGTAATCTGTGGTAAGCATACATACGCGCAGATTTGAAATTTGAATTGAAAATAATTGAATTGCAAAAGTACATTTTGATGCAAGTGTGCAAGCTATTGCAAATTTGCAATGACAATTGCTCACTTGTATCAAACAACATCAACACACTTGCGAGGAAACAGTACATACAATTTCATACGTTTTCGTACATTTTGTAAAAAATATTTGTGAAAAATGACACCCGGATTGTCTTCCGAAGAAAATCCGGGACTCAGTCATATTTTGAAAGAAAGGCACTGACTCGAAGCCGTCAAGCAGCCTAATATCAATAAAAAAAATACTGAATATTTTTTTTAAAGAACAGTATTGTTAATTAATGTTGCTGTTGCTAAAAATAAATCATTTCAGCCGAAAGACGTCCACTGCTGGACATAGGGCTCCCCCAAAAGGAGCCCCGGGATTGCTATAATCGCTACGCTTAGCTGGCGGGTTGGCGATCGCAGTATGGTGTTAAAATTCATAGAGAAGCTGCCCATTCTCTAGTAAGTCTCTGAGTCGCCTTTTACGACACCTACGGGAGGTAATAGGATGGTGCTATTCCTTACGTCCGGCACCACACGGCACAAACAAAATTAATTTGATGAAATATAATGTCCATTTATCATACTTTAGATATTCACAAAAAATTTAGAAATAAAGAGGCATGAAGGCTCTTTGCTAAAATTTAAAGAAAATCGCACTTCTTTGATATTTATTATTTGATTATTTAAGTATAGTTATCTGTGACGCACTTTTCCGCACTGGTCCGGGAATGTTAAGTAAAAAGCACGTTTGTGAAATAAACTGCATTGTGAACCTAAAAGCGGTGCAATAAGAGTAACTTTTCGTGCAAATGGGTTGAAAATACCTTACTTCCCTACTTTATATTGCATTGTTATTTATCGAAAAATCTATCTAGTTTTTTAGAAACGACGTTGTACGTTTTTACGGTTTATCACCAAAAGGGTGTAACCGGAACCCTATGTCTGAGATTATGATGTCTGTTTGTCTGTCACAAGGTGTATTATCAGTAACTGTTGGTAGACGTATCTAGTATAATTTTTCCCTGCTTGTGTATAACTGCAATGTGTTGTAACAGTTCCACTCACAGTGTTTTCTGCTGTCAGGCACAAATGTTATTGAAAAACTGCATTTTGAAAAAGGCATCAAAGCATATTTTATAGCGTATTCACGAACTTAAACGTGCTAAAGGTAAAGTATATTACAGACAGAAGAGTTGGAATCTGGTTCTTCAGTATTGAAAACCATAAGAGCAAACTTTAGTCACAAGTCACAAGACACGCGAGACTCCCGCGACTGTTCTAACAATAAAAAAAAAAAATTGGTCTCATTTCTTTTCTTTTTCATAGCACTCTTGTCAGAGCGGTCGTGGTCTTCATATAGTTTCTTGTCTAGGGGTGATTCTCTTTACGATTTTTCGCCATCTAGTCCGATTTTTGCTGTTTTTAGTGCTCTCATACAAGGAATCGCCCACTGCGGTTTAAATTTGGTCAGTCCATCTCATGGGTGAGCGTCCGCGTGGTCTAGTTCCTTCCACGATAAGGCGCTTTATAGAGTCACCCTCACGCCTCGAGACGTGTCCGAAGTATTTGACGATGCGCGTTTGGACCAGAATAGACAGACGCGTGTTGATGCCGAGTGCTTGGGGTATAGAGGTGTTGGTGCGAAACTTGATCCACGATACTCCAAGCATTCTTCTCCCGCACCACATTTCCACTTTTCCAGAACGTCTATCTTCTTCTTCTCGATGTCACGCAGCGTCCACGTCTCAGCAGCGAACAGGAACATAAGGAAAACTAGTGTTTGAACAAGCTGTATCTTGGTGGCTTTTGTAATAAGCTCTGTTCTTCCAGACTTTTTCAGTTTGTCCATCGATGATTTAGTTATCGCCATACGTCTCTTAATTTCATCTATGCGTCACCCTCGGTTGAGATTAACGCTCCAGTACAAATGTAGGACTGGACTACGTCGCAGTTCGCAATTTTGAGACAACGGGCGAGTTGCTGTTAGCGCGGTCCACGATCATCACCTCACGTTTTTTTGCGATTAATCTTTAGTCCGAATTCGAGGCTCGCACTGTCCATCTTACGAAGTAATTCCTCTTATAGATGACTTGCGCTAGTAGCAAATAACGTGGTGTCATCGGCGTATCGCAGATTGACAATTTTGTAGCCAACGATTGAGACACCATCTGTCCAGTCTCTCAGTGGTCTCATTTAGTCAAAGTTTCAAAGGTAGAGTAGAAGGTAAGACCAGGTACAAATTACTTACAGCTTTTAGAAAACATTTTTCCTCTCATCGAGAAACCAGCATGATATCAACCCACCGTAAGAGAGGCATCAGCTTTACAGCATCTATCAACTCAACGGGAGCAAAGTACAACAGACAACTGCTCTTTTTACGAAATTGACTTTTTTACATAAATCGACCCAGAATTATTTGTTTTATCATAGGAATTTTTTCTGTTTAATTCTCAATTCTTACTAATATTAAGTCACGTTTATAAAGGCAACTACACCATTTTTTCAAGTGATGAAGTAGATACGGAGACACCAATGTATAGTTTCACGTCGGACACGTCCGCGTAACGCCGCGGCGGCGTTACAAATAATAGTTAAAAAACCGGCCATGTGTGGTCGGACCACGCACAATGAAGGGTTCAGTAGTTGGGATGAATTTATCCCAAGAACAAACTTAATATCGTAGTTGAAAAACGTGTGCTACATACATACATTCCAACTGCAAAACGTTGGTCGACTATTACTCGTTGACTTGTAAAGCCTACTTAGCTTTGATAGTTTTCCCTTTAACTTCATTATTATATGCTATTTGGCATGAATTTTTATTTTTTTCAGATATCCAAAAACAACCATTTAGCTGGCAAGGGAACACTTGACTCTAACAAAAATTAGTACTTCAAATCTTAATATTTCGCAAACGGATCCCTGAATCGAAAAGTGATTTCACGCACTTGCAATATTATTGAACGACCTCTTCACTGATACGGGATAGACGAGAAAAAAAACCCTCTAAACGAGGAGCGGTTCCCAAAAAAAATGTTTTTTTTTTTTTTTTTAATTTTATTATGTATAGCCATGCCAAATTACAGCTGTCTAGTACTTAGAGTCTTTATTTACATACCAATACCCCTCCGTGCCTCGGAAAGCACGTTAAGCCGTTGGTCCCGGCTGTCATTTGTGGATCTTTGACAGTCGTTACGGGTCGTTAGAAGCCCAAAATCTGACAACCAGTCTTACCAAAGGGTATCGTATTACCTAGTAACTGGGTTGTGGAGGTCCGATAGGCAGTGCCATGTAAAATACTCAAAGAAAGAAAAATAATTTTATTTGTCACAGAAACACGTGCATATGAAAACATAAACTCGGTTACGTAAACAGCTACAGCACGGCTAGGTACTGGTATTCAGGTGCATCCGGTTAGACTGGAAGCCGACCCCAACATAGTTGGGAAAAGGCTAGGGCAGATGATGATGCTTTGAGAAAAATACATAAAATTATTAATAAGATATATTATCGCATACCACTACGTTATTGTATTACTACTGTCATCGTGTTACAATATTTAAAGTAATCGAAACGTCTTACTGCAATTTTCATGGTAAAGTCAGCAAAATATTAAGTTTAGGTGTTAGGGTAGTGACTGTAGCAAGTTATAGTTATGTCTAGGCTACTGTCCCGCTAAGTAGCTAGTGTTTGGGGTGCCTGGGGTGGGCAGGCGTTGAGGCGTGGTGCACATCGCCGCGGGCACGCGCCCCGCCCTGCCGTCTCATCTGTTTGTCTTCCCACACGACACGTCCTACCACCGCTCCGTACTAATGAACCATTACTTCAACGTATAAACTTGTTTATTTATTTTAATTATAGCGGACTTTAAATATTCCAAAGCGTAAGTTTTCTTGATATGACTTTGTTGATCGTATTCAAAATCGTGTTTATGTAACCATCTGTCCTTTGATTAGGTTTAGGTAATAATTATTATGTCAACCTACTACCTAGCTGCTGCCTGTGAT
Source organism: Tiliacea citrago (assembly GCA_963921375.1). Lineage (NCBI taxonomy): Eukaryota > Metazoa > Arthropoda > Insecta > Lepidoptera > Noctuidae > Tiliacea > Tiliacea citrago. The sequence goes on from OY992787.1 coordinate 17,549,234, forward strand.
TTTATTAGCATACAAATTTCAACCTAGGGATCGAAAAAACACGACGAAATCGCAAGCGTTATTTCGCATACGTGTTGAGTTCCTCCTCTACATCCGCTGAAAAACAAAAGTTTGTTGCAAACAAATTTTTATCGTAAGCAGTTAAAACTAGGTAATGTCCAACTGTCATGTCTCGGAACTATACCTTATACGACTAGTATCTATAGTATGTTTACTAAGAAAGAAGAAACGACTAATTGGAACCGTGCACCTACTAGCTTCTTCTAAGTTTCATAAGTGCCCATGTAGGCTTATGTGAAATAAAATATTTTGAAACAAACTTCTCTGCTATTCATGAACAAGAGATCCTTTTTGATCATTATCAGAACGTGGCAATGGGTCAGACAAAGTTCGTAGCTAGTTCGGAAGCAAGACAGACCTATTTACAAAGGCACTTTTATTCCATATACTTTATCAATGCTTTACCAATAGAGCTACATATAAATAGGGACTACCTACATGCTTGAAACGCTATATATTACTTACATAAACGAGCTATAAACATTTAAATGTTTCATCTAGTCATGATTACGTTATATCCTCGTAGTTTAGCTCTTCATTACCGTGTTTGTCTTCAGCAGAATGAACATTACCGCATTGAAATTATGCATGCATGATGCCAGTCCGCTGCAGCGGTAGCGTACAATAGAATTTGGGAATTCTCCACGCTCTCAATGGAATTAAAACAATGGGGAATATCAAACTTCCAATGTAAGCTGTGCCTATAAGCTTCGGAGAGTTTCGACGTCACTTAATGAAGCTAATCTATTTTAATCTAGGTACCCGTAACAACAATAAGTCTCTGGCGAATGAAAGGCTTCGATTTATGTAGGTATATAACACTGCGGTGAATGTCAGCTTAATAATATAGTAGTTAAACTTCTGATTCGTAATCGATGATTTTAATCAGAAAAGGGCATTATATTATATATTATGAACTAAATTACAAGCAGATTTATACAAAGTTAGTACTACAAAGATTTTGTTTGGCCAAATCCAGTACAGAGTACCTACAATCTTTCAAACTGATCCTCATGCACTTCAAATTATTATTAGGTACCCTTGTGAAAGATAAGGTGTATGACAATTCATTTTGGGAGACGATTCAAAGAACTTTCAACTTCTTCTTTCCGGTTTTTAAGGAATCCACATCAATTTTACCCGGGATCTCCTTCGTGGCCTGCCGCGACCGTCTTGCTGTCTTAGAGCACCATTGCAGTTTGACTATTGTGCTTTGTGGTGAACCGAATCAACTGTGAGACCAAATAGCTATCGCATGACGCTTAGCAATTGATTATGAATGCAGCCCCAGTCTTGGTGGAGACCCCTGAAATAAATGCCCAATTTTGTCGATTCCTATGTTATACTCGCAAACGGATAAGTACCTAACACACTTAACGATACGCAGGAAACAGGGGTGCTTTTATTGCAGAAAATGAACTCATCGGCTGCAATGAGAACAGCAAACGAGTTAAACTAAACACAATCAGTAGTACACAAAAGAACATCGGGCTAATCTTATTGTGGGTGAGGAATGACAAAGGAGTCGGGTGCTAACAGTGCGAGTGGGTGTAAGGAGCTGGCGGCCGCGGAGCCCCGGAGTCTGGCGGTGGCAGGGGCCATATTTGCCGCTCGAGTGGCGCCCAATGAGCGGAGGGGCGCGGGCGGGCACCCAACGCGAAAACCCCGTCACTCTTTCATCGAAAGTTAATAGGACTTTTGTCGGCCGCCGAACGACTCTTGTAATGCAATTAACTCCGACAATGGTGCTATCGTTAACGAATTAATTTTAAACGGCCCTACTGAATAAGCTCAGGGTGCCCCTTTTAAAATGTAGATTTTGTATAGTATACGAGTATTATCCGGTGACGGATCAACTTGTCTTATCTTTTGGAAAATGGTCGTGGAACATGATTTTTTGACTAGGTATTTTATAAGGGCTTGAAAATTATTATACTTTTCATGAATTTATTATCAATGAAAACTGTTAATTAACAACCCTGTCTTTTCTAGCATAAAAAGCTAGGCACTTTTTAAACCCAACTTTTTATCTGATTGAATTAAATTACATTCTTCGAACAATCTTTTAAAATATATTTAGGCACAGTAAATATTACTTAATAATAATAAGTAATGTTATATGGATATTTATTTATGAATCAACAGAGTAATAGGAATCTGTTTCGCTACGCCTGCACGCATGATAGTTTCTTGTAAAGAGTTCCATTATATTTACATTCACATACAACATCAATGTACGTCAGTTTTGTAAAGAAAATGAGAGATTACAAATAAATTCGTGTCCATTGATTGGAAAGGAAAGAAGGCTGGTCCAGTGTTGTGACGGCGAGGTGCTACAATGGCTCGCCAGCCGGACAGTCGGCGTGACCACCCGCAGTCTGGGAACATCTCACACTTGTGCCTACCCACTCGAGTGTGAGCACGGCCGCGCAGCCCCTCTCTACCGGGAAATATCAATGATACCTCAACAACAATAAAAGCTTTGAGGTTTTTTTTGCTATTATGTAGTTCAGTAGCTCGGTCAATGTTTGCTACAAAATTGGGTCGTTCCGATTGTCCGTAGATAACACGGTGTATAACAATCAATTGATCGCTTACAAGAGAGCGGTTCGGCTCGTATTAGCTACTGTACTGAATGATTAGATAAGTATTTAAGAAACCTTTGAGTTATGATATCACACCGATGCCATATACATATATATATATATATATATATATATATATATACCATATTTGGATGTTTGTTATTTCTTATCCTCACAGAAAGAATGTATTGTTCAGTTTCTGAACCAATATTCAGATTTAGATAATACGCACGCACGTGGAATCGGTTAATAGAATTTGTTTTTATTGTTAAATAATCTAGTATTTGAAAATATTCTTCACCCTAGAAATGTTGTTCTTGAAAGAAACGTATAGGTTTACTATTATTTATCATATTATATTTATTTATTAGCCTGCTGAAAATATTGAACATCATTGATAATTAATTACCTATATGTTATTTTATAATCATCATATCGCAGTCATGCATATCTTCATGAATAAAAAACGTCTTCAAAAGTGCAGCTACTGACGTCCTAGAATCATCTAGAAGACACGATAATCCCTAAGACTTTCCACCAGTCTTAAAAACATCATTGAAATTTTAGTTTCTTTCGCAGGTGTGGTTCAAGAACCGTCGCGCGAAATGGCGCAAGCAGAAACGTGAGGAGCAGGAGCGGCTCCGAAAGCTGCAGGAGGAGCGTGCGTGCGGCCGGGCACCACTGCTGGCGCGGGCGCCGCTGTCGCCGGCGCACTCGCCCGCGCACCCGCCGCCTGCGCCCCCTACGCCGCGCCCATACACCGACGACTCCGACTCTGACCTAGAAGTCGCCTAAACACTAAACTTCTAAACACCAGAACATTCGTGAACAACGCTGTCTCCACAGACTCATGAACTATCAAGTACTGTTCACTAGACAAGTGTTTACAGGTGCCATCTCAAGTGTTTTTGTTACTTCTAAACTCAGTGCGAGGACGACAGTGAACTATGTGTTGTGAAATTATTCTGACTGGTAGATATCAAAATTGTGAATTATATCTAACTCAACTTACTTGATACATAGGAAAATTATAACTTATCGTGTATTAAGAATGTACCTATAATGTTTAGATAATGTTTAGATAGCATAATATATTATGTACGTATGTAGAATAGTATCAGCGCATACCGACTTCCTCTTCGACTAAACATTTCATTTTACTTTAGAAAATAACCTTTCTCCTACTAAATGTAGATAAAATGTGTAATATCAACGCATATTAAAATAAAATACAAGATCATTTACTTGTTGTAAATTATAAGTATCGCGAAATAGAAAAATGTAAACTCCAGCGATTAGAAATTCCGCTTTCTGAAAATTCAGTACCTATCTAGATGTTTAGCACCGTGTATTATACCTAAATATTATAAAAAGTACTTAAATCATCAATTATACAATATTGCCTGTTATACTTTAAAACTAGTTTACATTATATGAATACTGAAATTTAGAGGAGATAGGTAGAGAAACTTCATGGCTTGAGGTGTAACCAATCAGAGTCGGGATTTTTCTTTTACCTAGCCTACACATTACTTTACATTATTTATTTTGAGGAAATGCCTTTGAACTGGCATTATCTTCAAAATCAAAAAGTAATTCATTATCTTGTACTCTATGCTGTATTGTCGTACAGTCTAGGTTGCTGACTATCTGCTCACCACAAAGCATCCTGTATAGTTTATACTTAAAGGGCGTTAGAGATTTGCTTTATAATTATGATTTTTGATGTCTTGAGGACTTGACATAGAAGCAATTATAAAGGCTTAGTCAATGTATTTATTTCTGACTATGATAGCCAGACTCTAGCATCAATAGATCTATTCATGGTTCATAACTTAGGTATTCTTCTAATGTAAACTAGACAGCTTTATAGACATTTTTGATTCCAATCATTGTATATTACCCCAGTTTCTAGATCGGCCAAGGACGAACTATTTTAAGCTTTAAAGTTTTTAATGAAATGATACATGTTGTTCATTTACTAGTTATTTATTTGAGGTTGAAACAGGTGCGACAAATTAGAAAACAAACTGTCTTGTCTATGTTAATATTTTGCTTTGTGACAGGTTTATTGCAATACTTAATACTTAACTAAATGTATGGTTTATCTAGATAAAAAAGTAATTAAATCCATAATTACATAATATACCTAATCCCATCTGCGTTTTCTTACGAACGATATTACAAACAAACTATAGGTACGTTATACCTACAAATTATATTAGTTTCTATGATGTCCCCTGTGGATGTGCCTAAAAATTTGTCCTTGACGGAGAAAGACATAAAATCTACCACTATCCACAATCATTATTGCATCAGACTAACAGACAAACAGACAGAAATATTAAAAACTATAGTTTCGGCATCAGAATCGTTGCCACACCTCGTAGCAATTAATTTTTTTTTTTTTCAAAAATATTCAATGTACAGTTTTAACTCTGTTACGATTTTATTATAATGTATAGGTAGTATAGATGTTACGGCTAATACCCGAAGTGCGGCTACACCTAGTTTTAGCCGGTTAGAACTAGGTGTAGCCACTTACTCTTGGTTAAACCTAGTACGAGCCGATTGTTTTCGACCAACAATAGAGGGGATCTGGCGTTCGGCGGCCGCTGCCGCGGCACGTTCGCTTCGCTCGCTCGCCTTCGCTTGTTAATGGTTACTGTTCTAACCTAACCTAACCCAAATGATTCAATAACAGTTGCAGCGAACACCTAGTTCTAACCGGCTAAAACTAGGTGTAGCCGCACTTCGGGTATTAGCCGTAACATAGATAATATTTATAGTAAGTGTGCCAGTTTTCCACCACTGCAGTGTCTTCATAGAATATGCTAAAATTGGGACAGATACTTACCTATGAAAATATAAACAGCTACCTTCTAATATTTTCACACTGTATAATCTATAACGCCAAGGTATTTTCCTTGATTATTGGACAAGCCGTGATAACGTTAATGGAGTTCCCAAAGGCGGATTAGGTATCATTGTGTTGTCAAAGGATGGCCTATTGCGCCGGCATACAAATGAGCACGAGCAGCATGAGAACTGATGTAAGTGTGACCTTGTAGACTGTAGTGCCACCTTTATTGTGTCATTGACTATGTCATCCCGATGAATACCACGAGTAGATACTATGCGTGCGTGTTGAGATATGATTGTGTGTGGTCAATGATGTGACCGTTCTGATCATCGGGTTATTCGGAGAGTTATTGATCAGGGTAGTTAACTTAGTAAAATTTATTGTTATTGAAGTAGGTAGACACATGATCTCAGGTTACCAAAGTGTTATTTGGTTTTGCTATTATGAATTTCTGGTGTCTCAATTTGTACCCTAGCCATCTACTATGTGTTACGGAATTTAATATATTATAACTACCAAAATGAGTATATACAACTCTACCTACCCCGTCGAGGAATACGGGGTATTATACTATTTTTAACGACAAGGTAATTTTTATTTCAGTGTTTTTTACTTGAATGAACAGTAAGAAACATTGCAAATTCTGGGTTCTAAGATATTAATGAAAGGTAAATTGCATGCAGCTAAGATGAGAAGGCTAAGAGATGTGTATCACACGAATAGATAGAATAAGAAATGACTTTATAAGAGGAAGTGAAAGTGACACCGGTGATTGAAAAGTTCTGTGGAAATCGGTTTTCATATACAGGGTGGAATTTTGTAATGCCACCTGGAGGAAAAGTACTCTTAATACTGCAGATAGAAAGTTTTACTCAAAGGAAACATTCCTTTATTTTTGAATAGAAAGCAAACTGCATTCAAAGATTTTCGAAAATTCTCTTCTCCCACACCCGGGAATCGAACCGGCTAAAATCTGAAAAAAAATATACCCTGTACTTTTATTGCATCGATCGTTAGGGTCAATTATAAGGATGAAATCTCTCTAACAAACATAATAAATTAAATGAAAGGAAAACCAGGAAATCTTAAATTAATTTAATTATTTACAAAAAATGGTAAACTAACTAATTAGTTGCTCGAAATGGGCTCCATTCTCTTGGATACACAAATTTATTCTTTTAATGAATTCATTTCTAGTAACCTTTAAATAAAGTGTTGTGGGAATATTATAAATCGTATTCTGAACTTCAACTCTCAACTCGTTGTCATTCGCATAAGATTTCATGTAAATTTGATTTTTTACATATCCCCACAAAAAAAATCTAATGGGGTGAGATTTGGCGAGCTCGCAGGCCATCTGATTGTGCCGTTTGTACCAATCCAGGTATTAAAATGGTTATTAATGTAGGCAGTAGTGATTCTGCTGTTATGTGCTGGAGCACCATCTTGCTGTAGAATTATTTGGTTTCGCTCTTCCTCGGGGAAACCATTTAACTCGTTTCTTAAGAGATTCAGTATTTCAATATACTTGACAGTGTTTTTAAAATGACCTGCGTACACGTGGACTAACACTACATTATTTCTCATAATTCCGCACCAAACGTTGAAAGAAAATCTTACTTGATTGTTAGTTTCATGAACACGAACAGGATTCACTCGAGACCAATAATGGTTATTGCGGCGATTGTACTTACATGCCATTATTGCTGAAGTTGGTTTCGTCAGACCATACAATGTTACTCAAAAAATTAGGGTTTTGGTCAATTTCTCCAAGCATGTTTTCACAAAATTGTAATCGTCTGTCACGATCCCCAATATGCAATTTTTGCACCAACCGACCTTCACGATAGCATTTATACTTATAAAGTATAAGTATAAATGCTATCGTGAAGGTCGGTTCAGTACTTTAAGTACGCGAGTGTGGGTTGTTCCTAATTCATCGGCAGCATCTCTACTTGAAGAATTTGGAAATGATTCAAAGTATGTTAAAACATCTAGTTCAAAATCGAAATAGTTTTGCTGAATAGTTTGCCGTCTCTTCGTGAAACCACCCGTATTCTTTAAATTTTCTACCATTCTTTTCAATACGAACCGAGTTGGTGCCTGTCGGTCTTGATATCTCTCTCCATACCACCGCAGAGCTAGATTCACGTTTTTGTTATTTAAAAAATAAGCTTCCATTAAATCAAACTGTTCTTGATAAGCCATTTTCACCGTGAGACAAAATGTGAAATGAGTTGTAAAAACAATCAAATGTGAATAACAACTATGACAATCTAATTTTCAAATTTTAATCTAACATTCCATATTTAAATTACCTCATACACGCAGCTACGAGTATGTCGCAAAGGAGTCTTCATTACAAAAGATGGATGTTAGTTAAAGAGCTTTAACTTGACTCATTGAATTTGTAACTTCAGATTTCCTGGTTTTCCTTTCATTTAATTTATCATGTTTGTTAGAGAGATTTCATCCTTATAATTAACCCTAACGATCGATGCAATAAAAGTACAGGGTATCATTTTTTCAGATTTTAGCCGGTTCGATTCCCGGGTGTGGGAGAAGAGAATTTTCGAAAATCTTTGAATGCAGTTTGCTTTCTATTCAAAAATAAAGGAATGTTTCCTTTGAGTAAAATTTTCTATCTGCAGTATTAAGAGTATTTTCCCTCCAGGTGGCATTACAAAATTCCACCCTGTATATGATACGGAGGAATTAAAAAAATGTCATGAAGAAAATTTTGGGTATGAACGTGGATGGATAAGAATAGGGGAAGACCAAATGAACGATGTATGGACTGTGTGAAAGATGATATAAGTACCTATGGCTAGAAAGTGGGTGACTACTAAGATGACGACTAATAGAGAAGTACTGAAGTATGGAAGAAAAACATGTTGCGCCAATCCCAAATAAATTGGGATAAAAGCAAGTTTTGGGACAAGGGGCCGTATTATGAAGTATAATTGCCATTATGATTCCAGACCGAAAAAGGGATGGTGCTAGCGGTCATGTATAAATCCATCTCTTTCTTGCACTGGAATCATGATGGCATTAAAACGTCATAATACGGCACCAGCACTCTAATTGCGTAACACAGTTTGAATGATTTTGAAGTATAGTGCTTCATAAGTTCGAAAAATTTGTCTGTTCAACAACGTTAATAAAGCAATAAATAATAATGTAAACGTTTATTTTCTCTACACAAGTTATAAACTTAAATAGTGCACGAACAAGGAGCTAACTTTGTGAGAGACTGGAGTCTGACGCTTCGCTCGCTCACTAGACCCCGCCATCCCCTTCGAACCTAACCTGTCCGAGTCGGGTTGCCCCAAGTCCCGAGCTCGCTTCGCTCGCTCTTGCATCCTAAGTTCCCCTAGTAACAGTAGTAACATTGCCTTTTGTACACATACACATATCAGTGGAGGTACACCAACTTTCTTCTGATCAGGATTTTTAGGTTGTTATAAAAACAAAACATTCTTAAATTTTTCATTTAAAAATCCATAATTTACAACTGTAATAAGTTCCATAAGGATCTCTTTTATTTCTTTCTACATTTCTTCTCCACAGTTATTCATAAATTAAATCATTATTATTAGCACGATTATTGTAAAATGCCGAATGCGTATGGCATACCAGGTTTTTTTTACGTTCCGTTTCACGACATTGTACACCACGAACAATATACTAAGACAGATTTGGTTGTCAATCGCCCATTTTAACGTTTCGTTTTCGCTTTTTATCTGATTTGAGGTTAGAAACATTTTTTTATTTAATTAATTTCTCGAAAAATATGCATTACCTTTTAATGAGAGTGGTAGCGTTATAATCGGGGACCCAACCCCTACCAGTTTTAACCCCTTTTACCCCCCAACTCCTGCCAAACGATACTAGATCCAACCCAAAACCTGTATTACAGGTCACCAGGGCCCTCCCGCGGCTATATGCCTGTTATTTAGATACATGACATAATAATTTAATAATCCAGCATACTACCGAAAAATAAATTAAGAGACATATTATAAAATTTAGTAACTAATATAAAAAAAATTCAAATACAAAAAGTTTGCGGAAATATCAGAGTGTGTGTAAGTAACCGGAGAAAGTGTATTTGAGAGATGTAAGGGTGTATGTGAGAGGTTGCTTGAATGAGTGTGGTGCGAGTATGGTTGATGGTATGTAGAAGCATCAGAGCGGATGAGTAATTAGTATAAAGATAGTCTTTTGAGGGGGATCAACAAGTTCTCGGTTCCCTGATAGTCTAGGATTTTTAATATTTATATTAATGTTGTTATTTAACTTATTATATAGGTGGTTCAAGAAAGAAGAAGAAATTACGCGAGTGTGCAGAGCTAAAAGGTTGTGTTTGGCTTACTTTGCCTTTTCGGCGCTTATCCCTACTAAGATTCGGATCGTAATGCAACAATGAGTGTTGTTTAAGCACCGTACGCGGTATGAAGGATTGCCTAACAGTTAATAACTCCCAGTCCTTAGAAACGTCTACGGTTGGGAATAGGAAGGGGAGACCGGCGCCAACTTTGAGGATGGCACGCTGTGTCCTCTCAACTTCAATGAGGTGAGTTGGGGCAGCGAATTCTTAATCCTTAATAGAGCATAAAGCATCGTAAGTCATCTTAATAACCCGTCGGTCCGCTGCGTGCCTAAGGGTTTTGAAGATGTAGATTAGTTTACGAAACCGGGTTACAAGGACTTTATATATGCGGTTTGAAGGTCAAGAATTAGTCCATAATGATACCAAGGTATCAAGGTAGGGGATATCTTCGATTGTTTGGAGAACGGGACAGCAGCACAAGAAGGTTGTCGTCAGGAACTCTAACATGAGATTAAATGCTAAAATATGATAGAGGAAGTTGATTTGACCTATGAACAAAATTAACATATTTGGTTTCATTAACATTTAACGTTAGAACCTTCGATCACAGCCATTCGCATATTCGATTGAAACCCTTTTGGGGAGTATCAAAGACCTCCTCCCTGATGTCCACTAAAAAAGAGGGCAGTGTCATCAGTGAAGGTAACAATTTTGCCCTTGTGGAGCTGGAGTTGGCAAAGGCTGTTGATTTACTCCAAGAACAACATTGGGCCGAGTATGCTGCCCTGAGGCACACCGAATTCGACACATGCCTCATAGCTCAACCTATTGTTAAACCGAACTCTTTGTTTTCTTCCTGTAATTTTCTTTCTGTAAGGTAGCCCTTCATTAATTTTAAAGGAATACCTCTTACACCAAATCCTTCCAACATTTTGAGACTGTGTCGAAGGCTCTTGCCAGATCAAGGAACACTGACAATTTTTATTTCCTTTGATCTCCTATTTATTTATTAATTTTGTTAGGGAAAATAAAAAATTGTACATTATACAGGGTGGAAGGGACATTGACGTGCATCCTGTTACCATGGATTCAGTACATCATTCTTGAACCCCTGCATTAAAATTTTTCGTCAGTTATTTAAAAAAAATTTTCGTTGTTCCATACATTTTGACCGAGTAGGTATTGCGAGTTGGTATTCTGTAGGTAACAGTTGTTTTTTTTTAAATTACCGACGAGAAGTTTAAACGCACGGGGGTCAAGTATGATGTACTGAATCCATGGTAACAGGTGTCACGTCGATGTCCCTGCCACCCTGTATATGTTACATCTAAAATTACATTGGAAGTGGGTAAATGTACAATCCACGACGTTTCCATAGATTACTTAAGTAAAGGAAGAGAAGGTGAAGACACAATATTCAAGTTATAAAAACACACAGATGAAGACAGGAAGATAAAAAAGAGGATGCACTTATCTCAAACTAAAACAAATAGTAGTTGATTTACTACGAAAACAAACAAAAAGAAAAGACATTACAAATCACGCACATCCAGACAATCCAATAAATATTTATTTAATTTTAGCCGATCTAAAGCGAACATATCCAAATTCACAAAATGTGTGTTGTAGATTTTGGCTAGTCTATGAAGAGGCCCGTTCACCGCATTGTTACGACAATGTGTCGTGGCAAAAAACGGGTAAACGCGAGCCTCTTGTTGAATAACTGTTCTGGGCACTACATCATTTCAGCCGAAAGACTTCCACTGCTGGACATAGACCTCGGGGTTTGCCATAATCCACACGTTTGGCAGGCGGGTTGACGATCGGAGTATGGTGTTAAAATGCATAGACAACGCTGCTGCCCATTCTCTAGTAAGTCCATCAGTCGCCTTTTACGACACCCACGGGAAGAAATAGGATCTGGGCGCTACATAAAATATATTATTACCTAACTAGGTCTGAGCAGTCAATCTTGTTGTGCAACAGATCATGAAGCATCATGGCTTGAAGCAACAGACGCCTTGATTCCAAGGTCAGAAGGTTAAACTTTTATAGGTTGATAATGATGGAGTGTAAGGGATCATTTACCACATCATTAGTTGACTTTTTACGACGAAAACCATATTGATTGCGTGAAAGAAGATTGTTTGATTCTAGGTAATTTGTTAGTTTATAAGCCGTTCCAGGATCTTGGACAGAATTGGTAGGATAGAGATAATAGGGCGGTAGTTATCGACACAGTCTTTCGACCCCCTTTGTGTATTGGTTTGAAAAAAGCCATTTTAAATGCTCTAGGGAAAACACCTGTCGCCAACGCCAGTTTGTATATCTGTGTAATAGGAGTGGTCAGAAAGTTTATGTACACACGGCTACACATCAAGCTATACATATCCAGTATACGCTGACCTCTCATTGTACGGAAATCTTACACAATGCGAGATCAGCTTATACTGGAAATGTATAGCTTGATGTGTAGCCGTGACCTCTTTAAGATCTTACCGGATATCTGGTCAATTCCTACCGCACACTTCTCCTTTAAATCTTTGATGAGGAAAAATACTTCTTCATTATCAGGCGGGAAGCATGATAAACGAATTGAAGGGTGGATCAGATAACACGTCTTATGACATTGGTTTATTCTGCGTTAAATTGTTAGTACGCTCGGCAAGCTTTCTGCCCACGTTCGCAAAGAAGGGCGTCGGGGGCGGTCCGCACCGGGTGCCACCTGATTGGGGGTGACCCCCAACCGCAAATAAAAATTAAATTATACATACTATCACGTTTTTCAACGATAAACCACTTAAGCTTGAAGCCATTGTAACCAAGTTATCCAAACTAAATAATTTTAATAAAGCAAAAAAGGAAGGAAAAAATCACGCCAATTAAGGCAGTAGTAATATATAACGAAGTTAAAAGGAAAACGAGTAAATTTAGTCGACCAATTTACATTTGCAGTTGGAATGTATGGGAGAACATGTTTTTCGACTAAAATGTTAAGTTTGTTCTTGGGATAAATTCATCCCAACTACGGAACCCTTCATTGTGCGTGGTTCGACACGCACTTGGCTGGTTTTTATTCTTGGGTGACACAATTATGCGCACCGGGTGTCACCCATGCTAGCTACGCCACTGGTCGCAAGAGATTCGCATTATGAAGGAGTCACAGTTTAACACCAATCACATTAAATAAACGGACACACCGCAGGCTGTACTTATTTCGAATTCTCTGACAAGTAAAACCAGATACCTCCATTAGATTGCTAGAGGTTTCGTGAAAAACAAAAAGCTGGCAGCTACATGGACATCGTTTGGAAAAGTTTACGTCAAGATAGAAGAGGGGCAGGTGCCGTTGCGGATAGACAAAGAGGCCGAGGTGGCCAACGCCAAACTTATCTTGTGACTAAAGTTAACCCCTAGTTTAATAACAACTTGCTTTTTACGTATTAATTATTTACACTTTTTACCTAAATTTAAAACATTTAATTGTGGTTTCACACACAATAAAAACAATATTTATTGGAATTCCAGTCCCTCACAGTCACATGTACTCAACTCAACACACACAACTTTCACCACTTACTCAGTACACATCACAGTGAACTTTAGTTTGGTATATGTATGGTATCAGTAAACTTGCCCCATTGGATTTTCCATCTAGTCGCGTGCTCAACATCGTAGCTAGTACGAACAAGATCTAAGTTTAAACTTTAATTATTTCCGTAAATATAGGTCACGCACCTCACGTGACATTACAATTGCATTTTATTGTTGAACAATGCAAAGACTTTTCAGTCAGATCTTGATTCACTTCAAATAAGTCTAGATTTGTTAAATTCCTCATCTCTTTTTATGGTGTTACTGAAGTCAGTAACAATGGCCTCGACTTGGTTCGGTAAATATCCTTTTCAACACATTTGCTCAAAAAATGCATTTACGAACCACAGCTGTATACATAGTTCGAAAGTTAAAAATTATGCACCATACGGAATGTGCGGTAAATTAGGTACTCTCCCTAAGTAACCTAAGTACATGTTTTACCGCATAGTCCGTTGTATACATAACATAATCTGCCTAAAATGTTCCCACTGCTGGGACACAGGCCTCCTCTTTCTGTGAGAGGGAGTGGGCCGTAATCCACCACGCGGGCCCAGTGCGGGTTGGTGGATGTCACATGTCTTCGAATTTTTAGTTCTAGGACATCCCGGTTTCCTCACGAACCTCACGGTTTACTCCGTTGTATAGCGCTGTGTGTAACATTTACGGCTTTTTTTCAATTTCCGTAAAAAAATATATAAGAATTCCACCAAGGAGTATCACATTACGAGAATAAATAAGCTGAATGATCGAACCTCCTTGGAAGCGCTTTTGCTCAATACGTTTATCTCACTTTATTATTAGTTAAAGAGAAAATGAGAAAGCTGTACCTAGTACTTAAAGTACTAATTTTCACAACACGCACGTGGCGCCATTTGCAAATTCGTGCCATTTTCATATTAGAAACGTCAAAGATTGTTGCGACTTTCAGACTGATATTTAAAAAAAAAATATGAGTTTAAGAGTTCATGCGAGGAATACGGAATCTACTCCATTTAATATCTTGAATGAGGTGCAAATTGCAGAAAATGGTCTCTTGCCTCCAAAATCCATACCATGGAAGACTTGAAGAAATACTCAATTATTCTCTGAAAATGTTTTGATGACTGGTTCATTACCGTACATTAGGTAGGTTTTCTCGCAAATGTGTTGTAAAACGTTATATGACACACGTGCGGAAATTAGTATTTACAAACTCGTGACTCGCCCTCGACTTCGCCTCGGGCTTACATTTTGTATACTCGTTTGTAAACCAACATACCGCACTAGTATCATAAATGATTATTACTTCCAGGACATGTATCGGTGTCTCGAGGCCTAAGGCTGCCCCGACATTCTTGATTATTTTTTGTTTTTGTTTTCGTTACTTTGTATGGGGATGTTACGTATTTCGATGGAAGAATTGCGATCATTTCTTTCAAGCATTTCTAGCTTATCTTCTAACGTCCTAATACGTTTCTTATAGGTGCAGTTTTCATGCTCCAGACAGGAAATTGGACTTTACCGACTTTTCGATCTCAAGGTTTGTTTCATTAGAGCATTTAAGGAGCTGTTGAGTGAGTCAAACTTTTGTTCCTGCTGGTATTTTAGCTCAGCGAACATCTTTTTAATTTCGGACATAATATAATGGTCAGAGATTCCAGTATATTCGCTGAAAGTGCGTTTATTTCATCCATTTCATCATCAGTTTTAAACTTGTTTAGAGCCGATTCCGATTCACATAGCAATGCAGTCTTTAGCTTGAATTCCTGGTAGTGGTGTCGTACATTGTGCCGGGGACCTATTTTGTCCATCTCCGCTAAGCTCTGGGTCTGCTCCCCATAAATCAAAGGCTGTGACCCTGATGGTGAGCGTTGAACCGACATCCTATCGCAATATGTCTTGGAGGGTGTATTCGCCTTGCAGTCTTATTAATTTATTATATAGTATATACTACTTCCGACGACTTGTTGATATTTGCAAAAAATCAGGCCTTAATATTTCTCAATTAGTAAATAAGCATTGTTTGCAGAAATCAATTGTGTTATAGGACAAACAAAATACACACACACATATAATTCGGTCTGGCCAATGCTATCGATCTTGCCAGTCTCGAACTCCCGGCAGCGAGTGTGGCAGTCGGCGGCTCAACACAACACCGTAAATAACGCAATATTAATGTTATTGAACTGTCAAAATGAAACCCATTGCTAATAGTTTGTTACGCATTATCAGGACCTTCCTAAACTGTGGTCTTGGTCTGTGGTTCAGGTACAGTCACGTGCACATTTATCTGTCAAATTTCTCCTAATGATTTTAACCCTTAAAAGCCCTGCTGCAGCTTGTTGAAGCTTATGTTCAAAATCGAATGAGACAATTTTACAGTTTGTGGTAACTTGATTTGCTGGTGACTGTGCCTATCTGTAGCGAAAGCCACTTAATAGTTACTTAGCTAACTTGTAACTACCTTAATTATTGACGTGGGCACGCGGCCGTTTCAGATTTCAGCACGAATCGAATCGTGATTAGTTCAAACTAGTTTCATATTTACTATATTTTTTTCTTTAGATGTAAATTTACATGGTTTTTCTTAACGTCCACTGTCTCGAAGTGACAACAACTAAGTGCATCCATATTAGTAATTTATATCACGCGTTTACTAAATAAGAAATAATCCTGAAGAGTGCTGATTAGAGTGCGGTTACTTATGCATGACGCAGTGTTTCTACACTGCGTCATGCTGAAATCATTTAATTCGTAGACGCTCATAATTCATAATCAGCCTGTATTTTTCCCACTGGTGGGACATAGGCCTCCTGTCTGTGAGAGGGAGTGGGCCGTAATCCACCACACGGACCCAGTACGGGTTGGTAGATATCACATGTCTTCTAATTTTTGTTCTAGGACATGCCGGTTTTCTCATGATGTTTACCTTCACCGTTTTGAGAGCAATGGTGATGAAATAATTCGCACGTCTGGGTTCGAAACTATGACCTACAACTCGTAACTCGCGGCCGTTCCCACTGGGCCATCACTGCTCTAATTAAAAAAATATATATCCTGCTTTATAGATAGAGTCAGTTATTGGAGTCATGCACACATTCCTACCTATAGGTACGTACCACCACTCATTCCATATTTAATTGTTATGCAAATCAGATCCATTCATAGTTTAGCATATTTACTAGCAGCGCCATCACCATTCAAGTGTAAAATATGCGCAATTTAGCAGCTAGGATAAATTATTGGCGATTTGCTGAAACAATATAACTGTAAATTGGAGTATTGAATACATTATTGAGTTTTTGAAACTTTTAGAATGTAAACCACACCGAGCATAGTAAATACATAATATACGTATTACTTACCTACTCATGTTTTGCTTGCAACTTGCTGGACACAATAAAAGTTTACGGTAACTACATAATTATGAGTAGGTATACCTACCTACCTATCTGAAACTCCTCATAGCTACTTGTAAGATTATGGTGAGAACATGTGCCAGCTGATCTAATTAGCTAGGTATGTACCTATTTTTGTTATGTTATGTATTGAACGGAATCGGCCCACCGATGGTTACTGCCGCGTAAGGATTAAAAAATAATTAAGCTAGTAGTAAAAAAAGGTAACATCGGTTTTGTTTGAATAAGGGATGGGTATGGCTATTACTAATGAGTAAGACCCTTCTTTTTTATATTTGGGTGGGAAATTATCAACTAACTTCTCCCGCTCTGGGCGGAGCGGGAGGGCGTGTCAGACTTTTACTGACTAAAACCCACCCGCGTTCCTTCAGTTCCCTGTGTGCCAGGGCCACGGTATCCTTTTAGGACAAACCCGCAACCCTGGCAGGCATTGGTCATAATCTAATGAGTAAGACCCTGCTCTTCAAACTAGGAAAATACTGTACCTTGAAGGACAGTGTTCTTTAGTGGGATTGACACGTTTTAAAAAGTATTTATAACTGCGTAATAATTCTGATGTTACCTAACATATTTATTGAGTGGGTTTTAAAAGTTAACGGTGCCCACGAGCGATTTTCTCGGCGATTTTTCGGCGATTTTTGTGTGAATATATTGTAAATGTATTCTTAATGTATTCCGAAAAAGTTGGCGAGAAATTTTTTTGTGAATAGAGTTTGTGTGAGTGTGTTGCTGTGGGGTTAACTGGTCTGTTGGGGTTTGTGTGTCAGTGTGGTATTCTTAGCAAATAACAGTCTGTCAAGGAAGTAAAAAAAATGGTATTTCGTTAATTCGTAGAATAAATGAGTTCCTCCGTATCGCAATAGTTGCGGCCTGAGTGACATCGTAGATGCGTTGCCATCACAGACATATAGCTGATATGTCTCATGTGAATGTAATTACATCGGTACCCATACCCTTTAAATCCGAACACAGCCACGCTACTTGGCGGCAGGAATATGTATGGTTTATGGTGGTATTAGTTCCCCAGACGAGCTCCTTCATAATGAGCTCTACCAAGCTACACTATCCGTCAAAACTAAGTACCCAAAGCAACATTTTCATACAAACGAGGTCATTTCGAAGCCTCGGTTCTCCGCCAGGTAACGATTCGGATGAGATCTGATGCAGTTCTCCAGAATAAGTAGTAAGTACGGATGGAGAAGGTCTAGAGCGCGTAAGACAGACAAGCCATTTACGTGTAGAGTTCTGAGTGTACGGATTTTTATACATTTTGATATGATACCCCCGGTATGAAATGTTTGTTTGAACAGTTGGGTGTCTTAGGCTCTTTAGACCTCCTACTCTAGAAAGCTGCTATCAGATCTCACCTGACGGAGAACCGAGGCTTCGAAATTACCGCATTAGTATGAAAATGTTGATAAGGGTACTTAGTTTTGACGGTAAGTGTATAAATAAAAGTAATACAGTAGTCTGTCATAAATGATACATGGTTTTAAAATAATAAGATAGATAGTCAGGAACAATTCTAAGCACTGCTTAGTGCTTCGACACACAACTAAAAGAACAAAGAGGAAAATAAACAAGCCTAAATTCAGTATAGATACATTTATTGACAACAATACCTCAGACTTACAATTTCAAACATAATTATCACACATTCACAATACAATTTTGCATTGACTTTAAATACTGATTATTAAAACCTCATGTTTATATCGTGAGAACAGCTACGCGTCACTTTGGTGGGTAGGGGTGGGTACATTTAGTGCTAGTAGTAGGCTAGCGGGTAGCTGTAGGTGTAGGCGTAGGGGTAGGAGTAGGTGTACGCCAAGGGGCTGTAGGCGTAGGCGGGGTAGCTGTAGCCGTAGTCTAGCAGCACCTGAGGCTTGGCCACTGCAGGGCTCACCATCAGCGCCGCGGCGAAGGCGATCAGCATTAACTGATAGAGAAAATAATCTAATTAGAAATTGTTCATTTTAACTTACATAGGATACTCTTTATTATGTACCTACACCATATAAATTACAAATATATGTAAATGTAGATATTTTACAAGGGGTGACACAATGGACGGTGTTAACAGCGATATTTTAAAGACAACTTTTGAATGGATTAAGGGAGCAAGGATAGAAGGATCTAATTCTGCTAACGTGATTGCAACATGTTCTTTACAAACGTTTAAATTTTGCATTTGAACTCAAAAATACAAGGAAGAAATCATTATATACAATAGATTACGCAACTAACTATTTACTAGGTAATCGAGATAAACAAAAAAATACAAAAAACAAGAAAAGGGCACTTAAGCGTCAAGAGGTCGAGGTACTCGTCCGCATCGCTGTCATCCGGAAACTTGCCCAGAAGACTGCACAGCATTGCCACGTTGAATGGCAATGCTAATTCTTTGGCCAAAGAACGAGCCAGCCTCTGGTCACGTGAAGTGTCGATCAGTCGGCGAGAAAATTTCCTTAAAAAGGAGACGCGCGTTCGGGCCCCATGACCCGAGCGTTTCGACCCCAAACGGCTTAAAACTGTAGTTACCCATAAGATTACAGTATTTGTGCCGCTTGTGGGTCTCAGCAGCCGCAGCAGCGGAACCAGCACTGCTTGGAAGATGAGATGGCGCAAGGGTGTCGACACAGGTTGAGTCCCACACCAGAGGCCTACATAGGTAGGTAGACCTTCTCCTCATGAAGGAACCTTTTATCACATTTTTGTATATGCAGTTAAGTTTCCTTAATAGCAGGTAGTAGGTACGCAACAGTAGACCTCAGTCAAATACTGCGAGCTATCGACCTTATTGTAGGTACAAATCCACACCACATTAACACCTTATCTTTTATCGTTAATTCTCGGAAGGGGTAGGAATTCCTACGTACATAATAGCCTACCTACTTGAATAGCTGATCCTATGAGTAGCCATTTCCAGAGAAGCGTGACAGAATAAGTATTAAATATCATAATTATTATGGATCTAAATCAAACGTTATAAATGTCCATTTCACACCTAACCCTGGGAATCGAACCCTCGGTACACGCTAAGCTACTTCGGTCCACTACACAATAACTATTACTAATTAGAAAAGGAGGAAAATATCTTTGCGTTTTCCTATAAGAAACAATAAGGAAATGGCACACCAATTAACTAGTTAAGATGTTATTTTTAAAACTCACCAATTTGAACATGTTAAAGATTTGTAAATACTCCTCAAAGACACAGCACCAAACAAAATCTAGTAGACACTAGACAGGACTGAAGTCGATGGAGGCTACGACTGATATCATAGCATCTTCTCCCGCGCTCCAGCTTATATATGGAGCCCAGAGGCGCACGTCCCGTCCGTGATTGGAAAAACTAATGATTCTCCGACCGTCCTCAATATGCTGCATATAGGATGTAAAAAAATGTTATACACAATGTCGCATTAACAGTTAATAGTACTTCATTTCCATATCGGACCCGGATCATACTGTGACAATAGACGCGTAGAAGATTCGACGGCTGATTAATGGCAGCAAAAAATATAGACAGTCACTTATGTAACATTTAACACGATAAACTATATAGAACTGTGAGATATTTATATCGGATCTATTTTATTTTAAGTTGTATCTATCTGTATGGAATAGTTAGACCTAGAAAATCCATACTTAAGCATGTGAAAAATCGATTATTTAGCTTATAATAGTCGAAAGACTGATCTACTGAATCACCATCGTATAATGTATTTTTTGTCGGGTATAATGTATTTTTTTTAATTTATTATATTCAGGAAACTTCATCATCATCATCATTTCAGCCGAAAGACGTCCACTACTGGACATAGGCCTCCCCCAAAAGGAGGGAGCGGGGGGAGGGGTTGCCACAATCGCCACGCTTGGCAGACGGGTTAGCGATCGCAGTATGGTGTTAAAATGCATAGAGAACGCTACTGCCCATTCTCTCTTTTACGACACCTGCGGGATGAAATAGGATGGTGCTATTCTTTACGTCCGGCACAGCGCTGCCAGATTTTTTTTTCGGGTAAACCGGGATATTGAAACCTTTTGAGTAAAAAAAGCGGGATTCTGTCGTCAAAAGCAGGACATAATAAGAAAACGTAAATAATCAGTCAGCTTTTACTACTTATCCTTATATTTGAGTTTCAAATTAAGTTAACAATGATAATATACAATAGGAAATGTATTGTAATGAATATAAGTTACTTTACTATATTATTAACTGTCTGGTTTGCCGTGTACCTAAGGCAATGAAGTCTTCAATAAGTAATACATTACTTACTTACGAATTACTTATTTATTTATCTATCCCAGAAAGGCGGGACTGAGCCTGTCCGCGCGGGACATTAAATTTTGGGCTAAAAATCGGGATGTCCCGCCAAAATCGGGACTTCTGGCAATGCTAGTCCGGCACCACACGGGAAACTTACAGCTAAGTTATTCAGTGTTTTGTCTGACAACCTGTCTTGCCAAGGGGGTATTGTGTTACCCAGTAGCTCGTTTGTGGAGATAAGAAAGGCAGTAGCTCCATATAAAATAACGGGTGTAAAAATTGAGGGTATTTTTACGAAACCGTTTTTATTTTTCTTTTTGGCTTCGCACGGTTTGTGCATTTAGCCAGTGTCATATAAAATTAAGTAACAAGTACAAATTATGAAATGAACTCCATTCAATGCGTGACAAAGATGATAGGTGATATCCTGCCCCGCTCCCCTGGAGTTTCACGTGGCACTTTACTAAAACCTCGCGCGGACTTCTTGAGAGAACTTAAAGTGATGTTGCACTGTTTTGTTTCATTTGCCTACACTAATGCAGGTTCACGAACACTTAATGGTTAATAATCCACCACTATTACACATTAATATTCGGATAAACACAAATTTTTGAAAATAAAACAAAACTGCTAACATGACGCTTCACTTTCCCGCCAAGAACATCACGAAACCGTTTCACTTAATCATCCCATTATTATGTTTTTTTTTTTGGAGCGTACCTACTATGCCTGGGTACCTTCCGGTTAATTACGGTTATTACTACCTTTCTGCACTCCTCCTCCATATAAACTTTAATTGTGCCAAATTTCATAAAAAGCATCCGTCCGCGTAATTTTCGTAAGAAGGGGTACAAAGTTTTCGCTTCACGTATATTAATATAATGATAGAGTCAGTCCAGAACTTGTCTTCGAACTTGACGTCAGTTGATGGTAGCGTCCATCAGCTCCTCTAGCGTGCATACAGCAGGACACGCTGTACACGATATTAAGTGCCCCACTGTTTGTGGGACAGCACCTCATTTACACTCCAGCAGGGCTAACATGACACACGCGACAATTACTCACTCTCGCGCGAGTAATTCGTTTTCTGACAGCGCTCCCATACAAAATACTCGACTCGTTCTGTCAAACTTGATGTTTTCTCGACAAACTCTAACATGGCACGTATTTTATCTCGAATTTTGACATTTCAACACTAGATATCTCTGATTTTTCTGTCATTTACTCGTCCTCGATTTTGACGACGAGAAGATGAGACAAAATTATGATACAAAAAAAAGGCATTCACTGGCGACAGACGTGAAAAATTAAAACTTTGGAATAACATAATAAATACGTATACATGTACACAGGCCGCTGTGGGACGCCAGTCTGCTGTAACACGTTACATTAGCATTTCGGTAACGTGGGCTAAGCTAACATGTTGACGAATCGGTAAGCATGTAGGTGACGCAAGTAGCATGTCGGGGACGCTGTTAGCATCTGGGTGACTAGGTTAACGAGTTGGTGACGCAGTTAGTATGTCGGGACGCGGTTCGAATTGCTGTGACTCAGTTAGCATGTTGGTGACACAGGTACTATGACGGGGACGCTGATAGCATGTCGGGACTCAGTGAGCACGTTGGTGACGCAGTTAGTATGTCGGCATGTTTTAAACATGTCGGGAAGCTTTTAGCATGTCGGTGACGCAGGTGGTATGACGGGGTCGCTAATAGCATGTCGGGATTCTGTGAGCAAGAAGGTGATGCAGTTAGCATGTCGGGACGCTTTTAGCATGTTGAAGACACGGTTGGCAAGTCGTGAATTGGTTTACATGTCGGGGACACTGACAGCATGTCGGTGACACTGTTGACAAGTCAGTGACGCGTTTAGCATGTTGATGACTCAGTTAGCACGTCGGTGACACGACACCACAGATTTTGCCCCTACCAAAAATGTCGCACTCATTTTCATTTGCGTGATTTTGTTTTGTATTTTAATTTCAGCATGCCAAAGAAAAACATTTATTTTTAAACAAAAAAGCCTGTTACACAAAAAAACTAAACATAAATTAAAAGAGGTGGATGAAAATCAATATAGTACAAACTAATTCCTTAATAATTTGCTACATCGGTCTCTCGTCGCGAGATAAAGAACTGTCAAAGTGCCTTTCTCGAGTTTACTCGAGCCTATCGGTCATGTTAGTGTTAAGAATGACGTCATAATCGTCGACAAATTTCGACAAATCGAGAACGAGAGCGTGCTCGCGCATGTCATGTTAGCCCTGCAGATAGGGATATCGTGGCCCGCCACACACAGTCATCTAAAGGAACACGGGTGGGTTTTAGTCAGTAAAAGTCTGACACGCTCCGCCCGGAGCGGGAGAAGTTATTTGATAATTTCACACCCAAAAAAAAAAACTGGCGGAGTCATCTGTGAATCTCCATGTGAGCAGGTCTCCTTTGCGTCGGACTATCGAGTACGGAGTCTATTTAAAGACTTCGGTTAGCCAAGGCAACTCATGCCGTGGTGGTGGTGGAAGATTTCAGCAGGTGGAACGTGGAACGAATGGATTGGATAGGGAAGTACTATCTCGCCACAGCTTTAGCCTTTCCTCAGACCGTTCGCAGTGATTGATCCGTGATCGGCCCGTTGATTTACCGAAAAAAGTATTATTTAAAGCCTTTAAAAACAAGTCATCGGATATGAGTGTTCGGACTTTTATCATTCTAAAAAGAAAAATAAACATAAACTCACGCTTTCTTTCCACAGGGGTAGGCAGAAACTACAGAACGCCACCTGCTCCGACCCTTATATACTTACCTTATATACTCCAAAAAGATATGCCGCCCAAGTTTTTCTTTAATAATAAGGTGCTTTGGGAGATTTTCCAATTTTTCAGTAACGGTTTATAACGTTAATCTTTTTAAGCAATATAAAATAAATAAAGCTGTAGCGAAAGGGTGCTAGTCCATTATAATAAATCAGGGTGGCTTGTTTGTTTGTATGAATTTTAACAAGATTATAATAAGTATGTAATTGGTCTTATTGTGCATAAGAACTAGATTAGAATTAGCAACTATTCTTATTTTTATGGTAATTATATCCAATATAATCATCACATATCGGACATTTGCGGGACGGGTAAGGATTTAGCTACTGAAAAATATGAAAACGATGACACTTCGTTCCGGGCACTCAATTTGAAAGAACATTGTTTTGAAAACTAACAAAGCATGGATAATTCAGTAAATTATTTTTAATTGTGCTTGCGGTGCCAATAACTGAAACTAGTCGTTTTTGTTACTACCTGCACTTCTAGCACCTATTTATAACTTTAGAAATGGTGTCTTAGTGCCATACTGCCATGCATATGCTAATGATTAGGTAGTTTTCATAATATAGGTATTTTCAACAAGGTTTTCGACTATTTCAACAAAAAATGATGTCATGCTCGACGGCCTTATTTTTCTGCGCTTATTCCGATCTACCTACATCTTTTTCTTTCATACCTACATAGGTAGCTAGATAGGTATATTACTTTCAGCTGTAATTTTTTGTACCAACTCAAGTACTACCTTTCCAGCTTTATCTTTTTTAACCCATCTTTTCTTTTTCTTATAGCCATCTAGCTGCATTCACACCTTACAGATTTAATTTAACGCTCAGCTTCTGAGGTTTCTTGCCGGAGTTTATCTATGCGATAGTTGAGCTACACGATTACTGACAAATGCTTGCATTGATTGAACAGGTCCACTCAAATTTGTATCGTTCTTTTACAAGGTCCTCACATGTGTTGACCAAGATTATGTCTGGACTTTAAGAGACTTTGACCCCTGAGTTTATTTCGCCATTTCTTCTCAGGGGTAGTCAGATAAGAAATGTTAACTCCATCTAGCCTATTTTGTTTAACATGAAGTGTAAAAGTGATTCTGATATAAGTAAGTACAGAATCAAACGATTTAATTTAATTTCAGTGCTATGGGATCAATATCTTGATTCTGAACACTTAATTTTTCTTCAATTGATGACTTTGCCGAATCGAGATACCTATGTATGTACTTATCTAGGTTAACTACCATCATTGAGAAGCAGATGGTAGGTATGACCATTGCCCTCGCGCACATTTGGGTGTGGCGCGAAGAGGCGAAACTCCGGGGCATAACTCGCTGCCGCAAGAAATCGCGGCACAGCGGACGGAGCTCCGGCGGGATCTCATGGCGACATGGAGAGTGACCGAGAGTTTATCAAGGACCTCATTAACCATGCAGGCATCAGTCATCATGCTCTCCTTAGGCCTTATCACATCTCCTATAGGTAGGTACCATGTTAATCGGTTACCTATCTAGGTACGTACT
This sequence comes from Tiliacea citrago, assembly GCA_963921375.1. NCBI lineage: Eukaryota > Metazoa > Arthropoda > Insecta > Lepidoptera > Noctuidae > Tiliacea > Tiliacea citrago. The sequence continues at coordinate 17,574,680 of OY992787.1, forward strand.
CTTCAGTTTTTTTCAGGTTTTGAAGCCCTATACCTAATTGATTTTAAGATTTAAGGCAACAATGGTCATACCTTATTTTTTTTTTTTGGTGGGAAATTATCAAATAACTTCTCCCGCTCTGGGTGGAGCGGCGGGAGTGTCAGACTTTTACTGACTAAAACCCACCCGTGTTCCTTCAGATGCCTGTGTGCCAGGGCCATGATATCCCTTTCGGACAGGCTCGTAACCCTGGCAGGCATTGGCCCTTTCGGACCCCGTCAATTGGTGCTGACGTCTCTTTGAGGCGCGCGTGGAACACAACGCGCCGTCGACCCGGGCTTGGTCCTTATCGGACGGCGAGCTACCCATCGCTCACCGTCCGCAAGCCCGCGCCTACGGTGGCCGGGAATCGGCCTGCGATTCCCGACGCCCGGGGCGTCTCCTGCGGCGACTAGGGGCGCGAGGGCGTTGATTTTGCCTTACCCTCACGCGTTCCGCCTCCTCCTTCGCAAGCATTACTGTTTCGCAGAAGGAGGTGACGACCTCCAATGCACTCTCGCTCCGAACCATGGCCTGAACCAGGGCCGGACGCGAGAGATCGCCGCCGCCGATCGCTGCCGTGACGACACGGCGGTGCTCCGCCCAAGCAGGGCAGACCTCCACCGTATGCTCCACCGTGTCCTCTGGGCGATCCACACAGTAGTGACACCCGGGCGTTTCCTCCCGCTTAATCCTAAACAGGAACCTCCCGAAAGATCCATGTCCGGTGAGGACCTGCGTCAGGCGGAAGGTGAGGACGCCGTGGCGCCTCTCCAGCCACTCCTCAAAGAGGGGACTTATCACAATTGTGGCGTGCCCAGCGCTGGGTTGCGACAATCGCACTCTCCATGTCGCCATGAGATCCAGCCGGAGCTCCGTCCGCTGTGCCGCGATTTCTTGCGGCAGCGAGTTATGCCCCGGAGTTTCGCCTCTTCGCGCCACACCCAAATGTGCGCGAGGGCAATGATCATACTTACCACCTGCTTCTCAATGATGGTAGTTAACCTAGATAAGTACATACATAGGTATCTAAAATCAATACAAAAATCTAATCCAATCTAAAATCAAAAACAAATACCTACCTTCCTACGGATTTTATAACAAGAATGCAGCATTAAAGCAGTCAGGTACCTATTTTGAAAACACTAAATAGATCCTGATTCCTGCTGACGTGATTGCATCAATAAAAATATCACCGTGTATTGAATACAAAATAAAGACTTTTGTGTTCAGGTAGCAGGTACCATGCATGTAGGTATTCAAATCGCGTTTGTGAAATATTTTTAGGAATAACTAACTTGCATCATTCTTCATAACAAGGTTGTGAAGAATAATCCAGATTCATTATCCAACTTCTTAGAAAGTGAAAACAATATACCATCTACAATACCAACAAGTAATTTACACACACAGTCTGCAAACAATATAAGTAGGTAGGTACAGTAGGCTTCACGCTAGTTAGTGGTAACAACAATGGTATTCTATTGAAACTCTGTAGATACTACGCTAGGCCAGCACCCTAATTGCGTAGTGATTTTGAAGTATATTGCTAATCCATTGCTTCATAAGTTTGAAAAATTGGTCTACTCAACACCGTAAATAACGCAATGATTGTTGTTGAACTGTCAAAATTAAACCCATTGCTAATGATATAGTGTTACGTAATTGCCTTGCAGCTCAAAGTCGCCGTGCGGTTGACTGTACGCCCGCCACTCGCGTGACTCATAATAATGACACGAATCTCAAAAATCAAACAAGTTACACATACATTTTTCTAAACCCAAAGTATAAACATTTTTCAAATTAGGGGAAGGTCTCTGTACCCGGAGTGTTTTTTCTTATTTTTAACGCAACTACCACGTTTACGTAACGTAAAAAGCGCCCCTGGCGGAAAGTATTGTAAACTAAAATAGCGAGTCTAAGATTTTTAATGGTACTAGAATAGTTCGGTATTTTAGTTAAACGTGATTTACGTCATAGACTAATATAATATAATATATATAGAATACTTACGTAGTACTTAGTAGCGTTTCGGAGAACATTTTGCGGGATAATATGATGCGAGTGTAAGGTAAAAGACGTTTCCAAGCGGTGTTAGTGTTTGTAAACGTAAACTTTGTAGTAAAGTCATTCGCTTGGTGTGTGGCAGGGCAGGTGAATTATTGTTGTTTCGTTCGTATTATTTGCGTGTAATTTTGTGGTAAATTGTATTTAATAATACGCACGTAATTTTTTCGCATGGAAAATAATGATGACTGCTCAAGATGAAAGGAATCAACTGCGAAAACAAAGAGCCGATTTTCGTGCCTGTTTTAATCCAGTGGACGATCTCAAACTTAGTTTAGGAATGGATATCGTTTGTCAAAGGAAGCCTTTCTATTTCTTTGTCAAGAACTAGAATTCTCTGAGGTTACTTATTAATTAATTAATTAAGAGAGATTATCTAATCCGAGGAAGAGTATTGCATGATCTAATAGCCTGACGATTACATAATTCTCTCATTTTTATAAAAAAAAATCTGCGCCTTTATTTAATTCTACCTATGTCTACTCACGAACTAGGTATATTTATTTACTTCTTATTCCACACATAACACATTTAAACCATTACATTAATGAAACGCTTTTATCAAATACTAGCTTCTGCCCATCGCGACTTCGTTCGCGTGGAAGTCGTAAGACACCACAATACTCGTATACAACTAACAGCCACATTTTTTATAAAAACCGGCCAAGTGCGAGTCTGACTCGCGCATGAAGGGTTCCGTACCATTATCTATAAAACCGGCCAAGTGCGAGTCGGACTCGCGCGCGAAGGGTTCCGTACCAAATTTAAGGGCTCCCATACAACAAACGTGATTTTTTGCCGTTTTTATTGATAATGGTACGGAACCCTTCGTGCGCGAGTCCGACTTGCACTTGGCCGGTTTTTTTTCCTTTTGAGGTACGGAACTCTAAAAATAATAAAACGTTCGGTATAGTTCGACAAGTGACGATACGAGCTGATGATCGTACGACAAACTTCAACTCACACTCGCACCATTTTTAAATACCATCGCTCATTAGTTTGCTCGATTAACTTTATCGTCGCGTATTTCGTGATACGGCAAGAAACTCGCGCTCAGGCTACTGTATCGAGGTGAAGACTTACAAAGGTGAGTAATTACAACAAGTATGGTTTCAATTTCCTTAACTTTTCATGTTCCGTGAAATATATTTTTTCATCTACTAGGTATGTAATTTGAGATATTAGGATGTTAGCTCTAACTGCTCCAGATAGCAACGCTACCTAGCAGCTGGTGGTACACTATCTGCAAAGATATTCAGACGGTTATATCGTTAGGTAGGTACCTATGTGAATAAAACCACGCCGTTAATCAGTGAATAATTATTTATATTACTATAATATTATGTCTTGTGTATGTAAGAGGAGCTTGTGGCTAAATAATAACTGCCTCACGGGTCGATCGATCAGGTTGAGCTACTATTGCCGCGGTTGGTCCGTGGATGGGTGACCATCTGTTCATACCAAGATTCCTCCGTGCCTCGGAAAGCACGTTAAGCCGTTGATCCCGGCTGTCATTTGTAGATCTTTGACATTTGTTACGGGTTGTCAGAAGCCCAAAAGTCTGACAACCAGTCTTACCAAGCGATATCGTGTTACCCAGTAACTGGGTTGTGGAGGTCAGATAGGCAGTCGCTCCATGTAAAATACTGGTATTCAGCTGCATCCGGTTAGACTGGAAGCCGACCCCAACATACTTGGGAAAAGGCTAGGCAGATGATGTGACTTTAATATTATGTCATCATAAAAATAGTGTCACAGTAATGTTGAGGCTAATCGTGTAGCTTGAATGACAATTATGAATTGATGTCAGCCTATCACGTGTATCACAGCAGGCTAGGTAGGTACCTTGTTATGGTAGATAGCCACCACTTATGGATGTCATTTTTCTTCGTGCCTCTAAGGTCGGCACTTCGGCAGGGATCCAGTCTGGCTTTGACATGAAGTAGGTACTTATTTAGTCCTATAATAATTGTTTTGCGTAATGTGTGGACTGTGTGGTCTTGTTGCTTAGGTATAGGTACCCAGACTCACCTGTTAAAAGGTACACTTGCTTAAGTCCAATTTAAATCGGACCGCAAATGAGTCGAGATTTCTTTGAAATATAATCATTAGGTACCTTTATGTACCTATTGTAACAGGATTATTGCAAAAGGGCCTGTGATCACGACTCACTAGTTGTAACTCACGATTGACGTTACTTAGGTACTTACCGGTAAAACGCGGTGACTGAAAACCTTGTGTGAATTTGATAAAGGAGACGGATACGCTTTCATACAATCTTGGGCCTGGATGTAAAAAGATGAAATTGAAGAAACCCCCGTCTCCTTAAGGGTGTAATACATTCTGACAAAATTCGCCGTTCCCATTACTCAAAATGGAAATGTTTTACTTAGTTTTACCCGTAAAATAACTAACAACAAAACAAAACTAGTAACAATACTTTTTTCTGATAGTGAGATTTCAAGTCATGACGGTCAAATCAAAATAGGTAGCGAAACTCTGCTGACGTAATGGGTTCAGTTGTCTAAACACAATAAAATAAAATATTAATATTACTTGATGTTTTTTTTTGGGATCAACCATCGCTGCGCTGGTTGTGTACATAAAGTATGAGTTGAGAGAAATTCAGTTTTTTTTATTTTTTGTGTTATCGTGTTTAGTTATCCAACAAAGAAGGAGTCGAAGTTTGCAATGTACAAATTCTAAAGTAATGGTGTACTCATCGTTGAAGAGCCTAATAAATAAATAAATAACCAAGTCAGTGAACTTTACAAAAAAAAAACAGTTTTTTAAACTGATATTTCCAGTAACGTAACCTACGGTTCCTGACTTTTCTCCGAAACTATCAGTAAATTATTTATTAAAGTATCGTTAATAAGAAGGCAGTCGTTAGTACCTAAGTAACGACATAGATTTAAGTATACATATATTAAATCTATGCTTACAAAGTCGTTCACTATAATAACGTTTTATCCGTTTTTTTTATTTCACATTTGTAAAAGACACATGGGTATTTCAATTTCCAAACTAATCAATCTAAACTCGGTTTACGGTATCGGACTCGCTAATTTAGGTTAACAGTATACCTTGAGGAGCGGTAAAGGATGGAGCCACTTGCGTTATTTTTACAGAATCACACGGTAAGCGTTTTGCCGCACTCGCGTTCACCATCTATGCGGATTGGAGGTGGCTCTATACTCTTGTATAGAACAACAAAATATGGGTGGTTAACACCCATATTTTGTAACCACGAGAGAAGTCGATGGCAGAGCTCCGCACCGGTGCGAGTTTCACCGGAAATCGTATGGAGTGCAAGTTTAATGCGACACAGTAGTGGTAGTTAGTACAGTCTGCCCACGCTAACTCTGCAGAAATCAAAAAATTGAGGAATTTGAAAATGTATAGACAGCAACACCCTCTGTACTACGAAAAAGATTTTGATATTTTAGCCTGAATAGGTACAGGAGAAGCGGATCTAAGGAGACCTCTGAAACTACTCGAGTACAGCATAAAAATAAAGATAGATAATTTTTTGAAAACATAATATTTTTTTTTGTTTTATTTCGGTTATTTAATTATTTCTTCAAATTAATTTTGAAAAGACAAAAAACATTTAAAAATATAAAAAATAATGATCCGTCGGTGTCGGGAGCAGGGTCCAAGCTACCGGTGGTTAAGGCTCCAGAGACAGGAACCTCCTCACAATGCGAGCCGTATCGAGGAGTAGGTACTACCTTCTGAATCAGGCCCTTAATCCAACCGCCTAACGAGAGCCTCGAGAGATGTTGGTCAAGGTTTACGGCCATCAGGCCACTGGCCGTTCGACAATCGGCACAATGACAGCCGTGCTCACTTTCTACATGTCAACAACCTCGTGTGCTATGTCGAGATATTTTATTTGTTTCTCTTTCTCAGCTTTCACGAGGTTCTCGTCGTGTTCAATGGTAGCATCGACTATCATTGCGCACCACTATATAAGGCTTGTTGGCGACAATAGTCCAGTCAGTAATGGTAGACTGATCCCAGTACAACGTGACATGGTCATTTTCGAGAACTGGGTCGGTCCACATACTTGGAGGATGGTATCTCAGAGATTCACTAGCAACTTGCTTTGAAATATAAGCTAGTGAATAATCCTGGCCACTTGGTTAAGCGTGTGCAAGTACTCGCCGTTAGCCAGACGAGAACAAGCATTAGTTTTATTATTATTATTTTTATATTTATAAATGAAACCATATCGAACACTCGTTCATTCATCGGAATCTGAATCGAAATATTCTGTCTTTTTCCTTTAGCTTCTGAAGGGCAGCTTGAAGATTTGGTTTTAATTCTTCACTTATTCCACCTGGAATTTACAAATAATAAGCACTTGTTATGAATTTACTGTGTAGAGTAGGTAGTTTCACAGTGAGTGATTACAGCATAAACACAAAATTAGTTGTTTTGCTTCATTATGTTGTAATTTGACACGGCCTTCTTGTAAACAACATGAATAGGCGTATGAGTATCCGAAAAAATGTTCTTAGATAAATAAATATTCTAATAGGCAAACACAAAAGGCAAAATGGACGTAGTTATGCGAAAATGTTCCATTCCACAATGATTACAATTTGAGAAAAACGCAATTTAGTGTTTCAGTGGTACACTTTTTTGCCTTAATTAGTAAAGACGAACAATATAAGTAAAATATAATTATTACATAATCATGTACTAGTTTTTATTATATTTACGTTAAAACGGTAGGTATTTAGGAAAAGTGGTATTGGAACATTTTTGCTAAATTACTTTTTGTATGTACCCCTCATTCCTAATCATTATGCAAAAATGTTCCATATATATTTTTATAAATAAGTTTAAAATAAATATTAAATCAATAAGACAAAATTTAGGAAATAATTGTTTATTTAAAAAGTCAATCAAATCGTTCGGTTCGGTTTCGGAACTAGTTAAAGTTTTATAAAATTGGAGACAATCATTAGGAAAATATAGATACATGCAAACCAGCTAATTTCGGTGGAGCAATAGGTTTGCCAACAGGCCACAACAGACAGAAATCATTTTGATTAATTTGACGTATTTCTCCTTTGATTTTTTTTTCTATAATCAACTTCTTATAGTCTTCTTCGAATGATGACCTCATAAAAATAGAAATCATTTTATCTTTTTCAATTTTTATTTCTTTTGTATGTAACCAATTAACTTTACTTTTATCATTGATTTTTTTTCTATTTCTTTATGTTTTTTTTCAAATTTTTGTGTGCTATAAGTCAGTATTCTTCATTTTATAAATTTGAAAAGATTTTCTTTTTTTACTGTTTTTAATAATATATAATTATATTAATTATATACTCTTCGGCTGTATATACTCGTTGATGATGTTTCAGAGCAGTTTCGATATTCGAAAAATCTGTGTCATTCGGTAAAAATGTATGTCCCGACTCAAAAAATCGAAATGAAATTGTTCTTATTTAATATTGCGGTTCTGACCACCGCAGCTATCGGTCCAAAGAATAAGATTTTCAACAGTGGGACTCAGCTTCATTTATATATACTTCTTAAGGCACGAACCTACTTCCTGCGCACCTCGTCCTGCTTCTCCCTCTACCCAAACATAACAATGCCCAGTGTCATCGGATGCACTGTGGATACCGCTATTATAGAACCACAATTGCCTTTTATAGAATGCCACGTTCGTCGGTATGCGACGTAATGGTAATGTCTTTTCTAAATCAAACGTTAAGCATTCAACAGTAGGTACGTTTTGTGCTTGTATAAAATCGCAGTTCATCCGGTTCCTCAGACTTTCAGCCCTTTGCATTTGTTGTGTCTTCTCTGCTTTAGCTTGCTCTTTTTCTTCTAGTCTTTTTGCGTTCTGAATTCTTACAGCGAACATGCCGCACCTATTGCAGGTGTCTTTCTTTAATGTTTTACACCTCAGGTTAAATTTAGAGTAATTTTTTTTTCCAGTTTCCAAGGAAGCGCAATTGCGCTCTTCACCATACTTTTCCGTGTACTCTCGTCGATATATATCATAAATTTTGCCTAATGTCTTCCGTGGTTGTAAAAATAACGTGTCATTATTAGTTTCCCTTCTATAATTGGATTCATATTTTGGAAGTTTATTAGTACAGTACGTAATGATTTGATTTGAGTCCACAATGACACGTAGGCAGGATAGTCTATCTCGCTTGCACAAGTAGGTAAGCATTGACAGAAACCCTCTGACTCGCTTCAATATATCGAAATAATATAATTAATAGGAAATATTTATCGTTTTATAAAATATTTTATATAAAAATTACATTTTGAATCGTTTATGCATCACTTTTGTTATTTAGCTAAAATGTTCCAAACACATTGGAACATTATTTCCAAGAAAAACATACAATACATGTTTAATTTTCTTTAATGTGTTTTGCTAAAACGTTTCAAGGATATTGAATCATTGTATAAAAATATTAAATAAGAATCGTGTTCAATAAAAACGTTTCAGACGGATAAATACATTCTATTCTTAATGAAACCATTCGATTGGTAAAAAATGTGGGTTGGAACATACAGTGAGGAATGGAATGTTTTTGCTAGAATGATGTAAGGTGTCAAAAAATGTATACCAGTCTCTTTATCTCATTTCTGAGTGACTTGTGGGTTGGAACGTTTTCGCATAACTACGTCCAAATATTGTTTTCCCAACTCACTTTAGACATTGGCAGAATAGTCGACACCGGCTTTGCTTGCCATACAACAAAAATAGAATAGAATACGTCCAAATATCAGAATCATTAGATCTACGTACACGTCAACTTGTGCTCCGTGTGGTGCCGGACGTAAAGAATAGCACCACCCTAGTTCTTCCCGTGGGCGTCGTAAAAGGCGACTAAGGGACTTACTAGAGAATGGGCAGCAGCGCGTTCTCTGTGCATTTTAACACCGTACTGCGATCGCTAACCCGCTTGCCAAGCCTGGCGATTATGGCTAACAACCCCCTTTAGGGGGAGGCGTATGTCCAGCAGTGGACGTCTTTTGGCTGTAATGATGATGATGATGACACGTCAACTTATCGATATATCTTGTAAACATTGTCGTTTTTGGCTAAGGACGACATCGTGCTGTTCCTTCGCATCGTTGAATTTACGTATCATGTTATACAGAGTGGATTTTTGAGACGGGGCAGTAAGGGTAAGTACTGACGCCAGCGCATCAAGCTACTACAACCTGTCAATTTCTTTAATAGATTTTCAACTTTATACCTACAGCACAAGGTTCAAGGTTGATTGGGAAAATTTGACAGGGTAGCTTGACCTGCTGGCGTCTGTACCTTAATCGTTGTAGTGACAGTAAAACGGTCTTAAGAGACTCTCCTTAAGTTTTTGAGACATATTGATCTGCATTCCAAGATTTTGAAAAAAATATACAGTCAGCAAGAAAATGGGCAATTTTCACAAAAAACTTTTTTGATGCCAATTGATTGTTTCTTATATGGATCAAAAAACTCTATAGGACCAACAGGTTTGAGTACTAGAAAAGTCAGAAATCGAGTAGGTACGTTTTCGCACACGTCCGACTTTTTGTAGAGCCGATTATCGGGCCGATTCAAATTCTACGGGATCCTGCCGTTTTGCCGAAAAGATTTTGCCAAATTTTCATTACCCAAACAAATTTTAGCAACCTTTTTTATACCATTGCAATATTTCGAATGATTTTAGTACGCATATTTTCATTTGGTCAAATTTTTACTTGGCAAAATATTACCAAGTATAATGTCATTATGGCATTTGGTCTTTAATCAAATGATTTATTACAGCAAACAATCTTCAGACAATAAACGTTTTTGAGCGAGCGAAGCGAGCGGTGCCGCGGTAGCGGCCGGCGAGTGCCAGACACGACTTGCATTAATAGAAAAAAAGATATTGTTTTTAGTAGGTTACCCGGAACATAACTATTTAGATTAGGTTAATTACTTATTTATATTATTATTTGATTTTGCGTAAAAACTGTTATTCCAACTGAAATATTTGACTAAATAAAAAATGTTAAAAGTACTAGTTGGTAAACAAGTTATAGTTTAAACGTTCATTTGTCAAACATTAGGTTTGCGTTACAATTTTTTGTGAATAGATTTTTTGCTAAGTAATAATTTGGCAAATGAAATTATGCGAGAAATTTTTTTGGAAGTGAATATTTGTCAAATTCCTTTCGGTCAAACAAGCGAGACCCAAATTCTACACATTAAATACGAGCGACATTTTGTACAACTTCTGCGTTTACTGTACGAAATTCCGTTTTATTTTCGCCAACGAAATAATCGGTTACCGATTGTCTGATGTGGATTTTCTCGGTCGGAAAAGGTGTTATTACGTTTCACATTTTTGTGACATCAAGTAAATTCAATCTATCACGTCTTAATAAGTTTCACTCAAAAAATTACGCTCATGCGGATGTGGGCGGGTTTTGGATACGCGGGGCACCCGATTGCGCGGGGCTCGTAGCAATTGCTACTCTTGTTAGGTGGTTAATCCGGCACTGATAAAGAGCTATTTTTTGTTAGAGTCAAGTGTCTCCCCCCTGCCAGCTAAATGGTTGTTTCTGGATATCTGAAAAAAAATCATGGCAGTAGTATATTTACCAAATTAAAAGGAAAACTATCACAGCTAACTAGGCTTTACAAGTACACCTGCAAAGGTAAAGGCTCTTACAAACACACGCAATGTCGCGGGCGCGACAGGCACCGACAAAGACAATTCCTTTGTCGGTGCATGTCGCGCCCGCGATATCGCGTGTATTTGTAAGAGCCTTTACCTTTGCAGTTGAAGAATTGACCGTAACGTATATCGATCTATGGAAGAAAATGTTTTTCTACTACAATGTTGTTTATTTTTCGGATAAATTCATCCTAACTACGGAACCCTTCATTGTGCGTGGTCCAACACGCACTTGGCCGGTTTTTCTAATTTATTTTGGAAATAACAACATACAGCGCAAGCAATCTGACAGCTCAGTACCACGAAAGTGACAGATGCAAAAGTATACCATAAATAAAACTTTTTGTTGTTGCCCGTTTATTGCATTTATTCAATTGCAGAGTTAGCGTGCCAGACTTTATATTTATTGATTGATAATAATGGAAATGATCAACATAATATTTCTCTAAGTTATATTACCCGGTAACGTCAAGTTTCCATAAGATAATTATATTTTCCAGTTTTGCCCTACGTCTCGCGTCTGTCGAAGACTGAGAGACGACGGATGGCGAGAATGCATAAGGATTTCCACACAATAAAAACAGTATTGTATTACACTATTTTGATTTTATTTACACATTTAATTGGCATACGTATTCAGTCATCATCTACTTTTTGACGCATATTTCTTCTGGGATTATTGAACTTTCTCTTCTTGAACTCGACGGGTTCATCACCAAGTGACTCGACGCGCTTCTCCTTAAACTGAATGATTTCTGGCTGCACGATTACTGGTGGCGGCGGCAGCTCCTTTTCAGTCTTGGGTAGTTGAAGATCGATGTGTTCTACAGGTCTGGAAATAGATGAATAATATCTATTAAAAACTGCATCGTTGGTCGCAAGCGCTACTGCTGAACATGTGTTCCTGGGTTCAATTCCCGGGTCGCGCAAAGTGTTATTGGGTTTTTCCATCTGAACTTCGCAGTAGCAGTCCGGAGTCTGGATTTGTGCCCGGTTGATGGCAATAGGCTCGCCCCCTATTACATGGAACTCGAACATACCCGGTGAATGAGGGTGTACTATAGGTGCACCTCTATCTAACCGTTCGGGTAATACACGCGTGTTATTTTTGTTATATATCTAAAGAACAATAGCAGCTTTGGTGTCGCTTAATTTCAGAAGCGTTCATGAGTGAAAGTATGTACATTTTTAACCGACTTCTAAAAAAGGACGAGGTTCACAATTCGGATGTTTGTTTTTTTTTTTAAACCCTTTAAGAAAAAAAAAACAAACATCCGAATTGAGAACCTCGTCCTAGTCGTCCTTTTTTAGAAGTCGGTTAAAAATGTACATACTTTCACTCATGAACGCTTCTGAAATTAAGCGACACCAAAGCTGCTATTGTTCTTTATATACTTATATATACTTCCCAAATGACTCCATGAAAATACTATCGAAATCGGACAAGCGGTTTTTGAAAAATCAACAAACATCTAAAAATTTATCTACATTGGTGCCGATTCTCTTGTACACCGAACTAAACTAAACTATGACTAAAATTTCTTAATTTTGGTTAAGTTATTCTTAGAAGCTATTCTGCAAACAAGATTCACTAAATTAAAAACAATTTAGACACAACTATAATCGAGTTTGACAATCGCTAAGTTGAATAAACCATAGACCAAGATTTCTCGGGAAATAAAATAAAGAGTGAACGAAATGATCCGAAATGCATAAAAACCTGAGTAAAATCATCTCATTAATCTTGAATCGTTTATCATTATTGATTCAAATAAAATACAGAGAACATAATGACGGCGTAAAACTATATTGTTGTTTAAATTTTAATAAATTTAGATGCAGTATCCTGTATTTGTTTTTATAACTGTGACCAATGTAATCCTGCTAGGGTTGTACACCGAAATTGGAAGAAATACTGTAGTATTCAAAACATTGATTCTTATAGCATGATTATCTTTCTTTTTATTTCAGCGTAATAAAGCAAATGTTCTAATAAAAATGTGATCTCGAGAAAAGAAAATCCGGTTTGGTGTTCAGTAAGTTGAAAATCTCCAGTATTCTCGTCACCGTAGGAAAGCTCTATCAAGGACATCTTGAATTTGTCAGTTTGTTTGCCATATCAATTGATTGGTGGCGAGAAACATATTTACTCTGGAGAGAAGAATAAAAAGTCCGTACAAATAAAATGGTACGGCTTTTGGCGCGTGGTGGATGACACCGAAAACTCGCGAAAGCGGGAAATTCAAAATCACATTTCTTTAAGATATTTAAAGGTCTGTCCACGAAATCGAACTGGGAAACCGATGTTAAATGATTGTGAAATTTCACTGGTTGCATATTTCCAGCTCCACTTTGGTGGTTAGGCAGCCATATTGTTTAAATTAACATAAAAGGTGAATAGGAATCAATTCATGCTTGTAGAAATCTTTGAATTTTGACAAAAATAGCGTCATTAGCACCACGCTTAAATTTAAACTTTGCCATAACTTTTTTTGTGTAGTAGCGCTATCTCATTCGTGAGCCATGGCGCCGGCAAATGTCAACCTTAACTGCTCGAACAGATGCGTGGTGATCGTAAAGCTCGATAAGTTTAGCCATAAAAATATTAACTTGCTCATCGACTGATCCAGAGGCAATCAGTCCAGCACCAATCTATATTTTTGGCATCCTTGCAAAGATTGTCGACGGACGTTCATTCCACCAAAATTGCGTTGCATGAGATTCTTAGCTTTAGCATTAGGTGGACGAATTTTATACGACAGAAAAATAAGGTAAAAAATAAGGAAAAATAAGTTAGGGGATTTAGCGGTGCCATGACTTATGCATTCATGTACAGACGCCACCACATCAAGCTACTACTCGTACAATTTTGTCAAATTAATAAATTTAGAAAATAAGTAGCCTCTGTCTGGTGCGTTGCAGTAACTTAAATTATTTATTTATCTATTGCTTCAGCAAACTCCTGATCTAGGGAGTCTAAATATTTTTCATTCTTCTGCCATTTTCAATGGGTTACAACAGTCTTGTAATGTCTAACTTAACTTTTTCTTGATAGTTTCAAAAAAATTGTTATTTCATATTTCACAGAATCTGAAAAATGGATTTATCCACTACGTTCCTAAATCTTATTGTAGTAGGCGCATTAGATGTTCAGTACAAAAATCCCTAAGTTTCCAATAATTAATTTCGTGTTGTATTCTAATACTTAATAATAATTTTATTATTAACTTTCTGCCGAATTGACAACAGCTTCCATAATGATTTAAGATTTTCCAAACTCACAAGCATAGAATAGAATACTCTGTAGGTGCAGCGCAGACGACAGACTTTTTGTGCGTAGGAGTGCGGCACACACCAATGTGATTACATTTTATTAGCTCACAAGCTTTCATTAATCACTCGATCCTTCGCACAAAAAGTCTGTTGTCTGCGCTGCACCGGATCGAGTGATTAATGAAAGCTTGTGAGCTAATAAAATGTAATCACATTGGTGTGTGCCGCACTCCTTCGCACAAAAAGTCTGTCGTCTGCGCTGCACCTTATTATGTAGACTATAAAAGTTGCAGAAATAAATGTTAAAAGTTTACATAGGGTGACACAATGGGCCGTCTTATCGCTAAAAGTGACCTTTTACAGCCTTTGGATGGATTAAAGGGAGAAGACGAGAATACTGCAGGTAGTCAGTGGTGTACCATTTACTTATACAATAATATACATACATAAAGCATACACTTATCTATATGAATATATAAACAATAATAAACATGAAACAAGAGCAAGGAACTGTATTCTGTAACGATGATGTTTAAGGAGAGAGGAAGTATTTTTTTACCAGAACTTTAAAAGTGGACAAAGATTGAGCACGCCATAACGACACGGGTAAGGCATTCCATAGCCGTACTGCTTGAACTTGTAAAAGACTCCCAACTCAACAAAAGTATCCCAACTTTCAAGAAATAGAAGAGAAATGTACTTTGTAAATTTTACTTCATGACAACTAATTTTATTCCAAACCTTTTTAATCGCGATTAAAAATAGTCGATTTAACCTAATTTTAGGCGAAAAACGTCAAATTCAGACTACCAAAATTGCCATTTTCATTAGATTGAGTAACTAAAATGACATTAGTGCTGTCAAACTTTATTACAGTTAAGTTGTGTCACTATAGTCAATTTCAGAATGGGAAACGTCGTTTGACAACAACAATGGGAAACGTCGTTTGATAAACTAAATTTTGGTGATTTTTAGTCTAGTTTAGAGAATTTTGTGACAACAGAATCTGCACTAATCCTAATTTTAGGTGAAAAACGTCAAATTCACAATAGCAAAATTGCCATTTTCACTAAATTGAGTAACTAAAACATTGAGGTAGGAATACTATGGAGATGGCATATTCTACTATATGAAGAATAGTTATACAAATATCTATCATATCGACACAATCATGTCATAAAGCGTTTTGTTTCTTTCTAACTAATCAAGATCTACATAAGAAAAAAGAGACATCTAAATGTTTGTCAAGGACTAAGTTTGGCAACACTTTTCTGTGACGACAAAATCTGTATAAGCGTGACCGGACGCCATGTTTATTGCCAAGTTTTGTGGTATAAAACTCGGCATTGTGCTGTCAAATGGTTGGTTGCTTTCTCTCTCGCACTCGCAGTAACAACCCTACCGAAGGCGGCCATTTTAAGAGCTCGATTTTTGTAGGTAGTCACGCTAATTTTGTAGGTATGGCAAGTCCATAGGTTTCTATGTCAATGAACTAAAATGACATTAGTGCTGTCAAACTATAATATAGTTAAGTTGCGTCACTTTAGTCAATTTCAGAATGGGAAACGTCGTTTGACAGGAATAAACTTGGTGATTTTTAGTCTAGTTTAGAGAATTTTGTGACAGCAGAATCGGCACCAATTGTCTACATTAACGATCTTTTCGTTTACTCTGCATTGCGTTTTTTGTTCGCGCATAACTCCGTCATTTACGAACCGATTTGGAAAATTCTTTTTCGGCAATAAAAAGTGAAAAATAAAAAACTTTTTGTAAATAAAAAATAACCGACTTCCAAAAAAACACTACAGAGTGAAAAATAACTTTAATTTCGGAAGTCGGTGGCATAAAACTAAAATACAGATCCAAAGACACCGAATTCCGAAATTAATGTTATTTTTCACTTTGTAGTGTTTTTTTGGAAGCCGGTTAGTTTTTTTATGAAACAGTTACAGGGCTTTACTTTTTAAGCATTACCTTTTTTAAGAAAAAACTAATATTTTATTAAACCTGACTATCAAAACGCAATAGGGAATATGCACGTAATTCAAAACGTATCCATTATTTTAATATACATTGTGTAGGTGTCAAGAAACAAATACCAATATCTTTTACATTTTTGAATGCATTACTTATTTTACAATTAATTAATGTACGTTGCGTTTGGTGGAACGGAACGCAAACTCAAAACGCGTCCTCTTCGAAAATGCCGGAAGTGACGAAACAATACATTTGAATAAAATCTATTCTTTGCTAAATGCTTGAAAAAATACGGAAATATCACTAAGGTAAATATGTAAGTGCGATTTCTACTTGAATAAAGCATAAACAATAATTTAATATATAAGATTTGGGGCTAAAAAACAGATGACAGAAACGGACGTTTGAACTGTAGTAGAAAATCGCTGGAGTTTCATAATTTTTTTGAGCATCAATCAGTAGTTCAATTTAACTTTCAATACTTTTCTTAGGTTTACATTACTGTCTATTATTGATTTAGTGAAAAAAACAAATACATGCATATTCCCTATTATTTACAATATCTAAACGCAGAACTTGGGACGGTATCTATGGAGTAACCATGCTCACCAGAATATGGTATTTCTGTTTCTATAATTATGCTAATCAGCAGGGTTTTGGTGGTATATAGTGGTTTCATCGTTTAAAACTATTTTATGAGACTTTTACTCCCTCGTTTTTTTTTATACGAGTATTACAGGACCAGACGTTTTATTATTGCTGTGATAACTCAGTTGCTGGAATACCAGCGAATCATAGATATTTTGGAGAAGCTGACTGCTGTCTCTTGCAACACAAGATTATTTTTCTAAGCTTTGGAGCCACTGTTTATCTATAATGTAGGTATACGTCTTTTGGAGAATTTAGTTTTCATGGCAATATTAAAATCTCATATTTTAATGTCACTTACTCTGTCTTGTCTTGATGTGTCGTTCTAAATAGTTATGAATTAGTTTATTTACCTACTACTTTTATTTGTTTTGTGGTGAAGAAAGAACAACAGTATTGTGCGTAATCCAGGTGTGCAGAGATCCTGCCAGGGTTGCGAGTTTGTCCGAAAGGGATATCGTGGCCCTGGCACACAGGCAAATATGTTTTATATCTGAACAGACAGCGGTGCTGCTGGGGAGTTTGTTGCGCCACTTCTTCTTCCCAGCTAAAGCACTAGGAAGTGGTGAAGGGTGGGCGTTTTTGGGGGACTGTCTTATGTAATTTTTGACGTTCGAAAAGTGCTGATTCTCAGCCTAGTTTGAATAAATGACTTTTGATTTTGGATGAAGGAACGCGCGTGGGTTTTAGTCAGTAAAAGTCTGACACCCTCCCGCTCCGCCTAGAGCGGGAGAAGTTATTTGAAAATTTCCCACTCAAAAAAAAAAGGTGTGCAGAGATGATACAGTCTAAAGCAAAGCCAAGGTTACAGTTGCTGCTAGTATGTGTGATGAGCATCGTATAGAGTTTTTCTAAGAATGAGAATAGAATGTAATAATATAATATACATGATTTATTCAACTATAAAATAAATGTTTTATTTTTGCTTAATCCATTATAGGTAGGAATAGTAAGGCAACATGATGGAATGCGCTGCCTCCCCAGCCTGAATACCTTCACAGCACTTAAATTCTACATTAGCCTTTGAACCGCATTCAAAAAGGTTAAATACGGCGTGCCACAAGGCAGAGTACTGGGTCCGTTACTATTTTTAATATACATAAATGACCTTCCAAGAGCAGTAAAACAAAAAATGGTCCTCTTTGCTGATGATTGCACAGTAGTTATTGAGTGTACAGACCCTAACGACCACGAAAATAATATCAATGTTACTCTAAGCGAGATCGTTAAATGGATTGAAAACAACAACTTAAAAATAAATTTAAACAAGACTCACGTAATGCATTTTCACCAACGACGCGTAAATCCTACCATTTCTGTAGCCTACGACGATAAAATAATAGAAGAGGTTATGAATAGTAAGTTCTTGGGCATAACTATTGACAACAAGCTAACTTGGAAAGTTCATGTAGAATTGTTATGTAAGCGCATAAGTAAATCTGCCTATGCACTATTTCAGCTTTCAAAAAAAGTAAACGTTGAAACACTAGTCACAGCATATCACGGAGTAGTTGGTTCAGTCCTTCGCTACGGGGTTATTTTCTGGGGTCAATCGACTAACAGTGAGACGGTATTTAGAATGCAAAAGCGTTGCATAAGGTCAATGTGCGGTCTTCAAGTAACAGACAGCTGTGTTCCTTATTTTAAATCCTTGAAAATATTAACTCTACCGTCATTATATATTTTAGAAACTGCGTTGTTTGTAAAAATGAATCCGAATCTGTTCCCTAAATTCTCAGCAGTAAAGAAAAACCCAATAAGATCTCAACATGCAAATCAATTATGTAATTTAAAATGTAAAACCGCTCTTATGTCCAGAAGTTTTTTTGGATTGGCTCCTAAGATCTATAATAAATTACCTAACGGCATAAAAGACATGCCAATAGTTAAATTTAAAACAGCTCTACAGAAATTTTTAACCGAAAAATGTTATTACAGAGTAGACGAATTTTTAAACGAGAAATAATTATAAAACTAAAAACCTTACTGTAATAGTTCCTAATTATATTTTAAATTTATTGTACTAATATTATCTAAGCATGTGAATCTAGTTATTAAGTTCTCAACAAAAAACATTTGTATGCCAATGAAGCAAAACATAGAGCTACTATTATTTTTTATTTTAATACCATCTATGTTAAACCTATGTTTACAAATGAATAAATGATTATGATTATGATTATGATTATAACCTTGCATAAAATATGTATAATAAGCTATTAGCTATAGAGGCAAATATAATACATATAAAGATTAATATTGAAAATATTTGTAAATGACATCACGACTGACAGTTAAACCCACTGACAAGTATTGTCAGTGATAAAGCCTCATATTCACTGAAGAAATGTCCCGCGACACCAGTCGCTTGACACGTCGGGCGATGTCGACCAACGTCTCTAGATAATTATCTTGCCTCACGACCTTTTTCATCATTTTTGATGTTGCCCGATATATCGGCCGACGTCACTCGACGTCACTCGATTTCGCCCGACATATAATGCATGCGTTGTTGAAGTTTTATGCGTCAGAGCCTATCCGCCCGTGTACGATGCATTACGCAAAGTGATAGCGCGTTGGTTTGCAATTGCAGCGCAACAAATCATCATGCATAGTTCATGTTGGACGTATCCCTAGGTCGCATTTTTGGTTTTTCTTCATCCAAAAGAGTTTTCTTTGATTTGCATTATGTTGTATGACGTGTACATTAGTATGACGTTTGAGGTAACGTTAACATTAGTAGTAATAAAAAAATACATTTTCTCATCACGTAATTATGGCTGCTTGCTTTGCATGGAACACAATAGGACATGATGCCTTTCTAGATGTTAAATGTGTAGAGGGTTTAATATACAAAGTCAGCTTAGTACCTACCACTTTTCCCTTCAGTAGCCATTATTGGAACTATTAATTTCCACCATCTTTGAATAGACCTTTATGATATTATGTTTATGATCTCCACCTGCTTTCTATACAACGTTTTAATTCGAAACGATATTAAAAAAATATGTTGTGATTACCTTTTTATTTTTATTTGATCGAGATGTTTTGAGAGTATTTGTATGAATGTACGTGAAGTGTTAGTGCGACACCCAGATTACATGGAGTCCTGCCATTCTTCTTTGATGTAAATTGATTAATTTTTGAAAGACGTTTAAAGAATTCCAATAAGCAATTTTTATGATGGTTGATCCCTTGTGTCCATTTGCTCATAATGTGTTTCTTCTTCTAACTGGGCAACTTAATAGACAAAATACTCTCCTATCCTTCTTCTCTCTATTTCTATAACTGACTAATTATGTTGATTTAATTAAAATGAAAGTGGCATAGTAACGCACCAACATTGACTTACTCATTCACTACTGGAGTCCAGGAGCCATATGGCTTAGGGGCGCGCGGAGCTGGCCCATAGTCTAAAAACTTCTTAACGGGTGGAGGGTCCTTATTTACGGCCAACTCTCTCATTCTTTCTCTTGCTATGTGAGCGTTTACCTCCATATGCACATCTTTTTGGGCTTGCTTTTCTTGTTGTTTTCTGGAAACCAAATAAATAAATACATGTGAGTTAGGACCTTGTTCGCCATCTTCAAGTAAAGCGTTGATTAGTTACTTCCCATTTTACGTTAATTGGCAAGTAAAAGCAAAAAGTATCTTTTGTCAATTTCACAAGCGAAAACAAAGCTTCGAGTAGGTAACAACTTATTGGTTAAGTGAATGACGTATCAAATCCTAAGTTACTTTCGTTCAATATTACGTCAATATCACTTGTAAAACGTCATTGCAGTTGTCATTTGTTGTCATGTGTGTTTTTGTGTCTTGTTGAATTGTTTGGAATATAATCGTGTGCGATTTTAATTTGTTATTTAGTACATAAATTGTGTTACTGTACGCGTGTCGGAGAGAAAGTATTAATTATATTATTTTGTTGATTTATTTATTTGAATTTGATTTAATTTAATTTAATTTAGTTTGATATCTTTTCATTTTATTTATTCTGATTTGATTTTGATTATCTTCTTATCTACTTATCATGGATATTTATCCATAATAAGTTGAAAGAAATCGTTTATTACCTATACAGATATGATGGTTATTTTGATGAGTCCCCATAGATTTTGCTTTACGGCATGCAAAATTATTTAATATAATACATTTACTAGCCAAAAAACATATACAAACATGAAAAAAAAGCATTCCATTCACTAAGCAACATTACTATCATTATACAAAATACTCATATACCATAATAAAGAGTATTCTATTCTATTCTATTCTATTCTATTCATATTATATAAAAAAAAACATTCGGAACTAGGTACAATGCCAATAAATTAAACTACAAATTAAATTAAAATGTCATAAAATTCAATTACAAATGCCAAACAAATTAAATTTAAAATGACATCAAATTCAATTACAAATGTCAAGATAATTGCAATAAAAGTAAAGATAGAAATGTCAGTAAATTAAATCACAAAGAAGCAGCATGTACACACCATTAACAGAAAGTTTTGTCAATAACTAAATCTTTAATTACATAGTAACACTTCTTGTCCAGTAGCGGTTTTGTTAACTTTTTAACAGACTTCTAAAAAAGGAGGAGGTTCTCAATTCGGATGTTTGTATTTTTTTTTTATGTTTGTTTGCGCATAACTCCGTCGCTTGCCAACCGATTTGAAAAATTCTTTTTTGTTGGAAAGGGTATACTTCATAAATTGTCCCATGAAATTTTATCGAAATCGGACAAACGGTTTTTGAAAAATCAACAAACATCTAAAAATTTATCTACATTGTCTACATTAACGATCTTATCGTTTCGAAGAAAACGGAAGTCGGGTCGGGTCGGGTCGGGGAACGGGTTTCGAGGAAGTCGGTGGCATAAAACTAAAATACAGATCCAAAGACACCAACTTCCGAAATTAAAGTTATTTTTCACTTTGTAGTGTTTTTTTGGAAGACGGTTTTTTTTTTTTTGTAAAAAGTTTTTTTTTCTTATAAACTTGGATAGGTAATTCTTTTAAATGTATCGGTAGTTTATTATAATTGAGAGGACCCATAGGTAAAATATTTTTTTTAAGTAAAGACGCTTGGTAACCACCTGTGTAAAGTTAATTTTTATATTGCGACCTTAGTGGTCTTGAGCGTTCGAGCGGCTGGTACGGATGGGGCCGGATTTGGCGGTGAGCCAGTTTGGTTTCTGCAAGGGGCGCTCTACGGTGGATGCCATCATGCGCGTTTGACGGGGATGTTGTGGCCCGGGGTGGGGTCGTTTCGGTAGTGGCTATTGACATCGCCAATGCCTTCAATACTCTGCCCTGGAGTTGCATTAGGGAGGCACTCAGGTATGACCGGATGCCGACCTACCTCTGTCGCGTGGTTGAGGCCTATTTGACGGACAGGGCCGTCATCTACCCCGGTCACCAAGGAGAGTGGAACCGGCGAGAAATGTCGTGCGGTGTCCCACAGGGATCGGTCCTGGGCCGCATCTGTGGGACATCGGTTATGACTGGGTGCTGCGCGCCGACCTCCCTAGCGGTGTCAGCGTAGTCTACTACGCTGACGACACGCTGGTCCTGGTTCAGGGCAGGTCACATCAGGCGGCGGCCGAACTGGCGGCACGTGGGGTTGCGACAATCGTCAATAGGATCCAGCATTTGGGACTCGAGGTGGCCTTGCACAAGTCCGAGGCCATGTGTTTTTATGGTCCTCGGAACGCGCCACTGTCGGGTACCCAGATATCGCCAGGAGGGGTTCACATCGGCATCGAGTCGACGATAAAGTACCTGGGACTCGTCCTCGACAGCCGGTGGAATTCCATGGAACACTTCCGACGTTTGGCTCACAGACTGAAGCGGGCCGGGGCTGCCTTCAAACGGCTCCTGCCCAATCTAGGGGGTCCAAACGCCTCCTGCCGGAGGCTCTACGCGGGGATCGTGCGGTCCATGGCCGTTTACGGGGCACCGGTGTGAGCGCGTTCTCTGAGGCTGCGACCAGCCCAGCGGTTGAACGCGTCCGAAAGGGTCATGGCCTTCAGGCTGGTACCGGGTTACCGCAGTGAGGTGGCGAGCCTCCTTGCCGGACTGCCGCCATGGGATCTGGAGGCAAAAGTCCTCGCACACATTTGGGAGTGGCGCGATGAGGCGAAACGCAGGGGCATAACTCCGCTGCCGCGAGAAATCACGGCACAGCGGACGGAGCTCCGGCGGGATCTCATGGCGACATGGAGAGTGCGATTGTCGCAACCCAGCGCTGGGCACGCCACAATTGTGGCGATAAGTCCCCTCTTTGAGAAGTGGCTAGAGAGGCGCCATGGCGTCCTCACCATCCGCCTGACGCAGGTCCTCACCGGACACGGTTGTTTCGGGAGGTTACGCCCGGGTGTCACCACTGTGTGGATCGCCCGGAAGATACGGTGGAGCATACGGTGGTGGTCTGCCCGGCTTGGGCGGAGCACCGCCGTGTCCTCACGGAGGCGATCGGCGGCGGCGATCTTTCGCGTCCAGCCCTGGTTCAGGCCATAGTTTTGAGCGAGAGTGCATGGGAGGCCGTCACCTCCTTCAGCAAATCAGTAATGCTCGTGAAGGAGGAGGCGGAACGCGTGAGGGAGAGGCAAAATCCGCACCCTCGCGCCCCTCCTAGTCGCCGCAGGAGACGCCCCGGTCGTCGGGAGTCACAGGCCGATTCCCGGCCACCGTAGGCGCGGGCTTGCGAACGGTGAGCGATGGGTAGCTCGCCGTCCGATAAGGACAAGGCCCGAGTTGACGGCGCGGTGTGTTCCAAGCGCCTCAAACCAATGACCAATGCCAATGGTGATGTCAGCACCAATTGACGGGGTCCGAAAGGGCCAATGCCTGCCAAGGTTGCGAGTTTGTCCGAAAGGGATATCGTGGCCCTGGTACACAGGCATCTGCAGGAATACGGATGGGTTTTAGTCAGTAAAAGTCTTACACGCCCTCCCGCTCCGCCCAGAGCGGGAGAAGTTATTTGACAATTTCCCACCCAAAAAAAAAAGGAAAAAAAGTGGTCTTTGGCGTTGTCTTTTATACACTACTGACGTAAACAGGTCCTTGTTCGTTCTAACGAATAGGGCAATTTCTAATATATACAACGATGGCAATGTAAGTATCCTTAACGATTTAAAGACATGTTAGACAGCTTTCTGTAGTTTTAAGACCAGTCATTGATCGAAGGCAACGTTTTTGGGCTCTAAATATTATTTCTCTCTCACTGCAGTTTCCCCAAAATATGACCCAAAATCTTAGTGAGGAAGCAACTAAACCATGATATGCTGTTACTAATGTATTTATGTTAACTTTCTTTGAAAGACTATAGAGTATATATGCCGTTTTACTTTTTATTACACACGTTTTCAGCATGATGTTTCCATGTCAGTTTATTGTCGATGTGTACTCCTAGGAATTTTGTTTAGATTTATCACAAGATTTTTTTTTTTTTGTTTTTTATTATTTTAAGGGTGTTGTTTATATCTTTTTTGTATTCCGTTTTGCGTTTTGCATTCAATTATAGCTGTGCTGTCATCCGCAAATAATGTCATTAGATGATGAATTTGCCGCGGTAGATCGTTAATGTAAAGCAGAAATTATAATGGCCCTATTACACTACCTTCCGGAACCCCAAACTTAGGTATTCTACTAGTCGATTTCTGGGACACCCTGTATATGTATAGGCTCAATCCGACTTAACTACTAGAAAATTAAACACATTAACGCAAACCGTATTTTTTTCTTAATTTTAGGTATTTGCTTTAATGTGTTTAATTTTCTTGTAGAGCCTATACCTAAAATGTAACTAAATCTCCGTTACATTTTTTCTGAACCACTATTGCAAAAAAACTTTGATTAATATCTTGCGCTAGCACAATATGTTTATTTTTGTTGGATTGCGTATCCAACTATTTAATTAGGGAATTTAATGTAAAAAAAACCGCTGTTAAGATGTTTGCTTGAAGTACAATTCAAAAATAATTAATTCTGAAAAAATATATTGGTTTTACCAATTTTTTACATATTGTAACAATTATTTTCCTGTTTGTTTGTTTGGCAATTTTGCCTAAATTTTTATTATCAAAAACGCGTTTTCGTTATTATTACCTTGATGCAGTCCTGGAAAATGTTTAATTTTGTATTATTATTTGAAGAGTTAAGTTCAAAAACACGATACAAAAAAAAAACCGCTGTTAAAATTTAGTGCAGATTTCAAAACTTCGAACCTAATTTCCCCGGCCTATATCTCTTGTACAAAAATACAAGCAGTAATAAAAAACAAAAAAAAGTGATGATTCAACGTGGAAAAAGAAAGAAACACGAATCCTCGGTATTCGTTACATCGTAGAATGTCCAAATTCATCCAATCGATGATCAAATAAATAAATCCATTTTATTAATTTATTTTAAGATAATCGTTGGTAACAATATGCACAAAATGAAAACAGCCATCTTTAAACATTTAACCGTCAAGTAAACACGCTAATTGGCGGACGACGTGGCAAGTAAGTTACGGGTCAATTAGTCTTATGAGTAGTGCTATTCGAACGTCGCGCGTCGTGAAATTCGTACGTGAAATTCTGGGGAACTTAAACTGGCGATTAGCCTACTCGACACTTTACTTGAAGGAGGTGAAAGAGGCCCTGTGTCTAAAGCTCATAATTTTACAGAAATACTAGATGCCGAATTACTACTTGAAACACCTTGTACTAGTAATGATAGTTCACATTTAACTGACATATAAATTACGATCTCACATTACTGCTTCACTCACTTTAGTTTCTGCTTCTTTTTATCTTGAGTATCGTCTTTTAATTTGTTCTTTTCTTGATCTGCTACTGACACATACTCATCAGGAGTATCCCAGGTGGTTTCTATAAGGCAAAACACATAGTATTTGTGTATTTAATTCATGACATAACATTGTAACATAATTTTTGCCTACCTAGTGCAAAAAAAAAGAAGAAAATAAGATTAATAATTTCCATTTACTAAAATGGAAATGATTAATCTTATTTTCCAATTAAAAGAATAGAAAGTATGGAAAAGCCTACTGAATAACTAGCTGTAGCCCGCGACATCGTCTGCGATCCAGGATGAAAAGTAGCCTAGTCCTTCTCCAGGTTATGGTCTACTCATGTGCCAAATTTCATCCAAATCCGTTCTGCCGTTTTAGCGTGAAAGCGTAACAAACAAACTCACTTTCGCATTTAAAATATTAAAGTTAGGATTCAGTTTTTTATGTATGATTGTATTTAATTTTCGATTTATTTTTCCTTTGATCTGTTCAAAAATTATCTGTGGATGCCAATTTGTAGTGCCATTTACAAATTGAATGCTTTCTTTATACACTACAATCTCATGTTAAAATAAAATAAACTATTCATCTAAATTAAACCAACATCCAATACCATTTGTCACAGTATTCCAATAATAAGAGCTCCCATCCTCACTCTTGACTTCTTCCCAGGTAGCCTTTGATATGGGCGTTGTGCCAACGACGATAGCAGTGTCACTGCTACCACTCTGATTTAGCAATTCATTAATATTCTGAAAAAGAAAACCTATGGATAAGAAAAATGGCAAGCCTTATTTTTATGACTGCATATTATAATACAATATTCTTTAATAAGTACACCATATAAATTACAGATTTATAGGTAGAAACTAACTTTAGCCCGAGGCTTCGCCCGCGTAGATATCTGAAAATATCTCACGGGCACGTACTACCGGTATTAAAAGTAGTAAATCCTATCTGTTAATCCACAAAAAATAAAATGCACCTATACACTTTTTATTTTTTGTGTGAGCGAACGCCCTACGCTTACTCTAAGGCCCGTATTACAGAAGGTCACTCAATACGCATTACTTAAAACTAGATTCAAGCCATTTGATTGGTTGAAACTAGTTTTAAGTAATGCTTGAGTATTGAGTAACGTTCTGTAATACGGGCCTAAGTATACTAAGCGTAGAGCTGTTCGCTCACAGTCACAACACGCAAAGGACAACGCCAAGAATCGGCTCAAATCATGTAGCGTCCGACAGACTTTCTATAATAATGATAATTCATAATAAAACACAGTAAGAATTATACAATATAAATAAAATCTGTAGAAGCACACCGTTGAAGTCATTTTAAATAGTTATTCAATTTATCAACACATTTCACAGAGCTTACAATTTCAATTAGAAATGTTGCCAATACCAAAATAAAATAATATCGATACGAAATTGCACTTGCACAAATCGATTACAATAATATCAATATGAAGGTACGTAAGTGAATTTAATACTTACATAAGTCGTAACTCGTAATTCTTATAATAATAAATAACGTCTATTTATATTTTTGAATTGTAATAATTAAAAATAATTTGAAGGACCAAGTGCGCCATATGGCGTCGGCGCGCGCAAACCGTCAAACGCCACCGACGCCATATGGCGTCCGTGGCGATGCAGCTGTTATCTGAAATCATATTTTGTTTAGAAAAACGGGATCCCTTCTTTTCGCATAATGTTCTTTGTCCTAATATACTTCGGCATAACGATTTTGGCACAATTTGTTTTGGCATAATAATACTTCGGCATAATTTTTTTAGACATACATTTTATGTTGGCATAATCATCTTAAAGACTAATTTGTTTTGGCATAAATTTGATTCGCATAACGTTAGTAGGCCTAATGACTATTAGCATAACGTTAGTAGGCCTAATGACTATTAGCATAACGTTAGTAGGCCTAATGACTATTAGCATAACGTTAGTAGGCCTAATGACTATTGAATATTGTTGGTTAAAAATTTAATATGCTGTGCAACAAAAGTTAGTGACAGAACCGAATTGCTGCAAAACTGACTCCACGTAGTCTTGTTTGTCCTACCCCTAGAGTGTAATTTAAAATCGCGTAGGCGCGTAGGGGCGAGGCGGCCCGCGGGCTGAGGAGCAAAAGCCGTCTGCGACGATTAGGACGCGTGGGGCCGCCGGAGGCCCGCAGCGCCGGAGCCGTGACAGAAACCCTGCCTGCTGCATGCTTGCTTGCATGCTTGCTTGTTTGCTGCATGCTTGCTTGCATGCTTGCTTGCATGCTGTATGCTTGCTTGCATGCTGTATGCTTGCTTGCATGCTGTATGCTTGCTTGCTTCACGCTTCCTACAGCGAAAAAAAAAACCCACAAAATTGTTCAATACGTTTATTATATTAATATGTTATATATTACCTGATTCAGGAGATATGGCTTTTTTCCAATCGTCGAAATAAATTGGTATATCCTCTTCGAGCAAAAAAGCTAGGGCGTATAAACATTTAATTTCCATGGCAAATAAATAAATGGTAAATAAATTTATGCTTTAGGATATTATGCTTAAAAAAGTTATGCTTTAGAACTTTATGCTTTAGAATATTATGCTTAATCATTATTATGGTTAGAGAAATTATGCGTAAGCTGTTATGCGTATTTATATTATGCGAAAATATAATTATGCCAAACAAAATTATGCTAAGTTATATTAGGTCTTAAAATTTTATGCAAATGGATCCATTCTTGCAATTGTTTATTATGGCCTGTCTAATTAGCTTCTCAGAAAAAAATACTCTGACCGTATTACCTTCATTGTTATTTTAAAAAAAATATGTTTGTGGATATGATTTATGGCCTGTCATAACAATGACAGGCCATAAAAAAAGGTCGGTGCGTGAGTCATTGATCGCCAAAACGCGAATGCCTCAAAGATCGTTACCGCTTAGAATAGTTGATTCCTAATAATGTTATTATAGTGCTTGCAACACTTGATGTAACTCTAACTTATATTTGTCATTGTCAAAAAGTGTTGTCACGAGAGACGAAGTGTTTCCGTGTTTTTTTGGGTTTTGTGTTGTTTAATGCTGTGTTTCCGGACTCCGATTTTTCTACCACTTACGACTGCCTTGGCTGTTGAAACTGAACCCGCTCACTCGCTGACCCGGCTCGCCTAATCGAACATCTGAACCTGCCTACTTGTTGACCTGACGATTTATTAATGTAATATGATGATGTACTGTTTGATGAATAATGAATTGATAAAAAGTATATATGTGGTTTTTTTTCATATATTCTAAAATAATGTAGGTATGATATGTGTATATCTTTACTATAAAAACATGCATAAGCGAAGATAATGTGCCTGAAGTCATTAATTTAATTAATCATTTAATAGTTTATTTCGTGTACCGTAATTGTTAAAATCAGAAGTATTAAGTGGCCAACTTTAAAGAACTATAACTTTTTTTGGTGTATCGTAGGGGTTTCGCACACAAACAGCGCTGCTGCTGGTAAGAGCCGGAGGCGGTTCAAAACCAAGCCAAATTGGGCTCAAACGCCGCCCGCGACCAGCAGCAGCGCCACGCATCACAATAGACTGGCACCTTAAGACGAGCGCCAGAAGGAATTTACCGCCTGCGCCATCCAACTGTTGATGGACCTAATCAAGGTCGCGGAGTTGGTCACCTTCGACGGTCTGGCCGCCCTACTAACAGTCTAACATGGCTAGGCCGCTGAGGATTCTGCGGCCTGCGGAGCAAGGTCGCCCTCCTCCGCCTCCTCCTCAAGGAAAAGAAGATCGACGTGGCGCTCATTAGCGAAACTCTCCTGGGACCAGCCGACCAAATCAGGTTCCCTGGTTACCTGCTCTACTGGAAGGATGAGAAGTCAGCACTCGGCAACATCTACGACGTCTGGCGGTACTGGTGAAGCGAAGAGTCGTACACCAAGTTCTCCGACGTCAGTTGGTGCTGACATCTCTTTGAGGCGCGCGTGGAACATAACGCGCTGTCGACCCGGGCCTGGTCCTTGTCGGACCCATCGCTAACCGTCCGCAAGCCCGCACCTACGGTGGCCGAAAATCGGTTTGCGACTCCCGACGCCCGGGGCGTCTCCTGCGGCAACTAGGGGCGAGAGGGCGCGAACCTTGCCTTTCCCTCACGCATTCCGCCTCCTCCTTCGCGAGCATTACTGCTTCGCAGAAGGAGGTGACGGCCTCCCATGCACTCTCGCTCCGAACCATGGCCTGAACCAGGGCCGGACGCGAGAGATCGCCGCCGCCGATCGCCTCCGTGAGGACACGGCGGCCCTCCACCCAAGCCGGGCACACCTCCACCGTATCGTCGTCCGGGCTTTCCACACAGTGATGACACCCGGGCGTTTCCTCCCGCTTTATCCTAAACAGGAACCTCCCGAAACATCCGTATCCGGTGAGCACCTGCGTCAGGCGGAAGGTGAGGACGCCGTGGCGCCTTTCTAGCCACTCCTCAAAGAGGGGACTTATCGCCACAATTGTGGCGTGCCCAGCGCTCGGTTGCGACAATCGCACTCTCCATGCCGCCATGAGATCCCGCCGGAGCTGTCCGTTGTGCCGTGATTTCTCGCGGCAGTGGACTTTCGTCCCGGCGTTTCGCCTCCTCGCGCCACTCCCAGATGTGCGCCAGAACTTTTGCCTCCAGATCCCATGGCGGTAGTCCAGCAAGGAGGCTCACCGCCTTACAGGAGACCGTGCGGTAACCTCGGACCAGTCTAATAGCCATGACCCTTTGGGACGCGTTTAATCGGCGGGCTGGTCGCAGCCTTAAAGAACGCGCCCACACCGGTTCCCCCGTAAAGGGCCATGGACCGCACGATCGCAGGGGTCACCCTGTTGTCCCGGTCTGCTATTTTAAGTAAGAGATTATTTATATTGGTAGGATCAATTGTTATTTGTTATTTTTACCCGACTGCGGCGAAGCCAAAAAAGGAGGGTTATGTGTTTGACCTATATGTATGTATGTTTGTCCGTCCCTATGTTCCTTGTAACTACTAAACGGCTGAACCGATTTTGATGAATGATATGTCGATAGATTCATCTTTATTGCGCGAGTGTCATAGGGTATATTCAAATAATTAAAAATCATAATGGCGGATTTGTGACGCCAAAAGGTGTGTTTTCGAAAAAAAAATATTTACCCAAGCCTATCGAGTGGGGTATCAAAATGAAGTGTTTTAAAAGGTGATTACAAAAATATACACAAATTATATGTTTAAATGAGAAATGATAAAAAACTATCCCGAACTTTTGGAGTGAGTGAGTAAGAGGCCGTTATCACCTGATTATAAGTGAGTAAATAACCTAATTTACCATCTTATAATCCTAACTAAAAAGTGTAAAATAAAAAAAACCTAATTAAATAATCAAAAACCCGACTGCGTAAAATGTGAACTTAAAAAAACATAGAAACAAGATTTATATAAACTATAAACAATCTGATGCAGTCGGAGGCATCTTCTTAACAATAACGACCTATTGCCTCCTACTAAATATCAAAAATATCTATTATTTATATTTGTTACAAAATACGCCTCAACTCTGGTTCTTCTTCGTTCATTCGTTATGTATGTACAGACGCCAGCAGATCAAGCTACCCGAAACTGTCAAATTTTCCCAATCAACCTTGAACCTTATACTGTTGGGTTAAAGTTGAAAATCTATTGAAGAAATTTGACAGATTGTAGTAGCTTAATGTGCTGGCGTCTGTACAAGTCTCAGGAAAAAAGTCTAAAGATCGCCGAAAAAAACATCGTTCGAAGTTGTTTTGTTTTGATATTCAAGGGGTCTACTCCAAACATAAATGTGAAGTATCGGCCGAATGTTCGGTCGTTTCTTTACTACGGCTAACTATCGCTGACTACAGCAAAATAAGGCAGTCGAAAAGATAAGCCAAAGTCAAAACTGTGACTTGAAGTCGGGTAAGGACTCAAAAGTCAAAAAAGGACAAAGTTTCCTTTTTTGAAGTTATAAAACGGCCGAACATTCGGCTGATACTTCTGTTTAGCGCTTCGGAGTAGACCCCCAGGTTCAATATTTCGATCGGATTATGAATTTTTAATTAAAAACTTCTTTAGGCGTTGAGCGATTTTTAGTATGGGAAAATTGTATGGGTTCGCATCACCAACATGCTAATGTTGACACCTTATCAGTCTTAACTGTAGCTATGCATTGTTTTAAGTTTTCGTTTCTGTCGACAGTCCCCATGAAGGTTTTTGAATGTTTGTTTGTAATCGATAAACTCATATATTACATTTTGATACAAGTGGAGAATGTTTGTTATTGCATTCGAGGCGGAATTAACACCGAGCCGTAGGCGAGGTTGCTTTTGAGTCGAGAACTGCAATAACAAATGTCCACGTGTAGCAAACGACGTTTGTAGAAATAAAATACCGAAAAACATAAAAAAAAATGAAAATAGCGTAATCATCTCAATATCGGCCGTCGTATCGTCTTTTCATTGAATTTGTATGTATTTATAATATGTATATATATAATGTAGGGATATATTATAATATATATATGTGTATTATAACTAAGTTTATAACCTATTTATGTACTTCTGTACCTATTATATTTATATTAATTATGTTATATTTTAATATTTTATAATATTAATATTTTTTTTCAATCAGAGCACCCGCCATCTTATCTCTTCACCACCTTTGGTTGACTGGTAGAGAATGCCTAAAGCATTAAGTCCGTCTTTGTACATTATTGTGTGTGAGAAGTTTAAATAAATAAATAAACGAAAAATATTTTATTGCATTGTGAACCTAAACATAGTGCGATATGAACCAGTTTTCGAGGAAGTGTATTGAAAAATACTTAACCGATTTTAAAAATAATTAGTATTTCACAGGTTGCTATTGATTACTTTGATATGACTGTTAAGCAATTTATGCTTGTCACAATTATTATGGTGATGTGGTGCTGATGGTGAGGAGACGAGATGACCAGGAGAACTCCTCAAAAATTAACGTCTCTGCATGGGGAAAACCAATATTTTGTAAAAGGTGATCAAGCAGTTGACATTAGTTCCAGCTTTGCACCGAACGGGGCTGTTTCCGTTCTTTTGTTTTTAGGACCACTTGGTCATAGGACGATTTGCTAATAGAACATATTGCTAGTGTTGTTTTGATTATTGGTCGTTTTGCTATTAGAACCATTTGCTTTAAGGACATTTTGATACAGAGGAAATGAAATCACTTTTAAATCATCAACTTTATGACATTGATGTGTGCATGCAATTATAATCCTTATGGTGGTAAGCATTTTCAGCCTGCATCTGTACATTTTGTAAAAGTAATGTTGAAAACGAGTGGTCAAAATTATTTTCGTAGTAATGTCATTAACTTTACTCTAAATAAATGTTACTTTGCCTGCAATACTACTTTTTACTTGAAATGGTTTCTGACACAATAATTACCATTTTAAATAAGTGTTAAGTTATCAATTAATACCTGTGATGTGATGTCAGCATTGTTCTTCACATCATTCAAGTAAGCAGCCATAGCGGCTGCTTCCATTTTTTTTATGTCGTCATCAACCTTTTCTTTCTGCTTGAATTCTTTAGCACTCTTTTTACTGAGTTGTGATATGTGTTTTTGAACATTCTCCTTGTGACGCTTACCATTTTCATGAAATGAAATTGACTGAAACATAAATTAATGTTAAATTATGGCGAATATCAGATGGATAGGATATGCCCATCACATGACTGTTTATGAAAATTTATAATCAAGTGTTCAGGTTTCATTTGGTACAAAGTTCCAAAGCTTAGACATGCAAACAACCAAATAGCTATGATTCGAGTCCTTACTACTTTGTTATCTGCAAACCAACACTTGCAAAATTCGCAATACTTTCGTGCTTGAGACTTCCAATATTCCGTCCTGAAAAATAATTTAATTAAAATACGTATAAATTTACGCATTTACGGGTTTTAAGGCAGAATTTATATGCTAAAAAATATAACTTAGGTACATTGTTTTTTCGGTGTAATCCTGATTTGAATATTATATAAACAAATTTATTTTGAACTAAATTTAGAAATGCAGCACATTAAATATTATAAGAAAATATTTTGCAATTAACACGTCGCTTATTTCGTGTTCACAACAAAACCACAAAACCAAACAAAAAAAAAACGTCAAAACGATCGCCATTCACAATCGCCAGGACTGACAGTGACATAGACTATGTCATTTTCCAATGACACACGTCAAAAAAGGACAATCCCTATTTTGTACATACTAATTCCATGAGTCCGTCCCTCATGAGAATATCAGCCACCGCCAGGTTCACGATAATAAAGAAGTTTGTCTGGTTAGCCAAGGTCTACGAAAAAATTAATATTATGTCAAGGACTGGCGAAAGCGCCAGGGTACTTAGAGCATTTAACCTATGGAGATAGTTTTTTTTTTTGTTGCCGGGGTGGAATATCCTCATGGATGTCCTCCGCCCAGAGGCGGGTGGAGGGGTCTGTCAGACTCTTACTGACTAAAAACTACCCTAGTGTTCCCTTCCCACACTTGCACCGGGGATCTTGGGATGTAGTGCGACTTCCGCGATCCCAGCTGAGCGAAACCCTCTGCCATAGTCAATTGGCCTTATGACCATGCACGTTATAGAAAACTAGTTCATTCGCCGATCGCCGCATTGTGTCGAAAGTAAGTCTTCCCAAAAAAATGTTAATTATGCAGTTTCCTCTTGCAAAAATTGATCTGCCACTTCTAATATACGAAATCATAGTGTTTCCTACCACATGTAGGAACATAGTTTTATTAAAGCACAATATCAAAATAATCATTAACTTAGTTACCATAAAAAAAATAAAGTGGTACGTTGGTAGCGCAAACGCAGTACAAAGGCTAACAGGGGTAGGAATTTGCATAGTGCTGCGACAACGTGAGTGAATGATTTATAAAACATCCTTCAAGGATCAACGAACACTGCAAGGAATATCACAGAACCCATTGACTGAACTTACAGTTCCCGGCACGTAAGTTGGCAAGAGTAGTTAGATGCGCAGATGTCATTTTTTAGGTCTCTTTGGTGGTCAAGCGGGACGCGGGGAATGAGGGAGCACCGTTCCGAGCACGCGATTGGTGCGTCAGTCGACACTCGCCTCCCGCACGTTGTCCCGCGTTCCGTTCGCTCCCAAATACACTTGCGTGCACTTAAATTATACCCTTTGTTTTTGTTACGATTGTTGTTACTATTTTATTAAGTTTATTTTAAGAGTGTATTTTTGCGGCACCTACTAATGAAGCTTGTTGACCTTTAGTTCTCGTTAACATTGTTTTTTGAAAGGCCACAATAACTAAAAATATGTAATTATATATTTTATTTATAACACCTTAACGAATTCCTCTTCTTTCTTCAACTTTCTTCTGAACAGACATGTTTAAAATAAATGATGGCAATAACCATAGAATAATGGCAAACAATAAAAGTGACCATTTTTTTAGGGTTCCGTACCCAAAGGGTAAAACGGGAACCCTATTACTAAGGCTCCGCCGTCTGTCTGCCTGTCTGTCTGTCTGTCCGTCTGTCACCAGACTGTATCTCATGATCCGTGATAGCTGGACAGTTGAAATTTTCACAGATGATGTATTTCTGTTGCCGCTATAGCAAAAAATACTAAAAACCAGAATAACATAAATATTTAAGGGGGCTCAACAACAAACGTGATTTTTTTGCTCGTTTTTGCTCGATATTGATAACGGTAACAGGTAGACACTTGAAATATTCACAGATTATTTAGTTATATATTCACTTTAAAAATCAATAATTAAATTAAAATAAAAAATATAATTAAGGGGGGCTCCCATACAACAAACGTGATTTTTTTTGCCGTTTTTATAAATAATGGTACGAAACCCTTCGTGCGCGAGTCCGACTCGCACTTGGCCGGTTTTTTTGTTGCCTATGTGTACTATACGCGAACTTACATCCACTACCTCAAAACCTTGCCAAGTTACATTTACATTATACCCTCTATTTATAACTAATGATATGGTCTGCAAATCCTGACACGGATAAATAACAACAAGAAACCCATAGCCCGACAATCTTTTAAAAGTATCGACAAAACTGTCTGATGAACTTTGAAGCGATGCCTAAACAGAAAAAGTGTTGAAATACTCGGAGAAACTTCGTCCAGTGCTCAAGCAAAACCCAATGGGTCACAGAAAAAAAATGTTATACCCAATGAAAAAAAAACATTTGTATGGATCACCGAGGCATAACATGTGTTGATTGCACAGAATAACTATTTTTCTTATTTCTATTTCATATAATAATAATTAATAATCATAACTTACTTACTTAACAGCCAACAGTAGTTTAAATATCCTATAAAATTATAGTACTTACCTAATAATAAACTAAAGCTAAAATATTTTTAATTACAGGTGCAAGTAATGATGGTTTGGAATTCGAATGTTAGGTAACGACCCGCCTGATCTAGATTTATTAAAACCTGTGTTTCAGGCCAATTAATCAGACAAATAATTATTAATTTATAAACAAATTTAGTCAAATGTATTTTATTGTATTTATAACGTAGAAAGAAATCCTCCAAAAAATATATACGTCTGTAAGGCCAATGTTTATGAATAATGTATGTACCATATGTTTATGAATTGAGGGTTAACCAAAAAAGTAGATCCGCAGAAATGTGTTCAACATGTATATAATAAACTGGTATACATTTGAAAAATCAGTGATTTTCTCTAGTCGTCATCATTCAGACATAAGACTATGAACTAGACTATGGCTATGGAGCCATACCCGCATCGGTTCATAAATAAGATATCAAACACATCATTTTAGTTTGTTTCATAATTTAGCCAGGAGAAATTAGGCAAGTGCACAAGAAAATAAAACGAATAAACACTTTGTTCATTTTTTGTTATTGTTTTTTGTTCATTAAGAATGAAATACCACTCATTGTTTGTATTACATCACTAGCACTTTGTGTTTGTTATCATATGGCAATTGCATTATTTATGCAATTGCCCTATGACTACGTACAAAGTCAATCTATGTGTGTGTTTTTGTAAATAGCATGTATCTGTGTGCAATTGTCAAATTTTTGTAGTGTACTGAATGTGTTTTCCTCGTCTCCCGCAGAAAGTGGCAGAAAAAGTTGTTCGGTGATTCGCTTCGAACCATCTCCATAGGTTAAATGCTCTAAGGCCAGGGTAGCCCGCGGTCCGACATTTGGCTCCCAGACTGGAGGGCCGGGGCTGCTTTGATGCGGCTTCTGCCCAATCTAGGGGGTCCAAACGCCTCCTACCGGAGACTCTACGCGAGGCTCGTGTGGTCTATAGGCCTTTACCCACCGGGGCACCGGTGTGGGTGCGTTCTTTATGGCTGCGATCAGCCCACCGATTGAACGCGTCCCAATGGGTCATGGCTATCAGGCTGGTCTGAGTATACCGCACGGTCTCCCGTGAGGTGGCAAGCCTCCTTGCCGGACTACCGCCATGGGATCTGGAGGCAAAAATCCTCGCGCACATCTGGGAGTGTCGCGAGGAGGCGAAACTCCGCTGCCGCGACAAATCACGGCCCAGCGGACAGAGCTCCGGCGGGAAGAGTGCGATTGTCGCAACCCAGCGCTGGGCACGCCATAATTGTGTTGATAAGTCCCCTCTTTGAGGAGTGGCTAGAGAGGCACCACGGCATCCTCACGATCCGCCTGACGCAGGTCCTCACCGGACACGATTGTTTCGGGAGGTTCCTGTTCAGGATAAAGCGGGAGGAAACGCCCGGGTGTTACCACTGTGTGGATTTTCAAGTGGACACGGTGGAGCATACGGCGGAGATCTGCCCGGCTTGGGCGGAGCACCGCCGTGTCCTCACGGAGACGATCGGTAGCGGCGATCTCTCGCGTCCGGCCTTGGGGGTCTACTCCCTAAGTCCGTTAACGAAGCAACGGGCCCGTCCCACGCCCGTCCGACAGTAGTCCGATACGTCGTGTCGCAGTGAACCATAATCCCTAATGATTTCGGATTCATCAGTTTCCAACAGAATCATAAACAATCTTCGTGAACGAATGACGCATGACTATAGAGTTGCGCAATTTTACCGGTCGATTACTGGTTTACTTATTTTGTGGTTTTCAGGTTTAAATAATCAAAAATTAATATTTTTCTCGTTAGAAACGACCGCATTTTTAACAATATACTTTTTATTATGTCTAAATATAGAATTGAATTATTTTTGCCATTTTTGTTCCGAAACCGGCATTATCCTGTTGATACCTTTGCCTATTTTGTTTTTGACGGTTATGTTCAAATGTAATGTCAGTCAGAGTTCGTACTAGGTGGGAAGGATTACTTATTTTATTTTAATTTCAATTATATATTTTGTAAAATGGCCCCAACCGCTGCAGCTAAAAGTGTGAAAAACCAGTGTCAAGTTGAACTTTTCGGACGGGCAAAAACGCATCGGGAGTAGGGACAACTGTCAAATCGTGTTGTAATTCATTCTTCGTTCGGGCCCGGAACGAATCATCCGTCCGAAGGTGATAAGGAGTAGGAAACGCCCGTAACGAAGGCTGACACAACGGACTTCGTGCTTAGGGAGTAGACCCCCTGGTTCAGGCCATTCCTTCTGCGAAGCAGTAATTCTCGCAAAGGAGAACGCGGAATGCGTGAGGGAGAGGCAAGGTTCGTGCCCTCGCGCTCCTAGTCACCGCAGAAGACGCCCCGGGCGTCGGGAGTCGCAGGCCGATTCCCGGCCACCGTAGGCGCGTGTTAGAGTTCATTGAAAGCAAACTATAGTTTGTGGTTTGTTTTTGGTCAGTCCGCGCCTGCGTGCGCTGCCCCTTGTGTAGTGCCTAGCAACGTCTTATTAGGTTCTGTCAAATATGAAGAGCCAAAGTTAAATGTTACTTGTTTTATTTCTTATTTATATATAACAGGTTATGGGCCCAGAAACTCCGAACAACTACGAATTAAAAAAGGGGAAGAGATGAAATAAGTTTAACTGTGTTAAAGAAAGAGCTGATAGAAGAACAGAATATAATAGTAAGTACCTATAGGCGAGGAATAAAAAAAAGGATGGCTTCAAAGAAGGATTCGGATAGAGTAGTCATCTTGACCGGCAAAAATTGGTTGACATGGAAATTCCAAATGACAATTATACTGAAGGCGAAGGGGCTGTATAATGTTATATCGAAGGAGCCGGAGAAAGATGAAGAAAAGGATAATAAAGCTCAGGAGCTAATCGTAACTAGAGTAGAAGAGGATATATTGACTTATCTCATGACATGTACGACCGCTTACGAAATGTGGAGTAAGTTGAATACAATTTTCGAGAGTCAAAGTGAGTGCAGCATACATCTGAACCAGCAAAAGTTTTTTAACTTAAAATTCGAACCACCAATGGCCAAATTCGTAGCAGTGGTAGAAGAGGTCGTGAACAGACTCAGGGTACAAAAAGAGGA
This sequence comes from Tiliacea citrago, assembly GCA_963921375.1. Taxonomy (NCBI): domain Eukaryota; kingdom Metazoa; phylum Arthropoda; class Insecta; order Lepidoptera; family Noctuidae; genus Tiliacea; species Tiliacea citrago. The sequence goes on from OY992787.1 coordinate 17,613,657, forward strand.
GATGCCAGAGAAAATGGTGATAGCCAAGATTTTAATGAGCTTACCGGATACTTACAAACATTTTTTGTCAGCGTGGGAGTCTGTCACACCTGAGAAGCAAACTTTACAGAGTTTGACTGCTCGTTTACTAATTGAAGAGGAACGAGTTATTGCGAGAGAGGTAGAGAACACAATGGTAGATACAGCTTTAGTTACTAAGAAAGAAGTAACTTGCTTTGAGTGTGCAAAGCAAGGACATTTCAGAAGAGACTGTAAATCAAGAAAATGCAATTACTGTGGTAAAACAGGTCACGTGTTTCAAGATTGCTTTAAGCGAAAGAATAAAACTGAGAGAGAGGGTATGAGTCCATCACAGCTAAATGCTCTTACAGTCCACGATGCTTGTATTAATCGTGAATTTATAATGGACACAGGCGCAAGTGAACATATGTCTGGAGATAAAAGCGTTTTTAGTAGCTTACGAGAGGCCATTCAATTTGTTAAAATAGGTGATGGCAGTAGTTTAAAAGTAGAAGGAATAGGAAATATAAACGTACATATGTATGACGGTAGCAGTTACACTCCCGGTGCCTTGATAAACGCCTTATATGTGCCAGGTTTGAAGGTCAACCTATTCTCAGTAGTATCCGCTTTGGACAAGGGATATAAATGGGTGTCAAATATGGATACATGTAAATTTTTGAAAAACGGCCAGGTAGCTTTAGTAGCTAAAAGGGTAGGTAGAAGTTTCATCATGAAACTTAAAATTGAAAGAGATGCAAATGCCTTAATCGCCAGTAATATAAACAAATGGCATCAGAGACTCGCGCATCAAAATTTTAATTATGTCAAAGACATATTAAATAAAAATAAAATAAAATATAGTGGAGAGCAAATTGATCAATGCGTAGACTGCATAAAGGGGAAACAGAGCCGAATTCAGTTCAATAATAGCAGCAGTAGGGTAAATAAGCCAGGGGAGCTGTTTCATATGGATCTTTGTGGACCTATGGAAGAAGAATCTTTAGGAGATTCTAAATACTTTCTTTTGATAAAAGACGAGTATAGCAGTTACAGATATGTGTATTTCTTGAAACAAAAGTGGGAAACAATACAAAAAATTGAAGGGTATCTAAAACAGTTTGAGAATGAGTTCGATGTAAAAATTAAAAGAATTAGATCAGATAATGGAACGGAATTCATTAATAAACAGGTAGAAAATATGTTGTTAAGCAAAGGAATAATTCATGAAAAGTCTGTGGTTTACACACCGGAACAAAATGGTAGAATTGAGAGAGAAATGAGAACTATAGTTGAAGCAGCAAGAACTATGCTTCAAGCAAAAGATTTGCAGAAGAGCCTATGGGCTGAGGCGGTGAACACAGCGGTGTTTGTAATTAATCGAACTGGAAAATCTAAGATTGAAGGAAAAACACCCTTTGAGGTTCTTTACAATAAGGAGTTTGACATTACAAAGCTACATGTGTTTGGCGACGTAGTATATACGCACATTCCAAAAGAAAACAGAAGGAAATGGAATGCAAAGAGTCAAAGAGGTATATTTGTTGGGTATGAAATTCACACAAAAGGTTACAGAGTCTGGAATCCTAACACAAAATATGTCGGTATTCATAGAGATATCGTTTTGAATGAATGTGAAACGGATAACGATAAAGGTCTTACGTTTGATGACAGTCTTGAAGAAATAATAGATGATGACTGCGCAAGAGAATTGACAGATGCAAAAAATGACGAAATTCTCACACAACGGGAAGAAACGGGTCAATCTCGAAATGGTAATGAAGAAATGTTTTATGAAGCCAACGATTCGCATTCTAATATAGAAGACACAGTTGAGCCAACAGCTGAAAATGAAATTATACAGCAACAAAGAACACGAACAAGACTCGTGAGGAGACCTCAAAGGTTTGATGATTACTATACATTTACTGCAAAGAAAGACGATGAGATAACTTATGAGATGGCAATGGAGAGAGAAGATGCTGATCAGTGGAAAGATGCCATAGAGAGAGAACTACAAGCTCTGGAATTCAACAACACCTGGACAGAAGCAACACTTCCTAAAGACAAAAAGATAGTTGAAGGAAAATGGGTTTTCAAAATTAAAAGGGGAGAAGAAGGCCACGAGACATACAAGGCTAGACTAGTGGCAAGAGGTTTTCAACAGGAAGATGAGTTTGACTCTGCAGAAATCTATGCTCCAGTTGCGAAATTACCAACACTACGAATTCTTTTAGCTATAACTAACAGATATAAGTTAAATTTGTTACAAATGGATGTAAAAAGCGCATTCTTGTATGGGGATATACTTGAAGACGTTTATATTAAAATACCCCAGGGAATTGAGAGATACAATAATAAAGTACTTAAACTAAACAAGTCGCTTTATGGTCTGAAGAAGTCACCTAGAAATTGGAATGACAAAGATAGTTTTATCGTTAAACAATCTTTTGTGAGAAGCAAGAGCGATTATTGTTTATACTATAGAGAACGTAAACGATTTTACTTGCTAGTTTACGTAGAATACATAATGATATTTGGAGACAATGAGGAATGGATAGAGGAGTTCAAACAAGCTTTGGAGGCTGATTTTCGTATGACTGAACTCGGAAAGGACAATTTGAAATATTTAGGAATTCATATAAATAAGAAAGAAGATTTTATTCAAATTGATCAAAAACAATTTTTGGAAGAATTGCTGAGAAAATATAAAATGCAAGATTGCAACGCAGTTAGTACTCCTATTGAATCTGGAACGGATCTAAAGAAAGGAAAGTCAGAAGACAAAAATTTGGAAAACAGATGCAGAGCCTTAATAGGAAGTCTTACGTATGCATCACTGGGGACACGGCCTGACCTATGCTATGCTATTAGCTATCTTAGTAGAGATCAAGCATATCCAAGTGAACAACTTTGGAATGCACTAAAGCGTGTCCTCCGATACATTAAGGGAACTTTGGATTACAAGTTAATATTCAGAAAAGATGGAAAAGAAGAGCTTATAGCGTATACCGATGCAGATTGGGCTGGAGATCAAGATGATAGAAAATCTACATCGGGATGTATATTGAAAGTGTATGGGTGTACAGTGTCTTGGTGTAGTGTTAAGCAACAGTGTGTCGCATTATCATCTACTGAATCAGAATATGTTGCGTTAGGTAAAGGAATAACTGAGGGATGTTGGATAAGAAATTTACTGAGGGAATTAGGGTTAAGTTGCGATAGCTTCAAAGTTTATGTTGACCCTGAGCATCATAAACGGTTAAAACATATCGATTTAAAGATGCATTTTGTGCGGGATAAAGTCAACAAAGGTATAGTTAGCTTAATATATATAAACTCTAGCAATCAATTAGCTGATGTTTGTACTAAGCCTTTGAACAGGGGTGTATTTGAAGAAATTTGCTTGAATTTAAATTTAGTTCTATCTAATGAGTCTATGGCTCAAGGAGAGTAAGCCTTGCTAGAAATATTTTTTTTGTTTGTTGATTTCTTAATTTTGTTGTTACGTGATTGAATAAGTTTTTTTTATTTTTGTGTTTATTAGACATAGAAGTTTGCTTTCATTGAGGGTGTTAGAGTTCATTGAAAGCAAACTATAGTTTGTGGTTTGTTTTTGGTCAGTCCGCGCCTGCGTGCGCTGCCCCTTGTGTAGTGCCTAGCAACGTCGTATTAGGTTCTGTCAAATATGAAGAAAAGTTTTTTTTTTTTTTTTATTTATTTAAAGGACTTTGTCGCTTAGCGACCACATCGCCCAGTGCAGAAAAAACAAAATTGTTCATTAGTATCTACCTTATCACTAACTTGTACAATTGTTTAGCCTTATCGGAAATTGGAAAAGCAAGGATGGCATTACAAAAGCCAATATGAAGAAAAGTTAAATGTTACTTGTTTTATTTCTTATTTATCTATAACACGCGGGCTTCCGGACGGTGAGCGATGGGCAGCTCGCCGTCCGATAAGGACCAGGGGGTCTACTCCCTAAGCACGAAATCCGTTGTGTCGTTCTTCGTTACGGGCGTTTTCTACTCCTTATCATCGTCGGACGGATGATTCGTTCCGGGCCCGAACGAAGAATGAATGACAACACGATTTGACAGATGTCCCTACTCCCGATGCGTTTTTGCCCGTCCGAAAAGTTCAACTTGACACTTGTTTGGACGGCTCGTTATGTCAGTTTATACGACATCAAAAAAACAAAATAGGCAAAGGTATCAACAGGATAATACCAGTTTCGGAACAAAAATGGCAATAATAATTCAATGAGCGTAGGGTTCACTGGACGTATCGGACGGGCCCGTTGTTTCGTTAACGGACTTAGGGAGTAGACCCCCAGGCCCGGGTGACGGCGCGTTGTGTTCCACGCGCGCCTCAAAGAGATATCAGCACCAACTGACGGGGTCCGATAGGGCCAGGGTTGCGAGTTTGTCCGAAAGGGATATCTCCGCCCAGAACGGGAGAAGTTATTTGATAATTTCCCACCAAAAATTTTTCTTTCTTTTTTTTTGTAATTTTGCAGGTCAGTGGTAGTAAAGGGATGCACTAAGGTAGCCCGCGAAATTCAAATTTTCTTACGTTTTTTGCAATTTGCAGGTCAGTAACAGGTTGTATGTTGATCTAAATATGATTCGCGGCCGTAACAAATATGGCTTTTAGAATCTAAGTTCAAAAAATCCTACAGAATGATTATTTCAGAAATAATCTTTGAACTGATGATGATGCTTTTTGTATTCTAATGATTATAATTCTGTAAAGCCAAATGTTTTATGGCCGCGAATGATATTTAGATCAACATACAAACGGTTACTGACCTGCAAATTGCAAAAAAATCATAGTAAAATTTGAATCGCGGGCTACCTTAGCGCATCCCCAATAAAGTGATTCTGTAAAAATTCTGTAAATATACATTTGTGACGATCGCGAATTAAATTTTATGAATGTAATCATATTTAGTTTGTAACAAATATGGCTTTACAGAAGTATAATCCTAAGAATAGCAATACAACTCCATAAGGTGAATCTGCAGCTATATCCCGCGAAATTCAAATATTCTTACGTTTTATACTATTTGCAGCTCGATGTCAGGTTGTATCTTGACCAAAAGATGACTCGCGACTATAACAGATATGTATTTACTTAATTATAGTCATTAGAATGATGAATATATCTCTCTAAGTAAGATTTGTTTCATTGAATTACTTTTTCATGAAATTATGACACTGGAGAACAAATGTAACATATAAAGAGATGTGTCAAAGTTGTCACCTTTGGAATTTTGAATTGACCTCAAATTCAAATAACAATTATAATTTCATGAAATAGTAATTACTAAGAGAGTTGTATTAATGATTTTTATGATTATAATTCTCTAGATAAATATTTGATACGGTCACGAATCTTTTGATCAATAAATAAAACCTGATACTGCAATTAAAATTAACTTAAGAAAATTTGAATCTCGTGGGCTACCCTTACGCTTTCACCTTAACGTCTCAGAGTCTCCCGTGAGCTAAGGCCGTGAAGTCCAAGATACACACTACACACTATACATACTTACTAATTCCATGTCTACATACAAATAATTTTAAATATTGAATCAGTTTTTTTGTTTTTTGTGTTACACGCGCGGTGTCTGGGATCACCGCGCCGCACCACGACGGCACGGTGGCGACTTGCCAGTGATTTCAAAATCAAATGTCCACACATACTCACACCACAACACAAGACCAACATCGCTAGCGACAAATCGGCTGTTTCTGAAATCGCCAGCGACTGAAGTTGTTACGTGTATAACAAGCATTCGTTTTCACCCTAAATAATGAGAAAATATTAAAACTGTTTATTAAAAAGTAAACAAATTTGTTTTTTTTTCTTCAAATTCAAATTCAAATATTTTATTTGTAGAACATAGGTAAACAAAAATACAGATGTCAATATTAATAAATGAGCGCTATGTCTTGCCGTCAACGGCGTACAAATATTTCTAATTATAATTTCTAATGATTAATTGGTAAAAAACATAATAAAAACAGTCAAATTAATAATGAACTCAACTATAACAATAATTAATTAATTAACCTATCTTTTCTTCTATCTAATTCTTATCCTATCTATTTATTCAGTATTGCCAACGGTACCGTACGGTAACTGTCGATACCGGTAAAGATAATATTTTTTATTTTATTTAATCGAGGCAGACCCAGAAGATGGCGGGACGAGTTTTTTGACGGCTACAGATAGGATTAGTATCAGTCCACTAGCTCAAGACAGAGAGGAGTGGAAAGGAGAAAGGTAGGCCTTTGCGCTACAGTGGGACGACACAGGCTAAAAATAAAATTATTTTTTTACAATAAGTATCTTAGTTTTAATGAAAAGATAGATTAGCTAATCAAATGTTGAAAAAGTATTCAGACACATTGCAATGAAAGTATGCGTTATGCAAAACAAGCAAGCAAGCAAGTTAGTGGCACTTGCGCAGCTTGGAAAGAGTGCACCAACATTATGTAGTACATTTATTTTTAGTTTCATAGTTAACCGCGTGCCAAGATTTTCAAAAGAGCCACTGTGGTATTTTATTGTTTATGTTTATGTAGGACTTGAAAAACATACATTATTGATCAAATGGCAACACTGTTTTGGTTACATTGTGATGTCGTCGTCGAGTATCGAGTGTCGTCGTCTTTTGTAGAATTTTATCAAGGTAATGTTTATTTATGAATTTTGCATGATTTATTTCTACTTCCAATAAGTGTAAGTTAAAAATGGGGTATTGTTTAGCTACTTGGGTAATTACAGCCGCTACAACTACTTGTCATTTATATATTTCTAGGCGGCCATATTAAAATTTGAAGATAAACTACGACTTTGTTTTATCCTGTATAATCTCCATAATCTTGTTATGTTTGCGTTTAAATACTCAACAAATCACAATAAAATTGTATATGCTTTAATATATTTACTTTAGTTAAAGTAAGTATTAGTTTGCAAGACAGAATTTTCTGTTTTGTAATTTATTTGTACTTATTTTGGTGCTTGTTGACGCGTCTCGTAATCTCGTTTACCGATCTTGCTTCAGCGTAGTTATCTATACTATATTGTTATTTGATTACGGTCTATTTATTGTTACAGATATCCCCGGACTAAGTTGGTGAACGTGATAAACTTCTAAATAGCTTGTGTCGAAAAGTGACTTATCGTAAAATTTGTTTAGTGTTGGACTTGGACAAAGAATTGTGGTTCTAAGTTTCTAATTTTAGTCGTGTCCCTAGTGGGATTATTTGGCAAAATGATGACCGAAAATAGAATTAGTTCAAGTAATCACGTCGGAAACAGTATGACCAGTCAGAATAAGGGGTTCGTATCACTCTTTGTTGTTATTAGAATGTATCTTTAGGTATTTTTTTTTTATAAATCGTTATTTTTTCAGAGATGTCGATAAAAGTATCGAGGACATCGGTTGGAAATCAAAATTAAAAATACCCCCGAAAGACAGGAGAATAAAGACTAGTGTAAGTTTTAATAAATACCCTCTAATGTTATTATTTTTGTTTCCGATTCATAGTAAGTACAAATACCTAATCAGACTGTTTGTGAGACTGCGACTCATTTTAAGTACAAGGAAGAAAACTTCTGTCTCTTAGTTTTTAACCGACTTCAAAAAAGGGGGAGGTTATGTTTCGGATTTTTTTTTCATGTATGTACACCGATTTATCCGTGATAACTGGGCCAATTGACCTGGATCTTTCCTTTTATTTGGTAGAGGAAGTTTCTTATAAATTTTGTTAACTTTGTTTAGTAGTAGCGTACGAATTTGTATGGGGTCTACAACTAAAAAAAAAAAAAACTTTACAAGAAAAAAACAACCATCTTCAAAAAAAGAAACGATAGGTACAAAGTGAAAAATAACTTTCATTTCGGAATTCAGTGGCACAAACGAAAATACAAAACCAAAGACATAAATTTCAGAAATTAAAAGTTATTTTTCCCTTTTTTTTATAAGTTGGTTGTTTTTTTTTTTGTATTAAGTTTTGTTATATTAGAAAAAATCCAGAATTACTTTAATATCTTCAAGATACTAAAGTTTATTTGATTGGTTTATTATCAAGAATTTTGTTGCCCCTTGTTAAATAAATATAAGTTTGTTACTTTCCCCTATTTCTTAGCTTCAAATGCACTCCAACATCACTTCTCTTAGTAAATTGTAAGTGAACTGGTGAATAATAATGTATCTTTGCATAGCATTTAAACATTTAAATCCTGTTATTTTTCTTCATGTTTTTAAATTATAAACTTATTATCAGAGATCGGAATAGGTAGAGTTTTTTTTTTTTTTAGTTTTTTATTTGCGTAACATAGAGTGGATAATAAATACCTGCTCTAAAATCCGGGAAAAATAAACATGAAGATTAAGTCCCGGGTATTTAAAACAAATATATATGTTTATTCCATTTGAATACATTTGTAACAAATTATTGTGTCAAAAGATCTAACTACGTTTTTAGGGTTCCATGCTAAAACCGTTCCTATAAACGTCATAATACATATTTAGGACAAAGAATAGCTTTATAATGCAAGATAATTGCAATCTATTATTCTAAGCTTAGTTTTGGGAGGGTGTTAATTTTGCAAACCTTTCCATAAGTTGTCTGTTGCATTTTGAAGCTATCGAAATGCTGCCAAAAGACTACCTAATGTTAGGATTTATTTAGTTATTCTCAATGAAGCTCATTGTATTTTTTTGGATTTAAAGGATGTAACAGACACAAGAGGTAATGAGTTTGAAGAGTTTTGCCTAAAACGTGAGCTGCTGATGGGCATTTTTGAGAAAGGATGGGAAAAACCTTCCCCCATTCAAGAGGCTTCTATTCCTATCGCACTCAGTGGTAAAGATGTTCTTGCAAGAGCTAAAAATGGAACTGGCAAAACTGGCGCTTATTGTATTCCAGTTTTAGAACAGGTTTGATTTAATGTTATTACTCTTATAGTTTGTTATTGTTGTACAGTTATTGTCAATTGACCTGAATGATGATATTTTTGGATTCCCCTTCACTTCTCTTATAAGTGATAAAACCCGTATTTACTGATTGTTATTACCACCTGCATACATGATCATAGGGAGTATTAGTACTTTATAAATATTTTTATTTTTCTATATTTAGGTGGATCCCAAAAAAGATGCTATTCAAGCTTTAATTGTGGTACCAACTAGGGAGTTAGCGCTCCAGACATCACAAATTTGCATTGAACTGGCAAAACACACAGATATTCGTGTAATGGTTACTACAGGAGGTACTAATCTCCGGGATGACATTATGCGTATTTATCAAAATGGTAAAGACCCTATTTTATTTTATTTTCTGTAAATTCATATTTTATCTTTATCTTACTTATGTGTCATGTTTTTGTTACAGTTCAAGTTATTATAGCTACACCAGGTCGTATGATTGATCTCATGGATAAACAAGTTGCCAAGATGGACCAGTGCAGGATGCTTGTTCTTGATGAGGCAGATAAACTTCTTTCTCAAGACTTCAAAGGAATGCTGGATATGGTTATTTCGCGGTTCGTAAAATTCGATAGATAGTCTTATTGTTTTATATTTCCTAGACAAACCCTAATAGATATTATGTTTCGATAGGTTACCCAAAGAACGCCAGATCTTGCTGTTCTCTGCCACCTTCCCACTGAGTGTGAAACAATTTATGGAAAAGCACTTAAGAGAGCCGTATGAGATTAATCTCATGGAGGAATTAACACTAAAGGGAGTTACACAGTACTATGCATTTGTACAAGAGAGACAGAAAGTGCATTGTTTAAATACACTTTTTTCAAAGGTCAGTGATAAGAATATCTTGTTAATATTATTCAGTTGAAGATAAACATATCATTATCATAAAAAATTGCATAAAATTTTATTATTTCGTTTCAGTTACAAATAAACCAGTCCATAATATTCTGTAATTCGACTCAGCGTGTGGAGCTGCTAGCAAAGAAAATAACTGAGCTAGGTTACTGCTGTTACTACATACACGCGCGTATGGCGCAGGCACACCGTAATCGTGTGTTCCACGATTTCCGCGCGGGATTGTGCCGCAATCTCGTGTGCTCAGACCTCTTCACTAGAGGTATCGACGTGCAAGCCGTCAACGTCGTCATCAACTTTGATTTCCCACGCATGGCCGAAACTTACCTGCATCGTATCGGTCGCTCTGGACGCTTCGGCCACTTGGGTATCGCTATCAACCTAATCACGTACGAGGACCGTTTCGCTCTGCACCGCATCGAGCAGGAACTGGGCACGGAGATCAAGCCGATCCCGAAAGTGATCGACCCGGCGCTATACGTAGCGCGCCCAGCGGACGACGACGACTCGGCCGACAAGTAACGCCGTGCCGCCGTCGCACCGCTCACGCGCATGCTCGCCGCGCGCACCGCAACTAACTGGACTTGCTGACTGGTGAAAGGAACTACATAGTTTAAATCTTTAAAAACAAAAAACTTATTTGTAAAAAAGTGTAATGAATTTATTGTAACAAAATGTGAGTGTAAATAGTTTATCGTGAGTAAGACTTTGACCTGAAATGGGTTACTTTTTTAAAGTGTAAATAAACCACACATCAGGACATAAACAAAAAGGTATCTTGTGTACTTTGTCCATATTGGATACTGTGTGCGAATTCCTACATTGTTAAAACATAAAAAAATATTTATTTGAGCATCATCTGTGAGAGTCTACCTAGATTTGTCCATCATCTTACATAAATTGTGGTTGACTTTCTGCTGATATCACAAATACCTACCCACACCATATATAAGTTTGAGCTAGCACCTGTTTTATTTTTAATTAAAAAAACTTAAAATTCTGTGAGGTTGGGTAGGTAGTTAGCCTAGCTCGAACAACATCTATTGTTAAATGAAGAAAAAGTTCAGTGTAAATCGCGTTGTTTCTGGCCGCTTGAAACAATGTTTGTCATCAAGCCGTATTTATAAAAGGAAGGACATCATGATACTAATCCGTTCAGACAAAATTTAAACTGATCTCTAAAACTGAGTATAATCAAAAACAATTTTTCAGTTTTTTTTGTCTAGGTGAAGTATCATTTTGACCTAGCTTTGAAGAATTATGTTAACATGTATTATTAATTTGATTCTATCGTTAAGCGGTTTTGTCACAGTGTTGAGTAATATACAGTATGATAAAAGGCTTTGGAGGACCTGACTGAATCAGATAACTTATTTAAAATCGTCTTAATTACAAATGTCTTGGGCCCGCTAAACGCGCATAGGCGTAACAGCAATAAAATTTATATTTTGTCTTGTTCAGTGTCTTTGAGCTGTGGCAATAAATATAAATAGCATTCATAGTTTAACAAGTCCTCCAGGTTTTATCAAGTAAGAAAATAAATGGCATGTTGCTTTAAAAAAAAAACACAATATTTGCAAAGGAACTGTGACGTAAAGTTGTGCAATGAACCATTCTGTTACGGCTTGCAGATGTGGCACATTGCTCATACTGGGGAATTAATTTTTTTTGAGAGCTTCGTTTTGACAGACGAAACTAACATCTGCTCTCTGGGGATAAAAACAATTCGGGATGTCAAGTGAAGAGTTATTTAGTAAGCAGGCCTTACAGGAAGTATAGAGTACAATAAAAGTTAGTCGAATATTTTATGTTGGTCTAAAAAAATCTTTTGTTTTGCAACTCCGTACTGACTTAAATATCACTCATGTCTAAATATTATGTCCTACTGTCAATTTAAATACATATATTTGTTTCAAAGTCAAATTTTAACATGATCAAAATTGCTAACTAACCTATATTTACGAAAGTCCAAAACTAGAAATTCAAATGGAAATAGAATTCGGTGTTTCAGATATATTAGTTAAAAAGTGTCAAGAATTGTTTATTTTATTAGCCTGTTAAATTTGACCTAGAAGAAAAGCATTGGTGCAAATGCAGGTTGTAAATTAAGGATAGACCAAGTTGAGAATTGTTTGTAAAGATTGCTTTGCTGATTGAGGATTGTATTTAGTAGTAAGGGTTGTTTTGAAAAATGGAAGCTTGAAATTCAACAAAAAATTGGTGGAAATTGCATACAAATGTTGTGAGTCAGGGAAAATTATTTTGACAAAATATATCTGTGATAAAGGTTGATGATAGTTTCATGGTACACCCAGCAACACAGCGACTATATAATGTTTATAGTTCTTAAATATACTGAATAATTGGATAAAATGTGAAAATATAATCATGTGTTGCTGATCGTGCGTAACTGGAGAGTTGTGTGTACCTTCTAACTATACATTTAATTATTTAGTCTTCCGATAATCTCGAAGTATGTGTAAATGTAACTGACCATTTAATATTACGAAATGACACAGGTTAATAAAAGTAGCAATATCCCGATTAATGTGTTATTCAAACGTTATGACGTTGATTCTTGGTTACTGTTTTGGCGTCTGATAACAGGCCCGATAGGAACTTGACTCGCTTATTTGAATCACTTGAACTGAATGCTTTAAACGAATTGTCATGCTCATGCGCAGTATTTGATCTCTCTTTTCAGTTTAATCATGCGTATGAAGTTATGACAGAACAAGTGACCCTGTGTTAATTTGTTATGAAAAAAAAATTTAAGAAACCTTGAATTAACGTCGCGCATACAACCAGGGAAGTGACAGTTATGATCTTAGCTACACCAGATTTTTGAAACCCGAAATAGAAAGCATATCAGACAAGATTTTATATAGATGTTATAGTTTCAATAAATCATGCTCATAAACAAAATATGTGTCGAAAAGTATACATTCTAGAGTGACCTATATTGGCAGTGGCATATTCTGTAATTTAATCATTGTTTATCTTGTTTTATCTACTTCAGAAATATATTGTTGTTAAAAAATAGGCCAAAAATAAACTCTTCACGCCAATTTCCCTTTCATTTTCAAACCTACAAAGTATCAAAATTGTTGTGACAAGACAGTCACCAGCCATTTTGAATACAAGCATCATGATGCGTGCATTCAAATTGGCTGCTGCCACTAGCTTCTGCCACCAGCGACAGTATCCATCTCATTACAAAACGAGTTCTAACTTTAGTCAAAGACCAGCTTCTACGAACATCGTTTCACCTTAGTCGGTAGCTCGCGGTGTGAACCGAAGTATGTAAAGAGGTGAAACGATGTTCGCCCGCCTAGCCCGCCCGCCCGCCCGCTTAGCTGGCGGTGTGGCCTGCGCTTTACGTTTTCGCTTAACGTTCTTTGACTTAGTTCCCTTTTGCTCAGCTCTTAAGGGCCCTTACACAAAAACAGGATAAGACGCGGCATTTACACAAAATTCGCAGAATACGGATTTGACTACCTATTCTGTTCTTGTTTGAAAGAGTATGGTCCCATTGTCACAATCATGTCCGTGAATACCGCCGTGGACTACCAACGCCAATCGCTTCCATATTTGGTAAATAATTAGTACTCAATTGCATTTGTTACCCGTGGTCCCCTCCCGTAGTCCCTGGAGTTAAAATGGTAGACCGTTAGTTTTAGCTCTTAGTTACTTGAAACATTCAAAATGATTCACAAAAAATAGAGGGAATCTGGCGCTCCAAATGATTCAATAACAGTAGATTGTTTTAATTTGGCAGCATTGTATTTCTCGAAGGGACCATGGGTAAAAATAATACCCTTAGTCCCTGCCAGGGACTACGGGTGGGACCACGCGTAACAAACTCAATTGGTGCTATAATTAGTGCACGAACAACAAAATTGGTACCTTACTAGATAATCGACTGAAAGTGGTCCGGCGGTAGTCAAACTCCCTTCAGCAGGACCACCATGAGCGCAGAAAAAGGGGGCATGCATGCTACAGCTATTCTAATTATACAAATAATTAGTACCTATCATACCTATTTATGTAATTCATTTCGTAAAAAAAAAACAGAACTTAAACATTTGTATTTACCGAGAAATCAACGATGACAACTACAACTTTCGCGCGCTCGTTCAGCAGGACCACGACTTTTATTGTTGATTCCAAGTTTGAGGAGCTTGTCGCTTTCCTCAAACCTACATAGAAAATTAGTACCCAGCAAGATAAAATTAATACCCAACATTACTACTCCAGTAGTTTACGAGATATAAACCATGCCATTGGAGGGGTGGCGCGGCGGTAGTCACGGTGTTAAATTTTAATTTCAAGATTTCCCTATTAAAAACTGCGATTTCTTCCCAAAATTATTGCTCCTAAAGAAGTTATAGTGACCAAAAATTCAGATTCCTAGTGTTGTACCTATATTTTAAGAGAGAAATTAGCTTCATTACTTTTCCATACTAAATCTCCGCGTATAACCCGACTAAATTAAGTTGTCAATGGTATGGAGCTGTTTAGGAGTTTGCCCCCCGGGCCGTTTGGAACTTAATCAATAGCAATAGGTTGCCGCTCGCTAACTTTCGCGCGTCTACAGCAGATTACGTATATACACTCATGCAATTTATGGATGTCGGAATAGTAATAACAAGTTCAATATTCATAATTTTTATACAAACTGTGTAGGTACCTAGGTACATATTAAGAAAAAAAAAGAACCTATCGTCACCCATGGCCAGGGTAGGTAGGTACACACGGCTACACATCAAGCTATACAAATCCAGTAAACGCTGACCTCTCATTGTACGGAAATCCTACACAATGCGAGATCAGCTTATACTGGAAATGTATAGCTTGATGTGTAGCCGTGTGTACTCCAACACCACATAAAGACCACAGATGGTGAGATGGCCATGGAACTACTTAATAATAAGTATTTCACAATGCATGTGGTGAAGTCACCATCAGCTCCAGCTCTCCTGGTTCTTACCAGGAGAACTCAACAAATTAACGCCCCTGCATCAGAAAAAACAATATTTTGTATAAAGAGATGAGCTGTTGACATCAACATTCATCATTTCAGCCGAACGACGTCCACTGCTGGACATAGGCCTCTCCAAATGGAGAAAATAAAATAAAATTTTACAAAATAAAAAAAAAACTATCAAGTGAATAAAACTTTAATTTCCGAACTGAAATTGACCAATTAGGCCCTTGTAACGCAACAAGATTACCGGTCCCCGGTGCATACGAAGGTGTTAAGATTAATTTCTTATTTTTATGGTTTCGTAGCAAGATTGTACAAAACCGGCCAAGTGCGTGTCCGACCACGCACAGTGAAGGGTGCCGTAGTTCGGATGATAAACAGGATGCGCGCATGCACTGATTTGATCAACCGCAAAAAATAACTGAAAAAGATATTTGTGCGGTTGCAACCGAAAAATATTATCATCTTACCAACTACTGATGTCCGTGACTACCGCAGGACCATGAACGCCAATAGCTTCCATATTTGGCTAATAATTAGTGCTCAATTGGTGCTAATTAGTGCTCGAACAACAGAATTGGTGCTTTAGTTGTTTTCGAAGAAATCGACTTTGAAGGTGGTCCTGCGGTAGTCACGCTCCCTTCAGCAGGACCACCATGAGCGCAGAAAAAGGGGGCATGCTACAGCTATTCTAAGTATACAAATAATTAGTGCCCTTAACTTAAATGTGATTCACAACTACTGACTTAAATAAAAATCAAATCATTTATTTAATATTTATAAAAAGTCACTTTGAAACAATCTTTTTAATTATGGGATACAACGATTCACGACCCCCCTACACACTTTGTACATGGATTTTTTTTAATCCTATGCAGCTACGTAGGTGTGCTGTTAGCCATATAGGTGTGCTATTGGTAAGCCATGCAGGTGTGCCGTGAAGGCCGGCGAAATGACAGCTCCACCCCATATCGAGATAAAGCTGATGAGCTTCACTTCAGAGCGGGTCGAATGTTTCACTCCAGGGCGTCCTCGCAGGCCGATTTCCGGCCACCGTAGTAGGCGCGGGCTGGCAGACGGTGAGCGATGGGTAGCTCGCCGTCCGATAAGGACCAGGGGGCCGATCGCGCTATTTCTCAACGTAATTACCGTTCAAACGGAACGTTTTTGGTTTTGGTTTAGCTGATGTAAGAAACGGTATCGCGTTATTTTTTCTAAACGACAAAATCGTTGACGTTACCCAATACTGAAAGTTCGATCGATCGTTCATCCAACGATGTCCGTGACTACCGCAGGACCACGAACGCCAATCGCTTCCATATTTGGCAAATAATTAGTGCTCAATTGGTGCTAATTAGTGCTCGAACAACAGAATTGGTGCTTTAGTAGTTTTCGAGAAAATCGATTTTGAAGGTGGTCCTGCGGTAGTCACGCTCCCTTCAGCAGGACCACCATGAGCGCAGAAAAAGGGGGCATGCTACAGCTATTCTAAGTATACAAATAATTAGTGCCCTTAAATGTGATACATTTCGTAACAAAAACCAAACTGAAACATTTGTATTTACCGAGAAATCAACGACGATAACTTTCGCGCACTCGTTCAGCAGGACCACGACATTGAATGTTGATTCCAAGTTTCAGGAGCTAGTCGCTTTCCTCAAACCTACATAGAAAATTAGTGCTCTGCGAGATAAAATTGATACCCAAAATTCAAAATTACTACTCCAGTAGTTTACGAGACATACGAGACATAAGAGACAGATATAAGAGACATACCATTGGTGGGGTGGCGGTAGTCACAGTGTTAAATTTTCATTTGAAGATTTTCCTATTAAAAACTGTGATTTCTTCCCAAATTTATACAAAAATTAGTGCTCCTAAAGAAGTAATAGTGTACAAAAATTCAGATTCCCAAGTGTTGTATTTTAAGAGAAATTGGCTTTCATTACTTTTCCATACCGTACTAAATCTCCGCGTATAACCCGACCAAATTAAGTTGTCAATGGTATTAAGCTTTTTATGAGATGTACACTCGTGCACATACATTGATGGATGTCGGGATAGTAATAAAAACAGTTCATTTTCTATAATTTTTATACAAACTGTGTACCTAGATACATATTAAGAATAAAAAATAACCTATCGTTACCCATGGCCTGTGATACCTTAATAAACGAATAAAAAAAGAACTCGATGTAGGTACCACGACATGCTTCGCGAACGCTTTACTTCGGTAATAATAACCTGTGCGCCATGCCACAAAAAAATGTTTTGTAGCATAGACAAGATAAAAATGAGATTCAAAATCATCTGAATCTGTCAGTTAACTAGTTTTGTTTTTTGTCTGTTTTAACTGAGTAGAACTTAAAATGAGCCCTGTGATATGAAGATACATAATTACTTTGTGTGAATTATAACATAGATCCACTTGATCTAAGTTTGAACGTGTCTTGACTTACGTTTTTTGACAAAACCTATGTAAGTATACCTAGATACTGTGCATGTAATATCACAATCTATATTTATTAAATACTTAAAATAATTAGTACGTATTTAAAATAGTAACATTTTTATTTTCAGATTAAACTTGGATTACAGTAAAATGATCTAGTCTACTTAATAGTATGTACAAGTAGGTATATAATAAAATAATTAAAAGGAGGGAAGTACTAATTGAGCATCAAAAAAATACTACAGTTCAAACGTCCGTTTCTGTCGCGGTCATGATGTGACGTCATTGTTCACGAAACTGCTTTGTTTACATCTGTTCTTTAGCCCCAAATCTTACATATTATATTTTTGTTTATGCTTTATTCAAGTAGAATTCGTACTTACATATTTACCTTAATAAGATTTCAAGCATTTAGCAAAGAAAAGATTTTATTCACATGTTGTGTTTCGTCACTTCCGCCATTATTTTTAATTAGTAAATGTTTTGACCGCATTGATCACAGAGTACTTTTGCGTAAACTTTTCTTAGATGGAATTCACGGCGACCTATATCGATGGTTTTCCTCCTATATTGAAAACAGATCAAAAGCAGTACTACTACAGGGTTTCACCTCCTGTTGGAATCTGATACCATCTGGAGTTCCTCAGGGATCCATTTTAGGGCCTCTTCTATTTAATTTATTTATAGCAGATGTTAAGAAATGTTTTATTAATTCGTACATTCTATTATACGCCGATGACATGAAAATACTTAAAACAATACGTAGTTCATCTGACACATCACTACTCCAGGACGATCTTAATAGGTTTGTAGGTTATTGTAGACTAAACAAACTTCAACTTAATGTATCCAAATGCTTCCGTAAACACGGTGAAAGATGATAATTGGTTCAGGGTACACTATGGATAACCAAACAATCACTAAGGTGAACAATATAAGGGACTTGGGTGTTATCCAGGACAGTAAACTCATATTCGAAATGCATATTGATGAAATCGTAAAAAAAGCGTCCAAGTCCCTAGGTTTCATAATAAGATCTTCTACTGGCTTTAGTTCTCTTAAACCACTCAAAGTGTTATACTGTTCATACGTACGCAGCCACCTTGAATACGCATCTCAAGTGTGGAACCCAAAATATGAAGTGTATAAGTCAAGAATAGAAAGCATTCAGAAAAAGTTTTTAAGATATTTAGATTATAAGATGCTCAACGGATTACACTCTATTGTTGCAGAAGATACCATTTTCTACCGCTGGAAAACAGACGCCAAGCTAATGATATTACTTTTCTGTTAAGTATTGCCAATAGTTCCATCGATTGTTCCCAACTTCTCTCCAAAATATCACTCCGAACCCATCACGTAGGCTTCAGGCAACGGCCACTTCTTCACATTCCGTTCGCGTCAACAAACTACCGATGCAATGCCTTCTTCTTACGTAGCGCAGCGAACTTCAATAATCTACCCTCTCACTTAGATGTTGACCTATTTAAAACCAGCCCTAGCACATTAAGGAGAACTATAAATAAAGAATACTTTGTTATAGAGCGCGATAAGTAGCATTATTTATTATTTATGATTAAATAACATGTTACAACACATGAGTGTACATTATCTTTCTTTTTACTGTTTTTAGCACAACTTATAAACTGTCACGATTTTAGATACTAATTACAATGAATAAATTCCAAGCTTTTGATGTTTCGTTTTTGAGAAGAATTTATTTTGTTTTATTTAAAGAAGAATTTGTTAAGTCATCTATAAGAAGATTCTGTTTTTTGTTTTTGTATGTTGTTTTTCTTTTTAATCTTAGGTACATAGTTTTTAATTTGTGGAAGCTTGTAAATGGCAACTGTAAGCGCTATTGTCCATAACTTACCTGTACAGATGTTCGACTGTAAGCTTTCCGAAGAATAAATAAATAATTATAAATATTATCAAAGAGGACGCGTTTTGAGTCTGCGTTCCGTTCCACCAAAAAAACGCAACATAAATTAATTAATCGTAAAATAAGTAATTCATTAAAAATTGTATAAAATATTGGAATTTGTTTCTTGACTCCTACACAATGTAAGTATATTAAAATAATGGATACGTTTTGAATTTCGTGCATATTCCCTATTGTTATAAATAAAGTCTTCTTAATTGAGACTTAACTTGAAGGAGTTTGTGTGAAGTCTGCCTCGTAAGTTTATAATATTCATATATCATTATATAGATAAATAAAAATAAATAAAAAAAAGAGTTGTTTATTGGTAGGTACCAGAAAATCATTCACAAAAATAAATATTTCTAAATAAAAGGTTCTAAATATATTAATCACAAGAGTTGGTGATACTGGTTCCCAAACTAAGCTATCGCTTGTATTTTGGGACACAGCGTTCAGCCGTGAATAATGTTACAATTTGGTGTCTTTAGGTACTTGCATTTGTTGTGAATGTGAATATGAACATTTTTTTTTTTTTTTTTATTTAATTATTTAAAAGTGTTAAAATAAGGTGAAAAAGGTGAGTGTGTGTGTGTGACAGTCATCATGGATTACACAGTAAATTTTAGTAAATCTTCAGTCTTTTGATAGTCCATTTTGAGTAGCCAATCAGTAACTATATCCTTTACTTTGCGTTTGTTTAGTCCTACAATTTTTAGTTCCTTATTAATATAGTCGTACAGTTTGCAGCTAAGACTGTTGAATTGTCCTCTGGCAAAGGCTGTCCTTGTAGGGGAACGAACGCATGCCTTCATCCTTCTACGGGCATTAGGGGCAGGGTGGGACTATTCGATGTCTTCTCAAGGTGGATTTCAGCACATAGAGCTGCCTAACGGTCAGGACTTTGCATTCCGAGTAGAGTGATGCGGTGGGGTACCTGTATGGTTTTTTATTCATTACTTTTTGAACAGCTCTTTGCGCCCTCTCCAACCCGAGAAGGAGCGTTTTACCTGCCCCGCCCCATACAGGGATGCAGTATTGGATAACAGACTGACACAGATCCAAGTAGACTAGTCTTAGCTTGTCTGGAGGAGAAGAGTCCCTGAGTAATTTAAAAATATGTATGAGCCTTCTCACTCTTGAACTTACTGTTTCTATGTGTTTTTCCCATCTCAGTCTGCTATCCAAATACACACCCAGGTATTTTGCACTGTCAACACGGGTAAGTTCTGGGCACGTACAACTTCTACCTAGAGATGAGCAGACATGGGCTTTAACAGTGAAGTCTTGTGGAGGAGAGGTGTTTTTCCTGATGGAGAAGGTCACATAATGGGTTTTTTTGACGTTAAGGGTTAATAAGTTGTCTGAGAGCCAATGCATGATTTTAGCTACAGAGTGTTCAGCGGTCTCCTTGACAGCGGTCCAATTTGGACCCCATACAAAGATAGCGGTGTCATCAGCGTAGGTGAAGATTTTAGTATTAGGGAGAGAGATTTGGCAGAGATCATTAATATGCAGCTGGAAAAGCGTAGGACCGAGTACGCTTCCTTGCGGAACTCCGTAGGTGACTGTGTCCTCATCACTGAGGAAATCATTTATCTTGACTCGCTGTTTCCTATTTGTTAGATAATCTTTAAAAATGTCGTAGACGGTACCTCTTATACCGAGCCCTTCCAACTTAGAGACTGTGTCAAATGCTTTGGAAAGATCTAGAAATACACACATACATTTATTCTTAATATCCAAGTTTTTAACTATAGCACTTGTTAAGTCAGTTACAGCATCTTCGGTGCTGTAACCCGAGCGAAATCCATATTGATTTGAGGCTATAATTTTAAATTTGTCCAGATACTTCGTTAGATCTCGATTTAGTATCCTTTCTAAGATCTTAGAGATTGCAGTCAAAATTGAAAAAGTTGTTGACACAGTCTCTGTCGACACCCTTGTGAATTGGGTGGATTATGGCTTTTTTAAAAGGATCGGGGAAAACACCGGTGTTGATGGCAAGATTACATTTATGAGTGATGGGGGGGCCAATACGCTCCGACTTTCCCTGACAACTGTGGATGAAATGCCGTCCCAGCCTGTAGCACACTCAGGTCGTAATTCCATTATACTAGACTCTATTTCTGACTCCGTTACCTCCAGAATAACGAGCGAGTTCGGTTGGTCAATGTTGTTGGTCACGGCTGTGCCAGAAACAGAGGTTGAAGAGAGGATTTTGGTAGCCAGATCTTTTCCTATGCATGTGAAAAAGTTGCAGACTTGATTGGCAGACTTTATAGGGTCATCTGTAATTTTTAAAAGTTCTGTTGGACTAATATTATTTTTTTGTGTATGCGAGATGTGTTTTATTGCCTTCCAAAGGGCCCTAGGATCCTTACCTGCTTGTTCTATTAGACTCTTTTCATAAGCTATTCTTAATTTACGAAGTAGACGGTTGCAGTAGTTGCGGTAGTGAGTATAGGTTAAATTGATGATCATATTGTCAGGAGATTTTTTTTCCTTCGTGTGCAGTTTATCGCGATGTTTGATACATCGAAGTAACCCAGGAGACATAAGGATTCGATTTTTTCTGCTCACTTTTACCGTGGTTGTGTTTTTGGCTATTGTTTCGGAGACTAAAGATACAAGATTAGACGCCGCTGAATTCGCGTCATGCATAGATAAAATATACGTGTAGTCGACGGTTTCAAGGTCCGTTTTTATTTTAGCATAGTTGGAGCGAGTTTTTGTGATGTCCGGCTGTTTAGCTGGATTTCCTGTTCCAATGCACAAACCTATAGGCAAGTGATCTGTTATGTAGGATTCTAGAACCAGTGCAGTACCAGAAATGTCAGGCTTCGTGAAGAAATGGTCTAGGCAGGAATTAATTCTTGTGGGGACTGTATGGGTTGGGTATAATCCATGGGTGGCATTGAACGTTAAATATTCATCACATAACGGATCTGAGCTATTTTTACTAATATCGATATTTATGTCACCAACTAGTACCGTGTTGTTCGAGGTAAGCTTGCTGTAAGTGTCATTTAAGCTATTTATGAAATTTGCAAAGGTTTCACGGGTTTTTAGGGATGGGGAGCGGCATAAAGCAACGATTGTTGTATCATTGCCTATTTGAAGCAATAAAATATCTACATTATAGGAGTATGCGTTATTAGCAACATATTATTAATGGTATTGATGATAGGTACTGCTTGCAGCAACGCTAAATTAGTAGGAAATAAATAAATAAGAAATACCTATCGCTCTTTAATGATATTCATGTAACAACACAAAAGCTAGATACTTACAATACAGAAAAATAATTATTCGAGTACCTACCTACCCACGTCATTAACAAAGGTATCACAGGCCATGGGTAACGACAGGTTATTTTTTTTCTTAATATGTACCTAGGTAAACAGTTTGTATAAAAATTATAGATAATGAACTGTTTTTATTACTATTCCGACATCCATCAATTTATGTGCACGAGTGTACATCTCATAAACAGCTCAATACCTTCAACAACTTAATTTGGTCGGGTTATACGCGGAGATTTAGTATGGAAAAGTAATGAATGCAAATCTCTCTTAAAATACAACACTTGGGAATCTGAATTTTTGGTCACTATAAATTCTTTAGGAGCACTAATTTTTGTATAAATTTGGGAAGAAATCACAGAGTTTTTAATAGGGAAATCTTCAAATGAAAATTTAACACCGTGACTGCCGCCACCCCACCAATGGTATGGTATATCTCGTAAACTACTGGAGTAGTAATTTTGAATTTTGGGTATCAATTTTATCTCGCAGAGCACTAATTTTCTATGTAGGTTTGAGGAAAGCGACTAGCTCCTGAAACTTGGAATCAACATTCAAAGTCGTGGTCCTGCTGAACGAGCGCGCGAAAGTTATCGTCGTCGATTTCTCGGTAAATACAAATGTTTCAGTTCGGTTTTTGTTACGAAATGAATCACATTTAAGGGCACTAATTATTTGTATACTTAAAATAGCTGTAGCATGCCCCCTTTTTCTGCGCTCATGGTGGTCCTGCTGAAGGGAGCGTGACTACCGCAGGACCACCTTCAAAATCGATTTTCTCGAAAACTACTAAAGCACCAATTCTGTTGTTCGAGCACTAATTAGCACCAATTGAGCACTAATTATTTGCCAAATATGGAAGCGATTGGCGTTCGTGGTCCTGCGGTAGTCACGGACATAAAATATTACTTTGAAAATGGGAATACTTAGTACCTTTACTTTTACTCGAACCCTCGATGGGCGAGTCCGACTCGCGCTTTGCCGGTTTTTTCTCCAACATTGAGCTCGTGATAATTGACCACTTGTGGATTTTATGTAAAACTAGCTACTGCTCGCGGCTTCGACAGCGTGGCTTTTCTAAAATAAAGTACCTGAGTCTAAGATACTCCTTACTCGGTAGGCACAACTTTGAGAAAGAAGCCGACAGAAGGACCCGGTTGGGTTGGGCAGCGTTTCGAAAACTTCGTCAAATTTTCTCGTCGCCAATCCCGCAGTGTTTGAAGACGAAGGTCTTCAACCAGTGCGTCCTTCCCGTTATGACATACGGTGCCGAAACGTGGACACCGACAGTTAGGCTGGTCCACAAATTCAAGGTCACTCAGCGCGCTATGGAGCGGGCTATGCTCGGAGTTTCTTTGATGGATAAGATCAGAAATTAAATTATCCGGAAGAGAACCGGAGTTACCGACATAGCCTGCAGATTAAGCAAGCTGAAGTGGCAGTGGGCTGGCCATGTTTGTCGAAGGATCGATAGCCGGTAAAGCAGACAAGTCCTGGAGTGGAGATCGCCTAACGGCAAGTGTAGTGGAGACCGCGTAACGGCAAGCGTTGTGTGGGACGCCCCCCAGCTATAAAAAGATGGCTGGCAGAAGGCGGAGGATAGGGTGTTGTGATGCAGCCTGGGAGAGGCCTATGTCCAGCAGTGGACTGCTATAGGCTGAGTTGAAAGAAGATACTCCTTATAACATCAGCTATTTGCCAGTGAGTCTCGTCGAAATCGGTCTAGCCGTATCGGAGATTAGCCGGAACAAACAGACAAAAAAAAATGTTTTTGTTTTATGTACCGTACATATTTTCATATGTAAAAAGCTGTTATTTGACATTACAAACTGACATAAAAATTTATCTATTTGTATTGTATGTATGGATAGAGGAGAGTGTTTAACAGAAATGGAGTTTCTATTTTGCCATGAAGTCACCACCACGTTGCGCCGCCTATAGTGAAATGGGCTCTGGTAATAGTTTAACACATAGATATGATCATATGAGTGAACCTGTTAAAATTCCTAAAAGAGAGATTAATTACTCAAGATGGTGAATAAAGATCATCGCATACATATCAGCTTGGCATCGGATCGGCATCACTTTGCCTCATTGGCTCATGATCAATCCAACGTAGGCACGTAACCAGAATGGATCAGCACCACCGTGGTGTCACCGCGGCGACGCACAGTGGTCTGAAAATCAAGCTCCATACTCATAGAAACTTAACGTCAGAAATTAATAAATAAAAATATGTTTTGTGTTTAGTATACCTCCCTTTGTTTTACTAATATAGTATGAAGGGTATGAGTAGCTCCATGCGTGAGAAAAAAATATTTTAATTTTTTTTGTATGGAATAAAACACTTAAAGTGCTTTTTTTCAAAACTGAATAGAACTGATGGGCTGGTACTCACATGAGCTATTGCACCATACACGGCGATCAAGATGACATACAATTCTTGTGCCTTTCGGTGCCGCTTTGCATGTAGCAAGCTTTGGAAATTTTGAATTTACAGTTGGTGATCTTTCAAATCTTTGATGGTATTTTGTGAAGTTACATATCGCTTTGAATATGAAAATAGTATGTAAACTAATACTCATACAAGAAGAGACAAACATACACACACACACACACACACCCTCACAAACTTTCGCCTTTATAATATTAGTGTGATTATAAGGGCGAAACTTTGTGTGTGTGTGTATGTTTGTCTCTTCTTCACGCTCAAACGGCTGAACGGATTTGGATGAAATTTAGCACACATATAGTTTATAACCTCGAATAACACATAAGATACTTTTTATCTCGATATATCCACGGAATCGAGACTTATGCGGGTGAAACCGCGGGGTGCAGCTAGTTGGGAATAAATATGTAAGTACTAAGGATGTTTTTACATTTTTATTTTTAAATATATGGTTAAAAGCGAAGAAAGATAAAAACATGTATTCAATAGTTAATGTAAAATACGTTTGGGGGAACTGTTAATGAAATAGTTAATACTAATACATTACAACAAAAATGATGTGCAAGAAAGGCAATAACAATAAAAGTAACGTCAAAATTGTACATTGGTCAATTTAAGACTACAAGGACTATTTACAGCTCCTCTATCTATGATATATTAAATATTACTGATTAATTATATTACTGATTAATTATATTACTAATTAATTATATTACTAATTAATTATATTACTAATTAATTATATTATTTAATTATTAATTAATTTAATTATATTCTTATTATTATTTTATTATAATTATTTGCTATAACTACTTATACAAAAACGATTAGCAGAGTGTCTTTGCTGTCGTCAGTCCTCTAAATCAGAGTCCAGCATTGACGCGTTAATATCAATAAATTCAACATTCTCTTTGTCTAGATCTGCATCGTCACCAATGAGAAGAGATTTCATATCATCAGTAATAGGTGTATTTACTGATTTTCTCAGCACAGGTCTTATGCTGGACAGGGATCTGACGAGACAAGGAGACCATTGAAAATGTCTTCGTTTGTCGCTTTTCGACAAAATTTTCGCGAATGCTGTTCTCGGATTTTCTTGAAGTCTTTGTTTCTGGCTTCCGATGCCTCTTCAGATAATTTGCCAATGGGCATAATATTCAAGTGTTTAATAACTTCAGCACCGTGCAGTAAAAGTTTGTGGACACTCGATGGCATGTAATACCAGCCATAGAGCTCCACATACAATTCTGCTGTTTGGCGCGCAAAGTTTTTAAACGCCTCAACATTTATGGGCTCCCCACAGGCCATCACACGCAAAAGTTTTGCATATCTTTGGATCAAACTAGGATCCAAGCCTGTAATAGCTGCAGTATTGGCAGGATTACCAAAAAATTTCCTCGCTGTGTTTCCATCGTTTGTGGTTCCGGAACCTGAAACAAAAATTATAAATGAATCAAAACTAATCCACAACTTTGTAAAGAATAAATAGAACTAACGTTATTTGAAGAATAAGATTTAAGAACAACGACTGTTATCATAACTCACCTTGTTTAACGATGTCTACTAGGAGGCCCATTTCATCACGGAACTTCTGCTGTATGGTTTGTTTTCTACTCTTCAATGACTCTTTGCTGTCTGCATCTCTGGCTTGCCATGTTTTGAAGTCTAGTCTATACGAAATATGGAGTAGGCACTCCATACATCTAATCGAAGCATGAAGTGTAGATAAACCATACTGATATATATCTGTTGAAACAGGTTTTCTGGAAAGAAAGTGAATTAATTAATAAAAAGATACACAGCATTACGGTAATCTGAAATATATCAAATTATTCAAAACTTACTCTGAGATCTTCTCTAACTTATTCATTTCCGAAGGGGTAGCTTTACAGATGTCACAAGTCTGCGTTGAAGTATTTAACAGTTGCGAAGTGATTTTACCATCTATCATGGTCATAAGCATTGAGTGCTTAACAGTATGAATTCCCATAATAGACGGCTCCAGTGCTGCAATCTCAGCTTCAATCAAAGCCTGTTCTTCCTTAATATTTAATTGGTTTTCATTTGCAAATTTAAAATAGACCGGTTTGCAGAACATTGTGGAAGATGGCTTTGGATTCTCCCATAACTTTTCTAGACCACAAACTAAGCGCAGAGGCACAAAAGAACACATAAAATTGCTTGAATCATCTTCACCCCCCATAGTTTGTTTGTACAAACTTTGCCCTGAAGCACCATCAAAGCCCCACTTGCATATCAATGTTAGCTCTTTGCCATCTAGCGAAGATTCCAAACGTAGGAATATCCCAAATCTAGCAACAGTTTTGTCCAAAATCGCTTGAAGCTTTACTTTTACCCCTCTTTCGGTGATTTCTATGGTGTATTTTGGTGGGTAACAGTCCTTCTTCGCCTCTAAGATAGCAGTATATGAAGGATATAGTAGTATTCCTTCTTCTTTTGCACAAGCTCTTAGTGTTGTATACTGCCATTTCGAAAGCTTCAATGAAGTCAGAATTCCTAAAGCTTTATCAGCGGAATATATGGGCATAGCTTTCTTGGACTTCAACAATTCCTTTATCTTTGTAGCCTCTTCGGGATGCTCTGTGATCAATTTTATTATATCTGCTACATTTTTGTTGTCTGCACTTAAACCAGTTGCATAAGCAAGGCTTTCAGTGCTATGCGTGAGGAGCTCTTTCACTCTTCTTCTCTTCTGTAGCGGGCTTAGCTCCGAGAACACTTTTCTTGGACTCGCAACAGTTGATGTTCCAACACTGCACGTCTCCGGTTTGTATGATGTTGATGCACCCTCATTTACACCGAAGTCAAAACTGGAACATGGTTGCTGCTCTTCTAACAATAAAGAAGGTGTCATCTTGTCCTTCATGAACTCAGGCCATTTTATGTCTTCTTGCAGCCATGTCTCATACTTTTTTATGAACGTATGTCTCGTGCGATTACACGAGATCCATTTGTTCCTCAACGAACACACATGAGTCTGACAGAATTGTTTCAATTCTTTATTTTCGTTTTCTGACAAATCAACGGCATTGACAAAAACTTCATATAATACACTGGGCTGTGAGAAACAGCTATTGTTAGCCACAAACATAAAAATATCCAAATTGGTACTAAAACCTTCAATCATAACACGAAAACAAATCGAACGTAATAAGTATAGTAAGCGCGCACAAGTGCAAGAGCTACTGAGTGAAGTTAGTTTAAATGTCCTATTTATGTTATAACTACCCTCATTAACGCTCGCTGTCCCATAATGCTTATTAAATTAAAATTCAACAATAATGACGGTGATTAACAAATGAGTTATTTCGTGAAATGAATTTTGTAGTAAAATGTAAATAATCTACATCGTTTTCTAATATTTTCATTATAAAAGTCATTAGCAGGTTATTATCTAACGACAATATCGGTTATGTGGTTGGTTATTTCATTTAATTATGTCAAAGATTTGAAAGATCACCAACTGTAAATTCAAAATTTCCAAAGCTTGCTACATGCAAAGCGGCACCGAAAGGCACAAGAATTGTATGTCATCTTGATCGGCGTGTATGGTGCAATAGCTCATGTGAGTACCAGCCCATCAGTTCTATTCAGTTTTGAAAAAAAGTACTTTAAGTTTTTATTCCATACAAAAAAAAAAAAAAATTCTCACGCATGGAGCTACTCATACCCTTCATACTATACGAATATTAGTAAAACAAAGGGAGGTATACTAAACACAAAACATATTTTTATTTATTAATTTCTGACGTTAAGTTTCTATGAGCTTGATTTTCAGACCACTGTGCGACGCCGGGTGCTAGACATCAGCGTGCACCATCGTTGACCGCGTCATCGCTTACCAATACGTTGATAGGCGCCATAAGCGAGACATTACATTCTTTTTACCCAAGTCAGTGAGTCTATGGGTCTACTACACAATATGTAGGAAAATATACAGAAAAAAAAAATTGGTGGCTCAGTATCAGTAATAGAAAACATTTCCATTATTTGTTAAAAAAAACCCGACTTGAAATATTAATAAAATACCTAAAAACCTACAAATCGCAAATCGAGCGAGCGCTCAGCTGTTTAGGTACCTTCGCGCGTTCCGCTACACCGCGCATACGCGCCGGCCGGCAAGTCACCATAACACAAGTTCGAAATAAATATCTTTCGTTAGCGCTAACTTTATTTTTTTGTACTAAGTAAGACATACCAAAATAAAAATAAAAACGGGCCAAGTGCGAGTCGGACTCGCGCACAAAGGGTTCCGTACATTATCTATAAAAACGGCAAAAAAATCACGTTTGTTGTATGGGAAAAAATATTAAAAATTTATTTTATTTTAATTATTTATTTTTAAAGTGAATATGTAACTAAAAATTCAGTGAATGTTTAAAGCGCCTACCTGTTGCCGTTATCAATATCGAACAAAAACGAGCAAAAAAATTACGTTTGTTGTATGAGGGGGCTCCCCTTAAATATTTATTTTATTCTGTTTTTTAGTATTTTTTGTTATAGCGGCAACAGAAATACACAACAGAAACAGACAACTGTCTAACTATCACGGTTCATGAGATACAGCCTGGTGACAGACGGCGGAGCCTTAGTAATAAGGTTCCCGTTTTACCCTTTGGGTACGGAACCCTAAAAATATATGTTTAATAACACTCGCTTAAGTTTAATTTGTCAAAATTTGCGCACTGGTAATTTTTTTTTTCCTGTATAGAAGGATCCGTATACTGCGCGTGGTCTGACATGTACTTCGTCGGTTTTTCATAGACTTCAAAACGTAGTCTGAAATTACTTTATACGT
This sequence comes from Tiliacea citrago, assembly GCA_963921375.1. Taxonomy (NCBI): domain Eukaryota; kingdom Metazoa; phylum Arthropoda; class Insecta; order Lepidoptera; family Noctuidae; genus Tiliacea; species Tiliacea citrago. The sequence continues at coordinate 17,643,458 of OY992787.1, forward strand.
ATAATCCACCGTTCGTCTGTACGACCGCTATTTTCACAAATACTACTAAACTCTGGACAAATTCTTTTTATTTGCTTGTTTACAATAAAATGTTTAAAAAATGATACGCGTCAAAATATGTAATAAAAGTATTTATTGAAAATCAGTCATAATTAAGTACATACACAGTTCATGTAATGGATGTCATAGCACTGGTTTTATTCTTTTTTTTAAATAAACGTCTTATAATTTCTATGATTAATTATGTCGTTAATATATTTTTTAACCATTTCTCTTACTTCAAATACATAATTTACATAAGATATATGAAGGAATTAAATAATTTACATTTTGTTCTATATAGGATATGTAGTTTTTCACAAAATTATATGAGAGAAAGCCTTTTTCCTGCAGTGGGACGATAAACGACTTGTGTCGCTGAAGGCTGGTTTTATTATACGAGTAAGCTAAGATATAAATAAATAATACTAATTTGTATCTAAGATACGCTGATGTCCTTGCTATTAGTAGAACAAATTAAGATATTTAATAATCAAAAAAGATTGCCAGAGTTAAGGCCATAACCAAATGATATGGAATCTTATGAGACCTCATAATCAGAGGCGGCTCGTAATAAAGAGCGCTGGTGCAGTGCACTCCCACGAAAATAGCATAATCTATATTTCTTTATTATAATCCTATACATACATTATTTCTACTATGCCCATACGCATACAATAGCAGTTTACTAGAAAACCATTTCCTACGCGTACATTTGGCGTCAAGTTGTGACGTGTGGAGCGCCAGCGATTGCGCTCCTATGAAACAAAGTTCAGTACGACTTCTAGCACTGTATTCAATGAGTGCGAAAGAGAAATATCGACACAGTCCGACGCGTGAAACAAAAGATTTTGTATGAGAAATAAGCCTAATTTGGAGCGCCGCTCACGCGCGACGTTGCCAAACGGCGCAAGGCGGCCGCGCGCGGGAATGCGATCTATGCCTATGCGCTGTTGCCGATCCTATGTTGTTTACATAACAGTCGGCTCAACTCGGCTGTCAGTAGATTCGCAGTGTTTATTCTAAATAATTATTAAAAATAGTTTGTGCGCGACATTTGTATTAAAAATGGAACAATACAGTGTATCTTTTATTAAAAATTGTGAAAAGACTCTCGAAATGCCTATCGAACTGAAAGCTAAGGGACCACCACGTCCCGAAATTGCACTTTCTCAAAAATGTGTTACGAAAAATAAATCTTTTACGCGTGGTTTTAAATCTGAACAATATTTCAAAACACCGTGGTTGTGTGGATGTGAAGAAAGCAACAAATTATTTTGTTTCCCGTGTCTGGTGTTTGGAACTGGCGCCGGCAGTGGTAGTGAATCTGCATGGACGGAAACGGCCGTGTTGACGATTTAGCGCATCTTTCAATAAAAGTGAAAAAACATTCGCAATCTCGATTTCATATCTTATGTGAAGTGCAATTGGCATCTATCGGCCGTCAAGATATTCGTAAAGCGCTCGATTCTGCGTATCGAAAATCTATTAGAGAGTTCAATGAGCGCGTTGATGAAAATCGATAAAGATCGCCGAATGGATTTTCTTTACAAATAAAATAAATGGTAAGCTCTAGTTCTACGTTTCTTTTTTTAGTGAACCCCCACAAATAAATGTCACGAGCCGCCTCTGCTCATAATCACATCAATTGATTTCCAAAATTGAGTTTTAAAGAATTTTCTCAGCAATTTAATAAGTTAACATTGGTTGAAATAAATCAGTTAGCTTGTGTATTATATGAATAACATCATTTGTCTAATAAAATAAATGTTATATTTTTATAGAAAAAACAACTAAGTGTTATAATAAAATTTTGAACACATCGTTTTATTAATGAAATATCAAATTCATATAAATTAAATAAGGTAAAATATAATAAAAATAGCTTCCTTACGAGTAACGAAACGTTGGCGGACAGCTCTGGTGGGCAGTGGAATATTTTAGTTACAGTTCAGGTCCCCTGATATAATATACAATGTATAACTTTGTTAATCAGATTATAAATAAGAACACAATACCCTAGTATTGACTTATAAATGAGTGAATATAAATTACGGCAATGCCACATTATTTTGTTCATGACTAATAAAGTTTAATTCAAGAGATCAAATTATGTTAATTAAGTACAAGTTCAACATTTACTTGGAAGTATTTTATGTACTTCATTATTTGTCATATAATGGCATTTTATGGCATACCATGACTATTTTTGAAACAAATAGTCAACATAATGTAAGCAAACCAAAATCTCACACAATCCAATCTATACCTATCTTAATGACATTCAATATATTATATTAGTTTTTAAACGCAGCTTACAACTATGGGGGCCATTACAAAATATGTATTTAATAACAATTAATGTAAATTCGATACTCTATTGCGTAATTTAAAGTAGGCGATTTACATAATATGTATAAAATATAACCAAATCGCCATGAACGACTTTACGTCCGTAGTGTGTACGGTTATAATAAGTACGAATACAAGAAGAATAATGTGCGTGAATCATGTTCGTCTTACTAACAAAAATGTACTCGCTGATCACGAAATTATTATTGTTGACTATAAAAAAAGGCGATGATATTAACTGGATAACAATCAGCTTAACTGGGTATAGTTATTTTCTACAACAAAAAGTTTACGTATCTATCACCTCGGGCGACAAATATTTCTACTTGTTTAGGAAAAAGTTGGACTTAACGCTTATGGCGTCTGTTGATTCTACTAGTCACAAGTATATGTGTACTTCGGCTAACCTCCCGCCTTGTGCGTTAGTGGTTATCTAGTGATGAGTTGAGTTCAGTCGATGGACAGCTGCGACATGAGCAGCTCGGGCGGCGGCGGCAGGCCGGGCTGCAGCGTCACGGCCACGCCGCGGTTCAGCGACACGGCCGGGTAGAACGCGCCGCGCAGGCCCGTGAACGCTATGTCACCCTGGAAGAAAGAAAATACATTTATTAACACACACAAAAACAGAACAAGTCATGAAAATAATATGCGTCAAATCCACGCTAAACGGTCAGCGCTTAGCATAATGCTGTGACACTATGCAAGACAGAGCCACAGAGCTAGTTTTCAGTTGATCAACGGGATCGTACTACCGAGATAAAAAAATGTCCTATGATAACCTAATTCAGCCTGTTTTAGCGTGAAAGCGTAAGAAACAAATATAAACTCACTTTCGCATTTATAATAGCAGTTATAATTGTCAAAAAAATAATAGGTGATTTTTTGACTTTTGACTTGAATCGATTATTTATCGTGAGTATCTAGTACCGAGTCGTATGGTTACTTCACTAGTTACGTCGCGATTAACCATCGACGCAACTAGTGAAGTAACAATACGTGAGTATCCCGTACCGAGTAATCACGGGCCTATTATTTTATTATAACGCCGCCGCTTGACTTTTTAATAACAATTTCACAAATGTTTACGAACGCTGTGAACATCATTCAAAAGCCAAAAGATCCTTGTAGCGCGTCACCTGCGGCTGATCGTCAACCGTGAAGCGGAGCGTGCCGCGCGTGAGGTCCAGCAGCACGCCCACGCTCGCGCCGCGCGCCACGCCGCCCGCCGCGCGCCCGCCGTGCGCGCCGCCGTGCACGAACCACGAGCGCTGCCCGTCGATGTACATCGCCCAGCCGAGCGCGTCACTACCTGCACGGTGACAACGCACTGTCAATCATGAAATTTGGCCTAACATAGGGTGTTGGGGTGTAACTCCCAACAGTGAAAATGTTTATGTAAATGAGGAGACGAACGATTTCCTTGATGGTATGATTGACGAATAACACAATTATTATGCATTTAAATGCTATGTTTGAGAAATGCATAGCTAAACAATATCGATGTGCATAATTGAGTTTGACGTACAAACTACCACAAAGGTCAATATACAGCGTAGCTCGCTCATACATGGGAGTTTCATGCAGAGAGTAAACTCAACGCATCATACTATTAAAAAAAAACAGTTTCGGCAATCGTAATAATTTCACGAATGACAGTCGATTGTCAGATATGATTTGACCAAGATTATGTCTGGACTTTAACTTACAGAAATAAAATCATTTATCGTTTAGTTTTGTTCTTTTGAATAACTCACACAAGACATCAATGACCAGATCAGCGCGACATATTGATTTAAAAACCACTAACCGAGCATCTTGTCCCTGGCGACATCTGCCCTCGCGATCCCGAAGGCAGGATCAGCGTCGCCATCGTATCGGTCAATGCGCAGGCGCCAGTAGTGCAGGCCGCGCGCGAGCGGCTGGTCGGCCAGAGCCACACGAGGTTGCCAGCCCGTCGCGGCTGCGCCCAACCCGTCCATGCTCAGGGTCACGCCACCCTCCGCGTCAGCGCAGCGTGCATCCCATGTGAACCATGCCACTGGAACAAGTACTTTATTTTAGACTCACAATAAAGGAGTTGTTATACATACATAAACTCACACCTTTTTCTCATGGGGGTAGGCAGAAACTACCGAACGCCACCTGCTACGATTCTTGCATAGTCCTTTGCTTCGTTTACGTTCATACAGTCGTACACGCGCGCCGGTTGCGCACCTGACCTTTCTGAGGAACATCACCAATAAGATCAGTATATGTCCCTCTAGGGCGTCCACCCCCTCCTGGCGTTTCCATTTACATCTGCATTGTAAATAGGTATCTTTTGTAAGTCGCCCTTTATTCATCCTCTCAACATGACCAAAGCATCTAAGCATACCCTTTAAAATTTGAGTCATAACACGTAACATCTTTTAAACCGCAACATTGGCTTATCACATCATTCCTCAATCTATCATTCATAGTTACACCACACATACTTCGTAAGGAATGCACTTCCACAGCATTTATCCTACTATCATGCCTCTTTTGCTCCACCCAACATTCACTACCATACATAAGCGTAGGCACCAGCACACCATTGTGAACAGCCAGTGGAGCATTTTTGAACAAATTTATTATTTACTACCAAATAGTAAATAATGACACTTGATTTGGTAGTAAATCTCTTGTGTAGGCTTCACTTTCAAAGCTATGAATATGGCAACTGGATTGCGGTCGATCGATGACATCGTGTCATATTTTGAGACATATTATGTTCAATCGACTAGTCGATGTCGACCGCAGTCTAGTTGCACTCTAAATGTGGAACATGATAATCTTTGGCATTATCGGAGCTGCTTAGTGGTTAAGATCAGGCAGTCCAAATCAAATTTCGAACGCAAGCTCCGCCTCTCGCTCCCCGCCACTCCGTTATGTGCTAAACGCTAATACATCAGTAATTAAGTTGAATATCGCGTGCGCTCTTTGCTCGTGTTTGAGCACGAAACTAAATAGCGTAAGTCTCAATTCTTATTTCGTTTATAACTAAAGTAATAATTAATTGATTTAGAGAAAAAATATCTTGTGTTTGGGCTAATAAACTATATTTTATTGCTGTGAATATTTATTTTAGACATAAAAGCTAAACAATCTTGATTGTTTTTTAGAATTATCCTTAAAAAAGACGATTTTCGAATTAAAAAAATATTGAGAGAAAATATTACAATTACGTAACTGTCTTCAACATTGAAAGAAAAAGATCCAATAAATCATATACTAAAGTTTAATTTTGCTTGTATGTGTGACTGTTTCAGAATATTCATGCAAATTAACATAAAAATAGGGAATATATAATCCAATTACAATTTAAGGGCCTCTTCTTAAATTGTAATTGGATTATAACTGCTGTGTGAGTGTGTGCATGGCAAGATGGCAAATAGTATAGTTTAAAATTATTGTGTATTACAAAGATTACCTGGAGAAGTCTGTAGCCCGATGACTTCACTGTATGGCCCCTCTCCGGCGCCGTTGAATGCCTTCACGCGGGCACTATACAACGAAGCATAGTGCAACCCGTCTATGGTGCAAACTGTCTCGCGCCCGCAATATACTTCCTGCAAACATTGGGACATTATTATGTCATTAACAAATAAACGATAATTACAAAATATACCTAAACCACAGGCCTTTGTTTTGTTCTTTATAAAAACAAAAATATCAGACGATAATTATCTTATTTCAAATGATAAAAACGTGTCGGTAAACAGTGGCATTAGAATCATAGGCACCATATAAAATGGTACGATTGCTTATCTATAAAAATACGCCACATAGCCGCAACGTTTAGATAAACATATACAGGGTGTGGCGTAAATAGTGGTCCAACGTGAAGGGGCCGATACATCGTATATTCAGCTATCACTTACCACAATTTGAATATTTGGAACCTATGGAAAAAAAAATATTCAAATTGTGGTAAGTGATAGCTGAATATACGATGTATCGGCCTTTTCACGTTGGACCACTATTTACGCCACACCCTGTATACATACTTAGATGATAATGTGCTATGAATTAAGAGCGATTACGCCATCCGTGTGCTGTTTTGCTCGAAAACAGTACTTTTCAAACCAGTTAATATCCATTAAAAAAATATTTTAAAACCAAACGAATTACTAATAATTTCAGGAAATATTGTCTAAATAGTTAGTAAGGAGTTATTTTCGATTAATAGAGTATTTGTGATTCCTATCAAGATTACTGAACAGATGATAGGAATCACAACTCTATTGTTTTCATAATTTCACTTCGAGCGTCAACAACCTAACAAAAAATATTTTTTATCTAACTGCAAAGATCCTTAGGAAAATAGTTAGTTAAAAGGAATTTTCTGTTTAGGTTACCTACATGAGAAATTAAAATCCAAACAATGTGAAATTATCAAGAAATATTGGTCAAAAAATGATTTTTCGTCAGCAATATATCTTACTTAATTTAGTCAAATAATGGCTTATTATAATAGAAGAATATCTACTTTTTAAACTTACAATTTAAAATTTCAACTAAATTAGTTCTATTATTTTTCTAGAAATATTTTAAAACTGTTATAAAACTCTCCGCGCAAATCGTTTCAAATTGATAAATCAGTCCGCCGTAAGGCCTTCCAGAGAGTGGACCTGTCGCTCGGCGCTCTACCTGACCGCTGTTGAAAGTTGCCATGCGTACGACGATAGTGCACGAGTATAGTATGATCACCAAATCTTAGTACTTTCGTAAGTAAAATATTTTATTTTTGATGACCGATAATATTTGTGTAGTACTTCAAGTTATGTTTCAGACATAATGGGAAATACTTATTACTAACATAGATAATAAGAAATATTGTTACTAACACATTTTGAGTCTTGTTACTTGTTTATTAAATATAAATAAATAAATAAAACCAAGCTATTTTTTAGGAAAAATAAGGACATGCAAAATTTCAGAAAATTTGGCTAAGGCAAGAGCTACAAGGTCATGTTTTAGTGTAAAACTTGTCTGTAGTTATGTTTGTTGCTCTTTCTACTCAACCAAGCTCTTTAAACCACTTGCTACTGTTTAACAAATAGGTTAGGATTCGGGTTAGGGGTTGGGGGTGGGGTTGGGTTCCGGTTCCACCCGCTATCATACTGGACCCGAGGTTGCGGCTCGTAGTGTTCCACGCGCGCCCATTTCAGACGTCGCGGGGGGGTCAAACACCTCACCACCCCCAGACTTGAGGAGGGCCGCAGAGGGGGGCTAGGCTAGTGGACTAGGAGGGAATTGCGGAAGTATTAACAGATCCCAAGATCCCCGGTGCAAGTGTGGGATGGGAACACTGGGGTGGTTTTTAGTCAGTAAGAGTCTGACAGATCCCTCCGCCCGCCCCAGGGCGGAGGACATCCATGAGGATTTTCCGAACCCGGCAACAAAAAAAAAAATAGGGTGGTTCTGGTTAAGGTAAGGGTATTAACAATTTCTTAAGCGTTGTTCGTTTACATTATTTTCTTTTATTTCATAATCATTTTTGCATTGCGCTTGCTTTCAAATAATAAATAAAAGAAAACAATTTTTAGGGTTCCGTACCCAAAGGGTAAAACGGGAACCCTATTATTAAGGCTCCGCCGACTGTCTGTCTGTCCGTCAGTCACCAGGCCGTATCTCATGAACCGTGATAGTTAGACAGTTGAAATTTTCACAAATGATGTAATTCTGTTGCCGCTATAACAACAAATACAAAAAACAGAATAAAATAAATATTAAAGGGGGCTCCCATACAACAAACGTGATATTTTTGCTCCTTTTTGCTCTATATTGATAACGGCAACAGGTAGACGCTTGAAATATTCACAGAATATTTAGTTATAGATTCATTTTAAAAATAAATAATTAAAATAAAATAAATATTTAAGGGGGGCTCCCATACAAAAAACGCGATTTTTTTACCGTTTTTATAGATAATGGTACGGAACCCTTCGTGCGCGAGTCCGACTCGCACTTGGCCGGTTTTTTTTAATAATCTAGCTTATTGGTTGTTAATAAAAAATAACTTTTAAATTTTAAGTTATTAAACAAAATCGTGTACATCCTCTTTTTAGGGTTCCGTACCCAAAGGGTAAAACGGGAACCCTATTACTAAGGCTCCGCCGCACAGTGGGTCGAAACGATGATTTTAGCAACAGGGAGCAACTTTGTTTTTTTAATTTTTTCTTTATGCGGATCGATAGAGCTCATTAACTTCAATAATAATTGTTCTGATATATTTTTTCCTAGACTTGCTCCTTTGGGTGGAAAAATGCATTTTGATATTTTTTTGTATGGAGCGGACCAAATTAAATTAAATTTCTGCCAAGTGGCGAGTGATCCTGCTTTGAAACTATATTTTTCTTAGGGGTGTCCAGTCTACTATCATTTGATGATTTGAACATTTGCATAAAGTTGCAACACTGCTATATAAATGGATCGAAAAAAATGAAAAAAATACTTAGAATAAAAAGCTTATTTTTTATATTTCGCATGTTCCTTTAAGTTATAATTGATATGGAATAGTAAGTAAAAGCACTTAATAATTCACATAATTACTTAAAAGACTAACGACAATACATTTAAAGGTCCCTGATTTGCTTGAATTTACTAAGTACGTATTATTTAAAAATGTGGAGCTATTCATTTCTATTTGTTTATTTAATGAACTTATAAAATCTGTAAGTAAAGATACATGCAAATACAAATTTACTAAAGGTAAAAACTTAAAACTAACTATTTACAACAACAAATTTACTATTTCCTTTCAGTCATGACATACAAACTAATAAAAAAAATCAAGAAACTTACAATCTATCAATAATGTTATTCACTATCTACATCAATAAAATCTAAATCGGATTCTGAAGGAAAACTCAGCAGAAGCTCTTTGACTTTTAGAGAGAGAACCATTCTATTTTGTTTCGCCAATCGAGGCCGTAGACTTGTGATCTTTGGATCAGACGACAAAAGAAGATTGAGTAAAACATCCTCATTTGTCACCGTTCTACTTACCTTTCTAGGATGACTCTCTCTATATTTCCTAAAATCTTTATTACGAGCTTCCGCTGCCTCTTCCGACAGTTTCCCTATAGGTATGACACCAAAGTTCTTTATTATGTCACTCCCATGTACCAACAACTTATGTACACTGGAAGGCATATAATACCAGGGATACAAGGTAACATACAATTCTGCCGTATCTTTACAAAATTCGGAACATTTAGAAAGGTCCACGCGCTCTCCAGATGCAACGGTTTGAAGAATCACCTTTCTATCAAATCTTCACGAATCCCAGTTATACGGGCTGTTGTTGGTGCATCCCTGAAAAATCTTCTGGCAGAATTGCCATCATTGGTTGTGCCTACTCCTTGTTTGACTATGTCGATGAGTAAACCGCATTCCCTCTTAAATGCTTGCTGTATAGCACTCTTTCTAAGGGACAGCTTTTCTTTGTCGTCGCCTCTGCAACTCCATTTTTTGAAGTCCAAACGATAAGCTGCAAAAAAAAAAGAAATGTCACTTAAAAATAATCTCACAGGAAACTACAAACATGAAAAAATATGAAGTAATAAAATTATATTTACCGATATGAAGTAAGCACTCCATGCATCTTATCCAGGCATGTAAGGATGACATACCATACTGGTACATTTCCTCGTTTTTTTCTCTTTGAGAAAATGCCTCTAAATTGTTCATCTCTGACGGTTTTGCCTTGCAAAACTTGCTTTTTTTGCTTTGCTTCTCGATATTGGGTCCATTCCTCTTTTAAGTTTACATTAATGATTTACCCCAATTACTTCAAAATCAACCGAAGATGGTGTTATTTGCTGATGACACATCATTGATCTTTAAAATAGATCGACGATCACAAAATCTTGACGAAGTGAATAACTCTATTCTTCAGGTCCAAGATTGGTTTACGGTAAATAATTTGGTACTAAATGAAAAAAAAACCAAATGTAATAGATTTAAATTACCTAATGTTAGAAGTAGCGAATGTGATATCATATTGAACGGAGAAAAACTGGAATTTATTAATCAAACGGTTTTCCTAGGAATCACTATAGACGAGAAACTGCAACGGGGACCACATATAACCTCTCTGGCGGGGCGGCTAAGCTCGGCCGCTTATGCTGTTAGAAAGATAAGACAGCTAACAGATATAGAAACCGCGCGTTTGGTTTATTTTAGTTACTTCCACAGCATTATGTCGTATGGCATTTTACTGTGGGGTCGGGCTGCTGACATTGAGTCAATCTTTATTTTGCAAAAGAGAGCTTTCAGAGCAATTTATAATCTCCGTCGCCGCGAATCTCTTAGGTAACTATTTAAAAGGATTAATATTATGACGGTACCTTGCCAATTCATTTATGAAAATATTATGTATGTAAGGAAAAATCTACATATTTTTAACAAGATAAGCGATAGACATAATTTTAATACTAGAAATAAAGATAAAATAGATCAACCATTTTTCAGATTATCTAAAGTACATACATCTTTTATGGGGTACTGTGTTAAATGTTACAACAAAATACCTTGTGATATATTGAAATTAAATGAGAGAAAATTTAAAACACATATTAAAAGTACACTTTGTAAACAAGCATATTACAAGTTAGAGGATTATATCCAGGACAGGAATGCTTGGAAACATGCTGGTCCAGCTCCATAGGACAATCTAGAGTCTAGACAAAATCAAACTGGTTGCTATTTTTATGGTAAAATCTGTTATTTTTATGATATTGATTTTACATTCTGTGATAACCTATACTCACACACTGACTTATTTTTTTATTTTTTTAGAAAAACATACTTTTATGATGTTTGTAAATATGTGAACACCATGTATCTATCTAATAATTAAGTTATTTTTCATTGCTTAGTTTTTAATTCGTTTTACCTATTATGGTATAGTAATTTTATTCTAGGTGCATCGTCTTCACATATAATCATATAATTAATTTAATCAAACAAAATATTGTAAAACATTTTAAAAGAGTACCGGTGGAGTTTCTTGCCCATTCTTCTCCATACGAAACTACCTTTTGGAAGGGGCAACTAGAATCAATTCTATTTTTTTTGTAAATTTTGACGTTCAAAAGTGCCTCTTATGTGCCTATTTGAAATAAATGGTTTGACTTTGACTTTGAAAATATCACAGACAACTGCAGATGTATCCGACAAATATGATGTTATTTTGCCGTGTATCACCGTCAGGTACAATTGATGCTTAACTTCTACTTGGTGGATTCTTGTTGGCAGACTTCTTTCTATTTCTTCTGTTATGGTACCCTTTATAGTTGCCACTGTTGTCTGGGTTTCTTTGGTAAATTTAAACATTACCGGACGACAATAGAAAGTCGATGATGGTCGGTCGTTTTCCCAAACAAGTGTTCCATCAGATTGTTGAAGCCTTATAGGAACTAGACTGGCCATCAATTTAGTAGAGTCATCAAACTCTTTCTCAGTCTTTTGTTTGTAATTGCTTTGACCTGAGGCTCCATCAAAGCCCCATTTGCTTATAAGTAGTAACTCTGTTGCCGAGTCCAAATCCAAAGCAATTACATCTAAAAGCCTAGAAACCTTCAAGTTGAGTAATGCTTGCAGTTTAATAGCAGCTCCTTCTTCAGTTATGGTTATGTCTTTTTTCCCTGGATAACATTTTGACTTTGCTTGCTTAATTTTATAATAAGAAGGGTATAAATCAGACCCATTTTCACTGGCTGCTTCTGTTAGGCTTATATATTGCCACTTACTTAATTTAAGTGAAACTAATAAAGCCAGTGCCTTATCGGGTGAATATGTACTACTGTTTGCTTTATTTACACTTAAACACTGCTTAACTTTTTCTAGATCTTCGGGGTGATTTAGCAAATGGTTCATTATTTTTCCTACATCCTCATTTCCAGTGTTTCTTAAACTAGCAATTGTAGTAGCTTTCAGTTCATCCGGAGATAACGAAAGCGATTGGTTTATTTGATCAACGCGTCTTCGTTTTTGGCTGGAGCCCAATTCTTCGAAAGATTTTCGAGGTGTAAATGTAGATGTTGAAGCTTCTGTAGCAGATGGTGGTAGATTTTCAACATCTTCAATATCACAAATCTCGCGCTTTTCCTGTTCAGTGTTCACAGTTTCAGGTATTACTCCTTCGGGCCAGTTTATCGCACTTTCTAACCAATCACCATTTCTTCTTAAAAACGGTGCTAACGTGCGACTCCTTCGTTCCCATCTTGCACTTAAATTTGAACAAAAGCGCGTACATAATTTTTGGAGCTCAGCACTGTTCTCTTGCGTCACGTTTATTTTATTTTGTAGGTATTGGAAGAGTTTTTTACTATCTGACAGCGACTTAAGCTGCTCTCTTAAAATCATAAATAAATCTAAATTGTTAACTAAATTTTCCATTATAACGAAAAGGGACGATCACAATCACAATAGATGTTAATAGTAGTACGAATAAACGAACACTAGTAAATATATAATAAATATGGTAATTTTATACTTCCAGTGACAATCAAATGTTTACTAATATTTCTACTACCCTCATTAACATTAAAGTAATGACTAAAAGTGAAAAACATTGTTTTTTATAAAGTAAAAAGTCAAGCTAATTACAGTCAATAGAAATTTATAGATAAATGATATCCACATTTTTAAGTAATACGTAATTAGTAAATTTAAGCTAATAACGAACCTTAATATATTGTCGTTAGTTGTTAATTAATTATGTGAATTATTAAGTGCTTTTACTTCCTATTCCACATCAATTTTAACTTAAAAGAACTTGAGAAAATAAAAATTATTCAATGTATTTTTTCATTTTTTTCGATTCATTTATTTGGCAGTGTTGCAACTTTATGCAAATGTTCATAGCATCAAATGATAGTAGACTGGGCAAGCTTTAAGAAAAATATAGTTTCAAAGCGGGATCACTCGCCACTTAGCAGGAATTTAATTTAATTTGATCCCCTCCATACAAAAATATCACAAAATGCATTTTTCCACCTAAAGGAGCAAGTTTAGGAAAAAAAGCATCAGAACAATTATTATTGAGGTTAATGAGTTCTATCGATCCGCATAAAGAAAAAAGTAAAAAAACAAAGTTGATCCCTAAGTCACTAAAATCATCGTTTCGCCCCACTGTGCGCCGTCTGTCTGTCTGTCACCAGGCTGTATCTCATGAACCGTGATATTTAGACAGTTGAAATTTTCACAGATGACGTATTTCTGTTGCCGCTATAGCAACAAATACTAAAAACCAGAATAAAATAAATATTTAAGGGGGCTCCCATACAAGAAACGTGATTTTTTTGCTCGTTATTGCTCAATGTCGACAACGGCAACAAGTAGACGCTTTAAATATTCACTGAATATTTAGTTATATATTCACTTTAAAAATAAATAGTTAAATTAAAATAAAACAAATATATAAGGGGCGCTCCCATACAACAAACGTGATTTTTTTGGCCATTTTTATAGATAATGGTACGGAACCCTTCGTGCGCGAGTCCGACTCGCACTTGGCCGGATTTTTCTGTCTTGCTGTTAAAATGTAACACGCTTTTATTTAAAAACTTAAGACTGTTATGTACTCAAAGATTTAATATAATGGTATGAAGTTTTAGGGTGCTCGCCCACGAGCGACTTTTTGTAGCTCCGATAATCTCAGCGATATTTTCGGCGATTTTGTCAGCAATTTTGTGAGCGACTCGACGCACACGTCCGATGTTTTGTCGCTGGCTATTGTGGGAAGTGCATCATGGATTTACAGAGGAACGATGTATTTATTTCTTCGAAGAATACTGTTCAACCGACATCAATAGTTCAAATAGGTACTAACGCTTGAATTATTATAACAATTAGAATTACCTAGCGTTTTAGTAGGTGCCTAATACAATATTTAACTATTTTATAAACTCATCTTAGTATCTACCTACGTATGTAGTACAACCGCCCCCCTCCCCCCCACCCACCCCTTCACCCTTCACCCTTTCGCCCTTATACCCATAGTGATAAGGTTGAAAAGTGATCGACCAGGAACTTTCGCGTAGGTACCTCTCTATCACTTTCACACCGAAACGGCTTAACGGATTTAGGTGAAATTTGGCTCACAGAAACTTAGTTAAAAACCTAGATTAACACATATGATAAATTAATCACGGTAGTACAAATTTTGCTATGACAATTATTGCTCTAAAGCGAACGGATCAAAGTGGGCTAGTCTTACTATACAGAGCGAGAACGCTTCAACTTTACGCACAAAGTTACGGCCGCTTCTGTGTGAGTGAAATTTGCGAAGAATAACCTAAACTAGACATCGTACGCTAGACGTAAACACTCTTAAACTAACTTTATGAGCAGTGTTGCCAATTTAGCATTTTATTGCTAAATTTGGCAGATTTTCTTTCTTCTTTATTTCGTCGTTTAGCATATTATTTAATATGTCGCTGGTCGTGCCCGCAATATCGCGTGAGTCTGTAAGAGCCGTTAAAAATTATCAATTGTGGATAAAATACCCTGTAAACCAACATTTTCAAAGACTCATTCGATATAGTAATAAACAATAGCTGACAAGGTCACGAACTTGTGTAGAAAAATTGATAGATAAGCGGCGCGCGGCGGCACCGATCTAAGGCCCGTATTACAGAACGTCACTCAATACTCAAGCATTACTTAAAACTAGTTTCAACCAATCAAATGGCTTGAATCTAGTTTTAAGTAATGCTTGAGTATTGAGTGTCGTTCTGCAATACGGGCCTAAGAGTGTCGGGAACGTTCTATCTACCATTTCTGGTTTCGCGTCATCGCTTCATACAGAATTGCAGAGTTAAGAAATCAGTTAAACATTACAAATATTATTAATTAAATATTTATTTTAAATATTTTTGTTGAACAGTATTTATAAATGACTTGCTTTATGCGTACGTATACCGATTCTTAAATTCGAAGAGCTTGTGGCTAAGTAATAACTAACTGCGGCACGCACTGGTCGACCGATCAGGCTAAGTTACGCTTGCCGCGGTTGGTCCGTGGATGGGTGACCATATTTTCATACCAAGATTCCTCCGTGGCTCGGAAAGCACGTTAAGCCGTTGGTCCCGGCTGTCATTTTTGACAGTTGTTACGGGTCGTCAGAAGCCCAAAAGTCTGACATGCAGTCTTACTAAGGG
The DNA here is from genome assembly GCA_963921375.1 of Tiliacea citrago. NCBI lineage: Eukaryota > Metazoa > Arthropoda > Insecta > Lepidoptera > Noctuidae > Tiliacea > Tiliacea citrago. Next base: position 17,659,042 of record OY992787.1, read on the forward strand.
ATATCGTGTTACCTAGTAACTGGGTTGTGGAGGTCAGACAGGCAGTCGCTCCATGTAAAATACTGGTATTCAGCTGCATCCGGTTAGACTGGAAGCCGACCCCAACATAGTTGGGAAAAGGCTAGGCATATGATGTATACCGATTCTTAAAACGTAAGTAGAAGGAACAACAGGGTTTTTGTTACATATTGTATATACCTTTTCTTTTTTTTTTTTTGGGTGGGAAATCATCAAATAACTTCTCCCGCTCTGGGCGGAGCGGGAGGGCGTGTCAGACTTTTACTGGCTAAAACCCACCCGTGTTCCTTCCGTTGCCTGTGTGCCAGGGCCACGATATCCCTTTCGGACAAACTCGCAATCCCGGCAGGCATTGGTCCTAACGGACCCCGTCAGTTTGTGCTGACATCTCTTTGAGGCGCGCGTGGAACACAACGCGCCGTCGACCCGGGCCTGGTCCTTACCGGACGGCGAGCTACCCATCGCTCACCGTCCGCAGGCCCGCGCCTACGGTGGCCGGAAATCGGCTTGCGACTCCCGACGCCCGGGGCGTCTCCTGCGGCGACTAGGGGCGCGAACCTTGTCTCACCCTCACGCGTTCCGCCTCCTCCTTCGCTAGCATAACTGCTTCGCAGAAGGAGGTGACGGCCTCCCATGCACTCTCGCTCCGAACCATGGCCTGAACCAGGGCCGGACGCGAGAGATCGCCGCCGCCGATCGCCTCCGTGAGGACACGGCGGTGCTCCGCCCAAGCTGGGCAGACCTCCACCGTATGCTCCACCGTGTCCTCCGGGCGATCCACACAGTGGTGACACCCGGGCGTTTCCTCCCGCTTAATCCTAAACAGGTACCTCCCGAAACATCCATGTCCGGTCCTCACCGGACATGGAGTCCGGTCCTCACCTGCGTCAGGCGGAAGGTGAGGACGCCGTGGCGCCTCTCTAGCCACTCCTCAAAGAGGGGACTTATCGATATTGTATATACCTAATAATGATAATGAATAAAAAAACAAACAATGGGAAAACATTGATGTTGAGTTGTGATGATACGGCCAGCTTCTTACGAATGGTGAGTGAGACATTGAAGAAGACGATTAATTGAAGAACGTAGATTTTTATTGTAGTTGGTACAAATGTACTGAAAGTACAAGAGGGCTAGATAACTAGGGGAAGTGATAAGAGTCAAGAAATGAAAACAATATGGTGAGAGTCCTTTGCTCTCAAAGCTGGCCTATGGGCAAGCACTTTAGAAGCGACCGGTGCGGAGACATGCTCATATTTACGCAGATTGGAAACGAATCGAATGCAGTAATTGAGAAGACGGTCAAGTTTGTCCCGGAGATCTGCATTCAGGAGCCGATCGCGCTAATTTGAACGTTAATACCAAAACTAAACCACAACCAAAAACGTTACGTTAGACACAATTCGTATCGCGCTAATCATTTCAACGGAAACGATTTAGATTTACTTTGGAAGTTACGTTGGAGGAATGTCCGTGACTACCGCAGGACCTCGAACGCCAATCGCTTCCATATTTGGCAAATAATTAGTGCTCAATTGGTGCTAATTAGTGCTCGAACAACAGAATTGGTGCTTTAGTAGTTTTCGAGAAAATCGACTTTGAAGGTGGTCCTGCGGTAGTCACGCTCTCTTCAGCAGGACCACCATGAGCGCCGAAAAAGGGGGCATGCTACAGCTATTCTAAGTATACAAATAATTAGTGCCCTTAAATGTGATTCATTTCGTAACAAAAAAAGAACTGAAACGTTTGTATTTACCGAGAAATCAACGATAATAACTTTCGCGCGCTCGTTCAGCAGGACCACGACTTTGAATGTTGATTCCAAGTTTCAGGAGCTAGTCGCTTTCCTCAAACTTACATAGAAAATGAGTGCTCTGCGAGATAAAATTGATACCCAAAATTCAAAATTACTACTCTAGTAGTTTACGAGATATACCGTACCATTGGTGGGGTGGCGGTAGTCACGGTTAGGAGCACTAATTTTTGTATAAATTTGGGAAGAAATCACTGAGTTTTTAATAGGGAAATCTTCAAATGAAAATTTAACACCGTGACTACCGCCATCCCCCGCCCCATTTTTCTCGAAAACTACTAAAGCACCAATTATGTTGTTCGAGCACTAATTAGCACCAATTGAGCACTAATTAGCACCAATTGAGCACAAATTATTTGCCAAATATGGAATTGATTGGCGTTCGTAGTCCTGCGGTAGTCACGGACATGTTGGAGGAACATTAATGGAAAGAATATTCCAATAATGTATAAATCCACGATGTCCGTAAATACAGATAAACAACAGAGTTCTGAGCTAAGAAGAATAATAAAAATAAAAACCGGTCAAGTGCGAGTCAGACTTGCGCACGAAGGGTTCCGTACCATTACCTATAAAAATGGCAAAAAAATTCACGTTTGTTGTATGGGAGCCCCCCTTAAATATTTATTCTGTGAATATTTCAAGCATCTACCTGTTGCCGTTATCAATATCGACAAAACCGAGCAAAAAAAAATCACGTTTGTTGTATGTGAGCCCCCTTAAATATTTATTTTATTCTGTTTTTTTTGTATTTGTTGTTATAGCGGCAACAGAAATCTGTGAAAATTTCAACTGTCTAACTGTCACGGTTCATGAGATACAGCCTGGTGACAGACAGACAGACGGCGAAGCCTTAGTAATAGGGTTCCCGTTTTACCCTTTGGGTACGGAACCCTAAAAACAAGGATTATGAATAAACATTTATTTAGTTATGTTATTACTTCATAGTTAGAGATACTAACATAACATAACACCAACATTGTACACATGGCTACACATCAAGCTATACATTTCCAGTATAAGCTGGCCTCTCATTGTACGATAATCCTATACAATGCTAGATCAGCGTAAACTGGATATGTATAGCTTGATGTGTAGCCGTGTGTACACTTAGTTCGCAATAAACGTTTTGAATTTTAATTTGGATATAAGTACCTATGAATTCACCATTCACCTACCGAGTACCTACTACTCAAACATATTTTCAACGGTCGCATTACTTTTTCGCAAATGCGATCATGATCATTATCGGTAAGAGCGCACGGAACAATTTCCTATGCAAGTATTTTTACGTAGGTATGGAAGTATCTTTTTGCATGCGCAATTGTAGTCCTTATCTCTCATGACTTTACGGATCAATTTTCGACGCAGGAAGAAAATACTTCATGGTATGTTGAGCCTTGGTTTTTGACGCTAAGAAGCCTTGATACTTATTTACAAATTGGGTCAAAGCATAATAAACGTTATGTCAATTGTGTAAGGTACAAACTAGATAAGAGCAAAATAACAGGTTGCAGTTCAGCCGTGTGTATAATTTAGACTTTTTACTGCTCCTCAACACATTTAAATTTAGTTAGGTCTAATGTTATCTAAAGATAGGTAGGTAGGTACTAATTTATACAAAATATATTCTAGGTACAGTACTAATACAAAACTGCCTAAGAAAAAAATATCTTTATGTTCTTGGGCCGAGTTTAGATGTATCTAAACAATTAGTAGCTATGAAGGCAGGTAGGGAACTTATAATAATATATCAATCACTGCATGCGGCGAGAACGGCCTACTGTGACATGACTTGAGTCACACAGTTTATCACAGTTTGAACGATAAAACTGTTTTGTCATAAAATGTTAGTACAAATTGACATGACATAATTTATCATGTCTTGGCACGCCCGTGCTCGGTCCGCTGGGTAATACTTACTGTGAGATACATCCCAACCTTCGGAGTCCATGTCGGCAACCAAACCAGATCGTAAATAATATTCCAAGTCCATAAACAAAACAAAGGTCGTAAGAATGTAGGTATGTTACTCGATACCAAATCACAAGGCAAATCAAAATCCAAGATCATAGCATAGGTCAATAGTGTTAGAAAATTATTACAATACCTACAATTTCGCAAACAAATACGTACGCACGTGCAGTACAGTAAAGTAATCATAAAACACGTAGATTGTAACAAACAGTCCGAGTCGTTGCGCTAGTGTGAGTGCCTGTCGGAGCGAATCACACAGCGACCGTGCGCAGTACGACCACGCACACATTGACATTTGATTGACGCGATAGCACTACTAGCTATTGAAAATTTATGATAAATTTGGATGTGTTCCGTAATACCAAAAATGATGAATGAAAACTTAATGTTTTTCCAATCGCTAATTTGTAACTAGATACTATAAGCTATGTTCCTTCATAAACAATATTTCAAATATTGTTGTTAATAATACAGAAAAAACAATATGAAAACATGTCATTTACGCTGTAAAAATGTATAAAATTCAATTCGCTACAACTTCATATTAGGTAAGTTTTTTTGTAAAAAAAAAGATATAGGAACCTAGATAAATACTGTCTGAATCCGAATATCAGCATAATATGGTGGAAATATGCTCAAATTTCAAATGATTTTGGTATTACGTTTGTATGGGCAGTTCATGGATCGCCACGCTCTTAACATAACAATTATAATTCATCGTTTAGTGGCAAGTATGTATTACCCAGTTACTGTGTAATATAATAAATAACCTTTGGTAAGGCTATCTACACAATTTAGTATCATCGGGAGTGCAATACATTAGTTCGGGTCGAGTTCAGGTGATTGGGCAGAGCCGGGTGACAAAATCGAATGTATTATGTTAGATATACATTGGGAAAAAAAATTAAGCCAAGCCGACCCGAACATGATTCAGCAAGGGTACATGCCGAACGGAATTTGCCGATCGGCACGAGCCGAATGAAAACAAAATATTATGTAGTAATTGCTTTGGGGCGATTTTGTTGTTCAACAAATACTACCGATTCGAATGTGCCGACCCGAAAAGTGTGTAGCACCCCTCACATTTTACAATTTGGCATGCTAAATATTTACAATTTACACAGAAAACATGCTTACCCGGAAGGGCCCGCCCAGTCCATCGTCCAACTCGAGCACGTAACCGCGCACGGCGTGCGGCTGAGCGGGCGCGCGCCACGCCAGCGTGCAGGAGCAGCCACGGGCGGCACACGCCTCCACCGCCATCTCTGGCGCACCCGGCGCTGTACCAACATTAGATTATTTTAAAAAACATAAGAATCGGCCTACTTGTAAAAAGTTTAGCATGATCATACATAATTATAATAGTTAATGTCACCGTATATAAGAACTCGTTAGTTTATAATCTATCGATATAATTTCCGTTAAATTATAAACTGTCAAACGCATTATTTTTCGATAGTCCATGCGAAACCGACAAATTATGAACTGGTATCGAACTTGCTTGCGACGCCGACGTAACGCACCTTGCGCTAATACTAAATAGCCTGCCTAGCTGCGAGAAACTTGGAAGTAGCGCACGCAGGCCGCTGCCCCGGCACCGCTCGCTCGGCTCGCGCGCGGCTGGTTTTATTTCTAACCTAATCCATTTCACCCAGTTCACAATTTTTCGAAAATTTATAATCTTACTGACAGATTAAAAACGAACGGTTCTCAAAATCTTACGGTGACATAATATTTATATAAATACTAACGACCCGCCCCTGTTTCGCACGGACTATATATAGGTATTACTTTTAAGTTTGCATTATTATACCTTCCGGAATAAATTCTGTAAATGATTGTAAACACCGCATCAACATTCGTTGGGTAGTTAAGAAGAACAACACTGAGAGACCATCATCATCATTTCACCCGAAATACGTCCACTGCTGGACATAGTTCTCCCCCAATAAGGGGAGGGTTGCCATAATCGCCACGCTCGGTAGGCGGGTTGGCGATCGCAGTAGGTATGGTGTTAAAATGCATAGAGAACGCTGCTGCCTATTTTCTAGTAAGTCCCTTAGTCGCCTTTTACGGCACCCACGGGAAGAAATGGGAAGGTACTATTCTTTACGTCCGGCACCACACGGAATCACACATCATATATTTTTATAGGAGAGAAAAAGAAACATAAAAATTTAAGTATCATTTTAAACCGTGGACCAAAGTGGTCATACAAACAATGACACTTGTTTATAGAAGCTCGAACACCTGAATATTATTCTACTCGTAGATTGAGTTGTGAAACTGAGTTGGCACATGATTTTTATTTGTTGCATTTGGTTGCACTGAAAGCCGACTCCACCTTTAGCAGAAAAAGCAAGGTGGAAGTAATGGTCAAAAATTGTAATAAGGACTTTTTATTTACCTGATGACTTCATTAGGCATTCCGCAGCTGTATTTCCAAAGTACGCAAAAGAAATTGGGAAAGAGAATTTAGTGTTAAAACAGAACATGTTTTACACATTCGGAACCTTAATAAAATTGTGCAACACAAAAAAATATATATACTCGTATATACCTAAGCACTTTCGGTTAGAGGACATTTGACTTATCATTCCAATAATTAAATAATTTTCCACTTTTAATTTTTTATTATATTTAACTCAATTTAAGTATACCTATAATTCTATTTTAAACTATTATCTTTTAAGTATTACAATTTTTTTTGTTTTATTTTGTATTAATACATTCAGATATAATAATGAAAATCAAGATAATGCTTGGTTACTGTAAATGTAGACTTTTTTTTATTAGCATGTAAGTAATTCTTTTATAATAGCATGTATTGTTTTTTTTTTGTATTCTTAATTTTAATTATGTATTCAGAGCATGTGTACTCGATAATGTGTGAGCTGTGGTGACCTGTAATTGAGTGTGAATTACAGGATAATGTATATTACAAGTTTTTATTATTGTAAAAGATAATTTTAATTTCGTTGGTAATCCTTAAATAAATAAATAAACACAGTTTCAATCACCATCCGAGTTTTGAAGGGCATATTTCTGGTCCATTGATTCATAGGTTTAATAAATTCGCCTGCTCAACAACGTAAATAACGCAATCAACCTGGATGTAATGTTAAAATGAAAGAAAATTCGATCAATTGTCATTTGATGTGTCACGCAATCACCATGCTGGTCCCCAGTATACAGGCGCTGCCTAATTTGGGGACCATCATAAAGATCTTTAACAGTTACCTACAGACCATGGGCCTAAAAAAAAAGTCAGACGGAACTCTCGCTAAGACAAAACTGTGTCCCGTAATGGCGGCGACAGTCTTAGGTGTGAGTGAATTTAGGGTAGTCATGATAGCCAAAATTACCCACTTAATATTGTTTTATTTTAAGAAAAATATCGTGTCGTTTTAGCAATTTCAAAATAAATACCATGTTACTAACATGTTAGCTTAATTATGTTAGTTAATTTACCTTTTGAGGTACTGCATATATGCAGTACCTCAAAAGGTAAATTAACTCCGGCGTGTTGTTACATATATGTAACAACACGCCGGAGTCCTCCTTTAGTTGTATAAAAGTCATTCGTTTCAAAATGTAAACTGCAAATGACACTGTATTTGTTTGGAATCCAGTCATTTTAACAGTTACAATTTCGAATTTTTTCAATCCAATCATTTCGCCAAACTTCATTTACTTTAGGAAATCTAGTAGAAAGAATATAAAACAACTAGTAATAATTAACCCAAATAAATTGAATTGATTAAAAAATATATTCATTTCCCATATATTTAGGGTAATTTGCACACGTGAATATTGGCAACACTGGCCTTGTGATGAATTATTTTGTTCTGGTGAAGAAATTGATTGTAATCTATAAAATCGGGAACTAAGTTGTTGAATTATTCATTTACCTATGAAACATACCTGTATTTTTTTTCTTCCGATCGCTACGGTTTTTGCAATATTTCACCACACAAGACATGCTGTATTTCAATGTGTTGCGTAATGCAAATTCTTTTACATTTTATTGTATAGATTCAAGTTTTATATCTGAACAGACAGCTGTGCTGCTGGGGAGTTTGTTGCGCCACTTCTTCTTCCCAGCTAGAGCACTAGGAAGTGGTGAAGGGTGGGCGTTTTTGGGGGACTGTCTTATGTAATTTTTGACGTTCGAAAAGTGCTGATTCTCAGCCTAGTTTGAATAAATGACTTTTGATTTTGAATACTTTTTTTGCCGCGTAAACGTGTAGACTGTGTTGACGTTTGCACGCGTAATGGGTGAGTATGCTGTGAATGTGTGCGTGGAGGCCTGTACGTACAGCGAGCTGGCTGACTCTTGAGTGACACAGTTTTCTGTTAGCGAGAATCCGTCCGAGTTTTTTATACGTCCATGCTACAGACCAACCGAAATTAAGTAATCTAATTTTATGGTAATAATTATAACATTGGTTCAATAAAATTAATTATTATTACATAAACGTAGCATTGTTACAGCTGGTAAACTTACGTATGCATTCCACGAAGTTCATACTCCTGACGGTACGTAGCACCGGCTCGACGTCCAGGGTGAGTGCGGGGGCGGCGGGGGGCGAGTCCAACGATGAACAGAGATTGGACGCGGTCTCCTGCGCCCGCGCAGACAATATGTTCCCCACCTGACAGAATTACCATTTGTTACAAGGACTATCTACTTAATATTTTTTTTAAATTATTTTATTCAGACAGACAACGCACATCCGTAATGGCTGGGTCTAGAAGTGTGAAAGTTTGCACAAGCACAGTTAGCACAAAGGAAGGATTTTGTTAATTTGTTTAAATAGGGGATGACAGTTTAAGTAAGTATAATCTATATTTCTCTCTTCACAAAGGTTCACATAGTTATAGACATAGAGATAAGAATTATAGCGTTTTGACCAAAATGCATAAAATATCAACTGACCAGGCTTAGAGGGAATATCTCTGCAAAATTTGAACAGAATCTATCCAGTAGAATTTGCGTGATGCTCTAACGTACATTCAGACAAACAGACAAAAAGTATTTTTTTGGCATTGGAATCGATCCCAGACCTCGTTGCAATTACTTTTTTTTCAAAAATATTCAATGTACAATTTTGACTTCGCTACGATTTTATTATATGTATACAATACAACATACCTGGGGCCCAAGTCGGCTATTTTTATAAATTCAGTCATTCCAACACGATCCCATTGTCATGCCATTGTCATTTTGCTAAAAGTTCGTAATCTGGTAAATTCATAATGATCGATCATTTTCTTTGCAATTTCTTTCAATGTAGTGTCAGTTGCCGACCATTGGAAAGTCATAATGACGCCATTATAATAGTAGATTACCAAACTTGTCAAAATCAACAATTATGAAATCAGTGATCGACCATTCTGACACTGTTGTAATAGCAGACTTGAGGCCCAGGTGCGCGCATTGAAATCATTGTGTAACAAATTAGTCGACGAATAGAATGAATAATTTATAAAGGGATTTCAAATACCAGTATGGTGCACGCTCCATAGTAATTATTATCTTTTGTTTAGAACTGTCTGGAATGTAGGTGTCATTGATTTGTTTACATTTCTGAGATAGCTTTACTCATTGATAAGAGACACCTGGAATAACAAAATACATCATATTATGATTTCTTAGAAATAGCTTTCCCTTATGATTTTGTTTTACAAAGAAAAATATATACAGTTCGTATTTTGTTTTTTCATTTTCTAATCTTCATTCATGTCATCAATAAATATACTATTTACAGATAACCCATCAATTACGATGAAGCCTATTAGTGTTACACTTTAACATGGCAGATAAGCTTTATCAGTGTGACAGTACCAACACACATTTGAATTAGGTCAATCTAATAATATTGAATTGATAAGCTCGTCAATATTTGAAGACATTTGAGAAATCGGTCAATGTGCCAAAAAACACACTGGTGTACCAAACATAATTTTATTTATTTTATACGCTGAATAGATTAAGTACATAGTTGGTAAACAATAAAAACCTTCCATCATTACAGTCTGTGCCATCCATGAAGACGCGGCCCACAATTTTTTGTGGCAGAGTTGACGATTTGTTAAAAGATCATGGCAATGGTTTCACAGTGCTTCAGGTTACTTCCTTACCATCCGCACCTAAACCTGATAGAAAATATTTGGGGTATTGTAAAAAACGACATAGCGAGCCACAATGTTAATCGGAATTATACGTCTATTATGCCTATTTTAGATGAAGTCGAGTAACTAAAAATGTCTGGTTCCATACTTGTCAGCACTTAGAAAAAATAGAAGACGAGCAACCTAAGACACTGTGATCTTGATTTCAGTTTTATTACAAATGTCGCTGATAGGTCAGATTCCGAATCAGAAACTTCTGAAATAAATAAAGATTCGTAATAATGTAATTTCTCAATAAAGTTCAATAAAACTTTTTTAGGGTTCCGTACCTCAAAAGGAAAAAACGGAACCCTTATAGGATCACTTCGTTGTCCGTCTGTCTGTCAAGACCCTTTTTCTCGGGAACGCGTGCACGTATCAAGTTGAAATTAATATCAAATACGTAGGTCTTTGGTCCCTTGAAGCTCTATAAAAATGAAGCTTCCAAGTCAACGCAAAAAATAAATATGGCAATTTATGCGACATATTTTGATACTCGCAAACAAATCAAAATCTATAGGGTACTTTCCGTTAACCTAGAATGAAGTTTGGCAAGCACCAAGGTCTCACAGCACAAGTAAAGGAAAATGTCCGAAAATCTATAATTTATAAATTTTATCACTTCAAAAAAAAATTTTTTGCAATCATAAACTTATATTTCCAGTTGGAAAATTGACCGGGGCGTATAACGATGTCTGGGAGAACATGTTTTTCAACTAACACGCACTTAGCCGGGTTTTTGTATTTCATTGATCTTTATAATTGCTCCCTATTAAAATGGTAATATAAGTTATATTAACTAATAATAACATATTGTATGTTACCCACACGGAACGACAACAAAAAATATAAAATTGAAGTAGAGCATCTACCTAGTTGACCGTAACGCTCTCTCGTGATTAGTCTATTCATCGTAGTGTGCGTGCGCACTCATAGGCAATTCGTATGAAAGCACACTAGCGAAGGGATGCACACTTGCACTAAAAGCGATTAGGAAAAAGAGTGGGGCGCGTCTTCGTGGATGGCACCAGGGCTTGAAACCGGTTAAATTTTATTTCCAAAGATACAAATTATTTTGGATACAATTGATATTAGCTTCAAAGATTGCTTTATCACATTAAGTTCAGCATTGATTTTGTAACAAAATATTAAATAATTAACGAAATATGTTTGGAAACCTTTTTAGTAATCGTTAAGGTTACATAGAAAATTAACCGCTTTCCGAGCCCTGGATGGCACTATCTGAGTATCTGTATACTTTTACAGTATCATTTTAAGATCACAGGTCTAAATGCGTCTCCAGATGTGTGTAATGTGAATAGGGATTATGCATGTAATTTTTTTTGTTCAACTAGTTTGTTCGCGCTGATCCATATCGGTTTCTAGCACAAACACAAAGGCTCTTGCAGTCAAACATACAGGATTCGCATTGAGTTTGCATGCCATCACACTATTCACATTACATTACACATTACACCTCTGGACCAGGCTTTATTAATTACAGCATTGAAACAAAATCTTTTATTTCCACATACAACTTTCAATAAATACGTTGGTGAGGTCTGGTAAAAGCAGTAAACATAATAAAATATAAATGTAGCCCTACTTTTTTTGATAAATAATTATTTTCTTACCTGTAGAAAAGCTGCATGATCAGATTCTTTAAGGGCTTCAATAGAAAAGTGTAACAGTGCCGTTGCTTCCCGCAGTTTCTGAGCAGCATGTGATGTGAGAGACCGCATGTTGGTTATGGCCTGAGACCGTGTGTTCCGAGCTGCACGTATGAGCTCATCTCGTCTTCTCTCTATGGCATGGGTTACTTCAGAACAAGTGTGATTTATTTGTTTTTCCAACTCTTCACAAGATTCCTGTTAGATAGTACAAAAATACATTTTTTTTTGTTACAAAGCTAACTTTTAGTCTTATTTAATCAAGATTAAGATTGCAGTCCTCTGCAAACAGTAATATTTTGTAATGATACTTTAAAAGATAAACAAAGCTAGTTTTCTTGGATTGCAATATTGTGTCTTTGTCTGTTAAGAAAACACAGTCAATGTTGTTTTAAATCTTTGTGGTCTAATTATCAAAGTACTTACATTAATTTTATCACCTGTTCCTTTTACTAAATGTATATATTCTGTCATGGCTTTGGCTTGTTCAGATAGATGTTGCAATGATTGTGATAATTCAGTCTGTAATAAAAATAGTTAGACAATGTTGAATATGTGCCAATAAGTCAGCAAACTAGTATTCTGAACCAGATCCCTCCAATATTACTAAAATTGAATAGTGTAAGGCAGCAGAGAGTAGAGGCAGGCAGTTGTTAGTGTCAATAGTGTAAGGCTGAAGAGATTAGAGGCAGGGACTTGTTGCTAGTGTCAATTTTGGTTTCCCAAGTAATAAATCAGGTGTATCAAGTAATAAAGCATCTGGCATGATGTGGTTGGTTGTCCTGTGCTTCCAAAATTGAAATCAAATGTTGTTACATCAAATGAGTTCTAAATTACCTTATTGGCTCTAGCAGCAACGGACAATGCCTGTGTTTCATGTGTTGAGTGTCTTTCGGCAAGACAGCGCTGACAGATAGGTACTAAGCAGGCATTGCAGTAGAGGACAGGGGGCGAGCCGTGGTCGGCACACGTGGTTCCCAGCGGCCGCAGCTCATGCTGCGCTAGCGGGCCGCGTGTGGGGTGCCAGGCGTCGCGACAGCCCGCGCAGTACCGCACCGAGCACTGCTCGCACCGCACCACCGCCGCGCGCCGCTCTCCTTCGCACATCTGACAGGCTTCCTCGGCGGGCGGAGCACCCGTGACCCCACCGAACCGCTCAACAATAGTTCGCATAACGCGAAACGGTGGTAGTCCCTCTGCTCCATTATCGTCCAAGTAAACTAACTTATTGCAGGATGGACATGATATTGTAAATGCTGCGCTCGAATATGCGGGCGTAGCCGGGGTTCCTGCGTAACTATTAGGCCTTGATCCACATACTACTCCACTGTCAGTTTCGCTAGACACTGAGGCTTTGTCCGCTTCTTGATAATCATTCGAGGCTGCAGAATTATCTCCTTCATGTATATGAGTCTGTAAATTTACTGCACAAACTCTACAAAGTGCATGCCCGCAAGGTAGTAATACTGGTTCCCTGTAGAATTCTTTACAAACAAAACATCTTATCTCTTCTTCCATTTTGTTGTAACTGGAGTGAACTGTAAAGCTTAGGCCTGCTGTGACAATAAATTTTAATTCACTTCATATACTCTAAATTACTCAATAACATTGTTAAGTTTATGTTATTAATAAATAAATAAAATCAACAATACAATTAACGCAACATGCATGCATTGCATTACATTTGCTTGCAACACACAGACCAACACAGACACAGTCGTAAGTCACAGACTACATAAAGAATAGGACCACAGACTAAGTAGTATTAACCCGTCAGGATATATTATATTCTGTGGTACTAAGTTTGGAGTTGGTCGATATTGGCTAAAAGGTCCCAGAAACCAGGCCATTAAACTAATTAAAAAAAAAAAGAATAAAGTTGGTCGATATTAATGTCGATAGTGTGATAAATACTCAAAGTAGTGTGGCAGGTACAGTCCGTTCACATTTATTTTACCTCTGACAGGTTTTCATTATAATTTTTTCTGAATGTTGGCATTACAGTCGAGTCGTCCTGCATAGCTCCTGAGTTGTCGTAGCATTTTGTATAATTTGTGTTATTAATCTAGCTAGTATCATGCCGAAGAGAATTCAAAGTAGTGGAAGGAGTATTGTATTATCAGTGCGTGACTTTTGTGAACGAGAAAAAGGGAATAATGCTCCTCTAATTCCATTTACAAATGTTCGTCAGAGAGTGGCCGCCATGACAGGTACGTGAAATAGGGATACCAGTGTGAAACATTTTACCGAATATATGTGGAGATTATAATAGCTAAGCTAGCACTAATAATATTTTATTTTCATGTCATAATATACTCACTTTACTAAAATAGTGGTCCTGTTAGGTACTATGCGATTGTACTTAAGTTTTATCTTTATTTTAGGGATATCTGAAAAAACTGTCAGTACCATCACCAAGGAGGGCGAAGTTGCTGCTTCCTCATCTCAAAAAGTTTCTACGCCCAGAAAAAAACGCCAGCAAAAGAAGAAAATAGGTTTAGATGATTTTGATTTGTGTGCAGTGCGAAATAAAATACACGAAATGTATACAGTCAGAAAGGAAGTACCAACTTTAGGGAAACTTTTAGCAGAGTTGTGAAAGAAAAAGAAAGTGGACATTAATTATGGTGGAGGTCGAACCACGTTATGGAAAATTATCCGACAACTAGGTTTTCGTTTTAAAAAATGTGGTTCAAGAAGGAAGCTTCTTATGGAAAGGCATGATATTGTGGCCTGGAGATATAGGTACCTAACCACTAATACAGAACCGTGAAGAGAGTAGACCTGTTGTGTTCCTGGATGAGACCTACATTCATGCATCATATACTGTAAACAAATGCTGGCAAGCCGAAAATGAAGAAGGAGTTTTAAAAAACGATTCTGTTGGTGCACGATTCATTATTGTTCACGCAGGTGGTGAAATGGGCTTTATACCAAACTCACTACTAATATTTAAATCGCAAACAAAATCAGGTGATTACCATGATGACATGAATAAAACCAATTTTATGAAATGGCTTAAGAAATGCTTATCCCTAATTTGCCACCTAATAGTCTCATAGTTATGGACAATGCACCCTATCACACAGTTAAACTGAACAAGGCACCAACCCTAAGCTCTACCAAAGCAGAAATGCAAACTTGGATTACGAATAAGGGGTTATCGTATCTGCCTACCATGGTTAAAGCTCAATTATATGATATTATAAAAGAGCACAAAGAAGCTCCAATATATGAAGCTGATCAAATGCTTGAAGCTCATGGTCACAAAGTGGCTAGGTTACCGCCATACCACTGCGAGCTTAACGCAATTGAGTTTATGTGGAGTCTTGTCAAAAGACGCGTAGCTGATAAAAATGTTGGACAAGAGGCAGCCAATATCGTGGATTTAACAAAGGAAGCTTTCCAGAGTGTCACTTCAGAAGACTAGCAGAAACAGTGCGAACATGTGCGTCACATTGAAGATAAAATGTATAAAAGAGATGGCTGCATAGACGCCGAAATGGACAGGTTCATAATAGATTTGAAAAATGAGTCGGTTACAGAATCTGACACCAGTTCCGATTATTCCGATTCATCTGATTGTGAAACTTCAGCATTAGCGACTCGCTTAGATCACTCTTATTCAAAATAAATGTTTATTATGCAGATTTTTTTATTGAATTTACTTCTATTTAGGTACATACATAGGTACGACACTTTTCCCCCATTAGCCTTTGTCTATCATAGGCAAAGGCATATTATGCAGTTAATAGTTAACCAAAAATTTAAGTACACAAACAGTCGTCACTTTTCTAGCGATATTCGCTCGCTTTGGAGCCCAAGAACCGTTTCCCAACTGAACGGTACTACAAAAATAATTCTTTTTATATGTACAATATGTTAAGAGTACATGGCATGGCAGAAACGGTAGCTTATTATGGTAACACAACGATCAGACTGGCCAACCTTTCAGCTAGAGGTAAAATAACTGTGATCGGACTGTAGTAGTTTTTAGTGTTGTTAACAAAAATCTACAAAAAGAAAAGTTGATTCAAAATCTAAGAAACCAATAAAAGGCAAATCAGACTATGTTTTATGTTATGTTGATTTGTGATATCATCCAAAGAAGATTATGTTTTTAACCGACTTCCAAAAAGGAGGAGGTTATATGTTCGGCTGTATGTTTTTTTTTTTTTTTTTATATATTTCACCAATAACTCCGTCAATTGTGGACGGATTTTGCAAATTCTTTTTTTGTTTGGAAGGGTATGCTCCCGAGGTGGTCCCATTGCCACTAAATCAGAATCTGATGAGGGGATCCCATGGAAATTGAGGGAAATCCTCAAATTTTATAGGTATACCTATAGCGATTTGAGTATTTTTTATACTAACACGTGCATTTGCTCTCGGAAAGCACCATTTGGTGAATTGGAACTGATGATGAAGACCACAGATGGCCACCGGAACTACTTAATAATAAGTATTTCACCGTTGCGATTCGATTAGGCACTTTAATATGGTTGATAAGCAATTTATGCTCGTCAAAATGCATATGGTGAAGTCACCATCAGTTTTCCTGGTTCTTACTTAGGAGAACTCCTCAACAATTAACGCCCCTGCATCGGGAAAAGCAATATTTTGTAAAGTTTGATGAGCATTTGACATTAGGCTATTGTAAATTAGATAAATTACAAACTGACCCACTAAAAAGTGAAAAATAAAAAACTTTTTACAAAAAAAAAAACAACTGACTTCCAAAAAAAACACTACAAAGTGAAAAATACCTTTTACCTCGGAAGTCGGTGGCAAAAAACTAAAATACAGATCCAAAGACACCGACTTCCGAGATTAAAGTTATTTTTCACTTTGTAGTGTTTTTTTGGAAGTCGGTTGTTTTTTATGTAAAAAGTTTTTTTTGTTAGTAACTTTCTAATAATATAAATATGAAAAGCCTATTAAGTTGATCTAAAATCAATAAATCCAGGATCCGGCCGGAATCATGTCAGGAGCATAGAAATCCTGAAATCTCAGGATAAATCATGAGAAACGGAATGCCTACTTGAGACAAGCCCAGCACATGACAAGGCAAACCAAACCTTCATGTTTGAATTTGTGATGGTTTGTTGAGGTTTGCCAAGTGTGTGGAACCGGCATAACAAATTACGTCGCCAAGTCGCTACTGAAATACTGATTAGGTAGTGGGTAGTGTTAACCTAATCTATTGCCAACATTGAAAAAATAAATGTCAAAACAATTTGTCTCTAAGGCTATGACATTGACAGTTTGTAAATAGGAAGTTGTTTGATTAAAGTTGCGTCTAACAACTTTCAATGTTTTTATCTTTTTTTATTGCGATGTTCAAATAATTATACACCAAATTGTAATGTAGATTAAGTACATAATATTAATAGCATAGTTGTCCGAAGTAAACAAATTCAAAAATGGAGCCCGCGCTATCTTCTGACGATAGTTGCGATTCAGAAATGAAGCTGATGAAGAATGAATTGAGCGGTAGGTAAATATGAATGTAGTTGTATGTAGTGTTGTAAAGAACAGGATCAATCGAAATTATCGTTTAGCGTGATCTAAACTAGCTTCCTTTGATTTCAAGTTAGTTTCGTTATTATTATCACTTTCCTAATTGGTCTGTTGCTGTACTTAATGCTCACTACCCGTTGATTTTTCAGCAATCCTAATGATATTAATTCTTAATAATGTTGCTTTTCCTACACATTTCGTTTTCATAGAATTTGGATTGGAGGAAGAGAATCTGAGCAAGGAAGAAATGAGTGATCTTCTGAAAGCTTTGAAGAATTCAAAATCGTCTGAAAAACTAGAAGAAGTCGCTCGTGGCGGAGTAGATGTCAGTTCAGTTTGATTTACTTATGCATAATTACACCCATTTCACACACTCAGGCTGCTGGGTAGTCCAGCATTGTATTGATATGTATGGTCAAGTATTACAGCTTTCACACATTCTTTCAGATTTCAGCCTTCTCATCTATACTTTTACTTCCAGGTACTGTGCCCTAGCAAGCAGTGTGAATGTGTGAAAAGGGCATCACAGGCCCTCAAATATGTTTTGAATTATTTTAAAAGAACAATGAACTGAATAATTTTTCTGTTTCAGGTTGAGAACAACCAATCTAGTACCAGTAGTACCATACCCAAAAAACCCATGAAAAGAAGGTACTTAAATGTAAGAGACAGACGTTTGCCATGGAGCTTACTACCCACCACAATAACACCGGCTGAAAAAGCCCGTAGTCTAGCTGTTTATATAAAACTTATGTCTCTGAACAGCTACCACCAGGCAAGACAGTCTGCTAACTTTGCAGCTTGGCCCCCACCGCTGCAGATTGTTGAAGAGACTACTAGAGTACAACCAGTAAGATCCACAAGAAGTGGCAGGTCTGTGCCCGTCTATGCTGATTTTGATGATGATTCTTCTGACCTAGACTTTGTCATCACTAAGACTAAGAAAAGAAAGGTGTCAGCTAGTGATCACAACGGGAGTGATGGCATCTATACTAACAAAGTTTTGAGCTTAAAAAGAAAACCATCTAAGGATGAGAACATTAGACCTGTGAAGGAAGCCAAAATGAGTACAGATAAATTAGAAGTTGTATCTGGTGTGATTCCTGTTAAGCCTAAGAAAGATATGTTTACTTTAATTGAAGACTGAAGCACTACCTATCCAAACTTTGGTACTTTGATGATTTATATTATGAAGATTTGAAGAAAATGAAAAATCTTTCTAATGTCTTTAAAAAAATATTTTTTTTAAGGTGCTTTCATTTTGTGAGATGTCTATTTGTATAATCCAAATGTAATGGAATTAAAAATGTAAATTGATGTTATTATACAATGTCAATGTTTTAATTCCGAAATTTTAGAAGGGTAGATTTTGTATATACCTAATATAAGCGCATAGAATAGTAATCATGGAATTTGATTTCAAATACTACTACTGTCGAGAACCAATCAATAAAAATGACTGGCTAGTCAAGTCTCTTGGAATCTAAATTCTGGGGTGGATGACACAAGAAGTGGAGATTTTTCATCATGGAGAGTCATTATAGAATAGTCCTAAATATTGTAATGCTTTTTTAGTCACAGCATGAAAACAGCATGCTTGTTTAAAATTATTCAACTTTCTGCATTCTAGGCAGTGTTTTAAGAATGGGACTGCCACTTTATTAAAATTATAATATTTTTATTATTTTGTTGTATTCTGAAATATTTTAAAAACCTATTTTAGCTTTAATAATTTTATCATAACAATCATGTTCTTATCGTAAACAGGCTCTCACTTAAGCATAAGTTAGTATAGAAGCAGAGAAGAAATGATTGTTTTGTTGTTCTTTTTACATTATTTTGTTATTCTATAGTTTGTTGGTAAAGTGTTGGTGCTGTGTTGTGATTTTATTTAGTACAGTGCCCCCCAGCAAGCTGAATTACGCATGTGGACGCCTGCAATAGAATAGCACCGTGTAAATGTTCAGGAAGCAAAGTTGTGCAATCAAAACTTGGGTAGGTACCGCAAGTTCACTGTGAGCAAGCAGACTTGCTGTAACTTTCCACAATATAACGAGGAGACACGAGTGTCACATGACTTACAAGTCAACTGAGTGGCTCAACTTGCGCAAATAGGTACCTTAACTTGCGAGTGGACATCGTGCTTTAACCAGTAATTACCTACCTATTGTAATTCAATTCTGGCTTCCTCTGAAAGCTTGTTTTATGATAATAAATTATGTATTGCTGCTGTATTCAATTTGTTGTGTTAATTTAAGTGGTCGTATAATAACTGCTTGAGCAACATGTGAAGTGGTAACTATAAATAAAACAACAAGTATTATTTCCGCATCCATACTTCTATAATATCCTATTATCATTAGGTAAGTCATAAAATACAACATACTTACATGTTTCCATAAACTTAAGAGTAGGTACCTAAATCATAGAAAATCAACTTGAGACTGGATTTATATAATACAATAAGCCTGAGGCAAGGAATTTATTGCTAACTAGTAACCCGCCCCTGCTTCGCACGGTTCTTACGACTAAATAATATGTTTATACACATAAACCTTCTGAAATAAATTCTCTAAATTTTCGTGAAAACCGCAGCAATCAATTTTGCGGCGGAGGCGGAGGTGTGATACCTGCCTTTATGTCACTACGTCGCGATACGTGATTTTTTCCATACATTTACTTTTTATTCCGATACCGTTACCTATGCATGTTTATAAGCAAGCATCATGACTCATTTGTGATTTTAGACTATTTGTCCATGTATCTTCACGATGTTTTCTTTTACTGTAAATTGAAAACTATTCACTTACAATTGTGGCTTTTTGGAATTTTCTTGCATTTGCATCATAACTATACGAGTCACAAGGATTTGGAAAATCTGAACGTAGTTATGGTATGTAAATCAATAACTTTAGATAACTAGAGCTTTCCTCATGACTGGGAAAAGTCAGGGGTCTTTTATGTAAAACATTTGATGTAAGGAGCCTAAAATTGCAGATATTTAGCTGACCTTTTGAAATAGCTCTAAGTCATCTAAACCTTACACCGACTAAATAAATAGGAATTCTTTATTATTATCATTGTCTATTTTTACTTCCCTCTTACCTATAGGAAAAAGTCCTGGGGCCACCAAAGTTGGAACATTCCTTCCGTCCTACCCTCAACTACCTACTATCTACTAAAGATGTTAAATTTCAATCCCCTGCAACATGTGGGAATAAAGTGCCATCTTCCATTATTATTATAGTACAGACGCCAGCAGGTCAAGCTACCCGAAACTGTCAAATTTTCCCAATCAACCTTGAACCTTATACTGTAGGAATAAAATTGAAAATCTATTAAAGAAATTTGACAGATTGATGTGCTGGCGTCTGTACAAAATACCAGTTTAATTAATCATTAAATAAAACCTAAGATCACATTTGCCCTTATTATACGCTATACAATCTAAGGTAGGTACCAGTTTAAATACTACTTACAATACATAATATTTTATTTGACACATATTTGACAATACCGAGATTAAAAGCTCGTACAGACTGGTGCGATATCGCGGGCGCGACAGGCACTGACAAAATAATTGTGCTACCTACTAGTGTCGTGTCGCGCCCGCGATATCGCACCAGTCTGTACGAGCTTTTAATCTCGGTATTGTCATTGTACTGTACGAGCCTCAAGGCTGAGAAGAGAGGGTGTGCGTTACCCCAGCAAAATAATGTCGAAAATAGTCATTTAAATCTTATAGATACTTAGTTGCCCAGCTTCTGTAATTGTTGCGCCGAAGAAAGAACAAATACAAAATAAGGTGCAACATTTACCTCGTCTAGACAACTAATTATATAGGTAGGTAAGGTAGCTAATATTTGTTCCAATATTCCCATTAAAAAAAGATGTCTGGCTGCGGTAACGTTATAAACGTTACCCCAGCAGGATTTTTTTTTGTGAAATATCTAAAAAACTATAAGTACAACAAAAAAAAGGTGCGCAACAATTACAGAAGCTGGGCAACTAATTATCTATAAGATTTAAATTACTATTTTTGACATTATTTTGCTGGGGTAACGCACACGAAGAGAGGAGAGAAGCGGAGCTGTGCCAATATTAGCCAATAGAATATATGTTTTTCATCGGAGCGGAGTTTAAATTCTATTGGTTAATATTGGCACAGCTTTGCTCCTCTCTTCTCCCCTCCAGTGGACAGGCAGCCTTGGTAGGTATCAAGTTGATCCAATTAATGCTACTCAGAACATCTTCGATAATAATATGATTGCTTCATAAGTGAACTAGTTTAGTCGTCTACGTCTCGTGGTTCACCCCGGGCTTTTGCTACCGACCTGACGAGGGATGGCGAAGCTTCTTTCATGTCGTATGCCCATCCAATACTCGCAAAATAATTTAATAATGACGTAGTCATGTTGATGGGTATTCCGAGTTCGGCCGCCTTGTAGTCCCAAGGGAAGGTGTGGTGGTAGTTGTGCCAGCCCTCACCCATCGCTACTATGGAAACCCCCCAATTTTCAACTGGCATTATGTTCCTGTAATGATAAATTCCGTAATTAGGTACGGGTTAGGGACATTCTGTGGAACCTGTCTCACCATCTTGTACCTACCGTTTATAGCCAAAACTTTGTAAATTATAGATTTCGACAATAGGTTAAGTAATGAGCTGCAAGATATGAGAATGAGAGCAAGAGCTGCAAGATGTTAATGCAATGGTCAGTGAATTTGACTCGAAGTTACTTACACTATTTGATATCCATGCACCTCTAAAAACTAGTGTTATTAAGGAGTAGTGTGGGGTGATAGTGTTAAATTTATGATGCATTTGAGAAATAAAGCACATGCAGTGTATTTAAAAAACAAAAATCTGACTCTAAAAAGATTTATTACAAGGACTTAAAGTCACTTGTATCTAATTCTCTGTTTTTCGAAAAGTCAGCGTACTATAAGCATAAGATCAACAGTCTAATAAATGACTCCAGGGGGACTACTCCGAACATAAATCCTAGTATCGGCCGAAGTTCGGTCGTTTCTTTACAACGGCTAACTATCGCTGACTACAAAAAAAGACAAAGGTAGTCGAAATATAAGCCAAAGTCAAAACTGTGACTTGAGGTCGGGTAAGGACTCAAAGTCAAAAAAGGAAACTATGGAAGTTATAAAACGGCCGAACATTCGGCTGATACTTCGGTTTAGCGCTTCGGAGTAGACCCCCTGAGCGCTTTGGAAAAACCTAAAGTCTACCCTGCTCCCTTCTAAGCATAAGGAATTAAATCTGCACTTTAACGATCCCGACAAAATTTGTGATCATTTTCGGAATCTCGGTTACGGTTAGTGATTCATTGCTTGCATATTTTGAATCCGCGCGAAATAATAATTTCACATTTACTTTGAGACCTACAACACGCAAAGAAATCGCAAACATATTGACTACTATTAAATCGAATGCTGAAGGTTGCGATGGCTTTACCATAAATATGATAGTAAGTACTGACTCTACCTGTGACTTTGGACGCCGTTACTACTTTGGTAAATGCATCTCTCACATCCTCATCTTTCCCTGAGTTATGGAAAATTGCCAAAGAGCACCCTTTGCCGACGACTCTTAATGCATTGGACATGAAGAATGTTAGACCTATTAGTATACTGCCGGTACTTTCAAAAGTTTTAGAGAGAGTAGTACCTATGTGCGAAATTGGTTGAATTTTTAGAAACAAATAAGATCCTCCCAGATGTTCAATCAGGGTTCAGGAAGGGCTGTAGTACAGCCACGGCTTTGTTGGATGTGACTGACAATATCTTGTTAGCTCAGAATAATGGGATGTGCACTCTTTTGGTGTTGCTTGATTTTTCACGCGCCTTTGACTGTATTAACGTTCCTCTATTACTGTCAAAGATGGCTTTTTATTGGATTTGACGAGGATACTATAAATTGGTATTGATAGCTATCTTCGCGATCGTACGCAATTCGTTCAAATACGTCGGGCGGACGGCTCAACAGTTGTCTCTGGAAATCGCTCAGTAGGAAGGCGGGTTCCGCAGGGCTCGATTCTTGGGCCAGTATTGTTTATATTATATTGTGCCGATATGATTAAAGATATAAATAAATGTAAATACCATATTTATGCAGATGATACACAAGTATATATATATATCATTTAAGCCGGAAGACTATGAACTAAAAAGCATTAAACAATCTTAATAAAGATCTTGAAAACATAGTGCAATGGTCCAAGGCCAACACGCTTGCCTTGAACCCTACAAAGACCAAGTATATGCTTTTTGGAACCGAAAATCAGTTAGGTAAAATTAAACCCTGTCCCAGCTGTGTGACTGTGATGGGAGAGCCTATCGAACGGGTCTACGAAGCACGTAATCTAGGTGTTATCATGGACACGGAACGTTTTCACAAACACATATCTGAGTCTATCCGTAATTGCTATTATAGACTTAAAATTTTATACAAAGCCCGTCCCTATCTTAGTGAAGATTTGCGAGTCTTACTTGTAGAGTCTTTGGTTTTATCGAAGTTAAATTATGCGGACACAGTGTATGGCCCACAACTATTGTCGAAAACTGAAAGAATGATCCAAAGACTTCAAAATGCCTGTGCACGCTTCTGTTTTAAAGTTACCTCTAGGAGACATGTTACACCTTTCTTCAATGAGCACAACATTTTAAAAATGAAAGCTAAACGTAAACTCCACTTGGCGAGCCTACTCTTTGGCGTTATTAAATCCCATGCCCCTTCTTACTTATATGACAGATTATCGTGGACAAGAAGACACAGAATCGGTGAAGGAAGGAAATGTTCTCAACAACTTTCCATCCCACGGCACAAGTCGGCGGTTTTTAGAGGTAGTTTTCGCTACGCAGCTACTAAATGCAACAATGTCTCTCGTCCCAGAAAATATAGTAAAAGTTGCTCGACTTTCAAATTGAAAATAAAAGTATTTTTATTAAACCAACAAAAATATTTTGAAAATATTCGAGCCGACATATTATCTGCCATATAAAAGCAATCATTTTTATCCTATTTTATTAATTTTACAAATGTTTATCAATTTTACCAATTTTATCAATTTGACCAATTTTATCATTTTTATTAGTCAATTGTTATTGTCTTATACTTTATAATATATAGTAATGAAAACCGTATCAAAATCCGTTTCGTAGTTTAGAAGACCAATGCAGTCACACGATTTTGCGTTGAAGGTACTTTCTATTTATATTTTTTTTGAATTTTAGTAGTACACACGGCTACACATCAAGCTGTACATTTTCAGTATACGCTGACCTCGCATTGTTTGGAAATCCCACACAATACGAGATCAGCTTATGCTGGAAATGTGTGACTTGATGACTAGCCGTGTGTACACATATATTGGGTATTTATTTTAGTTTTCCATTAATCATAACACAACACACACATACATTTGTATGTCACTACATTTTATTTTATTTTGTATGAGCTTTTTTTATATTATCACCTTTAATTTATTATCATAATTAATTAAACACGGACACACACTTCTCTATGTGTTTATTATTCTAGCGTATGGCACTCGTGGGTTGCAGCTGAAAATCAGCGTCAGGTGGTACACCTTGTTGTCATCTGACATTATGCTGAGCTGAGGCCCTTTTGGCATTATAATAATATTGTTTTCCGTTTTTATAGTTTTAAGGAGTATTTTTTGCTGTAATTTATTTATTATTTATTTATTAAAACTTTATGCACAAGTAAAAACTACACTGTACAAAGGCGGACTTAATGCCTGAGGCATTTTCTACCAGTCAACCTTAGTGAGATGCAGAGACAAAACATGGCAGGTGCAACGTACGGGATAGATAGCTCGGAAATAACTATAAAATACAAGCATAAATACAAATACGTAGATAAATAGATACATACATACATAATATACCAAAAAAACTTTGTCAGGAGAAATAACGACGGGTAGCGAAGAAAACGACTCCAGCAAATCACCGCTGAGATGCTTCGGCCAACTTCTGACGAATATGTTCACGTGCCTTCACTTTAAATGATAACCGGCTGGTTGCCGTCCTGATGTTCAGAGGGAGCGCATTCCAAAGAAAGACCGCCTCGACAAAGAAAGAAGAATGAATGAAGCCAGAACGGTGCGAAGGACATCGTAGAAGACGATTGTTGGTGGAACGAAGATTTTTACTATAGGCAGAGCATAAGTATTTAATTTGGGAAGTCAGGTAAGAAGGAGAAGCGGGTTGGTCGAGAATAGAGAACAACATAGACAGAGCCCTCAACTCTCTGCGCTGACGAATGGGTAACCATTTCAAAAGCAGTCGGTGCGCGGATACATGGTCATACTTACGAAGATTGAAAACGAATCGAATAAAGTAATGCCAATAAACGCATTTTTCTTTCTTTCTAATACGGGCGGTGTTCGCAACTCCACGTCAACAATTTTTTTTCAAGATTTTATTTTACCAATTTGTCGGCATCATTATTATGTATACTCATGCCAAATTACAACTTTGTAGTATTAAGAGTCTCTGAGCTAAGCCAGGGACAGATAGACAGACCGACGGACATGGTGAAAGTATAAGGGTTCTTTGTAGAGTACGGAACCCTAAAAATGGCTCAAAGACAGTGCAGTCCTCAGAAATCTATCTATAATAATTATGTGGTGCGGCCGTACTTTCCCTGCGTGTTACGGCCAGGAAATATGACAAATATCTACACGAAGGGTGTGATTACAGTAAAGAAAAGTACGTGACTACATACCTACCTAATACCTATGTGTACTACTGTTGATAAATAGAGTAGCCGTCTGGTAAGTAAGGATGACCTTTGCCCTGCTGCAGGGGATACAATAAACTGAAGAAAGTAGGTAATAAGGAAGGAATCCTACTTGTCATAAGGCTTGTTGCCCCACAAATGCGCGAAGCTATTGACCGACCAGGTACAGTTGAGGCTCAAAACGTATCGTATTATGGCCTGTGACATGATGGACGCTTCCCAACACTCGTTCCAGCACAGGGCAGGGATTAGCGACGGTACAATCCAGCAGCATGCTATCTTGAATAGCAGGAAGTACCTGAAATAGTACAAGATGGAATGTTTTGTAGTTGGCACACCTCTGCTTAAACCTTCGGGGAATACAGGCGTGATGTTGATAATTTTCATTTTGAAATAAGAACAGACAGTATTTGACTACCTGGTATGGAACTGAATAAGGGGGTCGTTGACAATGTCGCTCATGTCGATCTTGGCGCCCTGTTTCAGCACGTCAGGGTGCTTCTTCATCATCAGCCATCCGACGTGAGAGAAGAAGAACCCGCGGTTGGCGTCGTGGGGGTCCGCTGACGTTTCAGAGTACTTGTGGTGCACGCGGTGATCCCGAACCCACTCGTATATAGTATTCTGTTCACAAAGTTACGTAATAAATTAAACAGACCAGAATAGCAGAAGTATTTTTACTGTAAATCGTCATTGTGATTGTTCATAATCGAATCAAAACAAGTGAAGTGACAATTTCAAAGTACGTCGCTCGTGGTTAAATAATTTTGGTACCGTGTGACACACTCTACTTTTCATCCTCTATGAGAAAAATAAATAAAAGATGCTTTTAGTAGTGACGAATATTTATATTTACATAACCAAATTACAAATTTATATTAATATGAGATACGTTTTCGCAATTTTGGAAGTTTATTGCTCAGATTATAGAAAGAAGCAGATAGACCGCCCGGACCACCGAGAGTGCGGCCAACAAATCAAATGCAAATTCAAAAGCTAATACAATCTCGAGTCAGTACTCAGTACAGCACGAAGCGAAGGAAAAATAAGGTAAAATAAAACATAAATACCGCTATATCTTGTAAAGGAAGCAAGATAGAGCAAAAATAACACGTTTTAGCGGTTTTCTAAAGGGGTTTCACTTAATCAAACGCATCGATCGACCTTTATAATTATTTTTTGCTTTTAACTGTATTAAATCAGCAATATATTAATAATGTAATGTCATTGAAGAAGGACAGACGGATAGCTATAAAACAAAGCAAAAAATTAAAAAAATTGGTTATGTTTTCAGGTTTGCAAGGAAATAGCTAAAACGTGTTATTTTTGCTCTATCTCGCTTCCTTTACGAGATATAGCGGTTTTTATGTTTTTTTTTAGGTAAGGTCAGCATTACATGCTAATTAATGGATTTAGAATGCATTGTCATAGAGTTGTGACCTACCCTGAAAGTTTCAGCCGGATAGCTAACCAGGAAGTGCTCGAAATTGGAGTTGCAAGATTCCACAAGGAACGACAGACAGACAGACAAACGAGAAAGTGACTTAATAAAAACGTGGTAAGTTTAAACGATGGCCGACCCAAGCTTTGCTGCACTCTCGGTACCTATATCAAAAGTTTTTTTCAGCCATTCTACATTGTTTTTTAGGAACCTTGTTTCTATTTATCTGCTTTCTTCCGTATAACTATATGTTAAAACTACCCAGTAAACGCACCCATTGATGAGTTCAAAAGAGTGCAATAAAGATTAAAAGTGCAAGATAAAGGGGATACTACCTGACCAGCCACCGAATAGCATATGATTAGAATCCATTGTAGGGGCAGTTTAGCTTTGTAGGAGCGGTGACTCCAGTACCGATGTACCCCTCCTGTCACCCCGAATCCAGCAACCTGTCCGATGAAATATCCTGAAACATTAAAAGATAATTGTTATAAGATAAATGTATAAATATTATTTCTGTAAGTAGGTTTGTACAATAGTTATTTATGCAACTGTTGTATATTACCTAATTATGTACAGTTGCATACAAGACTTTATCTGCACCCATGATATGAATCCTCTATAAAAGGTTCTGAAACCATAGGGTGTTGTAAGAACTCTTTGTAAATTCATGGAAAGTTTAATTGCCGAGTATCTAATACAAACCAACTATGTAGGTACTAGGTAATAATAAATATTATACAGATATTTTTATTACGGCGCTGTGGTAGTGAAACGCGCGTGACAATGTTCTTTTTTTGAAATTTATAAAGATACCATGAATTGAGTAGTGAGAATGTGGCAGTTTGATGAGTAAGAAAGGGATCGAAAAGCAAAGGAGTTGCTTATTGAAATTTAGTACTTATCTACAACATTGTAACATTCGTTTGGATGATATTATGGTTACTATGAAACTGGTTGTTTTAATGTTGGCAATAAGCTGTTTCGGAAACTTTAATAGAGGATATATAGCATGGGTGTAGATTTAAAACACTTTTACACGTCAATCATATTTTAAAAACTAGATGAGGTCAGCGTTTCCTATCTGATTACACTGAGAAGAAAGGCTGAAACAAACTAAGAGGTCACAGTCTCTTTTAAAGTTCAGACATAATCTTGGTCAGATCATGTGAAGACCATGTAGATTGGTGTCTGAAAAAGTCTTTTGATGAAAGAACCACACAGATTGTACCGGTGCAAATATTAATCAAGCGGTTAACACACATTTGCCTACATAAAGGTCATCATCAGGGTAGCTAGAGTCATGAGAGTGTCTGGCAAGATTTGAATTTTGCGCCCGCCAATACTTAATTTCTAGAAAGAGTAACGACACAATCATTAACTTTCAAAGTGTAATTTAAGTTATATGCATTAAAATAGTTCTTACTATTAAGCAGGAAGGGAAATAAATAACATTAGTTCACAAAATCTCTTATAGTTAACTCTTCTGCCTTTTTTAACCCCCGACGGAAACAGAGGGGTGTTATAAGTGTAATTTGACGTGTGTATCTGTGTGTCTGTCTGCGGCGTCGTAGCTCCCAAACGGCTAAACCAATATTGTATTTTTTTTGTTTTGATTGAAAGGTGCCTTGATCGAGAGTGTTTTTAGCTATGATTCAAGAAAATCTGTTTAGTCATTTGAAGATTATCAGCTCTTTTCTAGTAGATGAAGGGATGTGAGCATCTTCCACAGGTCTGATCGAGTCGAAATTTGGTTAAATAAAATAAATTAAACCCCGACACAAACAAAACCTCTAAAAAGTTAAAAAAATTATCGGCCTTTTAAGTTTAATATAAGTTGTAAGTTTTTTGATCAAAGGGTCGTTGCGTCGGGGGACGGCTGAATTTTGCATGGAGCGTCTGCCTATCTGACCTCCACAACCCAGCTACTGGGTGACACGATATCCCTTGGCAAGACTGGTTATCAGACTTGCGGTTGACACATCTACCTATAGGTACGTTACATACACCTAAAGAGTATATTCTATTTATCTAACTGTCTAGGATCCATCAGGAATGGTTTTGTGGCAAGAGTATAAAGGTAACTCTAACCACAGGATGTGAAGGTTCAAAATACCTAGTGAGTAGTGACGAAGGTTGGCAGGATATCTATCCAACTGGCTTTAATTCTGAGGTTGAGAAGCACCCTTGACCCAGGTGCTGTATAATTACGGCCTACTTGCTGTACCGTGATTTTCAAAAGCGATATCAATACCACTTAGGAATCATGGGAAATAACGTTATAATATGGGTTGCAGTGTGCAGTTTTCTCTTGTTTAATAAATACATACATACATATAAAAGATTCACGCCTTCTTCCCATAGGGGTAGGCAGAAATTATAGAACGCCACCTGCTACGCACCTTACATACGCATTTTACTTCTCCTGCGTTCATACATTTGGTTATAGGTACATATACGAACGCCGGTTGCGAGTACTACGCACCTGACCTTTCTGAAGAACATCACCAATTAGGTCACTATATGTCATCCTAGGGCGTAGGATTCCGGCGTTTCCACTCACCTCATTATCTGCCTAGCCTTTTTCCAACTAAGTTGGGGTGGGCTTCCAGTATAACCGGATGCAGCTGAATACCAGTTGAATGAATTTAAAATTACATGTAACGACTGCTTATCTGACCTCCACAACCCAGTTAATGGGTAATACGATGCTCTTTTGTAAGACTGGTTGTCGGACTTTCGGGCTTGTGACGACCCGTAACGACTGTTAAAGATCCACAAATGACAGCCGGGACCAACGGTTTAATGTGCTTTCCGAGGCATGGCGTGGTCTTGGTATGTAAAGATGGTCACCCATCCACGGACCAACCGCGGCACAGCAAGCGTAGCTTAACCAGACCGATCGAGCCGTGCGCCTGTTATTACCTACTTAGCCACAAGTCCCTCATACGTTAAACAATTTTTGTCACTACATCTTCTTTTAAACTGCACCGTTTTCATATCACATAATTTTTCAGCCTATCATTCATAGCCACGCCAGACATGCTGCTGTGGAAATGCGCAAGGAACGCATTTCCACAGCATTTATTCGACTTTCATGCTTCCTTTGCCACGCCCAACATTCACTTCCATACATACGCGTAGGCACCAGACACCATTGTGAACAGCCAGTCGAGCCTTTTTGGGTATCGACTGGTTGGTCACAATCGCACGTATAGCACCATCATTTTATTTCCTGCGTTTACTCTCTTTTCCACATCTTCATCAATCTTTCCATCCTTTGTAAATTACCTTCCCAAATATATATAAGCTCACTTGCTACACATTCCTCCTCTTTAATAGATGTTAATGATAGCAATAAACTGTGGTGGGTAATTATTCGGTCTTGGTTAAGTAATTATGTGAATTTCCTTCTTGACCATTTAATTTTAGAACTATTGGATGGCTCATGTTTAACAGTGGGTTTAGTGTGAAAATGACTGACCTGCATTGTTAGTTCACTTACCGAATATGAAAGTCTGCCATTTAAATGGTTTATTGGCGATACTGTTATAGAGCGTTATGACGGCTAGAACGTGGAACGCCGTAATGGATATGGCATTGACCCATCTGATTGGAGTTACGAATCCCATGCTTTTCTCCCATTTTCGTATCGGTGTGAGGAACTTTGAGTCATTTTTACTTAGCATCTGGTCGTAAAGACTGATCTGGTACAGTTTGCCATTGGCTCCGGTGTCGCTGGAGTCCTTCGCTGGGTGATGGAGCTTGTACTGTATGTAGTCGGTCGTGTGAAGCGGTTGCTCCAATTCAGTCTCCGTAAAAGTTATTGGAGCCATTTCTGGTTACTGAAAAAAAAAGAAAAAAAAACTCAGATTCAGAACGGGCAACAGTAACGGCGAAATAAGGGAGGCAGGTTCGGAACTATCCTATTAAATCGCGTGATGAACTATCATCACCGTAATCGTGTCAGAGAAATGCATTTTTGTGTTTATAGGCCTAAAACATCAAAATAATTATTAGTCAAAGAAAAAGTTCTAACGCAGTTTTGAAGCTGACATACTTGCCATCCTTTCGGTATCATCATCACCATCATTGTTCCAAATACGAATTCACAAATTTGAAAATGAGAAGAAAATCGGGGTTCCGTCGCTCTTAGCTTCTGTTAGTTAGCAATTATTTACTTTAAAAACCTTGTTAGTCTCATTACGGTCTGAGCTGACTCAAAATAATTCGACAACAACAACGTGCTAGCGTTTACCAAGAACTGCACGAAATACATTCACGTCAATAAGTCGGTAATAGCAACTTACCAAAATTAAATACGAAATACACTTTTGTGTTGATACGTAATAAAGATACTTTTCTCGACATAATTTCGTTTTTTAATTTCCCTACAATAAAAGTGTTCTTCATGAAATCTTCGTAAATATCACTACGGAAAATGTGAAATAAATTACTAAGACGTAGTCCAAATTTCCAACCCATAGGTTCCGAATTTGACATAATAAAAAGTCCATTAGCACATTACCGACTTATTGCTTGGGGGCATCGATATGTAACATACGTGCATTCCTGTAAAAGCGCATTTCTGGGAATAGCGGTCCAAGTGACAGAGCTGTATTTCCGAGCGAAGTGGTGAGATCGGTCCATAATAAAATTTTCAGGCATAATTTTCAGGTTGTTTATTTTACTTATTTTACACGGCATTGCTGTGAGGCTCGACAATATGAATAAAAATAATTATGAATGTAAATGCTTTTATTTGAAAACCAACGAGTACATTATTAAATTTTGCTAAAATATACAACTTATTTTATTTTCCCAGTTTATTATGCTGTATTCGCCAAGAAAAACGGATATTTAAAATGAGCCCTCCGCGAGGCCCCCGGCATCCCATATACGACTTCAGTGAACCCTCTAGGAAGGCTCCCGACACTGAACGTGTTAAAGCTTAAGATTACGCAAACGGATTCCTGAATCGAAAAATCGTCTTCACAAACCCTCAATATTTTTGCACGACATATCCAACGATACCCCCTCATCATTCCTATGATAAGGGGGTATCGTTGGAAAAAAAAAAATATACCGTCCCCACTTTACGTGTAAGGAAGGTACCCCTAATAACACCTTTTTTCAAGATTTTATTTTACTACCTTGTCGGCGTGATTAGTATACCAATGCCAAATTACAGCTTTCTAGTACTAACAGTCTCTGAGCTAAGGTGGGGACTGACTGACAGACATACAGACGGACATGGCGAAACTATAAGGGTTCCTTGTTGACTACGGAACCCTAAAAAGATAGAGACCTTAAACAAAAATATGCAGGGCGGCTCGATTCAGGTGTCCGAGAGTTTATTATTTACGCCAGTTAAGTGAACTTAAAAACGTTATTGAACCAATATTGATCTGGATTAAAAGTAGCTCAAATTTTTTATTAACGTTAGTCAAAAAGTCATTGCAAACCTTCGCCTTGACGCATGTTACCTTAATAGGACGTAGTGTTGAAAATGTATCTCACGAAGGCACTCAATAGATGTGAAAGTTCAACCATGTATAGTAGCGAGCTCTAGCATCATTTAAGATTATTTAAGTAGGCCAGGCTTTTTATAATATCATTGAGGGCAGGTTGTCAAAGGGAGAGATCCCACACACTTTGTTTTTGCAGTGTATTATCTAGTCTTGCACAGCCAGACTATCGCCTCAGTCGATTGTATAAAGAGGCGAAACTCCGGGGCATAACTCCGCTGCCGCAAGAAATTGCGGCACAGCGGACGGAGCTCCGGAGGGATCTCATGGCGACATGGAGAGTGCGATTGTCGCAACCCAGCGCTGGGCACGCCACAATTGTGGCGATAAGTCCCCTCTTTGAGGAGTGGCTGGAGAGGCGCCACGGCGTCCTTACCTTCCGCCTGACGCAGGTCCTCACCGGACATGGATGTTTCGGGAGGTTCCTGTTTAGGATTAAGCGGGAGGAAACGCCCGGGTGTCACCACTGTGTGGATCGCCCGGAGGACACGGTGGAGCATACGGTGGAGGTCTGCCCAGCTTGGGCGGAGCACCGCCGTGTCCTCACGGAGCCGATCGGCGGCGGCGATCTCTCGCGTCCGGGCCTGGTTCAGGCCATGGTTCGGAGCGAGAGTGCATGGGAGGCCGTCACCTCCTTCTGCGAAGCAGTTATGCTAGCGAAGGAGGAGGCGGAACGCGTGAGGGTGAGACAAGGTTCGCGCCCTCATGCCCCTAGTCGCCGCAGGAGACGCCCCGGGCGTCGGGAGTCGCAAGCCGATTTCCGGCCACCGTAGGCGCGGGCCTGCGGACGGTGAGCGATGGGTAGCTCGCCATCCGATAAGGACCAGGCCCGGGTCGACGGCGCGTTGTGTTCCACGCGCGCCTCAAAGAGATGTCAGCACAAACTGACGGGGTCCGTCAGGACCAATGCCTGCCGGGGTTGCGAGTTTGTCCGAAAGGGATATCGTGGCCCTGGCACACAGGCAACGGAAGGAACACGGGTGGGTTTTAGTCAGTAAAAGTCTGACACGCCCTCCCGCTCCGCCCAGAGCGGGAGAAGTTATTTGATGATTTCCCACCCAAAAAAAAAAAAAAAAAAAAGTCGATTGTATAAATATTATGTGGTTAAAGGTAGGTAATATGAATTATGAAAAAATCGGCCAAGTGCGTGTCAGACCATGCACAATTAAGGTTTCCGTAGTCGGGATGAATTTATCCTATGAAAAAACTTCACACTAGTCGAAAAACATGTTCTCCCATACATTCCAACTGCAAATGTAATTTGGTGGACTACTACTCGTTAACTTGTAAAGCTTACTTAGCTGTGATAGTTTTCCTTTTTAACTTCGTTATAATTACATACATACACTTCTGTCGTGAATTTTTTCACATACCAAAAACAACTAATTAGCTGACACTTGACTAACAAAAATGAGCACTTTACGCAAATGGATTCCTGAATCAAAAAAATATAGAACTAACGGCCTATCCAACGACACCCCACACCATGGGATAGACGAGAAAAAAAAGTATCATCCCCATTTTTCATGCATGGGAGGTACCCTAAAATTTACCACTTTATCAGCGTGAATAATAATTATGTATAAACTATCTCTGAGCTAAGCCGCGTACAGACAGGCGAACATGGCGAAATTGTAAGGGTTCCTTGTTGACTATGGAACCCTAAAAAACATACAGTCGAAAATATAACCTCGTCCTTTTTGGTTGGTTAAAAATAGTTCATTGTCCAGGGTCCAGGTAATACTATGAGCATGGGAAAACATTCATGGCAGTAGTAGGTTTATATAAATAACGAAATTAAAAGGAAAACTATCACAGCTAAGTAAGCTTCTGTCTTCTGTCGTCTGTCCGCCTGTCTGTCTGTCCGTCTGTCACCAGGCTGTATCTCATGAACCGTGATAGTTAGACAGTTGAAATTTTCACAGATGATGTATTTCTGTTGCCGCTATAGCAACAAATACTAAAAACCAGAAAAAACATAAATATTTAAGGGGGCTCCCATACAATAAACGTGATTTTTTTGCCGTTTTTATAGATAATGGTACGGAACCCTTCGTGCGCGAGTCAGACTCGCACTTGGCCGGTTTTCGACTACAATGTTAAGTTTGTTTTTGGCATAAATATTCATCCCAACTACGGAACCCTTCATTGTGCGTGGTCCGACACGCACTTGGCCGGTTTTTTAAAAGTATGTTCACTGATTAAAAAAAGCTTTTTTGTTTGAAAGAGTAGTCTCGAAGTGGTCCCATTGTCACCAAGTTAGAATCTGATGGAAACCGAGGGAAATCCTCAAATTTTATAGGCACATCTATAGCGATTTGGGTATTTTTTATAGTACCTAACTCGTGCATTTGCTCTCGGAAAACACAATTTGATGACGTGGAACTGATGATGAAGACCACGGATGGTTATCGGAACTACTTAATAATCCTAAGTATTTCACGGGTTGCGATTCGATTAGGTACAGTCGGTGACCAGCATTACTTGACCCCTTTTACATAGAAGAATAATGTAAGAGGGGGGTGTAATTTTTGGAAGTAAGTTAAGTACTTGTGACCGAAATCCAAAAAAACAATGCCTAGTGAAAAATACCTTAATTTATCTTAACTTATTTTTTTTGTAATAAAGTTTTATTCTAGCATTGTTAGAAGAACAGTTAGCCAGTCAATGCACTCAATATTATTCGTTGCCAACTGCTCTACGTGGAGTTAATTAATGTCTTAATTCGCATTTAACAGTGAGAATTCACTTCCGGAAATTGTTTCGTAGACCCTGACCGAGAAAAGGACCTTCCTTCACAACCATTCGACAGGCTTCCGAATCGAAAATGACACATTTTCGGTTAACTGATTTGTCTAGTCATCATTTCATCATTCTCATTCCAGCCGAAAGACGTCCACTGCTTTACATAGGCCTCCCCTAAATAGGGGGGAGGGGTTGCCATGCTTGGCGGGCGGGTTGGCGATCTCAGTATGGTGTTAAAATGCATAGAGAACGCTGCTACCCATTCTCTAGTACGTCCCTTAGTTGCCTTTTACGACACCCACAGGAAGAAATGAGATGATGCTATTCTTTAGGTTAGGCACCACACAGAAAATTTTGATTTGATAACATGGATTGACATTCGATTCGGCACGGAAGCGTATCGATTGTTTGTATGTGAATAGGTTAGCCTACCGTCTAAGGCTGGCATAGCTTCCCTGGACTGCCTGCGGCCCGGTGTCGAGGTCCACCAGTTCAACGCTTGTGTGTGGGTGAACTTCTCTAGCCGCCTGCGTAGTTGGTTGTAGGGGATGGGTACGATAAGTTCGGGTCCACAGACTGACGTGCTGGATGCGCTCCTAGTTAGTTCGCCAGCTGCGTCGTTACCTAGTGATCCGTTGTGTCCTTTTATCCATTGCAGTGTCACTGTGTTACGGTTGAATAACGTTACCCGTTCCAGTGCATTGTGACATTCTAGTGCTAGTCTCCTGGTAATATATTTATTTTTTCCCTAATGATTGCAGAACTGAGGCCCTGTCGGAGGGTATATGTATATGGGTATCCGTAAATCTCCTGGCTTCGTAAACCGTAAACCGCTTGTAAATTTGGTTTTGAACATTCCCAGCGGGCTGGATATATTTTTGTAGGGCGGCAGTGGGTGTACTTCTTATACTACTAGTGATTGCTACACAAGCAAACCGCTGCAATTTTTTGAGATTTTTTGGGCTGTGCTCAGGTCTATCCTGGGCCACCAGACTTGTGTGCCATATGTGATCATTGGTCGGAAGACTGCGGTGTATAGCCAGTAAGTGACTTTGGTGTTAATCCCCAGTTTCTGCTAAGCAGTCGCTTGCACTGCCTAGGGATATGCTGACTTTTGTAGTGATGTACTTTATATGTTTTAGTCAATTCAGCTAGCTGTTTGTCCAAAAATATGCTCTGGTTTTTGGTTTCAGTTCGGTTTTTGTTTGGTTCACCGATAGTTGATGTTTATTGCATTTGTCTGCTGTTTTCGAGGCTTGGCGCATTAGGTGCCATTCATTATTATGGCACCCACGAAAGCGAGGCGAGGTTGGTTATTATTGTTATTTATGGTTTATGGTTATATCGTCGGCGTAGCCTACAGTGAAGAAACCTTTGTCGTTGAGTGTTTTGATGAGGCTGTCTACAACCAAATTCCATAGAAGCGGTGAGAGGACGCCCCTTTGCGGGCAGCCCTTCACGATGACCCTTGTAGTGTCATTCACTTGGACTTGTACAACTCTCAGTTTGAGCATTTAGGTGATCCAGCCACTCAGGTTCGAGTCTATACTGTGTCTGCCGAGGGCCGTGATAATACTATTGAACTTGATTTTGTCAAAGGCGCCCTCGATATCACTGAAGGCGGCCAGTGCTGAGCATTTATGGTCCACTGCGCATTCAATCTTGGAGACCACGCTGTGCAACACGGATTCTGTTGATCAGCCTGTGGAGTCGTACATGCTGTTGCTTATGAAGTGGTTTTACCCGAAGAGGTCCGTCTCGGATGTGTTTTCAGTCGGAAAGATGTGAGGCTAATAGGCCTATAATAAGCATTGGGTTCTCTGTAGTCGGTTATGCCAGGTTTGGGAATGAAAATGACTTTCACTTCGTGCCATGCACGCGGTATGTGTCTGAGTGCTATGAGAGTACCAACCACGCTTATTTGTATTTATGGCTTTGTTAACACAATGAACGAATGATGGTAGGTATCTAATACTTCGGCGAGAAGTATAACCACAGTCAAAAATATGTATATGTAGGTATTTAATTACTATTCGTCCATTTTAGTTAACCTAAAGATTTAAATGATTGGTTTGCAGTTTACCACATAGACCATTATATCTGTAATTAGTCACAAAAAAAACATGAAATGAATGACAAGTGACAACGCATTATACACAAAACTACCGTTTCAGGTCTTTTTCAGAACAGCGAGTAGATAATGTTACGGGTTCATGTTAAACCTATTCTTCAAAGTTTCTGAACCCACGAAGTTTCCTGCGTAGCACAGTGAATTAATAGACTCAACCAGAACAATGCAGGTACAGTCAGCAATAAAAGTCGTTTAACAATGTTAGTTTTTACATCATCATCTAAATAGATACATACATACATCATATCTTTCAATAGATACAAAATGTTTCGATTCATGACTTTTCAGCATTACATGTAATTTTCAGCTACTTGTTTCTTCCAAATCTCTCTCTTATGTGGGATTTCTGGCCATGTCGGCCCCGAAAACATGATTAGATTGTCACACCACCTCGCAGCGGTCTACCTCGACGACGATAAGAGTTAATGATATAGTATTATGTATTAAATTGGGGAAGGCTTATGTCCAGCTGTGGACATCTTTCTTGCTGAAATGATGATGATGATGATGATATACTAAATATATTAAATTGGGTGGCAGGGAAATCGACGCACAACCGGTTACCATGGATTCAGTATATGATTCTGTATTATACTAGCTGCGCCCCGCGGTTTCACCCGCGGAAGTCTCAATCCCGTGGGAATATCGGGATAAAAAGTAGCCTATGTCTTATTCCAAGGTGTCAGCTACCGCCATACAAAATTTTATCAAAATTGGTCCAGCCGTTTGAGCGTGAAGAAGTAACAAACATACAGACACACACACACTCACAAACTTTCGCCTTTATAATATTAGTGTGATATTTAAAGAGTTACTACTGTTTAAATATAATTATCAGTTCAGTTTTTAATTATGAATATTTTTCTCCATAGTAGAGATTAAAAAAAAATGGAGTGTTAAATTGTTAATCGACTTTTGTTGCTGACTGTACCTACATGTCAATCAAAACCTCACATAAGTTCTTTATGATTGATTGATTTAATTAATTGATGTCTGTTTGTTTCACAAACATTAGAATACATATTTATGTCTCATACTTTGTTTTACTCTATAATGGATTGTTTTCCCACTCTATTCATTTTGAGTCTAACGTTCGTGTGGTCCTTTTACTTTTGTATCGGAGGATCGCTAGTGTTGTTTGTTAAAACTTGAATTACAATAATATACTCCGTGCTAGTACGATCCTTTACGAGAAAATAATCAATCAAGCTAACCAGAAAATAAATTCAACATGCAATGTATCACCGTATAAATATGAACTTCGTTAGTTTATAGGTATTATTTCCGATAGATTATAAATCGTCGAAAACTTGTGAATTGCAATAAACCATTTACAATTAAACGCATTATTTTTCGATAGTTTATAGTCTATCCTTGGGAAACCGACAAATTGTGAACTGGACATCAAACTTGCGTGCTACGGTAACGGACCTTGCGCTAATATTGAATAGCCTGCCTAGCTGCGAACAACTTGGAAGTAGCGCTCGCTGGAGGCTGCCGCGTCACCGCTCGCTTCGCTCGCTCGGCTCGCGCGCATTTGATCGGATAACGGAAATAATACCGATAGATTATAATAAACTAACGACTTTCACAATCTTACGGTGACACGTACAATGTACGCACTTCGTTTCAATAAATAATTAACGCGCGTGAGCTGAAAACCATTTTACATTGTCATAATTTACGCATTTAAAGGACAACTAAATATGAATTCGCATAGACGCTAAGATAACATTTTCTGCGATAAATTACAGCTAGACAACAATATCCCGATTAGTCGAGATATGGAAGGAAAAGTTCTAGCATAACTTTTACCAATAGGTACCATTTTGGGACCAAGATGAAGCTTTGTTACGGGATTTACGCGCTAATGATTGCGCAGGCGTTGCCTGTAAATGCTTACTGCCCAGAGGCTGCACTGGCGCCACTTCCCTTTGTGTTGGAGTACGCTGTGTGGCGCGGGTGGCACCAGGCTGTTATCTATACTCCAGACCTTGAGCAAGGTATGTGTTAAAATTCTGTTACTACTCTTACTCAAACCCCCAGGGCTAATGTGGACCACTGGTCGTTAGTTTTTCTAGCTAGCCCGTCCCGCCATCTTATACGGAAACTGCCGCGACGGCTTCTGGCCGTGTCAGGGCTCCACATAGTGGGTATTTTGGCTCATAGCTCATTGCTCATTCATTCGGCACTGATAGACGTGGCTAGGCCAGTCCTAGTACAACTTTGCGGCTTTTAGAACAACGTCAGTAATCTGTGTTTCGGAGCGCAGTGTGGGTGTTGCGTAAGGTCTGTTAATTTGACACTTATAATACCGAGCTACATCGCACGTTGGCAAACTTTGAGTTTCGACTTGTGTCGTTGACTGTTGGAATACGATACATTAATACAGATGAAAAGTATAAATAGGTAATGAGTGAACGTCTGTATAGATACCTTCACAGATATATAGAAATATTAAAAACCGGCCAAGTGCGAGTCGGACTCGCGCACGAAGGGTTCCGTACCATTATCTATAAAACGGCAAAAAAAATCACGTTTGTTGTATGGGAGCCCCCCTTAAATATTTGTTTTATTTTAATTTAATTATTGATTTTTAAAGTGAATATATAACTAAATATTCTGTGAATATTTCAAGTGTCTACCTGTTACCGTTATCAATATCGAGCAAAAACTACCAAAATAATCACGTTTGTTGTATGGGAGCCCCCTTAAATATTTATGTTATTCTGGTTTTTAGTATTTGTTGCTATAGCGGCAACAGAAATACATTATCTGTGAAAATTTCAACTGTCTAGCTATCACGGATCATGAGATACAGCCTGGTGACAGACGGACAGACAGACAGACAGACGGACGGACAGACAGACAGACAGACAGACAGACGGCGGAGCCTTAGTAATAGGGTTCCCGTTTTACCCTTTGGGTACGGAACCCTAAAAACAGGAGAAGGGGCAAGGGGGCGTGTCTGTGTCCGCGCGACGTGATCGAAACGCTCATGTCAACAACGTCGATTGCCGACTAATGAATATATTGCTATTATAGTTTATTCTTCAATTTGTCAACCGTTTTAACCCGATTGGAAGACCCATGTGGAAATAATGTTTTGTACTAATTTTGATTTTCTCATATTGTTTTTTTTTTTTTTGATTTACTTAATAATATTTTTTTTTGGCTACATTTTTGTTTATTCATATTATATTAGTATCAGTATATCATTTATTATTTATTTTATTTTTAAGACCCCATACAATTTAGAATATAATGATAAATGGAAGAATCGATAACTTTTCGATTTAGTTAATCACTAGCGTATAATATGTAAAATAAATGGCTTTTGCACAGCACAACGATAGGTTTTCGTGTGAGTAAGTTATGTGCATGGTAAATGCACGCTATGTTTGACGGGATAAGGTTTAAAATTTATTGTGTAGTACGATCTGATTTATTAATTGCTAGTGTGTGCGCGACTTCGTATCTATTGCTTTTACTCAACTGCATGTGTAGTTGTGGCGAGTGGTAGGGACAAACTGGAGACACCGGGTTCCGGTATATTTTCTCCTCCTTTCTTATATCTATGATCCCAAAGAAATTGGGATAGCGATATGAGGGTAATATGAAGGGAAAGCGTAAAACCATAAACTTATTGTTCGATAAAACATGAAGAAAACAGCTGTTAAAACTTCTATAATAGCGGTACTATTACAAATAATGGGTGCTCAAATTTGTGTTATTGTTGTTGTTATGTTGTTATAACAAAACCTATCTACACGGCGAAATGTATTCAGATATTTGAAAATGAAAGTATTTTATACCTGCCTGCCTAGCTTGACTGGAAAATAGAGGCGTTATGTTTTGTTATAACAATAAACAAGATCCATTGTCGATGTTTTTAATTCAGGTGTGCTTGCTAATTTAAGATCAAATATGCAGTAATGATGAATGAATTATAACAAAATGCTGAATCATGAATCTCGATTTAAAACTAAATAAACAAATAATTAGTTAGTATATTTTAGTTTTAAGATCCTCAGAAGACCACCCTGAGACGAATATAAAACAGTTCTATGACTAACAGCACATCAACAGCCTTAACCACCGGAATCAAAAAGGTGAAGTTACTCCAGTCGTTAGAAGGAATTTTAATCGAATCTAAAACTCTGCCTTTTATTAGTTAACCTAATACCAATATCAACTCAGCTGTACAATAGTTGTAGGTAGGTAATTGAGATATGTATTTGTTTTCCTCGGCCTAGCCGGGTAGTACGGGTGGCACGGGCCTAAGCCAGGTGTCCAGCAGTGGGGTTTAGTGTGGGTGTAATAATATAATGTAGACTGTATGGTAGACGAAACTATATTTGAGTGGGAGTATTGGTGCAAGATGTCCGGCTCACACTGAAGAAATTTTCTAACTAGCCTGCATGTGTTAAGAATCACTGCCTTCTGCAGCAGGTGGTAGGTGTTAGATGGCAGGTTAAGGGAACTAAGGGACTGATGAAGCTGTTTAGGGATTACTCTTGTTGTAGATAGCACTATATGGGGACTATGGTGACTTTTTGAAGATGCCAAAGTCGGGTTATTTCGTCTTTTAGTTCGGTGTATGTGGATAATTTTGTGGCTATTGTAGTCTGTAAGATAAGCGTATAAATTGGCACGGCAATGCCTATTAGAAATTCAAATTCAAATTCTTTATTGCATTCATGTGTACATTTATTTGTAACAATATAAGTAAGTTCCAACATGAATCCCGGTTAGGGCACGGCAACATAATAATAAATCAGGAAGTATACAGAATTGCAAGAGGAAATTGCCAGAGTTTGGAAGATGAATAAAGTCACTATAGTCCCAATAGTAATATCAACAACAGGAGTTATCCCGAAACAAATATTCAATAGTTTTAATGCACTAAATCTATCCAAATACACATACCTAACACTTCAAAAAGCTGCCATATTAAACACTTGCCGCAAAGTAAGATTATTTTTACAACCAGACTTGAATAATAACTTCACTGCAGTACCTTCTTAGAATAATAACAAGAATCCGACGACTCTGTTCCCCATTCGTGGCTTGTAAAAATCTTAGAGATATACAAAATACACCCAACAACAGTAACATTCCTGAAGGCCATGATGACAACCTGGACCACTGTACTTATACTAACTTCCCCTTCTAAAACCGTAGACACCAGCCCTATAAAAATTCAAAGAGGGATCATTCAGGGTGATGCTTTAAGCCCACTGTGGTTCTGTCTTGCCCTAAATACCCTATTTAATATATTAAACGCAACTACTTTAGGAATCCCATTAAAAATAACAACTACCGAAGTTCATACTGAGGTTCAACAAATAGAATTAAATCATCTGCTGTACATGGATGATATTAAACTTTACGCCAAAAGTGAGACTCAACTCTATGAATTAGAAAACTTAACAGAACAATTCTCAAACGATATTAAAATGGAATTCGGCATAGATAAATGTAAAATAAATTCAATTAGAGCAGGACAGAGTTACCAACACCAAAACATTTTAAGAGCAGGAGAACAGATAGAACCATTATAGGAAGAAGATATTTACAAATACCAAGGTTACACATAATCACGACAGATACACTATAAAGAAACTAAAAAAAAATTAACACTACAATTTCAACACAGACTAAATACAATTCTGAAAACGCAACTATATTCTCGAAATACTATTAAAGCGATTATCACCTTCGCTATACCGGTTCTCACATATTCTTTTGGGATAGGTAATCAATTGGACCAAAACCGATCTAAAAAACCTTCAACGAAAAATTAATATCACAATGACTAAATTCCAAAAACAGACAGGATCCTGTCAGCAGAGATTAACACTGCCGCGGAAAAAAGGAGGTAGAGGACTAATTGACATTCTAAACGTACAGAACAGACAGATAAAAGCACTTAGATAATTCTTTATTTCAAAAACCGAAACTTCTTAATTCTTCACAAAATCATAACACACAACGACCAACACTTAACACGATAATTTAAAAAATACATCTGAACAGAGAAATGAGAAAGTAACCGATGACAAAATTAAGCTTTTAGAATGGACCCAGAAATCTCGACATGGAAGACATCGCATCAAGATTTATGCCACATAAATGTCGACAAAGAGGCGTCAAACGCTTGGTTAAATCGAGGCGAACTCTTCCCGGAGACTGAAGGGTTTATGCTTGCTATACAGGACCAGGTAATTGAAACCAAAAATTATAGTAAGTTTATCATAAAGAATTAAAATAATGACTCATGTAGGAAATAAAAAAGAAAAAAGAAAGACAATACGTTTATTTGCGGTAAACATAACGCAAAGAAATAAAAACACAAACACGAAAGAAAAAGTT
Organism: Tiliacea citrago; assembly: GCA_963921375.1. Classification (NCBI taxonomy): domain Eukaryota; kingdom Metazoa; phylum Arthropoda; class Insecta; order Lepidoptera; family Noctuidae; genus Tiliacea; species Tiliacea citrago. Next base: position 17,703,213 of record OY992787.1, read on the forward strand.
GAGCGAAAATATGCGTCACATTCACGCAAAACGGCCATCGCTCAGCATAATGCTGCGGCCCTATGCGAGACAGAGCCCCAGCGCTGGTTTTTTGTTTGTGAAATGCAATAGTTCTCCAGAAACGATTCAGCATATCACAGGCGCGTGCAAGTGAATAGCCCAAACAGACTACAAACACAGACACGATCAAGTAGCCAACATCATACACCAAAAATTAGCATACCAGTACAAACTTATAGATTCCGTTACACCATACTACAAATACCATCCAGAAACTGTATTAGAGAACCCCTCACGCGCCATTCTTACGGATCGAACAATCCATTTCAATAGACCAGGTATTCCACTTATAACCAAAATAAACAAAACTGGATATTTAATAGATATTGCTATACCAAATACACTGAATTAAAAGATGAAGTAGCCCGACTTTGGCATCTGCAAAAAGTTACAATAGTACCAATAGTATAGTCTACAACAGGAGTAATACCGAAACAACTCCACCAGTAAAACTTTACTTCAAATAGCATAACCGGATTGACGGACATGAAGTAATAATGGCCCTTGCAATTTGTAGGTGAAAAATACCTATAGTTTATGTAGGTCAGTGCGAGCCCAGTCATTCGGAATCGTTAAATTCACGCCAATCAAGGCGTTGGTCTTCAAAAGTACTGGTTTACCTTAACGATTATTAAATAATAAGTTTTATTTTTGAAAGTCAAGTTCACTGGTAGTATTAACTTTTAAATCAAGGGTATAAGACTTCAATTGGACGTAAATATTTATTTCCTGCTTTAATGTGATAATAATAAATGACAAAACTTGAATGTTTGTGAGTTTAGGTGTTTGTTACTCAAAGATTTATTATTATCATTTATTTATTTTACTTTAACATAAAACGGCCAAAGGCTAATTACAACAGTTAAAGACACAACACATTATATAAGTACAAAAACAAAAGAATACAGCTATTCGACCGTCATATGCTCATCTCACAATACTCCAGGGTTTCACGGCGGAGTTGTGCTATCGGCGTAATAGGGCGGGCGGGCGAAGCGATTTCTTTTAAATTAAACGGCGGGCGAAATCGTGGGGCACAGCTATTTACTTTATAATATTCTTAGGACCGTGACCACGACGTACAATTTCCAGCGTAATCTACCTTGGAAGAACCACGAGTACCGACCTACTTACATTTTTAGTAAAAAAAGATTGCTAAAATGCCTAATCATTTGATTATTCTCGGTGTTTATCCAAAAACCAGCCAGGTACGGGTAGATTCGCGTACTAAAGGTTCCGTCATCAAAACTTTCACTATAAAGACTCTTGCAGAATGGCGCGATATCGCGGTCGTGACGCGACATTAGTAGCACAATTTCTATGTCACTGCCTGTCGCGCACGCGATATTGTGCGAGTCTGTACGAGCCTTATTACACACTAGGTACACAGTAATGCGTTTTTTGTGAAAATTTCAACGAGCTACCTATTACATTTTAAAAGATTTAAGCCCTGTGATAGACGGACGGACAGGCAGTCGTAGAGTCTCGTTATAAGGTTTGATTACGGGACTCTAAAAAGAGGCTTATCAGTAATTAGTTACGACGAATATTTAATTGTACAATTTGTACGGCTCGTGCTATTATAATTTATTATAATAATACCGATAATTGCGATGAAGGAAATAATGGAATGTTTTCTTCATCGCAATTATAACACACAAACAAACAATATGGTACTACATTTTATGCAATCGAGGAAAAAAATCAAAGTCAATGAAAAGCTTTCGTGAATTAAAAAATCTGTTTTTTTTTTTAATAACAAGGAAAAGGTTAATTTTATGCTTGTTATGAGAGATAAAATGCTTGTTTACGGATCGTTTTGCTTACCAATACTAACATTTAGAAATGCAGAAAAGTTAAAACGGAACCTTTTATCTCGGTATGACACGTGAGGAGGAATGAAACACGTGTGACTAACAGAGTGATGATTATTACTTAAATGTGAATGGATGGTTATGTACAGAGAGGCGATAGAAAAGATGAATGGGTTATGTGACGGATGGCAGATACCCAGGCCCGCACTTAAAGACTCAAGGCCCCTAGGCACTTGAGCTTGCGTCATTTGAGGCCTCCGCATCCCGAAGACCACCTCGTAGGAGTTACTATGTCGACTTTCGCAAGAAAGTTGAAGAAATAAGAGTTACTAAGATGCAGGAGCGAGCGAAGGGAGGTCAAAAATATTTTACATTTCTTTCGAACATTGATAGATAATATTCCATTGGACCTACGGGTGGTATAGGTACCATTATAAGAGCGCGGTGCCTGTACCATTTGCTACACCTGATACGTGGTTAACCCGGCTTTATCAGCCTGCCGGTAGGCAAGCTACCTGGAGGCGGTAGCTTCCCCTAGGCAGGCTGGGCCCCTAGGCTAGGGCCTTGTATGCCTAGGCGGAAATCCGGGGCTGCAGATATACCTACCTACATAAGCCAGTCAGAAAGTGTACCAATTATGATACCAAAGTTAATAAAACACAAGGGTCCCATACCACGTGTAAGTAATACGCAATATACTTCGATTTACTAATATATTACAATTATTTTCCTAATATTCTCATATATAGTTATTGTTAGTCTGTGATGCCAACATTCGGTGATTGGTAGCCAGAATAACGTATGTTTACATTCACGCGCAATTGACAACACCTGTCTCTTTTTTTCTTGTTGTTTTTATCAAGCCATCTCTTTTCTATAATTTTTTTAACTGTAGTGAAATGCATGAAAACCTTTGGGCGCATTATGTCCAATTCGCAAAATGTCCAGAGGGCTCAAAATGTCCAATTCTCACAACGTCCAATTCGCAAAAGTGGGTATGTGTGCTGCCGCTGCTGCGCGGAACACTTTTTGCGGTTGTTTTGTGAGTGTATAACATATCTGTTTATATCATTGACTTTCACTGTTTGATTTTCTCGACAATTGATTTTCACGCACCAATATAATGTTCATTTTTTTTTTTAACTAAACAGCTTTCTATTTGCAAGCCAGTTCGAAACTCACATAAAACCTTTGATAAGTTGGTTGCCATGTTTCGGAGTAAAAAATCGTTCAATTTTTAAATTACACGATAGATATGAGTTTATTACTATGTTTTTTATTTGGCCGCTAAACCACGACAGATATGGATTTTCATACAACTTTTGGCGGCCACTGCTCGCATGTATTTGGGCAGTACAGCAATTTCGATTTATCTCGAAGAAGGATATCAAAATAATGCTTTCCAAGCATGTTTGAGAAAAAGAAGTTTCTAAACTAAAGTGCATGGAGGCGACATTGTAATGTGGATTGGTAAGAGAAACAATTCGTTTCTGTTTTTATAGGAACCGAGCATTCACAAACGGAGTCAAGAAATCATTTTACCAGGCGATAAGACATTGTAAAATATACAACGTGGAAACGACATTTCTAACTAATATTATAAATGCGAAAGTGAATTTGTTTAATAATAATAATAATTTAAATGAAGATAATAATTTCTTTATTGGCATTTAAAATCATTTTTAACAAAAATAGTGAGGTCCTGACTCCTGCGCTAGGTATATCACCTGTGTTACAAGAGCCAGTGTCTTCTCCCAAATACATAAGTCGATTTTTACGCTTTCACGCTAAAACGGCTGAACGGATTTAAATAAATTGGATTTGTCACATGGGTAGACCATGACCTGGGTTAGGACAGGATACTTTTTATCCCCGTAGTACGTTCCCGTGGGATAATTTCTGACATGCACGCGGTCGAAGTCGCGGGCAAGAGCTAGTACGACAAAGTCAAAGTCAAACTTTTGACCGTCAATATTTACAAAAAAAAACTTTTTACAAAAAAAAAATCAACCGACTTCCAAAAAAAACACTACAAAGTGAAAAATAACTTTAATTTCGGAAGTCGGTGTCTTTGGATCTGTATTTTAGTTTTTTGCCACCGACTTCCGAAATTAAAGTTATTTTTCACTTTGTAGTGTTTTTTTTGGAAGTCGGTTGATTTTTTTTTGTAAAAAGTTTTTATTTTTCACTCTTTAGTGGGTCAGTTTGTAATTTATCTAATTAACAATAGCCTAATGTCAAATGCTCATCACCTTTTACAAAATATTGGTATTCCCGATGCAGGGGCGTTAATTGTTGAAGAGTTCTCCTGGTAAGAACCAGGAGAACTGATGGTGACTTTACCGTATGCATTATAACGAGCATAAATTGCTTATCAACCATATTAAAGTGCCTAATCGAATCGCAACGGTGAAATACTTATTATAAGTAGTTCCGGTGGCCATCTGTGGTCTTCATCATCAGTTCCACTTCACCAAATGATGCTTTCCGAGAGCAAATGGATGAGTTACTATAAAAAATACTCAAATCGCTATAGGTATGCCTATAAAATTTGAGGACTTCCCTCGATTTCCATAGGATTCCATCATCAGATTCTGATTTGGTGGCAATGGGACCACCTCGGGTGCATACCCTTCCAAACAAAAAATAATTTTTAAAATCCGTCCACAATTGACGGAGTAATCGGTGAACATATATAAAAAAAAAAAAAAAAACATACAGCCGAACATATAACCTCCTCCTTTTTGGAAGTCGGTTAAAAATAGAATTGATTCTAGTCGCCAAAAGGTAGTTTCGTATGGAAGAGAAAGAGCAAGAAAATCCACCGTTACTCTTTTTTTTTTTCTTTACAATATTTTGTATAGGTACATTAATTATATGTGAAGACGATGCACCTAAAATAAAATTGTATATTAACTTTATTACACAATATGCAAAAAGGATTAAAAATGAAGCAATGACAGATACATTAATTATGTGATAGATACATGGTTCTCACATATTTACAGATATTGTAAAAATAATACGTTTTCCTAAAAAAATAATAAGTATAATAGGTGTGAGTTAAGGTACCTAATCAGTATCACAGAATGTAGAATTATTATAATTATTAATGTCAAAAAAAAAAAACAATTAAAATAGCAACCAGTTTGATTTTGTCTAGACTCTAGATTGTCCTATGGAGCCGGACCAGCATTCTTATCTTGGATATAATCCTCCAATTTGTAATAATTATGCTTGTTTACAAAGTGTACTTTTAATCAATGAAAACACTGGCAATACATTCGTATTAAAGTTTTGAAGCTAGTTGCCCATTCCAAAGCGTAGTAGGTTCCTAATGACATATGGAGAAGGACGGACAAGATCCATTGATTAAATAATGAGTTCGTTAACAAAAATGCTGGAATGTGTGTTTTCCTTACATCGACTAGATACGGCACGTACGAATCTTTGAGAACATTACGTTTCTGGGTGGCTGATAAGATAAAGCTATTAATATTTGCAGTGTCGTTATTTTGTTTAATAAAGTTTGTGTTAAATTAATTAAACCATAGTTAAATGTTTGATTTAATTTATAATTAGTTGAGTAAAATCAAAATCAAAATCATTTATTTTTTGCCAACATGGGTAGGAGTACAGATGTTATAAAAGTTTTTATAATGTTCTCCATGCTCTGTCGTCACTTGGGCATGCAAATTTTACACATAAATTACAATCAAAATACAAAATTATTAAATTGGAAATTCATTTTATCTTTCAAGGTCTAGAAGTATCTAAAGTCAATAATTAAATAAATGTCATAGTAAATAGTGAAATAAATTAAAGTCATACATAAATAATAATTGTGAATAACACATGTAATTTCTATTATTGAATAACTGATCAATATAAATAAATAACCGGCCAAGTGCGAGTAGGACTCGCGCACGAAGGGTTCCGTACCATTATCTATAAAAATGGCAAGAAAAATCACGTTTGTTGTATGGGTTTAAATATTTATTTTATTCTGTTTTTTAGTATTTGTTGTTAGCGGTAACAGAAATACATCATCTGTGAAAATTTCAACTGTCTAACTATCACGGTTCATGAGATACAGCCTGGTGACAGACAGACAGACGGACAGACAGACAGACAGCGGAGCCTTATTAATAGGGTTCCCGTTTTACCCTGTGGGTACGGAACCCTAAAAAGTGGGTAGGTGTGTAGATAGTTTTAATTTGCATTGTTCGCGAAGTTTGCTGCCTTTAGTAACTTGTATGAATTAAGGCACGTAATTATTTTTCTTATAGGTACGTGTTAATATTTTCTTGATTAAATACCTACCTCGGTAATTATAATGACAGGTTTAAACAAAAGTGTATAAGTGTAAAGATAATTATTAGATACTTTAAAGATTTCTAAAATTGTTTTTTTTTATTCATATATTTCTTAAGCTTAAACTCGAATTTAATACCTAAAAATTGTTATTCATTTGTGTATTATTGTATGTTACTGTTTAACTGACTAACATCCCTTTAATATTTGCATGCCTGATGCCATCAGTGCATGGCGGAATGAGTCTTTGCACTGAATTTTATTTAAAACATCTTTTGTACCCACCATATTTTATGCAAAGAAACGATTCTCATTTTGTTAAAAAAAAGATTGGTTAAGCGTTATTATAAGTTGACGAGACGAGAATGGCTTATGGTTTTACAATACTTCAAATTATTGTGTGATATAGCGAAATAAAACTCACGTAGACTAAAAACAAAATTGAAGGTGTGCAGTGGCCTATATTTTTTTTCTTTTTGGTGGTTTTTTTTTATTTATGTAAAAAGTTAACACTGAAAACAAAGGAGAAGAACACAAAGGTACAGCGTATAATTTTGCGTTTATATTTTTATAAAATCTATAATAATGTAATTAAATGAAAATATATTATTGTCATTAATAAAATAAAGTCAGGTAGTATCTAATAGATTCATTCCATGTATTAAATTGTATGAATAAAAACAACTGAAAACTACTAAAAACAAGCCTAACAGTTAACTAACATAGTTGTTGAGTTTGAGTTTGAAAAAAAATAATTAGAAAAAAAAACGCTGTCAAAACTTACCAATTATTTTCCGGCTTAAAAATTACACTTCAATTCACAACATTAAAAAAAAAACTGTCACCACAAATTAACCACGTGTGCTTGTGTCCTACTAACATCAGTATAATGTAAGTACGAGATGTATCGGCAGTCTGCGCCCGCACCGCTCACCGTTGTTCGTCGTACGTGTCTGAAGCACTGTTCAAAATCTGCTCAGCAGAAACCTTGTCACGTACTTTCTCTCATTACAATGATGTGCCATCGATTGACTACGTTTCATCGCTATTATTAAGAATCATTACATCTATCAAGGGCTTAATGCGATCAGTCTATTTTAGGGTTCCGTAGTCAACTAGGAACACTTATAGTTTCACCATTTCCGTTTGTCTGTCTGTCCGTCCGTCCGGCTTAGCACAGAGGCGCTTAGAACTAGAAAGCTGTAATTTGGCATGAGTATACATATTATTCACGCCGAGAAAGTCGTAAAATAAAACTATGAAAAACTGTTTTTTTTTACACAGGGTCACGTAAAATGGGGATGATATTTTTTTTCTCGTCTATTCCATGGTGTGGGGTATCGATGGATAGGCCGTTTAAAAATATTGTGGGTTTGTTAAAACCATTTTTCAATTCAGGGATCCGTTTGCTTAATATTAAGCTTTAAAGTGCTATTTTTGTTAGAGTCAAGTGTGCCAGCTAAATGGTTGGTTTGGAATGGTCTGGATGGTTGGTTTTGGATATGTGAAAAAAATCATGGTAATAGGAATTAAAAGGAAAACTATCACAGCTAAGTTAGCTTCACAAGTTAACGAGTAATAGTCGACGATGTATGGAGGAGCATGATTTTCAACTACAATGTTAAGTTTGTTTTTGGGGTAAATTCATCCCAATTACGGAACCCCTGATTGTGCGTGGTCCGACACGCACTTGGCCAGTTTTTAATATTATAATATGCAACGCTATAATAAACAATGCATCGTGAATACGAGCATAAGTAGCTGTATTATCGTAGTATTGAACATGAATAGGAAATTGATAAAACGATTAAACATGTTTGATACAATAGAATATAAACAAAGAAAGTTTCAATCGATTGGATTTTGTTTTATAATTTTGTTTCGATCAATTTTTTATTTTATTACCTACTTCTCTGTTACGGGTTATGAGATAACGTTTTATGTAGACACCTCTACACCTCTGCCTAACCCTTCGGGGATTACAGGCGTGATGTAATGTGTGTTATGTTTTATGTAGATTACTTAGGTAGTTATTTACAGTCAAGTGTAAAAAAAAACCACTTTAATTTTACCGAGAAACCAAAACAAAAAACAGCTGAAATAAATAATAATTCAGTTTCAAATATTTAGATAGATATGTAGTTATTCGTCTTTCTACTTCGTCCTTTAGTTTTTCGGTTCATTACATCTCATCCCTTAATAACGTTTAAATGTCATTTAACAAATAGTACACAATGTACATAACAGTCGCCAGCTCATCAAGCTAATACAAACGGCAAATTTTCTCATTCGATTTTAAACATAACCATCAACAATCAACAACAGCAATTAATAATGAACGTCAGCGTCGCCGCGAATCTAGGGAACTATTTAAAAAGATTATTATTATGACGGTACCTTGCCAATTCATTTATGAAAATATTATGTATGTAAAGAAAAATCTACATCTTTTTAATAAGATAAGTGATAGACATAATTTTATAATAAAAAATTAATTTAAATAATAATTTTATTAAATATAAATAATAATATAATATATTTAAATAAAAATATAATTTTTATGTCCACTTATCTTTTATGGGGTACTGTGTTAAATGTTACAACAAAATACATAATGATATATTGCAATTAAATGAAAGAAAATTTAAAACACATATTAAAAGTACACTTTGTAAAAAAGCATAATACAAATTAGAGGATTATAATTATTCAAGATAGGAACGCTTAGAAACATGCTTGTCCAGCTCCATGAGTAGTAACCGGTTTGATTTGGTCTAGAATCTAGACAAAACAAACCGGTTGCTACTTTAATTGTATAATTTGTTATTTTTATGCATTGATATATAAAAAACCCAAGATCGCCAGACTCGTACAAAAGTAAAACTGTCGCGAATTATTATATGTAGTGATGCTCAGTAGCATTTTGACACAATTAAGCACGAATTATAATTCACACTGTCTGTATTTGAGCAGAGTAACGTCCTTATACACTAGTTCACAATATAATGAATGCACAGAATGAATGTTAAAAATAATTTGCCTCCCTTTTTATACACATAACCGCCATATTCAAATCAACTGTCAGTTATTTACTCAATATGATGAAATACTAAATTACTGTTATAAAAATCAAGTAAATTACTTATTATAGGAAAATAAATACAATTAATATTATTTGGAGATTAATGAGAATTTTTGAAAGTAATTTAGGTATAACTAAGCAACTACTACGTCATAACCGTCGGGTATCTATTTGGTACTTGTTAAAAGTAGTTAAGTAGTTATAGTTATGATCTTAATATATGAATACATACATACGTCAATTACATTACTTACATATATTTGATTTGACATACTTTTTTCTAAATTTAACCTTACGCGTACGACTTAGAGTTGTTTTTACAAAGCAATACAATTTTACAACCGAAGTTTGCCAGTAGGACAAGGCATGAAGTGGAGTCGAATATTTTTTTATACTTGAATTTTTTTATTTTAACTGATCGTAAATCAGTTTTTTGGGTAGAACATTTCAATGAAACAAATATTAAAATCATCTATTATATTTTTGTGTCAAAACTAAAAGGTTTTGATAGAACAACAATACCTATATCGAAACTAAATAATAAAATAATATATAAATTAAATATGCAAATAAAACAACTCGTATGTTTCAATAGTCACCCAAGACTTATACGAGATAAGATACCTACCTACAATAGAAGTCGTACGTCTTCTAACATTAAACAGCTGTGTCGTTTAAAAAAAAAACATAATAATAATAAACCCCGCGGTTATCAACAACACGTATAAACAGAAACGTTGCCCCACACTAGGAATTTCTCCTGTATCGTGGGTGCGTTTACAAACATTTAAATTCACATACACAAACAGCCAGACCCGGAACAACTACTTGTAGGTCATACAAATATTTGTTCCGTGCGGGAATCGAACCTGCGACATGCAGCGCAGCAGTCAATCGCTTAACCACTGCGGCAACCGTGCCGTCATTATTACCATTGTTTCTATCAGAACGATAGCAAAGCTTTGGTAACAACGAATTTTGTTCTCTCGTCAAAATATCTGCTTTTTTAAAAAAGTCGGTGGGGTAAAATAAAAACAGTCGGTGTCGGTGGGGCAGATTAACCCTGCTTTTCGATATTAAGTCAAAATAAGGAGAAAAAATGAATATTTTTTTCTTTTTTTTTTTGTAAATGATAAAAATAACAAACCAAAAACTTGGTTATTTGAATCTTTTTATTACCTACAACTTTGCTATTTAACTTTTTTCGGAAATCAGAAATCGAAATTAACCCTTTTTTTACCCTTAAAAACTCACCCCCATCCACTTCCCGACCTCAGATCGCCAGTAAATTATTTTTCCTTTTATTTTTGTTATATTCTCTTCCTTTTCCAATGGGTTTCATCCTATTATTATTTGTTTTGGTTTCAAAAATTTAATGACCCCGGTCTAAGACTACGTCCAAATCATAAGTTATTTCCGATGGATTTAGATTTTTTGATTTTTAATCGAGTCGAGCTATTGACAAAGCAAAGCTATTTCGAGTACTCGTAAATAGGTATGTATGTATGTTTCTTTCACAGGGAACGCCTGGTTCGTACTTACGTATTAATATATACTAATATTTTGTTTTTAAGTTTGTATGTGGGGTAATCTCTGGAACTACCAGTCGGATTTAAATAGTAGATTGATAAACCAGGGGCTAAAATTACCCATTATATACGAGGTAGTTTTACTCCCGAGTTTTAGCGAGGCAGTAAATATAAACCGAGTTGTAATGGGCTTCTAGCGCCGTGTGTTACACTATACTTTTCACTACGATTGTAAGAAAAAAAAATCGAATTCACCTTCACGGCAACAGATTGAAAAGTATTTATTTTCCATCTGCAAATACGGGTCGCCATTCTCACTATATGATGACATTATCACTGTTGTAAAATAAATTACAATCACCAATTCAATATGTAATTAGAGAAAAATATTCTAAAGATTTCGCGTCAATGCCTTTTTTATTTTTTAAAGCTGCAACCAAGGAACTTTATATACTTGCCGCGAGATCACCGCTTCCAGTTCCATTTTCAAAAATATAATGTTATTTTTTCTATGAAACAGTAATAAGTCAAGTCTTTATTCATGATTATTTTACTTAAGGTGAATCCGCAACTATAGCACGCGAAATTCAAATGCGGATTTACCTTAAGAACAATGACTTTTTCGGTTTTATAGGCGCGTTGGTAACAGACAAAAATGAAAAAAAAACTTTTTCCCCTAGAGGATGTTAAGCTATTTTAGCACCGCTTCTGTTACGCTAAAATTACAGACTTTTTTAGCGAGAGTAGTGAAAAAGTTATTTTTGTATTTGGTAGCCCAATTCTTGAGGAAGGTTATAGGCTATGCTACGACCCTTAGACGCCGAGCAAAAAGAAAAAAAAACCCAGCCAAGTGCGTGTCCGACCACGAACAATGAAGGGTTCCGTAGTTGGGATGAATTTATCCCAAAACTTAACATTGTACTAAGTCCGCCTTTGTACAGTGTATTTTTTACATGTGCATAAAGTTTTAATAAATAAATAAATGTTCTATACATCTATAAACGCCACGGTAAATTTTCCAACAAATGTAAGTTCGCAAAAATCGCAATTTTTTTATAAAACTGTAGCCAGAAGCACAATATCGAAAATTAATCGCTAATTAGATACGATGCAACTCAAAACAAAACAGCACAACTTTCATGTTGGATAGCGCTCACGGTGATATTAATTTAGGGCATGGTCGGCGTTATCCCAAGATGGTTCATGTCATGACGTCATCTATGACGATTCGCGCGACATCGTTTTCGCGCTCATGCTAATTCGGTACGGATGTAAACGCGCTCAAATCGATTACAGCGCAGCTCGGAACCCACGGTTACTTTACTAGATTCTGACGTTAGTTAATTATATTGCAATTATATCAAATTAGAAATATTGAAAACAGTAGAGTTTAAGTATAAACTCTATAATGAGGGAGGTAACGCGAGTTCTTAAATTTTTATTACACAGGTATGTTAAATAACACAATTTATAATAATAAATAGTACATTTTGATACAAGAGGAGAATGTTTGTTATTGCATTCGAGGCGGAATTAACATCCGAACCGTAGGCGAGGTTGTTTTTGAGCCGAAAACTGCAATAACAAATGTCCACGTGTATCAAACGACGTTTTTTAATACACTTTAGAAGAAATAAAATAAAATAACGAAAAATATTTGACATGAATTATTAGGAAACAATGATTTAATTATTTTTTTCCGCGCTTTGCTTCCGCCAGGTTGAAAGAGAAGCAAAGGTATAAAGTCGATAAATAGCCTAATATGAAAAATAGAAAACTCAAATATTTTTGTGTTTAGAACACAAATAAATGTTAATTTGTTCATAAACGTTTTTTTTATTGTATGAATCATGGTATTCTATTTATAAACATTATTCCAAAAATATTAACGCCGTAAAGACGCATCTTTGCCGAGATAAAAAAAAATACCTCCGAATAGAGAGGATCGTCTCTGGCGATGGCGCGAGACGGTGTGAATAGAGGCATTGAACCAATTTGGACTAAGTATAGGTATAAGACAATACTTAGCAGATCGTTTTTTGTCAAAAGTTTTCGCCCTTTCGTCCCACCCCTTACTTCCTATTTTAGAACAAATCCACCTCTCTTTAGAACTATCCCCTTATTGGAAACATAAATCTATTCCCCCGTTGATGAATAGGTACAGAGAGCTTAAAAACCTCTCATCACCTGTTTGTCAATATCCCACCTTACCCGTATTTTCTTCCGCATACGAGGTGGTCCATTTTAGACCAAAAGTCGTTCTGGAGCTTGGTATTTCAAAGAGTTCCGAGGACGTAAAAGGTGACTTTGATCGAGCCATTGAGAGGTACTGGAGGGGTTGGAATCTATTTTACACAGATGCGTCTAAGCTAACTCCAACAGGATGCACAGGAATTGCAACATACTTCCAGAATTCCAAAATTGGCATTCTCTTTCAGTGCCCTCCAGAGGTTTCGGTATTCACTGGGGAATGTATTGGCATTTTAGAAGCAATTAATTTCATAAAAAATCATAATATTCAAAATTCGGTAATTTTTTCAGATTCTCGCAGTAGCGTTCAGGCCTTAAGTCAAAATCAATTAAAATCAAAAATCCACAGTAATATCATTTTAGACATACAAAATTTACTCTTCACTTGCTCCAACAACGGTTTGAACATTGAAATAGCTTGGGTTCCCAGCCACTCGGGTATAGGCGGCAACGAGTGCGCCGACTCGCTGGCTAAATTTGCTACATCCAACCCTGTGGACCAAAAACATTACGCCGTCCATAGTTACGACTTACGGGCTGACACTAAACTTAAATTGTACAACTCATGGTCAACGTTGTGGCAAAAAAGTTCAAAGCTCAAGGGGGCGTACTACGCCAGTATCCAACCCGACATCCAGCGGAAACCCTGGTTTTTTAAATGCACCAAATTATCAAAGAAAACTGTTTCATCCTTGTGTAGACTGAGACTCGGTCACTGCTGCAGTCCAGTATTCCTCAAGAACATTCGTGTTCGTGACTGTTCCTTATGCGAATGCGGTCTTGATGAGGGTACACTGGACCATATCTTTTTTTCATGTCCTTCCAATTGCCAATCTTTTGAATTGTACCATATGCTTCCCAAATTAAAAATCTCCGTTCCTACTAACTTCCATTCCGTCTTGACTAACTTTTCCCCTAAATTAATCCAAATCATATCAAAATTTTTAAATGACAACGATATTAAAATGTAGTTTGGTGTGTAATAATAATTATAACTGTATTTATATGTGTCTCGTTAGAAAGTAGATTACTATTTATATATCTATAAAAACAAAAAAAAAATGTTAACTAACAAAACGTCTTGTCCTCAGCTACTAACAATTAACAACTACCACAAAGTGCAAAGTTCGATGGCTCATCTTACTGTACGCCCGGCCGTCACTACATGACGCTGGCAGAATAGTCGACATCGGCTCAGTTGCCAATAACCGGAAAAAAAAGTATAGGTATAAGTTATCTGTGGCACTTTTTATTCCCAAACACGTGTTGGAAAATAAAAATCGCACGCGTGTGAAATACATTGCATTGTGAACCTAATCGTATTGCGATATGAACCAGTTTTCGAGGAAGTGTACTGAAATAGTACATTGTGATACAAGGGTGGAAAGAACTCGTGTCATTAAAAACCCTCGCCTTCGGCTCGGGCTTGTTGATGACAGCTCGTTTGCAATAACCTACACACCCGTGTATCACACGACGTTTTTCAATACACTTGTGGGAAATAGTAAAAAACAAATCAAAGAATTAAATATGTTTATTTCAAATAAAAAAATACCAAATAATTAATTCTGAAAATTAAGAGTAAAATTCGAGCAATTAGTAAAATTCTGTGAAATTTGTTGTTGTGCACGGGATGAAGATCGCTTAAATCGTATAAACTCAGTAGTTTTTTCAGTGGTCTCTTTCTCGAAACTTAAACTTAACTTTTTTTTAAAATTTTAGTTGTTGTGAGGGCGGCAGCTTTCCCAAGATTTTGATGGACTTGTCTCGAATGACTGCCCTTCTCGAGACGTCGACGGACGTGCCTCTGTTTGATTTATTTTTATAGAGTCTGCGATTTGATGGGCAATTTTATTTTTATTTTCCACCGAATCTTCTATGTACCCCTCTGCTACCGTGGTAGAGCGCCATCCTCCGTGACGCTTTAAAGTTGTTATATCTGCTCCTGCATTTGCCAGCAAAGTTGCAGAAGTTCTGCGGAAGCTATGGCCAGTATATGTCTCAGGGTTTGGCAGTTTAAGGAATGTAGCAATATCTTTAGGTATAGACCCTATTTTATTTACGCCAACATTCTGACGGATCCATATTCCGTGTTGGTAATTTTGAAAAAAAGCGGCTGCTGTTTTGCATTGTAACACGCAGACCTATGTATTTCGTCACAACTTCACAAAATTTGCCATATATTGTAAAGGTTAACCAAAAGCATTTCGCCATGGAATTCTATGTCACTCATGTCCATATTTGCTAACTCCTGTCGTCTCATGGCGCCAGTTATGCCAAAAATCAATATAACCTGAAAACAAACAAATACGTAGGCCAGTTAAATATTGTACATAAGTAAATGCCGTCCATAAAGTTGTTTGATTTATAGAGCAAATTATACTGTATACAAATTAGTGAAACAAACCTTTTTTAACAAATATTTATCGTCTGGCGCTTCATTTAGGTATTTCTCCACGGCACGTCATCAGCTGTCAATACTTTTGATTTTTTGCTTCTAAAACCATCAGACTGCCGTTTCATGAAACCTGGGGGTCTACTCCCTAAGCACGAAGTCCGTTGTGTCGGCCTTCGTGACGGGCGTTTCCTACTCCTTATCACCTTCGGACGGATGATTCGTTCGGGGCCCGAGCGAAGAATGAATGACAACACGATTTGACAGTTGCCCCTACTCCCGATGCGTTTTTGCCCGTCCGAAAAGTTCAACTTGACACTTGTTTTCCACACTTTTTGCCGCAGGCAGCGGTTGGGGCCATTTAACAACATGTATAATTGAAATTAAAATAAAATAAGTAATCCTTCCCGCCTAGTACGAACTCTGACTGACATTACATTTGAACATTGCCGTCAAAACAAAATAGGCAAAGGTATCAACAGGATAATGCCGGTTTCGGAACAAAAATGTCAAAAATAATTCAATTCTATATTTAGACATAATAAAAGTATATTGTTAAAAATGCGGTCATTTCTAACGAGAATAATATTAAATTTTGATTATTTAAACCTGAAAACCACAAAATAAGTAAACCGGTAATCGACCGGTAAAATTGCGCAACTCTATAGTCATGCGTCATTCGTTCACGAAGATTGTCTATGATTCCGTTGGAAACTGATAAATCCGAAATCATTAGGGAGTAAGGTTCACTGCGACGTATCGGGCTACTGTCGGACGGGCCCGTTGCTTCGTTAACAGACTTAGGGAGTAGACCCCCTGATAATTTTAGGTAACTTCGGAGATCTGTGTCATTATTTATTTTGAGAGTAGTTTTTAACATGGAATAAATTTAACACAATGTAGATGGTTTATATTTGCCACTCAATTCATGAAAATAAGCTAACAAAACATGTTCTGAAAATGACTTAGTTTTCTTTTGTTTTTTCCATAAAATAAAATTATCGTAAGTTGCCATATATCTTTCTCGAGATTTTGGTGGCAAAACTTTATCTTGCGCAGTTTTCGCCTCAGATAAAATATCGGGTGGAGTCAATTCCATTTCATCACTTGTACTTGAACTCATATTTACAAATAAATAATCAATTTATCACACAAAAAATTAAAATTTTCAGAAAATGGCGCGTTTTTGCAACTGGACATATTTTTTTTACAACGGAAACAGCCTATACAGCCTATTCAATTTTTGACAAATGTTGATGTGAAAATAATTAAATTAAAACTGGTAATTAAATATATTAAAGAACCATATAAAAGACTTTTGAGAATTCAATGCTAAGACGTACGGACTCATTTATTTTTCCTCGTATAAAATCTATCCCATTTTATTCTATGTATGAAAACTCGTTGCTACCAAACTTTTTAAATTTACTTAATTGATTTAAAACTCAACTGCAAAACTAATGATAGAGCTCGTAAACAAAAGTCACGACCGTGTAACAAAAAGATGCCTATGCAAAAGATTTAATTTTCGAATCATAATTATAACCTCTGAAAGTACGCCATGTTTAACAACTTTATTGAAAAATATATAGTGAACTACCCGTGACGCCCGCCGCGCCATTTGTACCTATAGGTACCTCTGTGCACTATTCCCGTGTTCCGCGGTAAAAGCGGTAGCAGAACAAAATAAATAAAACATTAAAAAGTGTTTTGTAGTAAGTGGTAGGTATTACAGTATCAGTTTATGGTCCAAAAGACAATTTCAGACACAATCTACATGGTCCCGACATGATCTGACCAATATTATGATTGGACTTTAAAAGATACCGCTGAGTTTGTTTCGGCCTTTCTTCTCAGAGTAGTTGCATAGGGGAAACGCCGCCGACCTTATCTAGTTTTTAGGGTTCCGTACCTCAAAAGAAAAAAAATAATCCGTTATAGGATCTCTCGTGTGTCTCTGTATGTCTGTCTGTCAGTTCGTCTGTGACAGCCGATTTGCTCCGAATCTACTAGACTGATTAAGTTGAAACTTGGTACATATATGAGTTTCTGTGACGCAAACACGGACGTGTAACGTTAATAAATGAATTTTGAATATGAGGGTCACTTTTGAAGGGGCAAATTAGAAAAACAAAAGTTTTGCTACCTATAGGTACCGTGTGACATATCAAATAAAAGGGCTTGTGTTTTTGATTTCAGATATATATTTTTTTAAAATTTTAAAATAATTAGGTACTTTTAAAGTTATTTAAAAACGTAGAAGAAAATTGGCCATTCCACCCCTTATCTCCGAAACTACCAAGCCAAAATATTGAATAAATAACAAAAATAGTTCTTTACTTATACACTCGCGAGCGAGAGAGAAACTGGAATCATTTCATCGCGCGTTGCTCAAGACAATTTTTTACAATTTCTTTGCAATGAGCTGTGGATTGTGATATATCACCTGAAAGGTAATTTTTTTAGCTTTCAAATGATATGAAAAAGATTTAAAATTAATTAAAATTTCTACCTAAATTTAGAGAATTATTGCAATAGGTGGAAGTTGTGGACGTCTAAATGAATAGGAAGTAATATAAAAAAGATTTTTATTTATTTAATTTTTATGTTATTTACCCCTTAATATTTTGTGCTACCTACCCTGACCCTAATGACTGCCTGTAAACGGATTTTCATTGACTGAATGAGTTTCCTGATGGAATCCTGTGGGATTTCCTGCCACTCTTCGGCTAAAGCTGTTTTCATCTTCCTCGTCCCGCCTTTTAGCTCATCCCATATAATTATGTTCAATTGGATTTAAGTCAGGGCTGAGGGCTGGCCATTCTAGTGTGGAAATCCCGACTTCTACAAGATACTGTCTAGTCACTGCAGCGGTGTGGCAGCGGGCAGGCATTATCGTGCATTAGCAGGAAATCTTCGCCAATAATCCGCGGCGGAGCACATGGCCTAGCAGAATGTCGTTGATGTATCTGTCTGCCGTTAGCCACCCTCCCCGACCTCCACCAGGTACGAATATCAACTCCGTTTTTGCTTGAATAGATATCCCCGCCGACATCATAGAGGACCACTCCCGTATGCCACTGTTTCTACAAAACAGCATTGTGCGAATCGCTCCCCGGTCTCTTAAAGACTCTGTCGACGGTCGCTACCATGCAGGCACATCTTAGATTCGTCTGAGAACAGGACGCGCCTCCATTGCTCGATATCCCAATCTAAGTGATCGCGAGCAAACTGAAGCCTGGCTTGTCGGTGGGCTGGTGACAATTTATGTCCTGTGGCACCGTGCACTTGCTGACAGCCCTCCCTCGACCTTCTCTGAGCTGCTGCAAACGCCGGTCAGTTGTCGATTTCAGAGAGAAGAGGTTCAGCTTTAGAACATTGGCGTTGTTATATCGATAATGGTAAACAATGTTTATACAGATCACGCAGCACTTAAATGGTTTCTAAAATTGTCCAATCCATCCGGTAGGCTCGCGCGGTGGGGTCTCAGGTTGTCATCTTTTGATTTTTTTTTTGCTAGCTGTCCTGGAGCGTCCCACCACTACGTTTACCCACTGGCGCCACTGGTAATCGTACCCAGTCTTTGCTTGTGAGTGTTCTTAAAACCACTCATAGTCATTTACAAGTTGGGGGCTGGGACACTCCAGGACAGCTACAGGAAAATATCCTATGGTCGTTTATACAAACCTAAACAATCTATAAATCGAACATCTCTCACCAAAGTGCATCGCTGTCGTCCAGATCCTGGTCTCCGGACTAAGTTTCCCGTCTCCCTGAACCTCTTGTATACCTTCGAGACACAAGACTGGCTCAAATGAAGCTTTCGAGCGATAGTACGCTGAGACAATCCTTGCTGGATTAGGATGACGACTTAAGCGGCATCTATAGGTGTGGTTTCCATTTTCTTTTAGCTTCAGTACGAGAAACGAGAGAAGTTCCCAGTGACGTGAAATATTGGACTGATGATCAATTTTCTTAAACGCCCCCTTTTAATCTTAACACCATATTGTTTGGTAGTCCTGAAACCCTATAAGGGTGTCAGCACTACCAAACAATATGGTGTTTTGTTTTAAAAATTGATGTTTTTTGTTTTAAGCTCCATGACATAAGGTGAATTCACTATATATATACGCACTTGGCCGGTTTTATAAATATGATTGACGTGTAAAAGTATTCGTATAGTATACCAACCTACTTACAGAAATAAAATAATTTATTATTTTATCATTTATGTCATGAAAAAAATCGAAGGTGTTTCGTAAAAAATACACAAAATAAATGAGGCGCACTTTAATTCGTTAGTGACGCGAATGCGTTAGTGGCGCGTTGAGCACTTTTTGGGTGAACAAAAATCACGGAACTCGCGTCATCGTCACCGAACGCTAGCTCGACTATACAATTCACAAATACTTAGTTTTCACTTCTATCGGCAGTCCCCAAAGACTTTTTTTTTTGGTTGGGAAATTATCAAATAACTTCTCCCGCTCTGGGCGGAGCGGGAGTGCGTGTCAAGCTTTTACTGACTAAAACCCACCCGTGTTCCTTCAGATACCTGTGTCAGTGTGCCAGGGCCACGATATCCCTTTCGGACAAACTCGCAACCCTGGCAGGCATTGGCCCTATCGGACCCCGTCAGTTGGTGCTGACATCTCTTTGGGGCGTGCGTGGAACACAACGCGCCGTCGACCCGGGCCTGGGGGTCTACTCTCTAAGTCCGTCAACGAAGATACGGGCCCGTCCGAAAGTAGTTGATCCGCGAAAACAAGTGACAAATTCAATTTTTCTAATGGGTAAATACACATTGGGATTAGGGAACACTATCAAATCATGTTGTCATTCCCTTTTAATTCGAGCCCAGCTGATCTATTCTGAAAAAATCTCACCGTGTAAACGTAAGTGCAGTGAGTTGCTCTAATAGTGTCAATCCTTTACTGACAGTTCACTCCACGCTCACTTCTCCTAAGTTTTCACGGTGAGATGGTTACAGAATAGCACTGCTGAACTAATCGTATGTTCGAATAAGTGATACGGAGTAGGAAGCGCCCAAAACTTCGGCCGAGATTACGAATTTCGTGATTAGGGAGTAGACGCCCTGCTGATCTATTCTGAAAAAATCTCACCGTGTAAACGTAGGTGAAGTGAGCTTGAAGTGAGTCATTATTGTGTCAATCCCTCACTGACAGTTCTCCCCACGCTCACTTCACCTAAGTGTTCACGGTGAGATGGTTACAGAATAGCACTGCTGGTCCTTATCGGACGCCGAGCTTAACCCATCGCTCACCGTCCGCAAGCCCGCGCCTACGGTGGCCAGGGGTTCGAACTTACGACCTACAACTCGTAAGTCGGGGCCGTTACCACTCGGCCACCACTGCTCTCCTCCCTCTCTCTCTTTCCTTTATAATCTCGTATCTTTGTAAAAGATCAAATAATGCTAAGGTGGATCCGCAGTGGGAGCCCGCGAAATTAAAATTTTCATTTGTTTTGCAATTTGTAAGTACCTAAGTGACAGGTTGTATCTTGATAAAAAAAATATGATTCGCGAGCATAACAAATATGTACCTATTTACAGAATTATAATCATTAATACATCTGACTAAGTTAGATTTGTTTCATAAGAACTTCCCATTTAGGGAACAAATATAACTAAGATCGATGTACGAATTTAGTGACATAAAATTTAGGGCGACTTTTTCGTACAAGTGTGTGGGCAGCGGGACCGCCTCGCGGGAGCGCAGTGTTGCGCTCCCGCGAGGCGGTCCTGTCACCAACGAAAAAGTCGCCCTCTAATTTTATCTCATTCCATGTCACTAATTTCTTAGTGTAATTTCAGCTTTCGACGTGAAAGCGAGTTTTACTTGTACGACTCGCCCACGGATTAGGTATTCGATTAGAGTTTCTGTGGTCTCGCTTGCCTATGTTCGCAAAAATACGTCACAATTATTCTTGTCTTGGGTTGGCTAGATTTCTTACCACTCCAATTCTGGGGTGGGCCTGGAGGATTTTAAGGTTCATGAGCCGACAGGCCACTTGTTAAAAAAATATTATATATCTTGAAACATCTAGGCTTAACTTGCTACTTAGAGTACCTATAAAAATATGTCTTCCGCAGGTTGCCGATGGGCTATCGTCCGACTGATGAAATGCTTGAGTATCAATGGAGTCGCTACTGCTTCAGAATCATTACAGAAAGTTAGCTTTCGAGCTAATCTCGGAATCATCATCTTGTCTCCGCGTTTAAGACGAAATGCAACTGCGAACCTTACGAAATTCATTAACAAGGTAATTAGAAATTACTTAGTGTTAATAAAATAATGGTAGATTGGCATAATTAATACTTACTGGCAAAATCAAGTAGAACTAGCGTTTTTGGTTATTACATGCCAATTTTACCCAAGTACATATACAAGGTTTGAAAAAACCCGACACTTGTGGAAAGAGTTAAAAGTTATTTCTGTATTAAATTCACTCACAAAACTCTGGCTAAAAATTGTTATTATGCGTTCAAAAATTATTAATTTTGCGGGCTGAAAAATATTTATGTCGAAGTTAACATTTTCGTTTTCCTACGAAATTTGAATTATGGTTGCTTATCTCTTTAAGGTAGGTAAGTTAAATTAATACATTGCTCTTTAGTTACATGATCAAAGAATGGATACGTCATCATACGACTGGCTTTTAATAGCAAGATCTAATAAAGATTTCAGTTTCATCAACGATATACTGAATGCTACTTCAGTTCGCTTTGATCAAAATATTGTCGTCGCCTACACACAAAGTAAATATTTCCCGAAAACTAACAATCTCGGACTGTGCGATGGAAATTTCATTTACAAAGTCAGAAGTAATTATCCCCGTCGACGACAGCATCCGGGGTATCACTATAATGAATTTCGGGATGTTTACGAAATTCAGAACATGAAAACGGAATACGAAAGAAACTACTACCGCACTTCGGAACGATTTAAAAATCTAACGAGAAATAACACGTACAAAAGGGACGGTAGAGTGCTGCCCCTCTTCCAGTCAGGAGTAACGAATTACAACTATTCAAGAATATTTAATATGCTGAATGTCAGTAGATTTTCTTTGAGTTTCCAGTTTAGGAAGTGGAGCCTAGTTCACCGTCTGGAGCCAACAGAGCGAATAATTAGTGTTTTGCAGTATTTTAAAGTACGCACTAATTCTACGTTGTATGCTTATTTTTTAGGTGAGTACTGTTTTTTTTTATCATACTATAGGTATTATGTTACAAAAAAGGGTGTTTGGGCTTTTGAATATGTTAAAAAATTAAGAATTGGCTCTATTTTACTGACAAATGTGAAAGCAAAAACTAACACCTCGCATGAAAAAATTATCCGTGCCATATAGCCTGTTCGAAATCTCACACTAATCCGTGCCATACAGCTTGTTCGAGATCTCACACTAATCCGTGCCATACAGCTTGCTCGAGATTTCAGACTAATCCGTGCCATACAGCCTGTCCGAGGTCTCAGACTAATCCGTGCCATACAGCCTGTTCAAGGTCTCGGACTAATCCGTGCCATACAGCCTGTTCGAGGTCTCAGACTATTCAATGCCATACAGCTTGTTCGAGTTCTCAGACTAATCCGGTCCACTAGAGTGATAGAAGCGACCTGCATGATTGAATCGAGTCCTTTTCTATCTGTCTTTCCTAAATCTCATTATGTTACTGAAATTTAGGTAATTGGGATCGCATTCAGTCAATGTCAGGAGTTGAGGTTCCTTATCCAGTGGAATCTCGTAATTTCTTGGGCGAGGAGCTGGTGGTCGGAAGATGCAACTCTACTGAGGATGGAGGTCCATCGCTGGACGACGATGGCCCATCTGCTGAACCAATGCTGGATGACATCCTCCATTTCTTGAAAGTGCGATTGAACACAACGTAAGTTTGTTATAACTAATTTAGAATAGTGACTTCCGAACAAAAACTACCTCATTTTGATTTATTCAAGTGTTTTTAGTTTTATTAAAATATATGTGCATTTTATAGTTAAATTAAAATACGATGTCCATAAAAATTGCATAAAGCGTGCGGCACATCGCCAAAAAATGTCCAGAACATTTTACGATAGTTTGTTCGCAGTTCATCGATCCGGTACTACGGTAAGCTCGGGTTCCGTACTTACGAGGGCACTTGGACCGGCTTGCTGGGGGGTCTGATGGATCATACAGTGGATGTTGCCCTGGAACCAGTAACTGTACACGCGGCGCGTTTACAGGACATGGATTTTATCTTTCCCATTGCTGAGACCATGTAAGTAATACAAGTGATAACAGTAAATTTAGAAAATTTTACTTTCTATCTCTATGATTAGAGGGTTTCGTTCTGTCCTGGGGGTCTACTCCGAACATAAATTTGAAGTTTCTTTACTACGGTTAACGATCGCTGACAACGGCGAAAAAAAAAAGACAGTCGAAGAGATAAGCCAAAGACTGTGACTTGAAGTCAGGCAAGGACTCAAAGTAAGAAAAGGAAACTCTGGAAGTTATAAAACAGCCCAACATTCGGCCGATACTTCGTTTTAGCGCCTCGGAGTAGGTAGACCCCCTATACGAGTATTAGAGCGTTGTGTATTACGCAAACGAGAAGTTGCATCATTTGACGATGGTGATGGACTACTGTGCTATTCCAATGTAGAAACAGGTCGAGCCAAAATCAAAAGATTAAAATCCTTATTTGACAGCAGATTATGTTTTTTTTTACAATTTATAAGGTTTGGGATCGACAAACTAACAAAAATGTGAATTGAATAGATTTAGTAACAACAATTTTCCTAAAACTAGCTGATTTTGCTTATTTTCTATAAGCAAACTCAGCTAGTTTTAGGGAAATTAAAATACTTTCATTATTTTGCCTGTTTGCTGATGTAGTGGTCGCATGCGATTTCCAAGTCAGGTAAAGTGTTATTGGGTTTTTCCATTAGGAATTTCTCAGTAGCAGCCTGCAGCCCGGAGTCTTGGGCACGCCACAATTGTGGCGATAAGTCCCCTCTTTGAGGAGTGGCTAGAGAGGCGCCACGGCGTCCTCACCTTCCGCCTGACGCAGGTCCTCACCGGACACGGTTGTTTCGGGAGGTTCCTGTTCAGGATAAAGCGGGAGGAAACGCCCGGGTGTCACCACTGTGTGGATCGCCCGGAGGACACGGTGGAGCATACGGTGGAGGTCTGCCCAGCTTGGGCGGAGCACCGCCGTGTCCTCACGGAGGCGATCGGCGGCGGCGATCTCTCACGTCCGGCCCTGGTTCAGGCCATGGTTCGGAGCGAGAGTGCATGGGAGGCCGTCACCTCCTTCTGCGAAGCAGTTATGCTAGCGATGGACGAGGCGGAACGCGTGAGGGTGAGACAAGGTTCGCGCCCTCGCGCCCTCAGTCGCCGCAGGAGACGCCCCGGGCGTCGGGAGTCACAAGCCGATTTCCGGCCACCGCAGGCGCGGGCCTGCGGACGGTGAGCGATGGGTAGCTCGCCGTCCGATAAGGACCAGGCCCGGGTCGACGGCGCGTTGTGTTCCACGCGCGCCTCAAAGAGATGTCAGCACAAACTGACGGGGTCCGTTAGGACCAATCCCTGCCAGGGTTGCGAGTTTGTCCGAAAGGGATATCGTGGCCCTGGTACACAGGCAATGGAGGGAACACGGGTGGGTTTTAGTCAGTAAAATTCAGACACGTCCTCCCGCTCCGCCCAGAGCGGGAGAAGTTATTTGATAATTTCCCACCCAAAAAAAAAAAAAAGCCCGGAGTCTGGGTTTATGCCCGGTTGATGGCAATAGGCTCGCCCCCTACTACATGGGACTTAAACATAACTGGCGAAATGTGGGTGTACTATAGGTACCTGCCTAACCCCTCGGGGATGTATGTATGTAGGTATTGCACTATTGCTAGAACTGACAGATTTTTTTAATAACCGACGAAAATTTCCCACGATGATGGGTGTACAATTTTCAATAACAGTTTATGCGGCGATGTCCCTTACACCGTGTATGTGCACGCCAATTTCTCTGCAAAAGAAAGACACCTCTGTGTTATTTATATTTGTATGTTTGTTTCACTGCTTTTTACTCAGAATGCACTATATTATTCTTTCAGGTGCAATATCTACATTCGCCAGCAAGAGACGTCGACGGTGCGGGACATATTCCTGGCGCCGTTCAGCGTGCGCCTGGTGGCGTGCGTCGCGGCGGTGGTGCTGATCGCCGCCATTGCCATCGTGGTCATCAGCCGGGCCACCGCCACTGTGTGCGTCAGTCATCGACGCATGGGATATACTGAAGCACTGATTTGGTCTACTGGGATTCTTTGTCAGCAGGGTTTGTTGTTGAGTACTTAGGTATGGACTGGGAAATTCATTGTTGAACAAATTGGCACCGTACATCAATTTGCCGTGTGCCATTGAATATAACGGACAATGTTGGTACTCAATTTGCTTACCAACTTCCTTCACTTTAGTTTTAAATATGATTTTATATATTTGTCATCATGGGAATAGCACGGATCTTTCTTTTTTTCTTTCAAAAAGCAAAATAAATGACTGAATTAAAGCTCTAAAAAACCGGACATATTCGTAAAACTGAAAAAAAAACCATTTCTGATTAATTCTGTTTTTTCTTCTCTTCTACTTTTCATTTACATTTCTAAACATAGTCTAAATAAGTAAATGGGCAAATTTTTCTGTTCAATATTTTGCTCGTGAAAAAAAAATTACTGTTGTGATTTGCATTGAAACCTGAATATTTATTATTATAAATCTATAGGGGTGGCCCAAGGGTGGCCAAACCGAATGTACATTTTTTTTGGCACTATTTTCATTTAATGTCAAACTTTACGGTTCTTTGTCAAAAGTCAAAGTCAAATTATTTATTTCAAATAGGAACATAAAAGGCACTTTTGAACGTAAAAATTTACAAAAAAATTGAATTGATTCTAGTCGCCCCTTCTAAAAGGTAGTTTAGTAGTTTCGTATGGAGAAGAATGGACAAGAAACTCCACCTTCCTCTCCTCTTTTTTAAAATGTTGAACAATATTTTGAAGTACATTAATTATATGATTACCTATGTAAAGATGATGCACCTAGAATAAAATTACTATACCACAATAGGTAAAAAGAGTTAGGAATGAAGCAACGACAGATATAGTAAATTGATAGCCAAGGCTCGAAAGGAATCAATTCTCAGGTATTTAGACGGCTATAGTCCGAGTAGGAATTGGTGACTTTTCCCCGTGTTAACACATATGTGCTAACCGCCCCATTTTTAAAACGGCAGGTTATTTATTATCTGTGTCGACCTAAAATTGTGAATTGATTTTTGTACAATACTGTTCGCTTTGTTTACAATTTGACATCAATAAAAAATAAAAACGTCAAAGTTTTGGCGCCATTTTTTCTGTCTTTTGACAAAATAAAAAGTGCAAGTGTGGTGTTCACGATGGCGGGGAATAAAAAGTTAGTTTATTATTGTTTTGTTTATAAGTAAAACTGTGTAAAGCGGTTTTTTTATGTACCTATTGATCTATAGTCAATTAGTTTTGTGGTATAAATCGATTGTTTCTGATGAGCTATAGGTTTTTAGAGGCATTATTTATATACCGCCCCATTATTGGGGCGCTGGGCGCGAACTCGCATGTGGATTTCAAACTGCATAGTTTATGTGTTATATTTTATTTACATTGATTAAAGCATCTATCAGTTAGGTTGGTACTTTATTTGTTATATTTTATATTTATTATGTCGTTTTAGGTAGAGTTTGGCTGAAATTTTTGACATATTGGAGACAGAAGATGACATTGTTGAGGGTACTATCTACAAGGCGTGGGAGGATCTGTCGTTACTAACTTGGTTGCCAAATTGCCTTCAGATTTCCCAGTGCATGTTTACGTAGACAATTATTTTACATCTTTTAGATTGCTAACCGCTTTGAAGGAATCTGGGCATCAAGGAACAGGTACAATACGATCAAATCGTCGATGGAGTCAATCGCCGACATAAAGAAAAAAAATCGGTTGTCTGTAAAGTCGGTTTACTGACGATAGTTGAACGTGACAACGTCATAAGCCTTAAATGGAACGCCTCAGAGCGGCGTAACGCCGCATGAGAGGTAACGTCGCATAAGTCATGTTTTTTCGTGCGTGCAGCCGGCTCCATCGAATTATAAGACGTGGTCACGTCAAAAGCAGCGTGGTAGCTATGAACAAATAGCTGTTGAAGCTGCTCTGGTGCGATACAATGAGAATAACGTCGTTACCGTATAGCATCGACCTGCGAAAGTGTAACACCAGTTGGATCCTCACTGCGTTGGTCAAGCAGCGAGAAGAAGAAAATCTCGATTCAAAAGCCCTTTTGTGTACAAATGTATATGGGCGGAGTTGATCGCCTGGATCAAAATATTGGCTGCTACCGAATTAGCATAAATAAAAAAAAATGGTATTGGCAACTTCTAATGTGGCCTTTGAACGATTCTATGAATTTTCATTTGTACTAATACTTTTCAAAGTAAATAATCATTTAATATTGTATGAAATATGTCAATAGGTATATATAATCATATAACTATAATGATGATATAGCATAATAATTAAAATGTCAAAATTTCCAGTTTTATCACAAGGCTAGCAGAGCGAGCAGCTCAATCCCAACTTATTGTCTTCTAAATTATCAGAAATTTTGTTGTACAAAGGGTACTACAAAATTTCTGATGATCTAGAAGAAGGTCTACAAGGTTTGGTTTTAATACAGCTTTTAAATCGTTTAATGGGCAAGTTTAGAATGAACAATATACGAAACTTCGATCTTCGCCCCGACCCTATTTTTTTGATATTTATTTAAGTAACTGGAAATAAACCACTTACAGTACATGATGTGTGTATGTAAAAACATTGATTATGTAAGTGGCATCAACTACATTCACGAGCAATAATCTGGAATCACTTCATCGCGCGTTGCTCAAGACAATTTTTTACAATTTCTATGCAATGAGCTGTGGATTGCCGTATATCACTTGAAAGGTAATTTTGTTAGCTTTCAAATGATATCAAAAAGATAAACGAATTAAATTTTCTACCTAAATTTAGAGAATTATTGCAATAGGTCGAAGTTGTGGACGTCTAAATGAATAGAAAGTAATATGAGAACATAACATTTTTATTTACAATTTAGGTACATTATTTACCCCTTAATATTTTGTGTTAATAACCTGGTCCTGGCCTTAATAACTGCCTGTAAACGGGTTTTCATTGACCGAATGAGTTTACTGATGGAATCCTGTGGGATTTCCTGTTACTCTTCGACTGAAGCAGTTTTGAGGTCTTCTATTGATGCCGGAGCTGGACATCTTCCTCCTTCGACCTTTTCAGCTCGTCCCATATATGTTCAATCGGATTTAAGTCAGTGCTGAGGGCTGGCCAGTCTAGTGTGGGAATCCCGACTTCTACAAGGTACTGTCTAGTCACTGCAGCGGTGTGGCAGCGGGCATTATCATGCATTAGCAGGAAATCTTCGTCAATAAACTCGGCGTAGTGAGCACATGGCCTAGCAGAATGTCGTTGATTTATCTTTCTGCGGTTAGCCCCCCTCCCTGACCTCCAAGGTACCAGGTCCAGGTACGAATATCAACTCCGTTTTTGCCCGCCCCCGTATGCCACTGTTTCCGCAAAACAGCATTGTGCGAATCGCTCCCCCGGTCTCCTATAGACTCTCTGTCGACGGTCGCTACCATGCAGGCACATCCTGGATTCGTCCGAGAACAGGACTCGCCTCCATTGCTCGATATCCCAATCTAGGTGATCGCGAGCAAACTGAAGCTTGGCTGGTCGGTGGGCTGGAGACAATTTAGGTCCCGTGGCTGGCCTTTTCGGGGTCAAGTTCGCTTCTTTGAGTCTTCGCCTCACTGGCCACTCGCTGACAGCCCTTCCTCGAACTTCTCTGAGCTGCTGCTTCGGTCAGTTGTCGATTTCGGAGACATGAGGTGACAATAAATCGGTCATCTCTCACCGAAGTGCATCGCTGACGTCCAGATCCTGGTCTCCGGACTAAGTTTCCAGTCTCCCTGAACCTCTTGTATACCTTCGAGACACAAGACTGGCTCAAATGAAGCTGTCGAGCGATAGTACGCTGAGACAATCCTTGCTGGATTAGGATGACGACTTGAGCGGCTTCTATAGGTCTGGTTTCCATTTTCTTTTAGCTTCAGTATTCCCAGTGATGTGAAATATTGGACTAATGATCAATTTTCATTTTTTTATTTTTTATTTAAAGGGCTTGGTCGCTTAGCGACCACATCGCCCAGTGCAGAAAAAACACAAAACTGTTGATTACTATCTACCTTATCACTAACTTGTACAATAGTTTAGCCTTATCGGACATTGGAAAAGCAAGGATAGTATTACAAAAGCCAATATCATACCTTTTATATTGTCCAAAAACATTAATTCTAGTATTTTTATTCCGGACACACTCCATCAGAATATGAAAGACATCATCAACCACACCACAGACAATGCCTTCCTCATTAAGTAATAAAACTTATCTGATGGAATATGTCCGGAACGAAATCTTAAGGCTATAGTAATTAGGTTTTTATTGAGGTCACAATCAATCGACGGAACCCGAGAAATCTCTAGCTGGATAGTTCGATACCATATCCCTTTTTCTTTTGATCTGTTATCAAAATACTCCTGCCAAACATATAAACATTTTATTTTAACCTTTCCAAAATAATCAATTTTCACAAACGCCTCCTTTTTATAGGGTTTCAGGACTACCAAACAATATGGTGTCTTGTTTTAAAAATTGATGTTTTTTTGTTTTACATTCCATGACATAAGGTGAATAATCTTTGGTTATGATATCGAAAGAGGTTGAAATCTAACAAAATTGCCTTTCAAATGATAAGCCACAATCAACAGTCATCGTTCATTGCATAGAAGTTGTAAAATTTTGTTTCGAGCAGCGGACGATGAAGTGATTCCAGTTTATTGCTCGCGAGTGTGTGTAGTTACTACTACTAGCTCAAATTAGGGATTATGCTTTATTCAAGTAGAAATCGCACTTACATATTTACCTTAGTGAGATTTCAAGTATTTAGCAAATAATAGATTTTATTCACATGTTTTGTTTCGTCACTTCCGGCATTTTCGTAGCAGACGCGTTTTCAGATTGCGTTCCGTTTCACCAAAAAAACGCAACATAAATGAATTAATCGTAAAATAAGTGATGCATTAAAAAATGTAAAAAATACTGGAATTTGTTTCTTGGCTCCTACACAATGTATATTAAAATAATGGATACGTTTTGAATTACGTGCATATTCCCTAATATGAGATACAAGACATGTGCTCGTCATATACTTACATAAGATCAGGCTTGTTATCCCCGAAGGGTTTACACACACAATCTTTTATTCTCTATTTAATCCCTTTATGGAAAAAACATCAAAAATCCTTTTTGTTCACTTTAGTTGTTGTTATAAAGCTCTCTTGTACAACATTTCATGCTTATGTTCAGTAAGTGAGCGAATGAATTTAACGTTTTTATTAATTACATTTGATTCACTAACCTCGTCTGGTAACTTATAGTCAGCACAGCTGGTGCTTCTTCTTGTCTTGTCGAATGGTGCACCTTAAACTAGCCCTTCTCAGCCTTATGAAGAGACGAAAGTAACACTTGTGCTGTGTCCCAACGTTGAACACTAACTACATGAGATTCGAGAAAACTTTGTCTATTTTAATGAAGTGGTACTATGTACTTAGCCCGCGTCACCTTTCCGGTCAAGCGGGAGACGGATGTTTGAAGAGGATTCCGTAGAATTAACCTAACTACTGGTTAGGTTAATTCTACGATTAAATAAAAAAAATGACGGCTAAGTTTAATTATGTGATGATCGGTAAAGTAGCTATTACTTTATTAAACAAAAGATAAACCACATTATTTGTCTGGTAAATAATAATTTCAATAAAAAAAAACTGTTTTATTTTAATAATAAAAAATCAATCTGCCTAGTCTTTTCCCAACTATGTTGGGATCGGCTTCCAGTCTAACCAGATGCAGCTGAATACCAGTATTTTACATGAAGCGACTGCCTATCTGACCTACTTTCGGGCTTCTGCAGTGCTATTCTGTAACCATTTCACCGTGAAAACTTAGGTGAAGTGAGCGTGGAGTGAACTGTCAGTGAGGGATTGACACTATTAACAACTCACTTCAAGCTCACTTCACCTACGTTTACACGGTGAGATTTTTTCAGAATAGATCGGCTGACCACCGTAACGACGGTCAAAGATCCACGAATGACAGCCGGGACCAACGTCTTTACGTGCTTTTCGAGGCAAGGAGGAGTCTCGGTAGGTAAAGATGGTCACCCGTCCACGGACCAACCCCGGCAAGCGTTGCTTAACCTGATGGACCGACCCGTGCTGCTGTTATTACTTAGCCACGAGCTCCTTTTAATATTAACGTCACGGTCGATTCTCCAACTGCAAATGTAAGTTACTCGACTATTACTCGATAGTTTTCCTTTTAATTTCGTTATATATAGCACTTTAAAGCTTAATATTACGTAAACGGATCCCTGAATCAAAAATGGTTTTCGGAGTCTCGCAATATTTTTGAACGGTTTAGGGTGCCCGCCCATGAGCGATTTTTTGTAGCTCACGTCGATATTTGACGCTGGCTATCGAGGGATACACATGGCATGGATTTACAGAGGAACGATGTTTAACGATAAAATGTATTTCTTTCTTCGAAGAATAGTGTTCAACCGATATCAATAGTTCAAATAAGTGCCTACTAACGCTTAAATTATTATAATAATTAGAATTACCTACCATTTTAGTAGGTACCTAATAATTTAATATTAATATACCATTACTCTTGACACTCGTTGATTCCCCATTAGTTAAAACACTCCAAAAATTTATTTTATTGAATAACATCAAGCTTTAACTTACCAATTCGTAATGGTGTTTCATAGTGTTCGTCTCATAATAAAGTTAATTTGTGTTGTCTACTTAATAACAATAAGTACTAACAAATATTTTGTGTTGTCCTTACAGGCTACTCAAACGGATCCAGTTTTAATTAAGTAAATCATACTAAAGGCAATACAACCGGTCAACTTCAGCAAATACACTTTGTTTCCTTCAACCTTGACATTGACAGAATCATCGGTAAAACGATGGAGCCATTGTTTTAAAATTGGAATTGGATTGCCGAATCTAATTATTATTATTTTATTTTTGTATGTGAGAGTTTAAAATGTGTTTTCAGATTGTAGAAAGAAGATGTTGATGATTAATTTATCGCTGGTTTTTGAAAGAAAGCAAAAATTAAAAATCTAGGTTATGTTTTCAGGTTTGCGAACCTCTTGATCGATGTGTCTTGATGAAGTTGAAGAAGGTGAAAACCCTTTAAAAGACCGCTAAAAAGTGTTATTTTTGCTCTATCTCGCCTCCTTTACAAGATATAACGGTTTTTATGTTTTTTTGAGGTAAAGTCGACATTGCATGCTAATAATTCATTCATAAGACTCAGTATGATATAATTTGAAAACTTCCGAATATTTATTTTCATCTACGTAGATCCACCCAACCACTACCCCTTGCCGTACGTAATAAGTTTTTGTAAGTACCTATGCGGTTTAGGTGTGAAAGTGATTGAGAGGTAAATATATACCTAGGTGTCTACCTAACTACTAAGATGAGTTTATAAAATAGTTTAATATTATATTAGGTACCTACTAAAACGGTAGGTAATTCTAATCACTCGTCGGCCTTATCCAGCGATGTCCCTACAATAGGATAGGCGAAAAAATTTTTATTCTTTTAAATTCAATGATATACAAAAATATGTTAATATGAATCTTTTTTATGCTTCTATGTAAATTAATGTAATTCGTGTTAATTAACTATACATAAATGAATAAATAATACACTTAGGTATCAAATTTAATGGTTAAAGAACATTATTATTCCTCAATGATTTAACAGTAATTCGTTTAATGAGAATCTAAATTTATATAAAACGTTTATGCGTACAAAAAACCGGCCAAGTGCGAGTCGGACTCGCGCACGAAGAGTTCCGTAGCATTATCTATAAAAATGGCAAAAAAATGGGAGCCCCCCTTAAATATTTGTTTTATTTTAATTTAATTATTTATTTTTTAAGTGAAAATATAACTAAATATTCTGTGAATATTTCAAGCGTCTACTTGTTGCCGTTATCAATATCGAGCAAAAACGAGCAAAAAAATCACGTTTGTTGTATGGGAGCCCCCATCAATATTTATGTTATTCTGGTTTTTAGTATGTAAAAATTTCAGCTATCTAACTATAACGGTTCATGAGATACAACCTGGTGACAGACGGCCAGACAGACAGACAGACGGCGGAGCCTTAGTAATAGGGTTCCCGTTTTACCCTTTGGGTACGGAACCCTGAAAACGACGTTAAGGAGGATGCGCTAAGGTAGGCCTCGAAATTCAAATTTTCTTAAGTTTTTTGCAATTTACAGGTCAGTAACAGATTGTATGTTGATCTAAATATGATTCGCGGCCGTAACAAATATGGCTTTACAGAATTAGAATCAGCATTACAACGGTCTAAGTTCATAAAATCCTACTGAATGATTATTTCAGAAATAGTCATTCAATAGGATTTTTCAAAGAGAATTAGTTATATTGCCGATTCTAATGATTATAAATCTGTAAAGCCATATTTGTTACGGCCGCGAATCATATTTAGATCAACATACAACCTGTTACTGACCTGCAAATAGCAAAAAACGTAATAAAATTTGAATTTCGCGGGCTACCTTAGCGCATCCACCTTAAAATTAAATTTATAGTAATAAATAGGAAGGTAGTGATAAAAAAAACCAAAATAAATATAAACTAATCACCAACCGAGGAAACACGGATCTAAAGTGAAAGTAGATATTATATAGATGTGTTGTACATTTAACTACTTTTTAAATGACTTTGTTTCTGGAACATCAAAAATATCGTGTCAAAAAAAAAAACAGAGCTGATGCACCTCACGCTAAGGATTGAGTCTATTGACAGCTCAGTTCACCTAAGGTTTCACGGTGAGATTATTACAGATCGCCAGGTCTTGTACCGTAAACATCGGAAAAAATGTTGGGTGACTTTCGTGCAACATTGTTTGCGGAAACACAAACATGTTGCTGAAACAATGTTCTGCCATACTTCCCGGTTGTATATTGTATGAGCTTTATACAAACACGCGATTCAATTAAGACCAGATTGAAGGCTAACTGTGTCGTAGTCGAATCATCAATTACGGATCACGAGAGTGTGGCCATTAATTTGGACCTTACTCACAGGTGTCAGTTGGAGTATTCAAATAAAATTAGTTACTGTATTGATCATGATAATCTAGACTTAGTGATACGTAAGACAGATTTTAAAACCATCCTAAATTACAGTGATGTAAATAAAACGACTGACTTGCTAGTAAGTTGTCTCTAAAGGATAACTCCAAAGTAGTAAAAGTACCTAGAACGAAATTAGTCGGTAAGCCGTGGATTACAGAAGGGCTTTTAAAATGCATGCGCAACAGGGTCAACCTGTATAAAAAGTTGAAAAGGGACCCAAATATCGAAATACTTCTGACGACATACAAGCGGTATAGAAACTTCTGCACTTCGCTTGTGAGGAATTGTGATACCCTAATTGAGATTAACTAAAACAAGCATAAACGGTATTCGCTTGTATAACAAGTTGCCAAAGTCAACCGACTTTGGCAACGCGAATCAGAACTTGTTAGTTGACGGCGCGGTTGGCGCAGTGGTTAAGCGATTGACTGCTGCGCTGCATGTCGCGGGTTCGATTCCCGCACGGAACAAATATTTGTATGACCTACAAGTAGTTGTTCCGGGTCTGGCTGTTTGTGTATGTGAGTTTAAATGTTTGTAATTCAAACCAAAAAAAAAAAAACTTAGCGATGGAAAATTCAAAACCCGCATCAAACGTGCCCTTATCAAAAGAGCATAAGATTAAAGACTACGTTGAAGACAAGAAAGTTTGGCATTCCTTCTGCACAAATGGCTTCCCTGGTACCTCATTAACGGCAAAAATACGTGTCTATTTGTCTGCTCCCAATTACGATGTTTTTGTCAAACTGTCGAGTTGACGCAACTGTCTAATCCGCAAAACTGACCAATCAGCGAAACTGACTAATAAACGAAACACGCATATTAAATAAACTGACGACTGAGGGAAACTGACCAGTGGTACGCGGACTAGTTTATTTCTATGATGCCACTAAGTGGAGCCTGGTGACCTGTAATACAGGTTTTTTCTAAAACCTACTTCAGGCACCAGCTCTCACAATGTGAATTTTTATAGTTCAAAACTGTTAAGTGCTACAAAACCATTGTAAGAGAAAATAAATAAACCTTTTTTTTTTCTTTTGTTTTTCGTGTACTTAGGTGGAACATGGACGCCTACAAACCCGTCTGGGAGTGTTCTGCTGATCGTATGCCTGTTCTTCGCTGTGGTCACATACAATGCGTACGCGGCATTCATAACCTCAGTGCTATCAGTTCGGGTGGCCAGCGTCGACACCATAGCTGCCGTTCTACATTCACCCAACTTCAAAATCGGATACATAAGGAATGGCGCTGATCAAATGTACCTTATGGTAAGACTTTTTGTTCCCATGTTTGGAACCGAACCTCATACTCTACAATCACCAATGTATAAGAATCAAACTTGTTTCTAAAGTGGTGTAAAGAATTTGTGAAGATTTTCCAGCAATGATTCAATCTGCCTAGCTTTTTCCCAACTATTTTGGGGTCGGCTTCCAGTCTAACCGGATACAGGTGAATACCAGTATTTTACATGGAGCGACTGGCTAACTGACCTCCACAACCCAGTAACTGGATAATACGATATCCTTGGTAAATATAACAATGGATATTCACTATGACGATGACAAAATAAACCAAGTAAGCACTTCCAAATTCTTAGGTTTAACCATAGACCAACGATTGGATTGGGAGGCACACACAATAGAATTGGCAAAGCGACTCAGCAAATCGACGTATGTTTTATATAAGCTTGCTCCAGTCATAGGAACAGACGCTATTGTTACAGCGTACTATGGAATGGCGGGTTCAATATTGAGATACGGAGTTATGTTCTGGGGGAACTCAGCCAATAGGGAACTAATATTTAAATCCCAAAAAAAGTGTATTAGAGTATTGTTCGGTTTGAAATGCACAGACACTTGTAAACCATATTTGATTCAATATAAAATACTGACACTGCCCTCTCTGTACATAT